>CM021102.1:665932266-666258920 GCA_007115665.2 Sequoiadendron giganteum
GTGGAAAAATGATGTTCGATATGGAATTCTTCACATAGATGGAAAAATTATTGGTTTTAGAATGGACAACCATTTTTTGTGAGAATGGATCAAGGTACACCATACCAAAAAATTATGTAGTTTAGGATAAACCTGGATATTTGTGTGTCAGTGATGTATGTCATGGGAATATCTTCAATCCATTTGGTGAATTATTAAGTGGCAGTTATGATGAACTTATGGCCATTGGATGATGGAGGGTGTATCTTACCTATGAGGTCAAATTCGCATTGGGAAAAGGGCAATGGTGAAGTAATCAGATGAAGCTTTTGTGTTGGCATGTGTATCAAATCTCTATGTATTTGACATTGTTGACATTTCTTAACAAATATATATGAGCCCTTTTCCATTGTAGGACAATAATAACCTAATCTCATAATATTGTGGGCTTAATTAGGACCACTTGAATGGGATCCATGTATACACTCATGTACCACTCACAAGGTTTCTTATGCTTCTTCAGCATCAAGAGATCTCATTAAGGTGTTATCTAAGGTATGTCTATATAAGGTATCTCCGATGATGGTGTATTTTGCAGACTTAAAGATAAAGGTTCTACGTTGGCTTTTTTATAGGTCGAAAGGTAATATTTGGGCATTTAGATAGTCGTATATGTCCATGTACCAAGGGGAAGTAGGACCAACAATCATACACACCATCATAGAATCGGGGACATCATAGGTAGGGACCAACATCTGTTTGACAAAAAACTTGATATTGGACACGTTGCTAGGAATATCCAATAAGGAACCCACGGTTGCCATAGCATATATTGCCCTATTCTGAATGTGTGGTATTTGTTGAAAGGTGATGTCATCAAAGTACTTCTTGAGACTATTAGCCATTTGCTTGTATGGGGAAATTTTCTCATCTTTATTTTCATAATCATGGTTTACTTGTCGAACTACTAGCTGAGAATCCCCATAAACATGTAGAATCTTAATCTTCCATTGGGCTGTGATTCTTAGTTCTCTCACTAAGGCTTCATATTCCTCTATGTTGTTGGTGCAAGAGAAAGAAATTCTGAATGATTTAGGAATAGTATTGCCTTGAGGTGTAACAAATAGTATGCCTACTCATGAACCACAATTAGTATGTGCCCCATGAAAGTATAATTTCTATTTGGTTCTAGTGTCAAATTTGAAGATAAGCTCATCAAAAAAATATACCACTAAAGAACGGTCTGCCTTCATGGGTGCATCCTCGAACTGATCTGCAATTACTTACCCTTTTATATCTTTCCTCTCCACATATTGGATATCATATTCACTAAGTATCATCACCCATTTAGCCAATCATCCTATTAATGGTTCTTTACTTAGGAGATATTTGAGAGGATCAATCTTTGTGACCAACATGGTTTGGCAGTTTAGCATATAGTGCTAAAGATTTTGAGTAGCAAAGACTACTGCAAGATAGGTGCATTCTTTATTACTGTAGTTTAGTTCATATCCCACCAAGGTACGACTGATATAGTACACTACCCTTTCATGACCTTGATCATAATTTTGTGTGAGAAGGGCTCCTAATGTTGATTGAGTTGCTGAAATGTAAAGTATCAAAGGTTTGTCATTTGTAGGTGGCATTAACACAAGTGGAGCAAGCATATAATCCTTGATCTATTGGAAAGCTTTCTCACATTTAGGTTTCCATACAAATCGTACTCCTTTCTTGATAAAATGTTGGAATGAATGTATTTTGTTTTCTAGTTGTACAATGAAGTGCCTGATAGACTGTAATCTTCCCTGTAGCGTTCTGAGTTGACCAATGTTGGCTAGGGGAGGAATTTCTACGATAGTTTTTACTTTTTCTAGGTCTACTTCAATGCCTCTTCTAGAAACTATATATCCTAGAAGTTTCCTTGATTCCACTCCAAATACACATTTATGTGGATTTAATCTGACTTTGCAATTTTCTAGTCTTTGGAATATCTTGTCTAGAACTTTCAAATGGTCTTCCCTTGTTACTGATTTAGCTATGAGATCATCGACACAATATTCCATGAGAGTATGTACAAGGTCATGGAAAATAGTCATCATTGCACATTGATATGTAGCTCCTTCATTTTTTAGCCCAAAAGGCATAACATTCCAGTAGTATGTTCCCCATGGACAAGTGAAAGCTACCTTGTGTTGGTCTCTAGCGATGATTTTGATTTGGTTATACCCAGAGAAACCATCCATGCAGGATAGCAACTTGTATCCTGATGTAAGGTCCACTATCATGTCAATGTTCGACAAAGGGAAGTCATCCTTAGGACATGCCTTGTTGATATCTCTAAATTCTGTACAAATGCATATGCCCCCAGTTGGTTTGGTCACTAGCACAAGGCTTGAAATCCAATATGCATAGTCTATCGATCTTATGAATCCAACAACTAATAGTTTCTTTAGTTCTTATTTGACTAGTAGAGCGATTTGTGGATGCATCTTTCTTAGCTTCTGTTTGACGGGCTTAATACCATGATGTAATAGTAGATGGTGCAATATAAGGTCTAGATCCATCCCAGGCATGTCAGCATATGACCATGCAAAGTCTATCTATCTCTTTGTGAAGAAGTCTCAAAACTCTTGTTGCTCTATCTCTGTCAAAGATGATGCAAAGTCTATTACCCATAGGTTTTCTTCAATGTTTATGTTGATCTCAATAGACTCTTTTACTAACATTGGTGACTTTTCCTAAGCAGCTGGGATAATTTTCAAACCTCCATCCTTGGGTGCCTCAAAGAGGTTTATTCCCTCAGATGCATCCTTTATTTTTACTATTTCTTTGTCCAAAGGTGCCTTTCGGTTTTCACCTAGGGACTTGTTATTTTCCTCATTTTCATTGTTTTTCTTTTTATTTTCACTTTCGTGACTAGAGGTGTAAATAAACTCCCCAAAATATTATTTTTCATCCATGTCTATGGTAAAGCCAACTTTATGATCGCCTCTTGGTATGCCTTTTTGAAGTCCCATGAACTCAGCTATCGCTTCATCGTTCTCAAATGTGTCTAAGATGGATGTACCTTGTTGATCCCAATCAATAATTTGGGGATATATGAGGGGAATTTCATCATCAAAGTTATCAAATGCGGAGGCTGACAAGGTGAAGATAGAGTGGTTAACATGGTCACATAAGTTTTGGACTAACTCATTTTTTTTCTTTTTCCTATGGGTAGATACACTCTGATGTGGGACTACTTTGGGCTAGGTCATTAGAAGATTGTTTGTTAGGTTCCCATAATTCAAGATCAAGGGTTTCCCAATACTAATGATTAATAAATTCTTCTTTGGACAAGAACTTTTTAGGACAAGGGCTAGATGGATTTGGTATGGGTTTTATCAATTTGTCGAGTTCACCAAAAAACTTATCTAGGTTCATGGTGCTGGTAGAGGAAAGGGAATCCCATTCATAGTCACTTGAGTTAGGGGATTCATCATAAATAGGGTCAAGTGGTTCATGAGATATCTCAATTTATTCGTAATCACTTACTTCCTCTTGGAATGGTGACAAAGTACTAGGAAAGAAAATTCTAAGCAGTTGAAACCCTAGCCCTAGGCCTTTTGGTAGTGGTGAGACAATGATTGGTTCAGTCCTTCCATTTTGATGTAATCCTAACCCACTATTCCTATCATAACCATTAATTTTCATTATTGTGAAGCCTTTTCCATATTTATCCTCAGATATTTGAATAGAAAATGGACAGTATTCATTTTCTTCTATGTACAACCAAGAGGTTACATCTTCTTGTTCTGTAGCTTCTTTACTTAACTCTCCCCATTTTTTCAATGTCATTGTAGGAGGGACATGGAATGTGACTACTGATTGTCTCCTATCTATTGTGGGTAGAATATATGACTTAGGAGGTACCATTTGACTGAGATAATAGGATGATTTCATGTTATATTCTTCACAGCCCTTGTCTTTCATCTCAACCGTAGGAGTGGATGATGGTGGTTGTAAGGTAATGGATTTGGTAACAATTGATGGATCAATGTATGGGGATAAGGTGGAGGATGAAGCCTCTTGCTTAACTAGCACCTGTCGTTGTGGTATTTCCTGTAGGCTTGTGTAGTATTAGAAAAGATCTAGATCACCATCAATTGTGATCTTTGTGCCATTATACGTGAATTTAAGAAACTGATGGTATGTGGAAGGTACGAATTTCATAGCATGTATCCAGGGTCTACCCAAAAAAAGGTTATAAGGAAGGGTGAGATCCAAGACTTGGAAATTTGTGTCCATAACTATTGGGCCGATTTTGATAGGGAGTGTGAAAAATCCTTTTGATGATCTTTCCTCATCATCATAAGACTTAATGAATATACTCTTAGTGGTTTCCACACATGCTTCTGATAATCTTAATGCCTTAACCAGCTTCAAGGTGAATAGGTTCAACCCTACTCCTCTATCTACCAAGACTGGTTTGAATTTTGTCTGATGGACTAGGACTTCAAGGTGTGATGGGTCATCATGATCGGTCTTATCAGTTGAATAATCTTGTTGAGAAAATGTGGAATGATGGGAATTGGTTAATTATCCTACCATTTCTTCGAAACGATTGACATATAAGTTGGTAGGGACATTTGTCCTCTTTTAGGATTTGTCGAGAATGGCTCGATGATCTAGTGATAAATTCAATAGTTCCAAGATGGATATCTATGTTGCAGTTTTCCCCAATTGCTCAAGTAAGTTATACTTAGGCTTTGAAGACTATGGTGGTGGCTCTGATGAAGGACCTAGAAGGGTTATCTTAGTTCTACGTGTATTGAAAACACATTCAGGATGCTTCTTTATGGTGATGGTATGGATATTTTCATTTGCAACTCAGAGGTGATTTATGATCATACCTTTTCCATAATCATACTTGGTATTTTTATAATTGGTCGAGGTATTAGTCCTATTTCCCAAATTGGAGGCCTTTCCTTTCCCATGGTCATGTAACAAATCTATGAAGACCTTATGATCACTATTTTTGATATTTTTTTGCCCATTCACTTCTATAGTTCCATCTTCAACAAAGTCTTGTATGATGTTCTTCAATTGTTGACATTGTTGTAGGTTATGTCCCTTTTCTTGATAGCATTCACAATAGGCGTTATCATCCCACCATGATGGTTTAAACTGTTGAGGATCATACTATTTGGGTTCTAGAGGTTTTTTGAGATTATGTTTAATTAGTTGTTTGTAAACTGTCTCGGTTGGCTCCCCCAAAGGAGTAAACCCATGTTTAGGAAATCTCCTCTATGTTCGTTGTTGTTGTGAATTTTTGACAAAGTTGGCAGTTTGATCAACACTATTGGGCATGTCATGAGAGGGATTTTAACCTCTAAGTGAGATGACAAGTCTCACATGTAGGGTCTTGGCATCAATGATACCATCATTTGTTACATTTTTGTTTCTAGACTAGAAATTGTTTCTATTGTTGGGAGCATTTTGATGATGAACAACTGGGTTCCTGTTTGGTACTTTAATGTCTCCTTTATCAATAAGCCCTTTTTCAAGTATGATGCCATTTTGTACCAAGTCTAGGAATGAAGTACAATAATGTACCCTTAAGTCACTTCTTAGTTTTGAATTAATATTTTCAAGGAATATCATGACTTTTTGTTTTACTGGTATCTCAACTGGGCATCTACTAGCTAAACTTCTCCATCTCTACAAAAAAGTATGAAAGTTTCACCTTCTTGCATGGTGTGACACAAGGTAGCTATTGTTATTTCATTTTCTATGTTGAAGAAAAAGTGTTCAAAAACTTCTTAGCTAATTCACCCCATGATCATGTCGTATGGTAGTTTAGAGAACCATTCTAGTGCTATCCTGACAAGGGTTCACAAAAATAGTCTCATCAAGTATGTGGGATCATATGATATGTCCATGCATGGTGTAGAGAATTATCTAATGCGTTCTAAAGGATTCCTCTTCCCATTATAATTAGGAAAATTTGGTACAATGTATCCGTATGGGAAGGGTGTCATGTATAGTGCTTTGTCAAAAGGACATGGAAATAAATCTTGCGCTGAAATAGTTAGTTTGCCTGAAATAGATATGTTGTCCATCTGTTGTTGAAGGATTTTCATTTAATTTTGGAGAACATCTACTTGTGTCAAGCACATGTTATTTTCTTTGTTAGGATCAATGTAGGTGTTCTGAAATGCTATGTTTTGTGACAGATTGTGATTTGGCAAAGGTATATATCCTGGTTGAATATTTTGTGACGGTGTAGGGATATATCCTATCTGAATGTTTTGATTTGGTGTAGGATTATTCCTTCTCTGTGTAGCCCCTATTTGAGGAATGACAGTACTGATGTTGTTATGAGGTATATTTGTGTTCATGCCAACTTTGGATCTTTTACTAGTAATGTTCGTGCCAAAGGGGTTTGATGAAGATGCTCCCACAATGAATTGTAAACCTTGTGTTATGTTGAAAGGGGTTGTGTTTACAATTGGTATTTTTGTGGTAATTTGAGGAAGAAAGACACTGACATCATGGTTTGCATTGGTTGAGTAGATGTTGTTTTCAAAGTGTGAACATCAAATCCTAGTGGTAGTGTGGCACCTTCTACTAGCAACTTTACTAGATATCACTAGGGATCATTTTCCAAACACTCATCCATAAAGGATGAAAACTTAGGATCTTGTACAACAACATCTATGTCTTCAGTAAAAAAAATTCCATGTGTGTCTCTAGTGACGTGTTTTTCCAGAAAAGTTTTGTGTGGTCTCTCTTTCCTTGATGGTTGGTTTTCGAAAGGATTGATAATTTTTTTAGCGTCCAAATTTGCTCTATGTTTCTTCTTAGACCTTGTTTCAACCATGATAAGTTTATCAAAATGAGGTAATGCAAACTATGTCTAAATACTAATGTGTCCTATTTCTATGTTTTTGGGATTTTTTGAATATAAAGGATGTCACTAAAAATTAAGGATTTCTAAAATGATGTATACTAGGATGACATATGATAGGATGGACAGTATGCAAAATTTTGAGGAGATTATGATGGTAAATGATTCTAAGATGGGTATTACCTACCACCTATGGAATAAATCCAAGAAATGATCTAACTTTACCATGGAACCTGATTGTAGGACAAAGACAACTGACAAGGTGAATTTACCCAAACTAGACTGTTGAGCTGGAAAGATTCACTAATAGGACAATAGTAACTAAGTTCAAAGATAATGACAAATCGAATACATGAATGTACCCAATGACATGAAAATTTATTCTATTCTATGATATGTAACTTCCTATGGGGTGTCTAAATGTTTGCAACTTAGGATGACTACCGCTAAGACGTATTCAAGGTGGATGACTAGTAGCTTGACCCCACTGGCTCCCCTCCACGACACTCACTTATACGGGGCAGCCAAGATATTGTACCCATAAAAATTCCATGGCATACATTTCATTTCTAAATATGAACCGTAAGAATTTGAGATGGCTTCATAGGTTCGACCTATTGCACCAGTAAACAAATACAATTTTGGAAAACTACAACAAGTTAGATTTTAAATTCGAACACCCGTTTAGAAGAGACTTGCGAGAGGCAATATCATTCCATCTATAGAGGTTAGACTCTATAGTATTTCACACACCTCAAGGGTAATGGGGAATCAATAGCTTGTTCATTGGGATCCTCATAATGCTGAGCTTTCCTCGAGTATTAAAACTTGTATACTGGTTGAGGGTTGCTCGGCAAAAAATCCCATCACCGGTTTTGAGTTGCGTTGGTTACTCTTAACCACCAACGTAAGCCCAGATTTTCCAGAGTTAGTAACTAGTTCTCTTACCACAAGGATCACATGAATGCGCAAGGGGAGAGGATACTATGGTATACCGAATGAAGGTTCTAAACTAAACATAAATAAACATGAAAAACTCTGGTTTTTTTAATCCCAAATGATGATTTTCTAGCTATCAAACATAAAAGTTAATTTTAATATTCAAAATCTTCAACAAAAGGTCCTGCATGCAACCGATTAGTAGTTTATTGGTCTTCATCATTCGCCCTACAAGAAAATGGGTTTGGTTTTCAATATCTTGTATGCTTCATCCTGCAAGAACAATGTTATCCCCCTAAATCACAGTTGCAAACAAAATGTTAGCGAAAAAAAATGAAAATACCATAACACGAAAAATATGGAAATTGAAAATTTGAAAGTGTTACCAGGGTATGTGCAGGATCATCATGGAAAAAACAGGTTCTTAAGTGGCAAAAAAATCAAAAAAATAAAAAAACTCAGAGTTAGGCAACTTGACATAAAAATTTGAATAAGTTATCTATATTATTTCAAAAATATGTAAGAATAGAATTTGTAGAAATTGAATATAGTTTCTAAATTACAAGGTTTATTTACAAAAAAAAAAATCTACTTGGTGAAATTTTGAAATTTCAATAGAGTAGTACTTAAATTTAAGGGAAAAAATAAGAAGTAGGTGTCTGTCTGACCACCCTAACCACATTAAAATGATAATATTTTTTTATAAGATTTTAGATATAAGTAAAGGAATCATGACTCGATGTGATGCATATTTTTTTGTAGTTTTTTACTAGGTAAATAATGAATTATATTTTTTTTATGACAACTATTAAAAAATATAAAGACTCGTATGTCTGACCACCTTAAATTGGTCAAAACTTCAAGAAATTTATTTTTTTATTTTTTAATCTTATGGTATGCAAAGCATAGAATGTGACGCATGTTTTGGATTCAAAAAATATGATACCATTTGAAAGCTATATATAATTTTCAATCAGCCTAAAAATCAGGAGTTTAGTCGTAATTCAATAGAAAATGAATAATAATTATTTATTAAATTTAAAGTAAAGAATAATTTATATTGGTGGAAAGCCAAGAATATCCTTTAAAAACACTTTTCGTTTCATCAATTTTGGGTAAAACAAAATTCGTCAACCACATACGCATCATATTGCCAGTTTTTGGCCCATCATGATCCTGCACATACCCACCAACTAGATGCATCATTTCAATTTACAGATGTGTCATGAATTTGATAGAAAATGTGTTGCACAAGGTCTCAAATGTGGCTTATGTCGTTAGATGCATCTCAAAAAATTTTAGATGCGGTTCGCGAACTCAGATGGATTGTTTCATCAGTCAGATATGGTTTCTCATACGATACTTCCAAAACAAAAATAAAATGAGAAAGCGGAATGGATTCATGAAGTTTGAAGTGTCTTCATGTTGGGTTCACCAAATGTAACATAGATAAAATGATGCTACATAGTAATATGGTTAAATTTAATCTAAACATGCATAAATCTAAATCAAACAAGAAAGAACAAACCAAATGAATTAAAAACTAAATAACGTAAAACATAGAACAGTCTCACCAAATATCAATCCATTTCCTCAAATGATTGTCTTTCTCCATTTTTCCATGTTGGTATTATTTCCCTCATATTTTAGTATGTATGCAAGCCTAGCCTTGATGTATGTCTTAGAAAAATATCGAAGATTAAGTTCTTCAAAAAAGTGTATTGATTTTAGGAGTAGGAATAATGGCAAAAGTCGGCCAATTTATAGAAAGCTGGTTTTTGAATGATCGACTCAGATTCAAAAGAGAGATCAATGATCAAGATTATTGAATGCCATGCAATGTGAGTTATGTGTTAGTGAGAACGTGAGCTGAAAAATTCTCTAGGATAAATATGAAATTAGAATAATAATTTAATCTATGGGTGATCCCACAAAGCTGGTTTACAAATTTTGGGAGATTCTATTTTTTGCTGAAATCACATATTTTTAGAAAATATAATTATTTAATCCTTAAAATTTTCCATTTTAAGGATTCCAATTGAAGAGTGTTTGATCAAACCCCCTTGGATAGAGCTCCGCTAGTTTTAAACCATACCTACAACAGAGTCTCCTTTACACCTATCAAAATTCTGATAAAAAATCATTTTTGATTTACCTTTTGGGGGATCAAATAAATTCATTTAAAATTTATTTGAAATGATCATGGTAGTCCTCAGAATGAGATATCCAATGAATAAAATTTTAATATGTTTTGGTTTTATTATGTATGTGATTTTTTAATTTTATTAAACATGGATTTTACACCAAAAATCAAGCTCTTTGTTCTACACATGTGAAAAAATAGTAGATTATCAAAATAAAATTAAAAAAAATATTTTGAGGTTGGGTATTGATGTCCTTGATCCATTAAAAAATAATAATAATAATTTTGATACATACATAAAAATTTATGTTGTATACAGTCCGCCAATGTTTCAATTGTAATTGGTTTGACTTCAAAATTTGATTAAGGAAAAAATATTTAATAAAACACTATGAAACCAAATGAAAGTGCTAGATATCATAGTTAAAAATATAATTTCAAAAAAAATAGAATTTAATCCTTCATACAGAAAATATTATGTTGTATATAGTGAGCGTCACTCCTTAAAAATGTTGTTTTGTTAAAAAAACCTAGTTTTCAAAGGAGATGGAAAAAAAAGTGCAATTTGATTCCAATTTTTTTGAAAAAAACATATTTAGAATCTATAGAAAAAATTTCACAAATCACTAATTTGCATCATCTTCAGTTTAGTGTCCAGTTTGCCCAAAAATTGTAAACCAGTATTGTGGGATCACTCCTATTGTTAAGACTGTTTGAAAATAGAATGAATAGGAGTTCAAGATTAAATAAATGATTTAATCTTTAGTTGAAAGTCTTTGAAAATAAGAAGAATTAGACTTTGAATGAAAAAGATAAAGTTAGAACTTGGAGAATGATATGTTCAAATGCACACATGAATTAATTAGTTAAATAAAGATATTTAGCTAATAAATATGCTCACGCATATGAGTTAGAACTAGTTAATTGACTAGTTGTAACAGAGAGTCTCTTCACAAAGATGATCAGATATTGAATCGAGAGATAACTAGTGGATTTAAATATATCTCGAGCCAGATAGTGAGTGAATAATTAGTTAATTAGACAATAAAATAATGTGACAAAAATAATTATTTATGAATTAAATGTTAATTTAATTCAACATTTGAAATTAAAATGATTTAATTAAATAATTCGAAAAGAATATTTAACTATAGTCAAAATATGATAAAAGGGTATATTAAATAATAAATTATTTAATTCAAAAAGAGAATTAATTAATTAGTGATGCAATTAAATGAATAAGATTTATTTAATTAATCAAAGTTGAATAAGGGTCATAATGAATTAATCAAATAACTAAAAGGTTATTTAATTAATAGAAGAAACATGTGTTTAGGAAATAATTAAATAATTAACATTATTCAATCATGACCATGGACATTAGAAAATTATGTCGAAAGTGGTACTTGCAGACCTAGACCAATTTTCAGTGTCTACAGATTAGATTGTGATGAAGGAACAATAGGTTGTTGATCCATGTTCTACTTATTTCTTCTCATGTTATATGTGTGCCCAATGGTGTTATAAGAGGTAGAGTTTGTAGCTTTTGCAAGCCTTGAATACAAGTCTGGTGAATCATCGTGGTAGAAAATACCATAGACAAAATGATCCTTCTTTCAAGAAGGGCTAGTCAGGTTCAAGTAAATAATGGGTTTCTTAGGGCTTGGAGGAGCCACAAAGACCACCACTATTTTTACAAACTCCTCAGCTTGCAGAGAAGAAGTTTTATTTAATGATTTACAGATAGGGTAAGATGCTTCTAAGAAGCCATCTAGAGGATCATCCATCATGTCAAAATCTTCCTTAGAGAAAGTGTTATCATAGACATGGAAAATTTGTAAAAATAGATCTGACATGCTTCACGTCGGGTTCACCAAAATGTGAGATAAGAGGGATTTGTTGCACATGGGTCTCTTTTTTCTCAAGAGATCAATAGGGAATGATTTGCCCTTATCCACCTCAACATAACTTGAATGAGTAAATTACTAATAAAATGTGTACACATTAATTTTCACAAAAAACTACTTCAAATTGAGAGAGAGAGAGAGAGAGAGAGAGAGAAACTTCTATATTTCTACCACCAATAGAGGATCTCTTAGGAAAAGCATGAAAACATGGATTTAGGACCCCAACACGATGTTCTATCATCCAACTGATGCATTGGTGTCCTAAGAAACAAAAATCTTAGGATCTTAGATGGAAAAAATAAATTCTTACTTCCTATCTTGGATCTAAGGTCTACTAAATAGAATAATCAAACAGAGAACAAACACTATAACAAAATCACAAGGAGAACTTGGAGAACACTTACCTTCAATAGGACATTTGAGTCTTCACTCCAAGCTTCACTTTTCAACCTACACACAAAATAATGAGGAGAAAATTTTGGAGTTGTAAAGGGGCCTACCATAGTTAGACCCCCATTTTGTTGTTCCCACCTTCATGAATAGCTAGATAGAAAAGGAGTGTAGCCAAAATGGACAAAGTGTGTGTTGAAAGAAAAATAATCTTCAAGATTAGAACCCGCACCACTAAGTAGTAAATGAAAAAAATATGTAAGTGGAAAAGAGTGTGACAAGAGAGCATTACCCATGGGACTAGGCCCTCTCTAGAGCACACGAACACACCGTTGAATGCTAGTTGGAGAGTTGTAGCTATGGGAGGGACCTAATTCTGGTATGGCTTCGCTTGTAGAAGTGCTGCTATCAAGGATGAAAGGAACTCAATAGTGAAGTGAAAGAGAGAGATTGATCAAATGAATGAACCCCCAAAATGAGAGAAAAGGAGGGGTTTTGTTCCATGCATGGGTGGAAAAGATCGGTTACACCCAAAATCCTTACTACCAAGACACGTGTCGAGAGTCAAGATTCAAGATTCCTCATTTCAAACTCAGAAAACTAGGAGGATGCTAGTTCTCCATGCAAACATCGGTGTGTCGCACGGGTGTCCAAGGAATATTTTTTTGAGAAATGTGTCATTAGGTTGTTGTTGCTTCACCACTAGTCTACATGGAGCTAGAATTATGAATTTTTGACCCATGGGAATTTTTTGGTTAATGCGTTAAGGCATCATAAATGCTAGGAAAAGTGCTGAAATGTGGAATTGCCCCTAGGTGTAATTCCATGATATTATATATTTCAATAGGCTTATGTTTGAGTTTTCCTTAATGTTAGCTAATGATAGTTGAGAAGTTGTAATGATTCTTCGATTATTTTCATTATGTTATCATTAGTAAGTGTTACTAGTGTCAACCTCTAGTGTTGGTTTGGTAAGCTTCTATTTGTAGATATTTTTTTTGCAAATGGTTTGGTGATGATGGGGAAGTGGTGAAGATGATGAGAATATGTTTTTGTTGCTTGGTTTCCAAGTGCTTTTGAAAATAAATAAATAAAAGAGGAAATAATGTGTTGCACAGGTGTTCTGGCATAGAGAGTGGTGTTCTAGTTTTTCTCCATATTTCTTCATGGTTGAAGATATTTTTAGGAAGTTAAGATATGTTGATGAGAGGTGTTTGTAGATATCATATATAATTTTTTTATTGATTTGGATTGTTGTGCGGAGAAATTTGTGTTCACCAGTGTGTGAATCATGTAGTGTAGTATTATCTAGGAGAAATTGTTTTGCTCCACATTTTTTTGTAGTTTGGTTTCTAGTATTGTAGTTCTTGAAGTGTTCTTATAAGATTCATATCAACCTTTAGTTGAAGTTGTTCATGGTTTCGTGCTCCGCCAACTGAGTTGTTGAGTTACAGTGTGTGGGAGATTATCTAGGTGTACATGATGAGTTTACTCTTCAAGTGAAAGTTGTTGTGAAGGAATTTTTTGGTTTATAGGGTGTGTATGGAATATTATAGATTATTTTTAAGTGTTGTGTGTGATTTGTGAGTAATCTTTGGATCTGAGGAAGCATGTACTTAATTTTTTCATGATGGTTACACAAGTTTAGCCAATCTTTGGTATTTACACTTATTATGCATCTCCTTTGGTCATTATGGAAGCATGGTTTGGTATTTCTGAGTATATATGGGTTTGATTTAAGGTTTCATGTGGTCTACCTTCATTATTTTCACTCATGGGATTTTTTTGGTGCTAACCTAATTTGAATTTGCATAGTTGAGGTTCATATTCGACATTGGAGAATATTTTCAAGGTTGAAGAAGGTATAAGTAAGTTTTGTGTTGATGAATAATGTGTGGTTAGTGTGTGTGATGTGAATTTCAAAGTTGTGAAGTGTGAATTTTTTAAGTACAATTCAAGCTTCAATGAGTTATAAAATTGGAAGCAATGAACAAAAGGTGTCTACAATCTTCAAAAAGGCTACAGATGTGTTGGTGATTTTGTGGAGGAATTTTTTGTTGCATTGAGATGAATTTCTCAGTATAAAACTATTCTTTTTTCTTTTCCATAATTTGGTAGTGAGCCATTAGTAGTGAGACCTTCTTTCTTTTAGGCAGTGAGCTTGTCGTATCTTGTGTTACAATTACATTATATTGTGACCTAATCCTCACCCTAGTTTTTCCCTTCTTAGGTTTTCCATGTAAATGAGGTTTTCTATTGTGCATGGTGTTGATGTGTTTTAGTTTCTATTATTTTCTTTCATGCTAAACCTTTCTAAAAGATTAAACGATGATAAAGTTGATGTGGATTTGAATGTTAATGAGGGTTTTTATTTTTTAATGAAGAATTGATTCACCCCCCTCTCAATTGTCTTGTGCATTCAACATATTTATCCAAAAAGAGCTTTAAATATTCAAAAGTTAAATATTCTTACCTTTTATATGCCTATCCTTTATTTGATTACTACGTACCTATACATTCTTGGCTAGTTGCATGTTAATAAATTTAAACATTCTTCTATAGTTTACAAAAAAAATAACCTTTATCTTTGGAATACAAGTATAAATTTAAAGGATTAAATCATCCTTCTTTGGAGCTACATTTGATGAACTTGTACCCTTAATCATCTTTTAATTTTTCTTCTTATTTTCTTCTTATTTTCTCCTTCTTCTTAGAATATACTTCTTACTATTCTCCTTTTTCTTCTTCTTTTTATTCTCTTTCTTCTTCTCTTTCTCCTTATATTAATTCCTTTTTTCCATATCTATCTATAAATATTGTTCTAGTTTATCTTAGGAAGAGATGCCATTATATTATGATGTAAACAATATTTTAACTTAAGCTTTTAAGTATAAATAAAATTGTATCTTCCATATTATGTTTTTATCATAAGATATTTTATATTGGTCCCACCATTCTTATTCATCTTCAATTAAATAAAAAATTTGAATCCTTCTTGAAAATAGGGTTTTAACAAAAAAATATTTCGATGGAATACCTTTTATACATGTTGATCTAAATTTTATTAGGTCATTTCATAAAAATTTCAACCTTAAAACCAAAAATAAAATGGTTGTACTTAAATAAATTTAAAAAAGATTTTATAAATCTAAAAAAGAAGAAGAAAAATTATGCGTTTTACAAGTTAAAGAGAAAATTTAGGAAAAAAACTAAAATTATAATAAGCCACTCAATATTGATGATAAAAAAATAATTTTTTGACTGTAGCTTCCTCACTTGGTCTTTTGGATTTAGTTAAAAAATTACTAAAATTTTCATATCTATTTTAGATGAATCTTCAAAAAATAGGGTTTCATCCTCACATTTTCCCAAATCATCACTTTGATACCGCTTAATAATATTCACACATATAATAGTCAAAACAATATGAGTTATAAGATATTTCATACACAATACAAGAGATATTTATAGCCTAAGATGTCTTAATATTCAATATATGTAGAAATAAAATAAATCATTGAAGTAGGGTAACATTGTACAGTACTCCCTATGGAAGAAACCATTACATAGAATATCATACTATCATACTTGAATATCCTTACAATGATATACACATTCTTTATATAGGCTTCATCCTAGTAACATAATGGATAGGTAAGCCACTATACCCAATGAGGCCTACTTGTTAACTAATATAATTAATCACATAATTTTTCTATATGATGCAATATATCTAACTTAAGGTATGTGTACCACATGCACCATATCGATCAATGTTAATAAACTATATTATGGTATCCCTAGATACATAACACTACTTGAATAAAATATTATTTTATAGGCAACAATCTCACATGAGTCATTGGACATAAGATAGTTGTAAGAAGTTATTGAATATGAGGTTATAATAAATGGGCCATGAAAATAATATTTAAAAATGTATTTAGGTTTTTGTGTAAGAGGTGTGTAAGTGGTTTTATTAAACCTACATGGAGTGATTTTAAGTTTACTTCGCCCCAATTGGTCTTAGGAGTTAGACTCTTCAATCTAGAGTGACATTCTATTTATGGACAACATACACTAAGGTTATAGAGAATGGTTGAATTGGGACAACCTGGACCTATTTTTGGTTCATGGTTTTGGAAAACTATTCTTAGTTTTTTGGGTCTTCGTTTCCTATTTATATAAGGCTTATATGAAGATTTTATGTGAAATTTATTAAGGTTTATGCTAGAATTCCTCGAAGCTTAGACTATAGATCTAATATGAAGCACAATGTAGTTCCCCTTAGTTTTGTTCTGTTTTTGGATGGCTACTTGGATACATTTGGACATTATGACACTATTCGATGATGCTTAGATGGTTATGACTCTTTGATGCTCTATTATGAAGACATTGTTATATTTGATGTTATGATGGTACCATGCTAACTGGATTAGTTTATTTATTTATATGAGCTATCATGGATATGAACTTTATGTGTTGTCTATCATTATTGAAATCAATTATTTTTTGTCGATGTATGGGTGAAGGGGAAAATGATCACATCACTCACTTTTGAGTGCCCTATGACATTGCAAATTTCCCTTCACAGTGTGATTGACTATTTTCCCTATGGACATATTCAATAGTGTGATTTGTTGTAGGTTGTAGGTACAGAGATAACATCGGGTTCCCCATGTTGATCCATCATCCTTGACGAGGGTGACTGTTTGTTTGTCGTTCCCTATTCATGTGGTCCATCTAAGTAGGTTTGTCATTATTATTATCGTTTTACCTTCCATTTCATTTTGTGGTCTGGTATCTTGGGTATTCAAGTTCATTTGAGTTATTTGCTTGATTGATTTTTGATGGACTTTATTTTAAATAAATGAGTATTATAATAAACTTTGCAATTTTAATAAATACTATTAATGTTTTGGTTAAATTAAAAAAATTTAAACCTATAGTTCAACATAGAACTAAATAAATAATCTATTAATTATTCTATGATACGAGGATTAGAATGAAGGGATTAAATTAATAAATTAAATATTTTATAGTAAAATTAATGATGGATGGGAATTATATGGTAAGATGAAATTATAAAATATGTAACTTGTGGTGAAATAAAAGAAAAATAAATTAATTATATAAAAAAAGAGCATGCAGTTATGTAGAGTGCAAGATAATAATTAAATGAGTGGTAGTTATTTGGATAGGTGCAATTTTATTATTTATTTTTGGGGGAAAAACTAATCAGGAATGGTATCGTGAATAATTTTCCCTAATCTTGGAATTCTCTGGTTCTTGAAAAGTGGATCTGTCTTTTTTGAAGCTTCAAGGAATTGAGGGGTTTCTTGTGCTGGACTCTTGAGGTATTGCTAGAAAGTTTGGAGCTAGAAACTAGAAATAGTAGAGCTCAACATCAAGATCTCAACTTAGTTTAACATCCAAAATAAATTTCCTTTCTTATTCAACCTTCATAAATTTCTATTGAAAAGAAAGTTACAATAAAAAATAATAAAATAATATATATTCATTGGTGCATTCGAGTTGAAATTATGATTACTATTGTTGAGGATTGAAAACCCTTGTTGCAAATAAATTGCTTGATTGTAATCTCTTTGCTATTAAAATTTGTTATCTATTCCTATTATGATTGAGTTTTAAGTTTGGATAATTGTATTTCTTCTTCAAACAAGTGGTATTGAATATTTTATTGCGTTTTGTTAATGAGATATATCTTCAGTCAGATATAAATGATGATTGATAAATAGCATCATCATCATTTATATGTGATCAAATTTAATCCTTAAACATATTTCTGGAAAAAAGTAAAACGAATTTATAAGCATGCATAAATTCAAAATAATAAAATGATGATCAAATTCTGCATTGAATTAAATTTGGAACTCATATTATATATATCCGCCATGTATGTGAGGGTGCATGTATTATGTTTACTAAATCGAGTATTAGTCGGTTTCCTTCGGGACCCGCGCACCCAAAGGGACACGTCCCATGAGCGGACTTGTCTCCATGTGTGGAGACACATCCTCTCATGAAACGTGTCTCTTAGAGACGGGTCTCCAAGGGTATTTAACATTGTTCAATCAATGATATGCAAACATAGAAATCATTAATGTTCTATAATGAGCACATTCAGTATAAAGAGAAGAAATCTGGAAATTGTTTTTGACTTAGAATTCTCACACAAAATTTTCGACCTTAGTGTTTCCTTAGATTTATTAGGACCCTATTTGATAAATATTTGATTACATTTACATGGTATTAGAGCCAAGTTGTGTGAATCCAAATCAAATCTAAATATCAGATTGCTCTAGAAAATTTGTATTTTCTAAGATTGAATTCACATCACATTCTTCATAATGTCAAGTGTGATCAAATTTGAAGATCATCTTGTAGGAGCAGACAACTTAACATCATGGAAATTTAGAATCAGGATGATCCTTAAAGAGAATAAACTAGACTCACTTGCGAAAGAAAATAAAAAGGAACCAGAGGCTGATCCTGAGAAAACTCAATGGATTGAAAACAATGACAAATCCATGAAAATCCTAGTAGATGCAGTTAGGGATCATATAGTGCCCATCTTATCAAAACATGAAACTACATATCATATGTTCAAATCTCTTGAGAGTACCTATGAGATCAACAACACCAGTAGGACTCTTGCATTAAAGAGGCAAATCAACAATGCTCACATAAACAAAGGAGAGTCCATTAATGCATACTTCATGAGGATCATTGAACTAAGGGATCAATTATCCACAATTGGATATCAAATTGATAGCAAAGAGTTAACTCTAATTGCACTAGGAGGTCTACCAAACTCATGGGAGTCATTTGTTCAAGGAATAAGTGCGAGATCTAAACTCCATAAGTTTGATAGGCTAAGAACTGACTGCCTTCAAGAAGAAACAAGACTCTCCATAGAAGAAAATAAAAAGAACATAGATGAAGACATTCATGTACTCAACACAATGTTTAATAAAAGGAATAAGAAAAACTCCTACAAGAGAGGATCTTTTAAAAGAAAGAGAAATTCCAATGGAAAGGGATCTTCTAAGAAGAAATACATCTCTCAAGTACAATGCTTTAGATGTGATAAATATGGCCACTATGCAATGAAGTGCCCTGATAGATCAAAGCAACAAGCATCTTTTGCCAAAGTAGGAAAGACAAATTCAGATCATGAATCTAAGAACTTTGTGTTCTATACTGCCTTATCTAGTCAAGTATCTAACAACACCCACAACTAGGTAATTGATAGTGGTTCCTCTAGACATATCACAGGATTCAGAGAACACCTAGACACTATGACTGAAAATTCTGATGAAAAAGTAACCATTGGGGATGATTTTGCACACCTTGTAAAAGGGTTTGGAACTTGCTCCATCAAACTAAAATCTGGTCTTTCTCTTCAACTCACTAGAGTCTTATTTGTACCTGGAATAAAGAGGAATGTAATATCCATCTTTGTCCTTGAATAAAATGGATATAGAGTTACCTTTATGGATGGGAAAGTTCTAGCATGGCCTAAGAACTCAACTATCAAGAAATCCCAAACCATAGGTGTAAGGCAAGGGTACCTTTACAAACTATGCAATGAAGTTAAACAAGACCTTACCCTTGACACCTTTGATTCAAATGAGATTTGGCATAGAATATTAGGACACCTTCATTTTTCGTGCCCTACCTTCTATGGAAAAACTTGTAATAGGCTTACCTAAGTTAAAACCATCTCATCAAGGAACTTGTAAAGGTTGTCCCTTAGGAAAGAGTACAAAGGGATCCTTTCCCAAAAGTTTGAGAAAAACCCTAAATGTGTTAGAACTAGTTCACTCAGACTTATGTGGACCCATGTTTGTACCCTCTAAAGCAGGATTTCTATACTATGTCATATTTGTAGATGACTTCTCTAGGAAAACCTGGATCTACTTCCTTAAGTGTAAAGAATCAATAGAAATCCTCAAAAGGTTCAAAGAGTTCAAAGCCCTTACTGAAAACTTCTTTGGAAATAAAATAAAAACCTTAAGGATAGACAATGGGAAAGAATACACCTCTGAAATTTTTAAGGAATTCTACATGAGTGTTTGAATTAAGAGGGATTTCACAGTTGCCTACAACCCTCAACAAAATGGGGTTGCTGAAAGAAAAAATAGAACCATTGTAGAAGCTGCTAAGGCAATGTTGCTTGACCAAAACATTGAAGCTTCTTTCTGGGAAGAAGCCTCTAGGAATACTATCTATATCCAAAATAGATGTCCTCATTCTCATCTTGATAACAAAACTCCTAAAGAAGCCTTTACCAGCATAAAACCTGACATTAGTCATTTTAGGATTTTTGGTTGTCCTGTCTATATTCATGTGCCCAAAGAGAAGAGATTCAAACTAGAACCTTTAGGAAAGAAGGGAGTATTTGTGGGTTATAGTGAAACCTCCAAAGCCTACAGGATATTCATAGTTGGGAAGAAACAAATTTAATTGAGTAGAGATGTCATCTTTGAAGAAGACATTGCATTCAAGAGGGCAAGAAGTTCTAGTGAGATAGAAACCTATTCCCCTAGAGTACCTAAAATGGAGCCTGCTCCTTAGATTCAAAGGGAGCATCTTGAGGAAATTCCATAGGAACTTCCTTCTACTTCAGATGAGAATACAAATTACAACAACAAAAAGAGACCACTTTGGGCCATAAAGATGATCAAAGAAGCCGAGGATCATGCATCATCCAAAGGAACATCTAGGGAGAGTAAAAGACCCAAACGATTCTCTAGCTATGTTGCTCTGATGAACAACATCATAAAATCAAAACCTATCAGTGTTATAGAAGCTTTTTGAGATCAAGCATGGAAGGATGTAATGACGGAGGAATATCAATCCATTCTAAAGAATGATGTATGGGATATAGTGCCTAGACCGAAAGAGAAATTTGTTGTCTCTTCCAATTGGCTCTTCAAAATCAAGCATGTTGTTGATGGCAGTATAGAAAAACATAAAGCACATTTTGTGGCAAGAGGTTTTCCTCAAAAGGAAGGCATTGATTATGAATAAAAATTTCCACCCGTTGCCCGCTACACATCGGTAAGAGCAGTACTAGCCATTGTTGCAGCTAAAGGTTGGAAGATCCATCAAATGGATGTGAAAACTGCCTTCTTGAATGGAACCATTGAAGAGGAAGTATATTTGGAATAGCCTGAAGTTTTTGTGATACATAAACCTGACTCACATGTTTGCAGACTAAAGAAAGCCCTCTATGGACTTAAACAGGCTCCCAAGGTCTGGTATGAAAGAATTGATAGCTATCTCTTGGGACTAGGATTTTCCAAGAATGATGCTGACTCCAATCTCTACTTCAAGGTAATCAAAGGTGATATGCTAATAATTATTTTATATGTTGATGACCCGTTGATAACATGAGAAGATCACCTCATTACTCAAGGAAAGTAGGATCTAATTTCTAAATTTGACATGAAAGACTTGGGCATTCTACACTACTTCCTAGGTTTGGAAGTATGACACAAATCAAAGGGCATTATATTAAACCAGGGGCAGTATACTATTTATATTCTTAAGAGATTTGGAATGTTGGACTATAGACAAATTTCCACACCTATGGAAACCAACCTTCACAAACTAAAAGGAGAAGCAGCAAAATCCAAGTGTGCAGATCCAACCCTTTATAGATAGATGATTGGATCCTCGATGTACCTGGTTAACACCAGACCTGATATTTGCTATGCAGTGAATTTTCTCAACCAGTTCATGTGTGAGCCAAAGGAAATTCACCTAATGGTTGTGAAACATATTTTGAGATATCTTCAAGGCACTATTGGATGTGCTCTTCTTTACAAAAATAACCAACTAGATCTACATGGGTACTTTGATTTAGATTGGGCTAGAAGTGTAACCGATCAGAAAAGCACATCGGGATGTTGCTTCAATTTAGGATCGGCTATGATCTCTTGGATTTTTGGAAAATAGTCTTCAGTTGTACAGAGCTCAACAAAATTTGAATACATTGCTGCCTCTATGGGAGCAAGATAAGTAGTTTGGCTTCATAAATTGCTTGTGGAACTCTTTGGCGAGCCCTTAAATCCTAAAATTATTCATTGTGATAATCATAGTTGCATCAAACTCTCTATAAATCCTATCTTCCATGATAGATCCAAGCACATTGAGATCCCCTATCATTATGTAAGAGATATGGTGGAAAGGAAAGTGATCCAGTTGGAGTATGTTAGTACAAATGATCAAACTATAGACATTCTCACCAAGCCTCTCTCCCGAATCAAGGTAGAGCACTTCAAGAAGAAACTTGGTATGGTTGAAATATAATTTGATATTTATGTTTGAAATACAATTTTTTTATAAATTATACTAATATATAAAGATGTTTAATGTGTAAACTATTTTTTGTCATGTGTGTGACTCCATGACCTTATGGGCCTACTCCCCCTGTGTACATTATTGAAAGGTGACGATCTTTCTAATAATGAACACTTGTATTTGACATTGTAAAGTGATGACTTTATAATGATAAACTATCATGATAGATATCATGTGACTTGATATCTATGGACATGTCATGATAGTATCTCTTGGACACTTTGATGGATATGATGGGACTTGATGTCATTTTTAGATCATTTTGATCCTTAAGAGATTATCATGGTGGATATTTATATCCGTGGATATGCCATAAACTATGGTAGACATCATGTGACTTGATGTTAGTGTACATACCATAATGAAGATGTGTTATGAAGAATGTCATGTGATGACAATATTGAGTAAAACATACCATATCTTTGATATCACGTGTGAAGGTGATATCTCTACTTATTTGATTTGAAATATTTTCCCTAGCTAAGAGGGAGTGTTAATGAGATATAGCTCTAGTCAGATATAAATGATGATTGCTAAATAGCATCATCATCATTTATATGTGATCGAGTTTAATCCTTCAACATATTTCTGGAAATAAGTAAAATGAATTTATAAGAATGCATAAATTCGAAATAATAAAATGATGATCAAATTGTGCATTGAATTAAATTTAAAACTCATATTATATATATCCACCATGTATGTGAGGGCATATGTATTATGTTTACTAAACCGAGTGTTAGTCGGTTGCCTTTGGGACCCGCGTGCCCAAAGGGACATGTCCCATGAGCGAACGTGTCTCCAAGTGTGGTGACATGTCCTCTCATGAGACGCATCTCTTAGGGGCAGGTCTCCAAGGGTATTTAACATTGTTCCATCATTGATATGCAAACATCGAAACCATTAATGTTCTGCAATCAGCACATTTAGCACAAAGGGAAGAAATCTGGAAATTATTTTTGACTTAGAATTCTCACACAAAATTTATAACCTTAGTGTTTCCTTAGATTTATTAGGATCCTATTTTATAATTATTTGATTACATTTACACATTTAAATTACCTTTGTACAATAATTGGCTCAATCCTAGAAGGCCATGCAAACTAAGATTAAATGTCAATTTAATCCCATGGCTTATACAATAGACTATGTTTAATTTATTTATACCCTTAAAGAGTATATTAATTATGCATTCAAAATGCATTTTAGACCTATATTTATAGGTGTACATTAAATGTGTTGGCCTGTACCTTACACTTTCTGTATACCTCATATGCGTTGGCTGTCACATAAAGTATAAGCATGTATTTTGTGCGTCGACTTTGTTATACTCATATGCCCTTGCATATATATATACACACACACACACACACATACATGTGCTTATTGAATATATGTATTCAATAGTACCTTGCATGAGTCCTTATCTTGTATTCAAACATGTATATAGTAAGTGATAACCATAATGCATATGGAAATCAGTATGCATATATATATATATATATATATACATATATATATGGTCATATGTATATATAGTTGATGAAATTAAATATTGAACATTATTGCTTTAATTATAAAATGAGCCTGTATGAGAAATAATTGACTTAGCGCAAAATTTGAATATGTATAATAGGTGTATTGTGTAAACGAAAGAGTGGAGTATAAAAATAAAATATTATCAATTGGTTAAGATGAATGTTGTGGTAATGTTAAATGAGTGTTTTGAATGCCACTCTAATGTTCGTATTTCCTTATGTGGTTGCATATTTGTGAAGAAAAGTGAATGGATGTGGTTTGGTTATGAAAGATAGGACTTATTCAATGCTTATTTCATCTTGTGATGAGGATACTATGATTCTTTTAGAGGTTAAAATAAGTTTTCTTCATAGTGTATTCTTCATTTATTTCACTATGATTTTTGTCTTGCATTTTAAAGAGTAAGTGATGGTCTTTAGCCTTGCACTTTATGTTTTCCCATGTGGTTGTTTATGTGAGTGGTATGGGTTATTCCTCGCTTTAAATGTTTATGGGAATGAGATTTGTGATTGTGCAAGTGGCCTTTCTCTTATTTTTATTAGGGGTCTCCTTGTTGTCAGTAGGGGAGTGACTCTTAATGAGGGTCAATGCATAAAGTGGTGCCTGGGTAACTTATGTGGGAGTTTTATAATTAAATGAAAACCTAAAATGAACTAGGGGTTGGGTAGTAATTCACACTAAACAATATAATTTAATGCCTCACTAATGACCCATGTGCTTGTATAGGTTTGGGATGAGTCAAGAAGGTCTGGAATGGAAAAATCAACTACCTCATCCTCATGAGCAGTATGTTGATTCTGCTTAGGGTTACATGAGGGGTTGGAGATCGATAGAGGCTCTAGGATAACCCAAGATGGGGGTTGAGGCCTAGGAAGATCTTCCTAGATAACCCATGTAAACTATGTGATGACACTCCTACAGTAAGCTTGTGATCCCTTGACTCTTGATTCCCTTGATGTGGTGTACCAGTGTATGTAATGTCACTGTCATTTAATATTGATCTTTAATACTTGTACATTGATGTCTTGTTAAATTTTTTTTGTCTTTTATCCTTCCTTGAGTGTGTTGGTGGGACCCTTTTCTATCTCCTAACATGAGGGGTGGACTATTGGGTTCCACATGGTTGGGTGGAAAGTGCATTGTTCTCTACTGGGTTTCCTCTTCTTATTCGAGATTGTGATGACTTCTCCTAGATTGAAGACCTTTGCAATGCATCATCTCATGTGAATCTATACTCTTGCAATTGTATTATAAAATAATTTGGTGTATCATGTATTATACATTCGATGGACTCTCCTCTTGTTTTTAAGGAGAAACTACTATTTGAGCAATTTAATATTGTAATATTGTAACTTATTGTAGAAATTCTATTGTATTTGATCAAGTTAATGATATTGAATTGAATGATTTCTATAGAGGATTCATTATGATTAATTATGTTACTTTGATATTAGAAATTTGAGATATATGTTTTGATTCAAATAAGTATTAAGGCTAGTGTACGTTGCGGGTATCTTGGATAATGAGAAGTAGTCAAGATTTTATATCTTGAGGAGTGACTTCTTAGGGTTTTGTTATCTTGAGAATTCACTTCTCAGGATATCTTATCTTGCAACTTAATAGATAATGGTACCTGAAGGTGGTTCATGTTGTCATTTTTGGACTTATGTAAATTTGAATATGGTTATCATTCTTGTTGCATACTCTTGTAAATTCAATGTTAGACTCATATTAACTATTGCTTATGATAGCTAAATAGATGCACTAATTATTCATTATTATTTTTATGATATGGATAGTTCATAATGCTACTTTATATGATTTTATATTTTGAAATTTAACTCTTGTTAATCTAGTTTATGGGATCCTAATAGCATAGTCAAAAACCTTAGAGGACATAGGTAAAATATGGATTAAAGTTCATTATAGTCTTCATTACGCTTTCACTTATAAAAAAAAAATTGTACCATTTTTATGTTTACTTGTGTGTTGTCATCTAGGGTTCTATGGTGGGGGGTTACACACACAAAATTTATTGTATTGTAACTATTTATTTCTGTGGTTGCTTAAATCTGCAAGATCAACCTAAACCATTTTATGTTGTTAGCACAAAAGTTAGTTTAAATCAGCAAACTTAAACATCCCTATGAAATATAGAATCATGTTAAACAATGCAACTAATAAGAACAATGCATAAAACATGAATCATTCCTATCCCATAGTAGATTGGTGCAACTTAGTGTTGTAGGAAGTTGCCCTTTCCCAATCCTTGATAAGAAAAATGCCAAATGATGAGCAAGATATCCTCTCCAATGAAGAGAGTGACCTTGCAATCAGAAAATATTGCTAAGCAAATGGTGTGATGATAAGCAAGATCAGTTCTCACAAGTGGAGAGTAACCTTACAATGAGCATGAGTTGTGTGTTGTGTATGATTTGTGTTGAAATGCTTTGCATTTTATAGATTGAAAGATTGAAAGATTGAGAGATTTTGAGGAATGTGGGATTATTCACAAACCAATGACAAGGTGCCACTTGTCAAGTTGTGAGAGGGTGAGGAATGTGCAAGTTTTGGCAAATGTGCCAATTTCAAATTTGAATTTGAATGATTTGACATGTTTTGGGGGGATGAAAGGTGCAATAAATGCCATGTTGACTTGTGCAAATAGCATTTAAAACCTTGTTGGAAGGGACAAGTCCCTTTTGGGGGGGAAGATTCAAATTGGAAGAATATTCCATTTTGATGCCCTTTTGAATGTAATTAGAGGAATTATAAATCAATTAATTGATTTATTTGTGCAAGTGGGTGGGTTAGTTAGGAGTTTGGATTTTGACTCTAGTTGGGTCAAAAGCTAGAGAATAGTAATCATGATTAGAAGTTAATTAATGTAGATTAATTAACTTGGGGGATTATTAAGAATTTGATATTTGATTTTAAATCAGTTTGATTTATTAAATCAAATAAGAAGAACCTTAGGAACTTAATTAAATAATTTGATTTATTTAATTAAGCTTGATGAACCTTAGGATTAAATCAATAAATTGCTTTAATTGATTAGTAGAAGAAACGAATGCATGATGTTAGTTACAGTGGAATGCATAATGTTATTTTTGGATGTCTACATTTTGCCCCTCTTTGAAGCAATGTACTCGTTGCATTGGTTCAAAGAATGATGTTGCCGGCATCGAAATTAAAAAATTCTTTGGTTTTTTCGGATGCCCCAGTGGAAAATAAGTACGTTAGTACATTGCCCCCTCGAGAGATCGAGCGAAAAGATACAATTTGAGGTGGATCTCGTGACAAAGAGGTTCAAAATGGATGTATGGATGGTTAGACTATATGATAATGATGATGTAGATGAGATGTTCGGAAGATGCTTAGAATAACAAATTTATATTATTGTAAACAACTTTAAATGATTATGCAATGCATGTGAGATGGATGAGATGGATGATGTTGTCTTGATAATGATATGACATGATTATGCAGGATGAGAGTGTAGATGCAAGATGGATGCATTGTTAGCGTGAAAGAGGATAGAAGAACAAGAGAGGATAGAAGAATGAGAGGGATCAACCCTTGAATCCAAGAAGATGCAGAAGTTCAACAAGCCAACTTTATTAGAGATGATGATGTATTGCTTATCCAGGAATGGGAGATAAAGAGCATAACTTTCTTTATGTTTGATAACACACATAGCGGCGATGCATCGAGGTATTAAGAACCAGGATGGCGTTGTGCCTAGTGTGATGGAATCTGACTCGACAATCAGATAGGAGTGCTCTTGTTCACACTTGACATATGGAAACCCTGCTAGGACGGACCCAACAAAGCAAGGATTCGCCAAGTTATTTTACAAGAACATCCAACAAGCACAACAGATAAAAAGATAATGATCATTGCCCCATTCCTTTCTCTCTAAACCTATTTTGTTTAGTCATCATCGAAAGGTCCTTGGAATGAGCGCAAAATAAGATAAGTCAACAAGACCAAGATAAAGTAAATAAACAAGCCAATGTTCTTCGTATTGCTAGCCAAGACTAAAATACTACGAGGGGTACCTGATGCTTATGTCCATCGTGGGAAAGCTTCATCCTAGGACATGTAGTGATCAAGGTTTTGGTAGGACTGATTGGGTGATAAGCTATTGATACTCTGAGTTGACCAACTTGCTGACTTATTGACTTAGACCTTCGAGACTTTGACGATTAAGGTGTTCACTTTCGAACCTGCTAAACTTGCTTCCGACTAACTCACCAAAGGGTGAAAACGACGATGATTTATTAGGAACGACGATTATTGTGGGTGCATGCGAGATGAAATGGGTGCACCATTTTGGGTTTTTTCAAATGTTTTGAGGCTGTTTTTGGAATTTTTTGAAATATTTTGAGGCTGTTTTGATGTTTGGATTTTTCAATGTTTTTGGTATTTTCAAGATTTTGCAAATGTTTTTGGATTTTGTGTTAATTGACTTGACTGCGGATGAGATAGATGGGCAAATGGATGCCAATGCGACGGACGCATAAAGAATGACCTAAAGGTAAAAAATACAAGCAAACGAATGCCAATGCGATGGACGCCTAACTAGATGGGCAAACGAATGCTAATGCGACGGACACATAAATGAATGGGCAAACGGATTGCCAATGCGACGGACGCATAAATGAATGGGAAAATGGATTGCCAATGCGACGGACGCATAAAGGAATGGGGAAACAGATTGCCAATGCGACGAACGCATAAATGAATGGGCAAATGGATTGCCAATGCGACGGATGCATAAAGGAATGGGCAAACAGATTGCCAATGCGACAGACGCATAAAGGACTGACCTAACCGTCTCGGGGGATGATCAAAGATCAACCTTGCCTACGTTCAAGCTCAGAGACGACGTAGTTCGACAAGGTGGAAAAAAAAAAACTGACAAGACTTAATGATGAAATTTTTTGAAGATTTTCTGATATTTTGACATGTTTTTGGATTTTTGATGATTTGGATGTTTTTGGATTTTTTGATAAATTTTCTAGATGTTTTTGAAATTTTTGATGGATTTTTTGAATTTTTTTGAATTTTTTGATGAGTTTTTCTGAATGTTTTTGGAATTTTAGCACGATTTTGATGATTCGGATATGGACATGATATGATATCAGTGCTTTGTTTTGGGATTTTGTTGAAAACCAAGCTTAATGTTGATCAATCGGATTGATGGATTGATAGTTTGACTAAGTGTGTTAAGTCAAACAAAAGTGATAATGCACTCGTAAGTTCCAGGAAGTTGTGTTATCCCAGAGTAAACTCATACAAAAAGGATAATTTGGCTAGGTGTGTTAAGCCAAACAAGGTGATTATGGATTTGATAATTTGGCTAAGTGTGTTAAGCCAAACAAAGTGATGATAATGAACTTGTAAACCCAAGGAAGTTGTGTTATCCTAGAGTAAACTCATGCACAAGATGATAGTTTGACTAAGTGTGCTCAATCAAACAAGGTGATGATTGATTGGATTCGATTGATCAAGATCGATGAAACTTGATTTGGAACAAAATTGCTTTGATGATTTGATGTGACACAGATGTACGCATTAGATGCGACTGATATGAATTATTTGGATTGATATTCAATGAAAGATAAAGCATGATAAGGAATGTCTTCTTATCAAAATATGCCATGGGCTAGTGACTTGGATTTTGGCTCACAAATGCCTTGACCAATTTTATTTTATGTTTTCCAATGTTTGGATCACCACATAAGTGTGAAGATATAGATCAAGATTTATTCCCGAAGCGAGATGTAAATATCTGCCCCCAGTGTCTAGCAATGTTTGAACGACCATGGGTGGATTCTTGGATACGAATGGATATGGATTATCTTGTGATAAGATAAGGGTGTTCAAACAGAGGAATGCTCACTCAGATAATGCTTCAAGGCTTAGATAGCGTTGGGTAGGATAGGATCAATGAAAATGACCCATGTCAAGATTTTTACCATAAGCAAGTGTACAGCGTGCACCAAAATTTTATCAAGATCAAGGTAACTTGGACCTTGGATGCAAATGGATAAAAATGTGTTGGATAAATAGTTCATGGGTGAATGAATGATACGGCTCAAATGATGGCCTTATTATGGATGCGATAAGATGCTTTCTCTTGAACTAGTGCACGTAGATGCTCGATTCTACACATGACGCCTGTTTGCCAGGTTTTCATCATGGTACTTGTCCAAAGCGCCACCGAAATGGTTTTCCCTGGAGGACGATTTTTTTCTTTACTGTTTTCAATCCTTTTTTTGATTTTTTTGGATTTTTTGTATTTTTGTATTTTTTTTGTTGTCACCAAGACACTTGTTTGCCAGGTTTTCATCGAGGTAACCATTTTTTCAGGACTTTTTCTGATTTTTTTTGTATTTTCTGAGAGATTTTAAGCTGATGCTAAACCACCTGGTGGTGCTGATGTTGATGCTTCTATCATAATGTGCCATCGATATCCTGCTTGTAGAAGTTGTCTTGCCAAGATACGTGCACTTAAATGCAACTTTTGAGATTCTTGATCTGCTTTGCTGATACCGGAGTTAACTCTATCTTTGTGCGCACATCGCGATAGAGTGCCTTCTGAATCCTTATGATGAAGGGTCGCTGCCATTACATGTTCAATGTGAGAATTGGATATCATGCGTGGAGGCGTGGATGGAGTGTGTTTAGGAGTAAAAGATGGATTGGTTCACAGTTTGGAGCCTTTGACTCTCCAAACTTGGGAAAACGAGCAATAATGGGTGGATACGGAAGTGTACATGGAATTATGACCAACTGCTTGATACACTTTGTTTGTTGCTTGAGAAGCTTTATTTTGCTTTTGTGGAAATCTTTGATGGATACTTGCCCCATTTTTATTTTGCCCCATAGTTTCTTTGACTAATGGAGTTTGATAGGGATAGTCATTCTTTGTATTCTTTGGTATCCATATGTACTTGATTTGTCCTTCATGCTTCTTAGCTTCTCTTTCTTTGATACTATTTTGCATGCTTCGATTCAAATCTTTCTTTTGATGTTGGTCCCAATTCGTGGATGGGGTGATAGGTGGATGAAGATTTATGACATGGCGGGTTGTAGTATTGGCATTGGTTTCATCATAAGGATTCTTCATGCTCCCTATGTTGATGTTTGCTCGAGACGAAGTTGCCCCCAGTATGGTGATAGTATTAATGATATGTTGAGATCCCTTGATTGTTGAGTAACCAAGGCCTTGACGCTTAGGATTGCCAAAAATCTGCACTGGTTCCAGGATACCCTGTTCATGTAGGCCTAATCCCCTACCTTGATAATTCATCTGCTGAAAAAATTTATTTGCCATAGGATATGATTTACCTTGGAAACAAGGTGTTGTTCCTTCTCTGCTTTATGGTGGACCTTCAAATGTGTCAGCTTCTTTATTGACGAGATAGCTTGCTCTAAGAAAGGTAAGTGATCCAACTTCATAAGTGACAGGATCCTTCATATGTGGGATAAATTCCTGATTGATCTCTTTGGCTTGATCTTGTAGTGCTTCTTCTAGAGGTATTGATGATTCACTGTCATTGTAAAAGTCTTCCTCATGATTTATTCTTGATATGCTTTCACATGATTTTTTTGATTCACAACTTTTGTAGAAACCTTCTTCATGACCCATTTCTAATATGTCTCTGCATTTGTCCACATCTTGATCATGTGTAAAAATGTTAAAAGTAGGAGACTCTTGTTCGTTGGTACTGATTTGAAGAGTATGAGACTCTTGTTTTTCATGAAGATCATCTACAGGTCCATCCAAAGAAAGCATCTCATGGATAGATGGAAGAGTATGTGCTATGCGGATATGGTCATCATTTGCAACATCTTGTATAGATAGGAGAGTGTCCATTATATCATTGTAGTAGCTTGGAGATACAAATTCTCGATCTTGAGTGATTGTGGAATTGTTTTCAACATGCTTTGGATCAAGTTCTTGACATGGGTCAATTTCAAAGAATGGACTTCTTTCTTGGATATCTTCATTAGGAATTCTCTTGAACTTTGAGAGGATTTGGATCAAATGTTGAGATAGGGATTCCTTCAATATCTTTAACCATGAGGTCAAAGGATGTCAATATGTTGTTGGAAGGGCCATTGCTAGACCTTGATGGAAGATTTTGATCATGCTTTGGAATATGTTCTTGAGATATCTCCTCTAACTCATTAGGTGATGTAGAGACATTTTCAACATTATCATTGGTCGATGGATCGTAGATTATGTCAATGGGATCAAATAATTGTAACACATCTTGAAATAGATCACTAAAAAGTGGCTCTTGATGAACGACGATTTGATCAATGGATGGGTTAGACATATCCTCAATGTGCTCATTGATGGATTGATTTTGATCATTGTTTTCAACAATTTTGGTGGAGGGATTGTCAATGTTCTCAAACATAGGATCAAATGATGTTAATGTTTCTTGGATTGGATCATTGTTGGGTATCGTGAGTGAGTTTTGATCATGATTGAAAAGTGACTCTTGGTGTGTGGTGATTTGATCATTGAATGAGATGGGAGCATCTTCAATGTGTTCATTGATGGATAGATCTTGATCATTGTTTTCAACAAATGCGGTGGGAATTTGTTGCAAGCTTTGTTGTGGGAGTAAGGCCTGCATTTTCTGCTGAGCCAACAACACTTGTTGTTCATCATGTTGTTTTTGTACCAACAAAGCTTTTTGTTGGGCTCTTTGTTGTGCTACTTCTTCTTGGATTGATTGCAATAGTGCGTAGAATTCTGCTTGCGCTTGCTCTTGTTGGGCTACTTGAGCCGCTTGTGCTTGCTGAGCAACTAGCTGTGTAGCTTGTTGGGCTTGGAGTTCCTTTTTGCGGGAAGCTTCTTGAGCAGCTTGCAACATGATGGAGAATGAATTGGTCGTGTTGTATTTTGGTGGTGGTGGCGGTGGTGGTGGAATGGGAATGGTGTTGATTGTTGGGGTTGCTTGGATGGTTTCCATCTGTTTTTGCGATATCGATGGAAAAATGGGTTGATTTGGTATGATGTTTTGATTTGGCATGATAGATTGAAATTGAACATTGTTGTGGTTGGGAATCATATTGCTTGGATTTAGGTAACTTTGATTTTGCATGGCGTTACCTTGTCTTAAATCAACATATGGAGTTGCCAATATATTGCTAGGATTTTGAACAACATTAGGGGGATTTGAAAACATGTTGACCCCAAAGTTTACCAAGTGTGGATTTGAAATGGTCATGTTTGGTAAAGTTGCACTTGGTATGTATGGATTTTGTGAGATAATGTTGTTTGGAAAACTCATGCATTCAGCGTTTGGCTGATAGATTTGCAGATTTGGACTTGGATTTGAATCTATCATTGGGAAAGGTGTTCCAAATTTTGGATTGGGTATGCTCATATTTATTGTACCATTGATGTTTGTATGAGATAATGCTCCCATGTATGCATTATACAAGCTTTGGAAATCAAATGGTATTGCAAGGCTTGGATAGTTTGGTTGAATCGAATTGCTCATGATGGATGGATCAAATTTATATTCCATGCTCCTCTTATGTTGAGATCGAGTTTGAACCATAAAATGAAGATCAATTTTCAAGAATGTAAGAGATGAACCTCTAATCCTTTAGATTGGTTTAAACCTTAGGTTCAAAGAAGCAAAGAACTAGGATAATTGAAGGATCAAAGTGATAATGAGGATGAGATAACGAAAAATGAGTGATATGGATGAATGGAACTCTTAAAGAAACTTTGAAGGGAATGCTAAACTTTTAGGACTTGATTGATCGTGATTGGATTGATGGTTTGACTAGATGTGTTAAGTCAAACAAAGTGATTTGATTTCACCTAGAAGTTTAGCATAACAAATGACAAAGATTCCAAGAGATGTTGGTGAGATGGAAATTTGACTGATTTTGATGGTTGAAAGATGGATGAAAGTGATTAAATTTGATCCTAGACTTGACCTAGATGATACTTTTGCTTACAAGACCTTGGTGTTGAAGAACACGCTATATTTCCTATGAGAGGAAAGTAAACCTTTCAGACAATTCAGGATCTCAAGACGCTTCTCACTAGCTTTCACACTAAGCTTTTTGAACTTCGATTTTTGGGATTTTGATCATGTTAGAAAACACATGTGTAATCAAATTTGTCTTTTATCTTGGTTAAATGAGGTTCTTTTTATCCAAGACACTTGGTTGCTTAGGTTTTCAAACTATATGTCTAATGTCCCATTCTCTTTCTCATTCCACAAGGTCCTTTATGCGAAAATCGAGGAAAATAGGGCAAAATTTCCTTATGTTTATCCTTATTGGAAACAAATGATGGTAGAATTTGCACACTTAGAAACCTCTAGGAATGTGATTCCTAGGGAAAGAAAGAGTGGGAAAGTTCGACAATAGGTATTTTTTCCCCACAAGGTGTTTGAAATTTCAAGGTTTTTGTGTATGTTTGTTTTCCAAATGTTTTCAAGATCAAGCAATGTGTTTTTTCCAAGCACTTTCACACTCCTAGGTTGATGAGACAATACCTTGTTGGGTTCCCACTTGGATAAATCCAGCTGCGCATATCTTGTGCGAATGGCTAAATGCTTGACCACACTGGCTCCCCTCCACGCACTCACTTATTCGGGTCAGCCAAGCATTAGTACCCATGAATCTCCCATGGCATACTTTCCATTTCCACAACAAGACCGCATGTTATGTGGGGCGGCTTCAGAGGACATGACCTCTTGCACCAACAAGATAGATAAGGTTTTGGCCAATTTCTAAACAAGGGGTTCTAATTCGGGCATTCCGTTCGTGGGGGATTATCCAACATCGGCGAGAGTCCATTGCTGTCCATCTCGTCGGAATAATCCTCATGATATTGGCCTTTGTTCCAATATCCACACTTATATACCGGGTGGAAGTCGCTTGGCTTTAGCGTGTTCCCGGTTGGGTCGTTCCCTTGGGTGATTACTTTTTCCCACAAGGCAGGCCCTCTAAGTTAACAAAAGCGAGCTAACATATCCCGTCGTTCACACAACCTTTGTTGAAAAACAAAGGGGAGAACCTCCGCAATATATCATGCTCACACTCACATGTTTTGTTCAATTTTAAAATTCCCAAAATGAAATGTGAAGGCAATCTTTTTGACAACTTAATATCATAAAAAGACTTTTGATCCTCAAGATCGCCGTGAGGCGCGAGAGAAGCGCATACGTCTTTTCGATGATATTACTTTGTGAAAAAGATTACAAAGCATTGAATGCACATGTTCATTTTAAACCTCAAACCAATGATGTGTTCGTTTTAAGCACCAATTGAAATGTGTGATTGCCTTGTTCAATTTTAAGTCCAAATTGAAATTTAGTAAGTGTTTCTAAGGTTCAATTTTATCGTAATTGAAGAAATCAAGTCAAGTGATTAATTTTAAACCCAAATTGAAATGTGCGTTGGTTTAAAACAAAAAATGAGAGTAGAAGTGTAAGCTCTAGATTGTTTAAAACAAGCATTAAAAAATGCTCTTTTCCCAAGTCTTGGTTTCAAGGAAATCTCAAACTCTACTTCATTCGCCTTCGTTTGCGCTTGATCCTAAAGTCAACCTCTGATGTCAACCATGTTTATCCTTTCAATGCCATACTACCTAAAGACTTGTACACATAGCTAAAAGATAAAATATCCAAGCCTACACCTTAACCATAAACTATGAAAAATCATAATCGATGAATGATTCTAAGTCTTAATTTTGATGTTTCTAATTTTCCAACTCCAATATGTTTGTGTTCCTTGATTCAATGTCCAAGTCCAATGCCAACCTACAAAACATTACAAAGTAATTCACAAAGCAGATTTATTATAAGGATGGCTATTACAAAGCTAGTATTAAAAAAGATCAGATTTTATGCACCCCTAAAAATAATAAATAGCTTTGATATAGATGATAAAATTTGTGTCCCTTTGGAGAAAGGTCCTCATTGATCATAAATGCATCAGTCTATAAAGTTGTCCTATTTCCATAGGCCTCCCCATATCCCTAGACTGTATTGTTTGATAACACAGATTGTTTGGCCCACTATAATTTTCTTTAGTAGTGACTGGTCCTAGTGTACCAACCAATAGTTCAAAAAGTTTCCAATGTGAGAGAAACTTAAATATTATGCGTGACAACCAGATAAGACATAATAGGATTCGTTGGAAAACTTTCAAGCAAATGCATTTGGTAGGCAGAAAAATATAAAAACAGCGAATGGATTTGAAAGTTTTCTAGTTAATGTGGTTGGCAGGTGTAGAAAAATGTGACAAGTCCATGCAAGGACAAAATTGAATAGATATATGAGAAAATTTCAGCGAACATAGTTGGTAAGTGCAAGTGTACAACCAGATAATATAATCTTACCCTGCAACCATCTCTACCTACGCCAAATTTAAGAATGTTTTGCAGAAAAACTCTCCTGCTAACATCATTATGACAGCAGCATTAAAATAGAGAAAGCAACATCAATGTTGAGAAAACTAAATTCCATTAAGACAACAACGTCAATATTAGGGAAGCAATCGAAGTGTACTTGAAAGTTGCAATAGTATTTTAGGCGCCATTAGTGACTAGATGTGACACCCTTAATTCATGAATTTACCTTAGTGTGGCAGGATTTTGAGCAGTGATAGGCTAGGCACGTGAAGTTCCTGACAGAATTGGCTAAAAGACACTGATGTCTTTAATGAATGTTCTATGCCTGCAATGGTAGGGAAGGGAGCTATAGAGAGTCATGCTACTACTTTGGTAAAGACCTTCTATATGAAGTGGACCAGTGCGGAGTGGAGACGGAGTGGAGATCAACCTCTATTCCTGGTATGAGAATGCGAACCAGAACTGCTGATATAAGAATGCGAACCATATATGAGATAGTAAGGCGAAACCAGATCCATACTGAGATCTCCCCACTTCCTTATCATCCCATATGGAGTATGGCATTGCCTGCATTAACCACTCGTGGCCACTCATGTTACGTACATAGTATGGACTGCATCACTAGCACTAGTACTGAGCTAAAGTGGGATGGACTGCGCCTCTCTTTTTTTTGTATTCAAAGCTTTTGTTATTTGCGTTGGTGGTTCTAGCTCCCCACAGCCTCTCACATCCTTTGAATCGACTTTAGCCTTGTCTTAGCAAGTCACGCCTTTATTGATACTAGGCGACTCCGAACACATAGCAAGCAGCCAAGTGATCTGCTGCGTATATCATGCTGGTAGCGATTGGAAAGATACGCCTCCACAAGCTAAGTAATTTGGTAAAGACTTTCTCTCATCAGCTTAAATCAATATTCTCAATATTAGAGAGAGTGGTACGCTACTGTCTTAACATTCTGACCAAATACCATCTAGGTTAATCACAAAAGAAAACAAAATCGACATAGCTGTGCATTTGTTTCTTATGCAAAGATTTTATGGACTCCTAGGCAAGGCAGGTAGACTATTCGATAGATTACCTCACAGAAGGTTACTCTTGAATGATAGTCCTTGTGCTCCCAGTAAGAGACAATGCGTAAAATAAGGCTTATTGACAGGCCGGTGCAGATTATGATTTGATCTTTTTAGATTACTTGTTTTCAGGATACAAAATGTTCATGTCTGCCACCTAACATTAGAACTCACAGTGAAGAGAATCTAAACACCGTAGCAGCAAAAGCATATAGCTTGAAGCGAAGTGGGTGGGCAACAGGGACCGGTCAATATGAGATATAAACTGATAATGAAAAGCACAGCACAAAGGTCGGTCAACATAGTGCTTTGCCCCTATTACGTAGAGGATCTAACAGTAGAGAAAAGGTATTCAAAGCAGATCTCAGACAAACGTGAAAAAAAGGTGAATTTATCATCCCTGGCTCAAAGGTTTTCCCTATAATAAGTCATTTCTTATTGATATTGACACCAATTGCAATGTGCAAAATAAATGTAAAGCTGAGAATACACACCTACGTAGATATGGAGAAAATGCTTTGTGAATGGAGCCATGAAAAGAACAGAGGGGAATATATGCTAAAACCAGAGATCATAATGGATAGAATATACTCTATGACAGATTCAATCAATGTTAATGCTTTATCCTAAAAAAAAGAACATATTGATCTGTTTTTTTTTTTTTCCATAAATCAAACCACAATTGTGATTGTATGATGGTAATCTTCATGTCTTCCTAAAAAAACATGTGGTTGCTTAAATCTGCAAGATCAACCTAAACCATTTTATGTTGTTAGCACAAAAGTTAGTTTAAATTAGCAAACTTAAACATCCCTATGAAATATAGAATCATGTTAAACAATGCAACTAATAAGAACAATGCATAAAACATGAAGCATTCCTATCCCATAGTAGATTGGTGCAACTTAGTGTTGTAGGAAGTTGCCCTTTCCCAATCCTTGATAAGCAAAATGCCAAATGATGAGCAAGATATCCTCTCCAATGAAGAGAGTGACCTTGCAATCAGAAAATATTGCTAAGCAAATGGTGTGATGATAAGCAAGATCAGTTCTAACAAGTGGAGAGTAACCTTACAATGAGCATGAGTTGTGTGTTGTGTATGATTTGTGTTGAAATGCTTTGCATTTTATAGATTGAAAGATTGAAAGATTGAGAGATTTTGAGGAATGTGGGATTATTCACAAACCAATGACAAGGTGCCACTTGTCAAGTTGTGAGAGGGTGAGGAATGTGCAAGTTTTGGCAAATGTGCCAATTTCAAATTTGAATTTGAATGATTTGACATGTTTTGGGGGGATGAAAGGTGCAATAAATTCCATGTTGACTTGTGCAAATAGCATTTAAAACCTTGTTGGAAGGGACAAATCCCTTTTTGGGGGGAAGATTCAAATTGGAAGAATATTCCATTTTGATGCCCCTTTGAATGTAATTAGAGGAATTATAAATCAATAAATTGATTTATTTGTGCAAGTGGGTGGGTTAGTTAGGAGTTTGGAGTTTGACTCTAGTTGAGTCAAAAGCTAGAGAATAGTAATCATGATTAGAAGTTAATTAATGTAGATTAATTAACTTAGGGGATTATTAAGAATTTGATATTTGATTTTAAATCAGTTTGATTTATTAAATCAAATAAGAAGAACCTTAGGAACTTAATTAAATAATTTGATTTATTTAATTAAGCTTGATGAACCTTAGGATTAAATCAATAAATTGCTTTAATTGATTAGTAGAAGAAACGAATGCATGATGTTAGTTACAGTGGAATGCATAATGTTATTTTTGGATGTCTACAATTTCAAACTAATACATTTAATTTAATGTGTTAGAGGATGGGCTTTTTCATGAAGTTTCTCTTAAGCTATATCTATGTCACACTATATATTCTTCTATTATTCTTTTGCTTTCTTCTATTCTCATTCCTTTACTAGTGCTATTACAATACCAAAATTTTATTTAAATTTACATCCATATGATAAGTTTTAGTACTCTCCTCATAGGATTAAGTAGAATTAATTAGGATATATTTTCTTTTAGGATCAATACCAATAACTATAATTGTGTATGTGGTGTGCATTTTAAACTTCTATCTATACATAATAGACCAAAATAATTTCCGTATGGTATGATCTCATTAGATAATGAAATCAATGGATTGAGATGAGGAGAACACTATATAATTTTGTCTAAATTTCACCCATAAAGGTGTTTAAATGTGACTCATTTTAACTATATACATGGAAATAATACGTTATGTCTCCATCTACATGTATGTACTCAATTTTTATAACATTTTGAACCTAAATATTATTTGTATGGGAGGGGATTACATTAGAGTGTAAATTCTAAAACACATATTTACACCAATAAAATAAAGGGATTCCTTTTATCATTAGAAAACTCAAATGGATCATGTATCTATATATAATATATTAAACTTTATGTTACATCTATGCATAATCATGTATTATGCACTATAACCCTATGAAATTCATAAAATGCTTGTTCATTTTAGATTCCTAGAAGATGATTATTTTGATCCAATGGACATATAGGAAGAAAACAAATTAAATGAGTTTTCAATATACTTTGAAGCACATCATCTAATAATTATTATAATTTTGTAAATTTTTGAAGAGTTTTTTCTTGAAAGAAGAAGTAGAAGTAGTAGCAACTTGATTACATTTTCCTTTGAATTACCAACCTTCAAAAATATATTTTAATTTTGAATCTAGGTAAGATAATTTAGATGAAATTACATATTTAAAGATTCTTGATGCTAATTTCTTACCCTCATAATATTTAGAAATGAGTATGCATGGGTAAAGTCCGTTATTTATACCACTTTAAGACAAGTGTCTTGTTGTCACCAAAACACATTTAGCCAAAATGGCATTGCATCAACATGGATCCTTCAGTAAGTTTGAAAAGGTTTCAACTAGACTACTTTCATATAAAACACATTCACATAAAATATTAATACAAAATAGTTAAAATAAAAAAAATTATAGTTGAAATTGTTTTAGTCATAATTGTTCAGTCCAAAACATCTTGCTAGAAAAGCACATGGCACATCATTTTCAATATTTTTCAAAAATTTCAAACTCATTTATTTCTACTATATTTTCTCATTCTATATTTTTTTTATAAAAGAGAAGTAAATATCCTTTGGTATATACAAGATAATATTTTTAAAATGTTCTATATTTAATTAGTTTGGAATTTATTTTTTAATTTCACTATAAGTATGTCATTAATTCCCAACACAAGAATAATAAAAAAATAAAACAACTATACTAAAATTTCTTGAAAAACTAATGTTCTAGAGGAGATAATCCTTATTAATATGATATAATTTTGTCAACTCTTCTTAAGTATTCAGGACAAAATATGAATTCTTATAAAAATATTTCATTTTTAGTATACCTAAACTTAAACATTTATTAAAAATATAAGATCATATTCGACTTTTTATTACATGTCGTAAATTTGAGAGTTAATAATATAGAAAAAATATATATATTTTTTTAATATTTTTAGATTAACTAAAAAAATTGGAGTCTCATTAATGTTATTTTTATAATATTTTTTAACAATTAAATTTCATTGTAAGTTTTATAAAAAATAATATCCAGATAATTTTAAGAAAACTAAATTAAAAATTCTACATTTCATTAGTTTACATCATTTAAAATTTTTTAAAATATATACCACTTTCAAATGCTTCAAGTTAAAAGATTAAATTAATATTTATCATTAAGTGTAACATAGATAGATACATGTACCCACATATCTATAAAAAATATAAAAAAAATACTTTTGTTTATTTTATTCTTAATAATATAAGATGTAGTTCATTAAGAAACTTAATCTTAAACTCATTATTATTAAATTGATGATTTAGTTTCCTACACAAAGAGTAAAAAATAAAAAAACATAATTATTAATAAGAATGTAACTTCAATGGTTAAGTTAGGTCAAATCATTCACATTTACCTTCAAACTAAAATTTATGTGAGAATTCTTTAGGATGGTGTAGTTAAGTTATCAAAATGCCATATAAAGCCAAAAGGTAAACAATAAAACTATTTACTAATATTTTTTATTTATTTTATAAATAATAAAAGTAAGCTTTAATATCATGGATTTATAGTGCAATACATAGTTTATAGGTGACCATGCAAGTTTATTTTAAAAGGTTTTAGTACCTAGAAAAGACTAGACAAAAAAACAACTATTACATCTTCTTTAAGAGTGCATTTCAAAGATTTATACTGACTATATTCATCCAAGTCATTTCACCCTAGTGATGGATCTACAACTAATAACCCAAAATTTTACCTCATAACCTATACCACTAGATCTTCACCCTGGTTCACATAAAGTTTCAAGCTACCATGTATTCTAATATTTCTTTGCAAGGTTTGGAACTTGTATTTCTTGTTGTATTTTCTATGAAATTCTAAGGGATGTTATCTTCCTTGTTGAAAGGCCAATGCCTCAAGTATTTGATCTCTCATTATTGACTTCTATCCTTTCATTATTTAGTAGTCTTACAATTTTTTCTTTGAAAATATCTGTAGTTACTCTTATTTTCACACATATATTATAAAAAATTGAGCCTTCTATTAGACTCAGTAAGTGCTCTATTTTTTCCTTAAAATATTTCCTCATTCTTTGATTTCCAAAAAACCATAATATTTCAAGATATAACAATAACTGAAATAAGTTATTAGTATTATCAAATATTTCTATTAGACCAAATAGTATTTTCCACCCCTTAATATTTCCTATTTCCCCATCCCTTTGGATCTGCACAAAATAGATGCTAGAACTATTTTGCAAAAAAACAAGCAAAAAATATGAATACAATTTTCAATATTTCTACATACTTCATAGATTTCCAATCTTGATATATATAATGAAAAGTAGTGTTTGTAATAACAAAATCCATTTGAAACAAGATTTATTAGATTCTAAGATATTATTCGATGTCCACTTAAAAATTTTGTTCTAATTTTTGTCTTCATCTCTAATGTTTTTATACTCATTTAGGTTCCCAATTATATTCTAAGAGTCAATTACAGAATTACATATGGATATGGATTTCATTTTATACAACTCAATTCCATCGGCCCATTTGCAACTAGTAAAGTTATCAAAACAAGAACTATTGTTGATTAAGAATTGTATAATTTTTCATGACTCTCTCAAAATAAAGTATGGTCTCCATTGTAATCATACTCAATAAATTTAGAGTAGCCTAGGGCCTTAGGTTGGGGTTACATAATATATCACCAAAATACTTTTTTTATTTTCATTTCTCATGATTTAGTAGAGTAGCCTTGTAGTAGGGCAAGAGGCTTCTCATTGTATTACAATTTTATCTATACTGAACTACCAATATTTTTTCTTTTTCTACCTTATCACAATTTTTAATTATACATCTTACTTTTTCTTAGGCCTTCAATATGGTTTTGAAAATGCAAGAATTAGTAGGGGAGACTAGTTTACCTAGTAAGAGATCACAAATAGGGATATATTTCTAAATTTTTTCCTTTCTAGGGACCACTTTTTCGATGTTGTTTTTTTATTGAGGAAAAAATGAGTTTTACAAGGACCCGAAACCACAAAGTTTATAGACCATTAAAAAATAGAACACTATAGAAACTAAAACATAATGGTTGGACACTAGAGACAAACAAGAAAAAATAGCAGCCACCAGCAAAAACCTAGAAAAAAGATAGCAAAAAACCGACAATAGAAAAATACAATGCCAAACCTAATGTAGAGACTTTAAAGTCTGCCACTTCCAAATCTAGGTTGTCCAAATCCTGAGCCACCATCTTTAGGTCCTAGGTCTCCAGAGGCATCGTATCATAGTTTTTCTTCATGTTGGCTCTAGTTCTCTTTGAAGGGCCCAATTCATCCACTTTGTTTCTTTTCTTCTTAGCATCCAGATTCACAATCAGAAGACCTTGTTGAGTGTTATCCATTTTTTCCACCAAACCTCTCAAGACAGTGGATTTGTTTTTAATGATTATGTGGTTATGTTCAATAGTTTCTTTCAGGGTTTCCCTGATCTTTTCAACCTCTTTTTCAAGGTTCTCGCTATCCTTCTTAATATTTTTAGTGAAGTCAGCCTCTTTTTGGAGGTAATCATCCATAGCCATCTTCTCATCTGCAGTCCATAAGGCCTCAACCAAATTCTGTTCAACCACTTTAGTTTCCAGGATTTCCATTTTTCTTGTGATAGCTCTATTTTTCAAATTGAGGTCCTTAATCAAATGAAAATCCCATTTCAAAATTTTAAAATTGTCAATTGCTCCCTTTTTGGCTAGAGTGAGGATATCACCATAAAAATCCCATTCTAGTTTAAAAACAAGGTCATCAGGATTTAGGCCCACATGAGAACTAGGCCTTTTTTCTCTGTCAATAGAGTGAGAAATATAGATTAACACAAGGATTTTACTTTTCAATGATATGGCTCAAATCTAGAGGCTACAAAAGACATAGGAAATGGATATGTGACAACCTCAAAGACTAATATGTGTGATGTCTAGGATTGTATCTGATGGAATCATTCTTATTATTATTTATTTTCCTCTTAAGATTAGTCATTTCTTGTAATATAGTGTTACCAAGGTGGAAGTAGAAATAAGGGTCAAATTTATTATTAGGAGAATGTGAACTAATAGAAGAAGTGTAGTCAAGGTGTGAGGTAAGAGGTGAATATATAGCTATTGAAATGAATTTACCACGTATTACAAGAATTTTTTGTCATGGGATGATATGAAAGTAAAATATGAAATATATTTTATGAAGGAGGCAAAATATGAGATAAATCAATGGAGGTGATATCACGGTTATTAGCTATGCAAGTTGAAGAATGTGATATGAATGGAAAAATAGAGGGAATTAAAAGACTAAAAGTAGGAGGTAATTCATAGTGAGGAACAAAGACAAAGGGAAATGTGGAAGAAGGGATAACAATGGTAAGGTTCTAGTAGGGGTAAGAACAATGGTCATTTAAGTTGCAAATTTAGGGTTAGGATTAGAATAATAAAATAATTAGAAAGATATACTACTACATGAAGTAAATAAAGTAACAAATTAATGCACAATATTAGTAAAAATTAGACACCCTTGTAATGTCTTATATTAAATATTTTCTAATTGATGGGAGATTGAACTTGAGGGAATGCATGAATAATCACTTACTAGTAAGGGGGGTAATTATTTTATCCAAGTGTAACCTTACCTGTGATTATAATTTTTTGATCACCTAAGTGGATCTCATCATGAAAATATATAACTATTCTACTATTATTAGAGATGGTAGCCATAGTGCGGTTACATTGAGAACTTCTTCTCAAGGAAGATAAGTTTAATGCCCTACCATGTAACCCTAGAGGAATTTTCAAATAACTACTTATACAGACTAAATTTTTTTTTGTTTAAGTACAATTAATAAGCAAGTTCACTAACTAATGCCACCAACCTCTAAGGTTACGAGATAAAGGTTATATAGAACCTCAACAAAAAACGTGAATTTAAACCATGTCAATTATTTAATTAATAAATAAACACATACATTCCAATTAAGGCAACTTACAACAAGCATAAGAGATAACTTTCAATTTTATGATTCATAATTAAACAATACAATTACAACTCTCATTCCCCTAATGAAGTAAGTCCAAGAACATAATTACAATTACAACTTTCCACCTCGATAACAATAGAGGGGTAATAAATTACAAGAACAAATGAAATGAATAAAAACATAAAGAGTAACTAGATCCCAGAAGTTCTCCAACTAGAAATCTTGTCCACACAAACATGAAGAAAGCCCAACGGGTTTAGGTGCATGCCACCCAACCAAGTGGAACCCAAAGGCCCACCCCCTGTTCTAGGAGATAGTAACAAGGAATCCTAGCCAAGACCAACACCTCTAGACATAGGCTAAATCATAATTGAACCCAAATGACACAACCAATCACATGTACAACACAAGTACAACTCAAGTACATCACAAGTACAACATAGGTACAACACAACTTGGTTACCTTGCTTCCATAAATAAAGAAGATCAAGTATGTTACGAGAACCATACACACAAAAACAAATACCAACTACGGTCACATAAGGTATGTTACGAAAACCATACCCACCAGAATCAAATACCAACTTTTGTCCTAGATAGAGTGTCATCACACAACTCATCATGAGTTTACCTCTAGGAATCTTCATAGGTGTCGGCCCCCACTAAGGGTTATCCTAGTGGCCTCAACCGAATCCTGACCCCCATAATTACTCATGTAGAATCAAATACCTTTCGTACAGACAAGATAGATGAAATTTCCATTCCAAGCCTTCCCACTCATCCCAAGTCTAAACGAACCCTTGTGTCTATGAGTGAGGCATAATTATCTTGATTAGTGAGAAGTACCACCTAATCTTCTAAGTATTATTTTAGTTATCAGTTGATTAAACCACCTCTGAAGGTTATCCAGTTTACCTCTTTGGGCTTTGGCCCCTATAGAAGCCACTCTTCTACTTGAAAACACACATACCATCCAAACACCAAGGGTACCAAAGTGCAACAAACAAGATAACATAACCACTCCTTTCTCAGGAGGCGACATAAGATAAAAGCATCTCTAAACACTGGAGGTAACAATAGTATAAAAAACCACTCTTTCCACAGGAGGTACAAAACATCCCCGTTCGTGGAAAGTGAGTAATAAAAATGACATAGCTTCATGCGCTACCCAAGGATATAACAAACGGTCATCATTACAAAATGACACCCCCAACCTCTAGGGTCCTCTGGAAGACTTATAGATTAAAGACACTTAACCCATTTCCCAAAACATGAACCCAGAGGAAATAATCACGAAGGCAAGTTGTGAGGAACTAAACTAATTTTGGATATATTAAATCCATTTCCCTTGATAAAATGCAATAATGTATTGCTCAATAAACTGATTCAATAACATATTTTTAGATAAGCGAGAAATTAACACTAATTACTTAATTTCCCTACTTGCATTTAAATAATCATAAAATAACCCTTAATTTCTACCATTCAAAACATATCATTTAGAAGAGTACTATTGGTCCTTTTCAAAATACATGGGTGATCCCACAAAGCTGGTTTACAATTTCTTAGAGGAACTAATTTTTGTTGAAATCACATATTTTTAGAAAATATAATGATTTAAAACTTTAAAAGTTCCATTTTAAGGATTCCAATTGAAGAGGGTTTGATCAAACCACCTTAGATCAAACCCCCTTGGATATAACCTCGCTAGTTTTAAATCATACCTATAAATGATTCTCCTTTACACCTATCAAAATGCTGATAAAAAATCACTTTTGATTTGAATTTTGGGGGATCAAATGAATTAATTTAAAATTTATTTGAAATTATTATGGTAGTCCTTGAAATTAGCTATTCCATGAATATAATTTTAATATGTTTTGGTTTTATTATGTATGTGTTTTTTTAGTTTTATTAAACATAGGTTTTTCATCAAAAATCAAGCTCTCTGTTTTGCACATATGGAAAAATAGAAAATTATCATAATAAAATTTTAAAAAATATTTTTGTGTTGGGTATTGATGTCCTTAATCCACTAAAAAAAAAAAATTTGAAGTTCGACACATACAAAAAAAGTTATGTTGTATACAGTCCGCCTATGTCTGAATTGCAATTGGTTTGACTTCAAAAATCTATTAAGGAAAAAATATTCAATAAAAAATTATGATACCAAATGAAAGTGCTAGATATCATAGTTACAAATCTAAATTCAAAAAAATTATAATTTTATCCTTCATACAAAAAACTTTATGTTGTATACAATGAGTGCCACTTTTTAAAAATGTTGTTTTCTTAAAAAACCTAGTTTTCGTGGGAGATGGAAAAAGAAGTGCAATCTTATTCCAAAAATTTTGAAAAAAATATTTTTAGAATCTACAGACAAAATGTGATGAGACTCTAGTTTTCATCATCTTCAAATTCCTCACGGTTTAGCCGCTATAGGTGCCTGAATGTGAAGATTTAGTTAAAAATAATAATTTCAGTGTCCAGTTTGGCCAAAAATTGTAAACCACTATTGTGGGATCACCCACATCATTTTTAAAATCATTTAATTTCACTATTAAACACATCTCTTTTAGATCCATGGCATATCATTTTGAAATAAATAACCGTTCCTTCTACTCAACATAATCATTTAAAAATAATAATAATAATTTACTCATCTTAATAAACATGTTATTTCAAAAACAAAAATATTGTTTCATCAAAATATATCCTTTTACAAAGATTTCATTAATTCAACTATAACATGTTAATTTAAAATTTCTCCAATTACATTCAAGATATGCCATCATTTAAAACAACATTTTAATATATAGATAGGTAAACCCATAATAGTTTTGTACAATTTTGATGAGGAAGGAAATTTGTAAAAATTCTCACATTCAAAATTTCATGTTTTTAATGGTTCGTTCAAACTAGGGGGTTCACATGAACCCAAAATAGGGGTTCAATCGAACCCCCAGTTTGAGCGAACCCCCTTTTGCATGGTGGGTTCACTCAAACCCTATGATATCACGTTTCTTCATAGAAACGAATGAAAAATTAAAAAAAAAAGGGGGTTCGAGCGAACCTGCCTTCACCCTTTTGAGCGAAGGGGGGTTTTTTCCCTTCTCCCCCTCTTCCACCAAATTTTAGTAGATTTCTGCCCTTCAAAGCTCAGGTTGAGGATGAAAATGGAGGAGACTTCACAAACCCAACTGGAAGATGGTAGTCCTCAGAACGAGCTATCCAACGAATTAAATTTTAATATGTTTTGGTTTTATTATGTATGTGTTTTTTTAGTTTTATTAAACATCGGTTTTTCACCGAAAATCAAGCTCTCTGTTTTGCACATGTGGAAAAATAGTAGATTATCAAAATAAAAATTTTAAAAATATGTTGAGACTGGGTATTGATGTCCTTGATCCATTAAAAAATAAAATTGAATTTCGATTCATACAAAAAAATTTATGTTGTATGCAGTCCGCCTATGTCTGAATTGCAATTGGTTTGACTTTGAAACTTGATTAAGGAAAAAAAATATTCAATAAAAAACTATGAGACCAAATGAAACTGCTAGATATCGTAGTTACAAATCTAAATTCAAAAAAAATAGAATTTTATACTCATACAAAAAAAGTTATGTTGTATATGGTGAGCATTACTTTTTAAAAATGTTGTTTTCTTAAAAAAACCAGTTTTTGTGGGAGATGGAAAAAAAAGTGCAATCTGATTCCAAAATTTTTGAAAAAATATTTTTAGAATCTACAGACAAAATTTGATGAGACTCTATTTTGCATCATCTTCAAATCCCTCATGGTTTAGCCACTATAGGTTCCCAAATATGAAGATTTAGTTAAAAATAATAATTGCAGTGTCCAGTTTGGCCAAACATTGTAAACCACTATTGTGGGATCACTCAAATATATATTAAAATTAGTACCCTCAACTATATATACATCTATATAAAATAAAATATATGTGTATATATATCCTCATGATATATTTACATATATATAATTATTATATCTATTATATATATCATTTAATTACCAAATAAATATATATTATTATTTTAATAGTATAAAATATTATTTAGAAATATTTTAATACTATAAAATATAATTATTTTATAAGAAAAATGAAATGAGAAAACCCATTCACGTTTTCTAGGGCCACACGCCTTGTTTTAGGACTGTGTGTCGCGTTTTAGGGCTAGGCATAGCTTAGCCAGCCATGGTGATGGCTTACATAGCCGGCCCAAGCTTGGGGTGGCGGCTTACCCAGCTGACCTCAAAGCTTGGGGCGACTGTGTGTAAGCACAACCGACCCTTATGGGGTGGCGGTTGTATTTACACACAGTTGTCCCTCGCAGGTGGCTCGGCTTATGGTGGCACATGGGAGTGGGGGGCGCGCTAGGTGGGAATCCCCCTACTTCGCCCCCCATGGGGGTTGCAGTGGGGGTGAGCCCCCAGTGACCCCAAAACAATTCGATTTTAAAAAAAATTAACAAAAACAAAACGACTGTGGATATAAATCCACCTAGCATGAAATAAAATGCTTTCCCCTATTTTAAAACGAATATTTTTTCTCAATAAACATATATAAATATATATATGTTTTTATATAGATATAAATATTTTAATATATAGGTATGTATATATATATATATATATATATATTCACATATATATATATATTTTCAGATTTACTATTTCACAAACAAATGGAGGAAATAATTTTTAAAAAACATAAATTTGCAGCCAAGAACACAATTTTTCCCTTGAAGAGATTCATTTTCAAACAGAGGTTTTGTTTCAAATTCAAACAACTTTTCACATGGAGATCTTCACAAATCAAACAAAGTTTATAAATAATTTTCAAACAGCAATTAAAATTTTGAGACTCTTTCAAAATGAAACTAATTTAATTGAGGAAAACCTGGTTCTTTCAAGAAGCTTGAATGGTTGGCAATGGTGTTTTAAATTTCTAGCTTTTGATCCTTCCAACTTACTTCTTCCCAATCCAAAATTCAATTTCCTTCCTTTTTCAATTTCTCAAAAACAAACTTGTTGAAAACTCATTCCAAAAACCCCATAACAAAGAAAATTTCCAAAAATATCTATGCAACCACCCTCATATATTCTGAAAATAGAAATAGGAAATATCTTTTTTTTCAAAAAATTTTGAATTCAAAATTTATAAAATGCAATTTAGAACCTCTTCTTTCATTTTTCAATTTCACATAATAAAATCCATAAATTTCAAAATGAACAACTTATCTAATCTCAAAACAATTAATTTAATTAATTAATAAAATAATTCTAATCCACGTTTAAATTATTTATTAATTAAATTAAATTAATTAATAAAATAAATTATGTTATTAACATAATACCAGATCAATTTCAACTCACAAGTTAAATGCATACAACCATTTAATTACCCTTTTCAACTTGCAATTAAATAATCGAAGAGAGAGAACAATATAAAACAATTAACCTGACTAAGACCCAACGACACACTATGACTAGGGTGACGACTTGGCATGAAAAACCTAGCTACTATCTCGCAATGAAATACCGTTGAGCAATGGACATGCTCGAACTGTGAAACCATGTGGAGTCGATGTCTTGTACCTGTTAACCTTCAAACAAAAGCATATCGGACATGTATATTTGCATCATATAAAACACACCGTGAAGAGGAAATCACGGAATCGCAGGGCGCTCGCAAGCGAGTGGTGCAATCCCATCCCCTTCACCAATACAATATTTTGAAATGATGAATCTAACATCATTATTTTAATCACAAGCATTAAACACCATTTATTCAAATATTCACATAAGCTAATTCAACACATGCCATAAAGATAACATCATAATAAAATACCATCACATCAGAAGATAACATTCACATCACTTACATATAGTGATCTAATAGAAACCGAGTACCAAAGTAAAAGCACTAACACAAAATAAGGCCTAACCAAATAGAACACTGTTCAATCCAAAGAGAAAAACGGAGGGGTCTTACAATAAGGATCCTAGGTATCTCATGACATTAGTAATACAATATTATAATGATAAATAGGAAGAAAAGGTTATATAAATCACACTAATTTCCTAAAATAAAAATTATTGGTATATCAAATATAAAAATGAAACCCTAAAGAGGAATCCAAGAGGGGGTAGAGTAAGAAAAAGTGATTTCATAAAATGAAGTAATACCCTAGAAGAAAAAATATAATAATGAAGTAGAAAAAAATATAAATGCACTCCCTAATAAGACTAATTGAAGAGTACATATGTGAAACCTTCAAAGTGAATAAGCTTAAAACCTAGGGGTGTAAGAGTAGATGGCTTTGCCAAAATTTAAGCTTTTAAATTAACCTAGGTTAATTAAACAAATGTAAGCAATAAAAAAGCAATCTAGGTAAATCAAAAGAGATGTCAAAGCTAGGAATGAGAAACTAAAAAATCCTTATTTTGGAAATTAAATGAAAGAGGAGTAGGGTACTTTACTCTTGGAACAATAATGGAGAGAATGTTTACATAGTGAAAAATCAATTAAGCAACATCTAGAACAATGATTATTTTAGTGATGATTATTCATTAATTGGATAATTGTTAAAATTGAGGTTACAAAATTTAGATACTAGTAGAAGTTGTAGAGTGACATGAATCACCATATTTTTACAAAAAAATATTTTACTCTTGGTTAAATCTCTTGAACATTTATTTTACTAACTTTTAAAATCAAATTTTCAAAATTTTATTTGATGTCTAACTAGATGAAACTTGCTTAAACTTGGTAAGTTAAAGTAGAAACTGAAATTAAATTTTTAATAATATTATATAATTATTGGTTACTTTAGGGCCATATTGACAATTTTTAATCATTGCTATTGATTTTATTTATACTATAATGGTTGGGGTTATATTCCATTATTTACTATCCACAAAGCTCTAATGCCCATTGATCCCAAAATTGTTTAAATTATATGGGTCAACATGTATTCATAGATCTCGAATGCCCGTGAGGTCCAAAATTGAATCTAAAATGTTAGATTATAAATAAAATCAATGGTGGTGAAAAGTAATTTATGACTAATTTAAAATATCCAATCTTTGATTTAAAATACTATGTAATTAAGGAATTATAGACATGATCATTACACCTTAAACTAGTCAATTACTGCCAACCTCAAGACCTTACATTTCATAGGAAGGATTTATTATGCTAATTAATATATTTGTTTCTTTTTTTGTCAAGATGTGCCTATTTGTTGTACAATTGTTTTGTGATTTAATATTTTTTATGACTAAAATTAGTATTTTTCTTTTTAAAGAGAGATTCACCAATAGAAATTGATATTTTTTTCCAAAAAAACAAAGATTTACTAGGATTTTATATCTTTTCTCAAGGGGGTTTCTTAAAGTTATCATTGACCTAAAAATTAATGTTTTAATGTGCTTAATCTATCAAAATTAAGACAAATTTAGGATCTCCTATCAATTAACCTTGAGTAGCTCAAGATAAATTTTGAGTAGAAAATATGTAACATTTGGGGTGTAGGCTTGATTTAATTAAATATATAATTTTGTGGTCAGTTCATCATAATTCCTACATTTTTAAGGTAAGGATTACTAGTATTTAAAATTTTCTTAAGGAAATCGCTTGATTATGAGAGTCAAGTTTTTCACTATCAACATCGTTATAAGATTGACTTTACAATTTTGGGAAAGTATTGGTAGACATAAAACAAGCATAGATGTAAATCTTGATGCAAATATGTTCCTTTTAGTGTTCTAAATTTAAATAATCCTATAATGGATGCTCCTTGTAAAGTAGACATTTCCTGCTATTCTTTGACAAATCTTGTATGTGTTTAAATACACAACTAAGTGTATTTAAATATCAAGATATAAATAATAGTCCCACAAATATATACTAAGTCATCTCGCAATGGCTAGTAGAACAACTAGGAGCTGATACTTTAATTTATTTTAAATTGAAATTTGAGGTCAATATCATGTGACTCATGATACAACGTATGTGTCATGGAGTCGACTCAAGATTGCAAATGATTAATATTGGTATCTTGAATGAATACATGAAAATGTGAACTAATAATAAAATAAATTTACAAAACTAGGTTCAAAAAGAATGATAAAATAAACTATTATTAAAAATAAAGTAAAATATATATTAATAATAATTTGAAAAAAATAATAATAATAAAATAGTATCACTTAACAATCCATAAAAGTAATTATGGAGCATAGCAAAGCGAACCAAATTTGCTCAGAAGGTTTGAAAATAAACACAAGGACAAAGATTGGCAAATGATTTCTAGGGCCGAAAGGAGAAGCCAAGGAAAGTTGGGCAAACAAAGTTCTTAGTGTAGGATATGAAAATCTGCCAATGATTGATCCTAGCACACACCATTAGTAGCATGATTAGTGTTTCAAAACAAAGCAAATATTCAACATCCATATGAGATAATACATCATGATTCAAAAATCCAAATAAATGACTAAGATGAACAAAGCATGTAAAACATGAAATATATCTATCCCATATTGGATTGGTGCTCCTTGAATATGTGAAAGAGCCCTTTCCCAATCCTTGATAAGCCAAATTAGATGATAGACAATGAGATTCTAATGAACTCAAGTTTCCTATAATGATAGTGCTCAAATTGTATATTGTAGATGATCAAAATGAGAGAAGAGGTGTTGAACTTATAGGAGAAGTTGAGAGAAGCGAAGCCAATATTAGGCAATGTGGGACTAAATCCCATCCAATAAGAAAGAGCCACTTGTCACAATGGGATTGGCCCAGCTTATGCAAGTTTTGGTCAATGTGCCCATTCAAATTTGAAAATGGAAATAAATGAATGTGGTTGAGGGTTTTTGGGGGCAATTGTGTTTGTCCAAAAAAGTCAAACATGAGAGTTAATGAGGGTATATTCCTTGGGAATATGCCCTTGTGAGGGAAAATAGGTGCTTTAATAAATCAATTTAAATGATTTATTGTGCAAGTGGATGAATCTAGAGGATTCATGTAATTAGGATTAAACTAATCATGTTTTGATTAATCTAACAAGAGTTTAGGTGATATGACATTTGATTTAAATTTTTGTATTTATTTAAATCAAATGAGAGGAAATGCATATGAGTGATTTAATTAGATATATTTGTTTTAATTAAATTAGGAACTATAGGAGATTAATTAATTAATTAGATTTAATTAATTAAAGAGGGAAGAATGATTAAATGTGATGTTTAATTAAAATGTTAATTTCGTATGTCTACAATTTTCCCCTCTTTGAGGCAATTTACTCATTGCATTGGTTCAAAGAATGATGCCGCTGACAATGAAATTTTAAAAAAAAATTGATTTTTCGGATGCCCCAGTGAAAAGAAGTATGTTAGTACACTACCCCGTCGAGAGATCGAGCGAAAAGATTTGATTTGAGGTCGATCTTGTGATAAAGAGGTTCAAAATGGATGTATGGATGGTTAGACTATATGATCTATATGATAATGATGATGGAAATGAAATGTTTGGAAGATGCTTAGAATAACAAATTTTAAGTAGCCTAAACAACTTCAATGATTATGAAAATGAGATGTGAGGTGGATGATGTTGTGCTATGATGAAATAAAATGATTATCAAAGATGCAAGATGGATGCAGGATGGATGCATTGTTAGCATGAAAGAGGATAGAAGAATGAGAGGGATAAACCCTTAAATCTAAGAAGATGTAGAAGTCCAACAAGTCTACCATTCGTCAAGAATTTATTGGATATGATGATGAATGATGATGATGTATTTTGTATCCAAGGATGGGAGAGAGCATAACTTTATTTATGTTTGATAACACACTTAGGTGCGATGCATCAAGGTATTAACAACCATGATGGTGTGGTGCCTAGTGTGATGGAATTTGACTCGTTTTGACTCGTCAAACAGATAGGAGTACTCTTGTTCACACTTGACAAACGAAACCTTATTTAGAATGTAGTTCAGATATCCTAAACATTTTGGGCCAAAACATAAGAAGGAAAGCCTTCTTATGTGGTCAACAAGATACCTAAAACATCCTTCCTACAAACAAAACAAAGTATGCATGACAAAGTTATTTTACAAGAATATCCCACAAGCACAGCAGATAAAAATATAATGATCATTGCCGCATTCCTTTCTCTTTAAACCTGATTTGTTTAGGCATCATCGAGAGGTCCTTGGAATGAGCGCAAAATAAGATAAGTCTAAACAAGACCAAGATAAAGTAAACAAACAAGCTAATGTTCTTCGTACCGCTAGCCAAGGCTAAACTACTCCGAGGTACCTGATGCTTATGTCCATCGTGGGAAGGATTCATCCTAGGACATGTAGTGATCACGGTTTTGGATGGGAGTGATTTGGGTGATAAGCTATTGATACTCTGAGTTGATCAACTTGCTTGCTTACTAACTTAGGCTTAAGACTCTAACGATTAGGTTTTCACTTTGGAACTTGCTAGACTTGCTTCTGACTGACTCACCAAAGGGTGAAGGTGGCGATTGATTTATTAGGAATGGTTATTATTGTAGGTGAAAGCGAGATGAGACGGGTGCACCATTTTGATTTTTTCCAATATTTTGAGACTATTTTTGGAATTTTGAGATGTTTTACAAATTTTTTTGGTATTTTTGAGATTTTTCAATGTTTCTAGTATTTTCAAGATTTATGACAAACAGACTAACTTAAAGAACTATCCTAGGGGTCTCGGGAGCTGATCCATAGATTAGCCTTGCCTACATTATACATGCAAAGACCACATAGTTCGACTGATGAAAGACTTGACACAATGAAAAGATGGATGGGTAAATAGATTGCCAATGTGACAGACGCCTAAAGTATTGACCTAAACTGTAAAAATAGATGGGCAAATGGATTGCCAATGCGATGGACGTCTAAGGTCTGACCTAACTATCTCGAGGGATGATCAAAGATCAACCTTTCCTACGTTCAAGCTTAGAGACAACATAGTTTAGACAAGGTGGAGGACTGACAAGACTTAATGATGAATTTTTTTTGAAGATTTTCTGATATTTTGACATGTGTTTGATGATATTTTGATGATTTTTGAATGTTTTTGGATTTTTTGCATGATTTTGATGATTTAGATATGGATATGTGATGATATCAATGCTTTGTTTCGGGATTTTATTGAAAACCAAGCTTAATTTTGATCAATTAGAATGATAGATTGATAGTTTGACTAAGTGTGTTAATTCAAACAAAAGTGATAATGCACTTGTAAATTCCACAAAGTTGTGTTATCCAAGAGTAAACTCATACAAAAGGATAATTTGGCTAGGTGTGTTAAGCCAACTTGATTTGATAATTTGGCTAAGTGTGTTAAGCCAAACAGAGTGATGATAATGAACTTGTAAACCCAAGGAAGTTGTGTTATCCTAGAGTAAACTCGTGCACAAGATGATAGTTTGACTAAGTGTGTTAAGTCAAACAAGGTGATGATTGATTGGATTCGATTGATCAAGATTGATGAAGCTTGATTTGGAACAAAATTATTTTGATGATTTGATGTGACATAGATGTGCACATTGGATGCAACTAATATGAATTATTTGGATTGATATTTGATGAAAGATAAAGCTTGATGAGGAACTTCTTCTCATCAAAATACGCCATGGATTAGTGATTTGGATTTAGTGCTCACAAATTCTTTGACCAATTTGATTTCATGTTTTCCAATGCTCGAATCACCACATAAGTGTGAAGATATAGATCAAGATTTATTCCTGAAGCAAGATGTAAATATCTGCCCCGAGTGTCTAGCAATGTTTGAACGACCATGGGTAGATTCTTTGATACATGGATAGATGAATGTATATGAATTATCTTTTGATAAGATAAGGGTCTTCACACAAAGGATTCTCATTTGGATAATTATTTAAGGCTCAGATAATGTTTGATAGGATGGGATCAATGAAAATAACCCATGTCAAAATGTTTACCATAAACAAGCGTAAAGTGTGCACCAAACCTTCATCAAGATCAAGATAAGGTAGATAAATGGTAATGGGTTGGATAAATGATTCATGGATGAATAGATGATATGGCCAAACTGTTGGCTTTATTATGGATGTGATAAGATGCTTTCTCCTGAACTAGTGCATGCAGATGCTCGATTCTACACATGATGCCTATTTGCCAGGTTTTCATCATGGTACCTGTCCAAAGCACCATCGAAGTGGTTTTCGCTAGAGGATGATTTTTCTCTTTACTGTTTTCAATCCTTTTTCTGATTTTTTTTTAATTTTTTGAGAGATTTTAAGGTGATGTTGAACCACCTAGTACTATTCATGTTGATTCTTTTTTTATAACATGCCATCAGTATCCTTCTTGAAGAATTTTCTTTGCCAAGATACGTGCACTTGAAAGAAAATTTTGAGAGAAAAATTATGCTTTGTCGATACTGGAGTTAACTTTGTCATTGTGCGCACATCATGATATAGTCCCTTCTGAATCCTTATGATTAAGGGTTGTTGCCAACACATGATCAATGTAAGAATTGGGTATCACGCATGGAGGTTTGGATGGAGTGTTTTTAGGAATAATAGATGGATTGGTCAATAATTTGGAACCTTTGACTCTCCAAACTTGGGAATATGAGCAATGATGGGTGGATATGGAAGTGTGCATGGAATTAGGACCAACTTCTTGATACACTGTGTATGTCTCTTGAGAAGCATGATCTTTCTTTTGTGGACATATTTGATGAATACCTGTCTCCTTTTTATTTTGCCCCATAGTTTCTTCGACTAATGGATTTTGATAGGGGTAATCTTTCTTTGTATTCTTTGATATCCATATGTATTTGATTTGTCCTTTGTGCTTCGCTAATTTTTCTTTAATATAATTCTTCATGCTTTGATTTGAATCTTTATTTTTTTGTTGGTCCCAATTCGTGGATGGGGTGATAGGTGGACGAAGATTCGTGACATGTTGGGTTGTAGTATTGACATTGGTTTCATCATAAGGATTCTTCGTGCTCCCTATGTTAACGTTTGCTTGAGACAATGTTGCCCCCAGTTTTCTAGAAGTATCCTTGATATGTTTATATCCCTTGATTGTCGAATAACCAAGCCCTTGATGTTCAGGATTGCCAAAAATATGTGTTGGTTCTCGGATACCTTGTTCATGTAGGCCTAATCCTCTACCTTGATAATTCATCTGCTGAAAACATTTTTCTGCAATAGGATATGATTTTCCTTGGAAACAAGGTGCTAATCGTTCTCTGCTCCATGGTGGATCTTCAGAAGTGAAAAATTCTTTATTGATGAGGTAGCTTGCCCTAAGAAAGGTGAGTGATCCAACTTTATAAGTGATAGGATCTTCGATATGTGGGATGAATTCTTGATTGATATCCTTAGCTTTATTTTGTGAGATATAAGATTGTAATGCTTCTTCAAGAAGTGTTGATGCTTCACTTTCCTTGTAAAATTCTTCCTCATGATTCATTCTTGATATGCTTTCACATGATGTTTCTAATTCATGTCTTATGTAGGAACCTTCTTCATGATTTTCTTCTAATATGTTTTCACAAGATATCTCTACATCTTGGTCTTGTGTACAAATGTTAAGAGTAGGAGACTCTTGTTCCTTACTAATTATTTCAAGAGTATGAGACTCTTGTTTTGAATGAAGATCATCTACGTGTTCATCCAAATAAAGCATCTTGTGGGTAGATGGAGGAATATGTGCTATACGGATATGATCATCATTTGTGACATCTTGTATAGATAGGAGAGTTCCCATTAGATCATTGTAGTATCTTAGAGATATGAATTCTCAATCTTGAGTGATTTTAGAACTATTTTCAACATGCTTTGGATCAAGTTCTTGACATGGGTCAATTTCAAAGGATGGATTGCTTATAGTGGGTTCTTGGACATCATCATTGGGAAGTGGCTCAATATTCTCTTGAGCTTCGAGTATTCCTTAACTATCCGTAATCATGAGGTCGAGGGGTGTCAATATGTGATTAGAAGGGCCATTACTAGACCTTGATGGAAGGTTTTGATCATGCTTTGGAATACATTCTTGAGATATGTCCTCTAACTCATAAGGCGATGTAGAGACATTTCCAATATGATCATTGGTCGATGGATCGTAGATTATGTAAATGGGATCAAATAATTGTAACACATATTGAAATAGATCACTAAAAAGTGGCTCTTGATGAATGGTGAGTTGATCATCAGATGGGGTAGAAACATCTTCAATGTTCTCATTGATAGATTGATTTTGATCATTTTCCTTAGTCATTATGGTGGAGAGATTGTCAATGTCTTCAACCATAAGACCAAGTAATGTTTAAATTTCTTGAATTGGATCATTGTTGGGCGTTGTTGGTGGATTTTGATCGTGATTGAAAAGTAGCTCTCGGTGTATGTTGATTTGATCGTTGGTTGAGGTGGAAATATTTTCAATGTGCTCATCTTGATCATTGTTTTCAAAAATTGTGGTGGGAATCTATTGCAAGCTTTGTTGAGCGAGTAATGCCTATGTTTGTTGTTGGTTGTGTCATCGTTGTGCCAAAAATGCTTTTTGTTGGGCTTGTTGTTGATGGATTGATTGCAATAGTGCTTGAAATTCTGCTTGTGTCTCTCAAGCCTGGTGTTGGGCTTGAGCTTGAGCCTGTGCTTATCGGGCTACTTGAGCTGCTTGTGCAACTTGTGTAGCTTGTTGGGCTTGGAGTTGCACTTGTGCTTGAGTGTGTTCTTGTTGGATTGCTTGGATGGTTGCCACTTGCTATTGCGATATCAATGGAAAAATGGGATGATTTGGTATGATGTTTTGATTCGGCATTGTAGGTTGACTTGGAACATTTTTGTGTCTGAGAATCATATTGCCTTGATTTAGGTAACTTTGATTTTCCATGGTGTTACCTTGACTTGAATCAACATATGGAGTTGCCAATATATTGCTAGGATTTTGAACAACATTAGGGGGATTCGCAAGCATATCTATCCCAAAGTTCACCAAGTGTGGACTAGAAATGTTCATGTTCAAAAAACTTGTATTTGGCATGTATGGATTTGGTGGGATAATGTTGTGGGGAAAACTCATGCATTGAGCGTTTGGTTGATAGATTTGCAGATTTGGACTTGGATTTAAATCTATCATTCAGAAAGGTGTTCCAAACTTTAGATCGAGCATCCTCACATTTGTTGTACCATTGAGGTTTGGAGGAGATGATGATTCCATGTATAAATGTGATTTTCGATAATCAATTGGCATTCTGAGACTTGGATAGTTTGCTTGAATTGGATTACTCATGATGGATGAATCAAGTTTATATTGCATGATCCTCTTGTGTTGAGATCGAGTTTGAACCATAAAATGAAGATCAATTTTCAAGAATGTAAGAGATGAACCTCTAATTCTTTAGATCAATCTAAACCTTAGGTTCAAAGAGGCAAAGAACTAGGATAATTGAAGGATCAAAGCGAAGATGAGGATGAGATAAATGAAAGTTGAGTGATACGGATGAATGGAACTCTTAAAGAAACTTTCAAGGAAATGCTAAAACTTTTAGGACTTTGATTGATCGTGATTGGATTGATAGTTTGACTAAATGTGTTAAGTCAAACAAAATATGATAAATGCACTTGTAAACCCTAGAAAGTTGTGTTATCCTGGAGTGGACTTGTACATAAGAGGATGGTTTGACTAAGTGTGTTAAGTCAAACGAGGTGATGATTTGATAATTTGGCTAAGTGTGTTAAGCCAAACAAGATGAACTCGCAAACCCTAGGAAGTTGTGTTATCCTAGAGAAAACTCATGTATAAGATGATGGTTTGACTAGGTGTGTTGATTCAAACAAAGTGGTTTTGATTTCGCCTAAAAGTTTAGCATAAAAGATGTTTACAAAGTTTCCAAGAGTTGTTGGTGAGGTGATTTTTGACTGATTTTGATGGTTGAGAGATGGAAGAAAGTGATTGAATTTTATCCTAGACTTGACCTAGATAACACTTCTTCTTACAAGACCTCGGTTTTGAAGGACATGCTATACTTCCTATGGGAGGAAAGAAAACCTTTCAAAAAAATTGAGATTCTGTTGATAGTAGAACATACAACCCAGGTTTGTTTCTTGAAGCTTTCTTGTAAAATTTGTAAACCAATCTTTCCCTAAATTTGAAAATTCTCTCAAGATGCTCCTCATGAGCTTTCAGACTACGCCTCTTGAACTTTGGTTTTGGGATTTTGACCTTGCGGGAAATTATTTTAGAAAACACATGTGTAATCCAATTTATCTTTTTCTCTTGTATTAGTGAATTCTTTTTACCAAAAGAACGTGCTTGATTATCTTTTCAAACTATATGTTTAATGTCCCACTTTCATTTTCATCCCACAAAATCCATTATGTGGAAATCAAGGAAAATAGGGCAAAAGTCTCCTATGTTTAACCTTATTGAAAACAAATGATGATAGAATCCAAGCACTTAGAAACCTCTAAGGATATGATCCCTAGGGAAAGCAAGAGTTCTTAAATTCATCAAAGCTATATGTTTCCTAAAAGGGGTTTTAAATTTGAAGGTCCTGTGAATGTTTGTTTTTCAATTGTTTTGAAAACCAAGCAATGTATTTTTCACTTCCAAGCACTTTTTACAACCCTAGGATGATGAGACAATATTTTATTGGGTTCCCACTTGGACGAATCCAGGTACGCATATTTTGTGTAGATGGCTAAATGCTTGACCTCACTAGTTCCCCTCCATGGCACACACTTTGTCGAGTCATCCAAGCATTAGTACCCATGAATCTCCCATGGCATACTTTCCATCTCTACAACAAAACCGTATGTATAACGTGAGGCGGCTTTAGAGGACATGACCTCTTACACCAATAAAATAGATAAGGTTTTGGCCTTTTCTAAACAAAGGGTTTTAATTGAGGCATTCCGTTCATGGGGGATTATCCAACGTCGACGAGATTCCATTTTTGTCTATCTCGTCGGAATAATCCTCGTGATTCTTGAACTTTCCTCAAGAATCCACACTTATATACCAGTTGGAAGTTGCTTGGCTTTAGCGTGTTCCTAGTTGGGTCATTCCCTTGGGTGAGTACTTTTTCCCACAAGGCACGCCCTCTAAGATAACCAAAGCGAGTAAACATATTCATAGTTTGATCAACCTTCATTTAGAAACAAAGAGAGAACACTTGCAATAAGTCTACTCACACTCGCAAGATGTTTTGTTCAATTTTAAGTTCCCAAATCGAAATGTGAAGGCAATCCTTTTGAAAACTTAATATCACCAAAATTATTTTGATTCTCAAGATCGCTGTGAAGCACAAGAGAAGCGCATATGCATTTTAAATAATATTAAGTTGTGAAAAAGACTAGAAAACATGAAAAACACTTGTTCATTTTACACCTGAAAACCAATGATTTTGATTCATTTTTAAAGCACCAAAAACTGAGATGTGAATTTTGCCTTGTCCAATTTTTTAAACCCAAACAAAATCTACTAAGTTTCTAAGTTCAATTTTAACCATGTTGAAAAGATTAAGTCAAATGGTTAATTTTAAACCCAAAAAGAGAGGTGATCTTGTTCAAAACAAAAAACGAAGGCACGAATTGGAGCTCTAGATTGTCACAACAAGCATTAAAAAATTCTTTTTCTTTTCTTTTCTTTTCAAATTTTAATCTCGAGTCTTCTAGCTTTGATTAGTTTGCCTTTGTTCAACTTCAATGCCCAGCTCCAATGTGTGGTTGCTTAAATCTGCAAATATTAGTAGCATGACAAAACTAACATTATAGAAATAAACAAACATATGAAATAATACTCCATGTTTCAAAATGAAAACAAATGACAATAATGATCAAAAGCACATAAAACATGAAATATATCTATTCCATAGTGGATTGGTGCAACTTAGTGTTGTAGGAAGCTGCCCTTTCCCAATCCTTGATAAGCAAAAATTTCCAAATGATGGATGATAGACAATGAGATGCTAAGTGATCTCAAGTTGCCTAAAATGATAGTGCTCGAATTGAAGATTGTAAATGATGAAGAGCAAGATTGATTCTCAAGTGAAGAGAATGACCTTGCATAAAGATGTGTTCTGTTGTGGATCATTTGTGTTGAAATGCTTTGCATTTTATAGATTCAAGAGTAGGAGATTGAGTGATTTTAGATGAATGTGGGATAATTCACAAGCCAATGAAAAGATGCCACTTGTCAAGGTGTGAGATGGTGAGGAATGTGCAAGTTTTGGCAAATGTGCCAATTTCAAATTTGAATTTGAATGACTTGACATGTTTTGGGGGGATGAAAGGTGCAATAAATGCTATGTTGACTTGTGCAAATAGCATTTAAAACCTTGTTGGAAGGGACAAGTCCCTTTTGGGGGGAAGATTCAAAATGGAAGAATATTCCATTTTGATGCCATTTTGAATGTAATTAGAGGAATTATAAATCAAATACATGATTTATTGGTGCAAGTGGGTGGGTTAGTTAAGAGTTTGGATTTTGACTCTAGTTGAGTCAAAAGCTAGAGAATAGTAATCATGATTAGAAGTTAATTAATGTAGATTAATTAACTTGGATGATATTAAGAGGTGACATTTGATAAATCAAATGAGAAGGACTTTAAGGATTTGATTAAATAATTTTGATTTATTTAATGAACCTTAGTGAATTAATCAATAAATTGCTTTAATTAATTAATAGCAGAATTTGATGTTAGTTAGAGCGAGATATATGATGTCAGTTTTGCATGTCTACATTTTGCCCCTCTTTGAAGCAATGTACTTGTTGCATTGGTTCAAAGAATGATTCTGCCGACATCAAAATTAAAAAAATTCTGATTTTTCGGATGCTTCGGCGAAAAGAAGTATGTTAGTACATTGCCCCCTCGAGAGATCGAGCGAAAGATTTGATTTGAGGTCGATCTCATGACAAAGAGGTTCAAAATGGATGTATGGATAATAATGATGATGTAAATGAGATGTTTGGAAGATGCTTAGAATAAAAAATCTATATTATCCTAAACATGTTAAATGATTATGCAATGCATGTGAGATGGATGAGATGGATGATGATATGACATGATTATGCAGGATGAGAGTGCAAATGCAGGATGGATGCATTGTTAGCGTGAAAGAGGATGGAAGAACAAGAGAGGATAGAAGAATGAGAGGGATCAACCCTTGAATCCAAGAAGATGCAGAAGTTCAACAAGCCAACTTTATTAGAGATGATGATGAAAGATGATGTATTGCTTATCCAGGAATGGGAGATAAAGAGCGTAACTTTCTCTATGTTTGATAACACACATAGGTGCGATGCATCAAGGTATTAAGAACTAGGATGGCATTGCGCCTAGTGTGATGGAATCTGACTCGGCAATCAGATAGGAGTGATCTTGTTCACACTTGACATACGGAAACCTTGCTAGGATGGACCCAACAAAGAAAGTATTCACCAAGTTATTTTACAAGAACATCCAACAAGCACAACAGATAAAAAGATAATGATCATTGCCCCATTCCTTTCTCTCTAAACCTGTTTTGTTTAGGCATCATCGAGAGGTCCTTGGAATGAGCGCAAAATAAGATAAGTCTAAAAAGACCAAGATAAAGTAAACAAACAAGCTAATGTTCTTCATACCACTAGCCAAGGCTAAACTACTGCGAGGTACCTGATGCTTATGTCCATCGTGGGTAAGCTTCATCCTAGGACATGTAGTGATCAGGGTTTTGCTGAGACTGATTGGGTGATAAGCTATTGATACTCCGAGTTGACCAACTTGTTGACTTACTGACTTAGACCTTCGAGACTTTGATGATTAGGCGTTCACTTTAGAACCTGCTAGACTTGCTTCTGACTGACTCACCAAAGGGTGAAAGCGACGATGATTTATTAGGAATGACGATTATTGCAGGTGAAAGCGAGATGGAATGGATGCACCATTTTGGTGTTTTCAAATGCAACCAAACAACAAAATTAGATAAAACACCTAAACCATGAAATAAACTTATCCCATAGTGGATTGGTGTAACTTAGTTGTGTAGGAAGTTGCCCTTTCCCAATCCTTGATAAGCTTATTGAGATAGACAATGAGATGCTTGAACTCAAGTTGCCTATAGTGTAAATGCTTTCAAATGTGGCTGTTTTTGGAATTTTTGAGATGTTTTACAAATGTATTTGGTATTTTCAAGATTTTATGAATGTTTTTTGGATTTTGTGTCAATTGACTTGACTGCGGATGAGATAGATGGGCAAATGGATGCCAATGCGACGGACGCATAAAGAATGACCTAAAGGTAAAAAAGATAAGCAAACGAATGCCAATGCGACAGATGCCTAACTAGATGGGCAAACGGATGCCAATGCGACAGACGCATAAATGAATGGGCAAACAGATTGCCAATGCGACAGATGCATAAATGAATGGGAAAATAGATTGCCAATGTGACGGACGCATAAATGAATGGACAAATGGCTTGCCAATGCGACGGACGCATAAAGGAATGGGCAAACGGATTGCCAATGCGATGGATGCATAAATAAATGGGCAAACGGATTGCCAATGCGACGGACGCATAAATAAATGGGCAAATGGATTGCCAATGCGACGGACGCATAAATGAATGGGCAAACGGATTGCCAGTGCGACGGATGCATAAAGGACTGACCTAACCGTCTCGGGGGATGATCAAAGATCAACCTTGCCTACGTTCAAGCTCACAGATGACGTAGTTCGACAAGGTGAAAGACTGACAAGACTAAATGATGAATTTTGAAGATTTTTTGATATTTCAACATGTTTTTGGATTTTTTGAATGAGTTTTTTGAATGTTTTTTTATTTTTTGATGAATTTTTTGAATGTTTTTGGCTTTTTCTGATGAATTTTGACAATTTGGATATGATATGCATGATATCAGTGCTTTGTTTCGAGATTTTGTTGAAAACCAAGCTTAATGTTGATCAATCAGACTAATGGATTGATAGTTTGAAAAAGTGATAATGCACTCGTAAGTTCCAGGAAGTTGTGTTATCCCAGAGTAAACTCGTACAAAAAGGATAATTTGGCTAGGTGTGTTAAGCCAAACAATGTGATTACAGATTTGATAATTTGGCTAGGTGTGTTAAGCCAAATAGAGTGATGATAATGAACTTGTAAACCCAAGGAAGTTGTGATATCCTAGAGTAAACTCATGCACAAGATGATAGTTTGACTAAGTGTGTTAAGTCAAACAAGATGATGATTGATTGGATTTGATTGATCAAGATCGATGAAGCTTGAGTTAGGACAAAATTGCTTTGATGATTTCATGTGACACAGATGTGCGCATTAGATGCGACAGATATGAATTGCTTGGATTGATATTCGATGAGAGATAAAGCTTGATAAGGAATGTCTTCTTGTCAAAATATGCCATGGGCTAGTGACTTAGATTTTGGTTCACAAATTCTTTGATCAATTTGATTTCACATTTTCCAATGCTCGGATCACCACATAAGTGGGAAGATATAGATCAAGATTTATTCTCGAAGCAAGATGTAAATATCTGCCCCCTGTGTCTAGCAATGTTTGAACGACCATGGGTGGATTCTTGGATATGAATAGATATGGATTATCTTGTGATAAGATAAGGGTGTTCGAACAGAGGAATGCTCACTTAGATAATGCTTCAAGGCTTAGATAATGTTGGATAGGATGAGATCAATGAAAATGACCCATGTCAAGATGTTTACACATAAACAAGTGTAAAGTGTGCTCCAAAATTTTATCAAGATCAAGGTGACTTGGACCTTGGATGCAGATGGATAAAAATGGGTTGGATAACTGGTTCATGGGTGAATAAATGATACGGCTCAAATGATGGCCTTATAATGGATGTGATAAGATGCTTTCTCCTAAACTGGCACACGTAGATGCTTGATTCTACACATGACGCCTGTTTGCCAGGTTTTCATCATGGTACCTGTCCAAAGCGCCACCGAAATGGTTTTCGCTGGAGGACGATTTTTTTCTTTACTGTTTTCAATCCTTTTTCAGATTTTTTTGGATTTTTTGTATTTTTTGTATTTTTTTGTGTTGTTACCAAGACACCTGTTTGCCAGGTTTTCATCAAGGTAACCATTTTTTCAGGACATTTTCTGATTTTTTTAATTTTTTTTTGTATTTTCTGAGAGATTTTTAAGCTGATGCTGAACCACCTGGTGGTGCTGATGTTGATGCTTCTGTCATAACATGCCATCGGTATCCTGCTTGTAGAAGTTGTCTTGCCAAGATATGTGCACTTGAATGCAACTTTTGAGATCCCTAATCTGCTTTGCTGATACCGGAGTTAACTTTGTCTTTGTGCACACATCGCAATAGAGTGCCTTCTGAATCCTTATGATGAAGGGTCACTGCCAATACATGGTCAACATGAGACTTGGATATCGTGCGTGGAGGCGTGGATGGAGTGTGTTTAGGGATAAAAGATGGATTGGTTAACAGTTTGGAATGTTTGACTCTCCAAACTTGGGAAGATGAGTAATAATGGGTGGATACAGAAGTGTACATGGAATTAGGACCAACTGCTTGATACACTTTGTACGTCGCTTGAGAAGCATGCTTTTTCTTTTGTGGAAATATTTGATGGATACTTGCCCCATTTTTATTTTTCCCCATAGTTTCTTTGACTGATGGAGTTTGATAGGGATAATCTTTCTTTGTATTTTTTGGTATCCATATGTACTTGATTTGTCCAATATGCTTCTTAGCTTCTTTTTCTTTGATAACGTTCTTCATGCTTTGATTCAAGTCTTTCTTTTGATGTTGGTCCCAATTCGTGGATGGGGTGATGGATGGATGAAGATTCATGATATGGCAGTTTGTAGTATTGGCATCAATTTCATGATATGATTTACCTTGGAAACAAGGTGCTAATCCTTCTCTGCTTTGTCGTGGACCTTCAAAAGTGTCAGCTTCTTTATTGATGAGATAACTTGCTCTAAGAAAGGTAAGTGATCCAAGTTTATAAGTGATAGGGTCCTCCACATGTGGGATAAATGCCTGATTGATATCTTCAACTTGATCTTGTGACATATCAGATTGTAGTGCTTCTTCAAGAAGTGTTGATGCTTCGCTGTCTACACAAAAGTCTTCCTCATGACTCACTTCATAGGATGTTTCTGATTCATGACTTATGTAGAAACCTTCTTCATGACCCATTTCTGATATGTCTCTGCATTTGTCTATATTTTGACCATGTGTACAAATGTTAAGAGTAGGAGACTCTTGTTCGTTGGTAATGATTTCAAGAGTATGAGACTCTTGTTTTGAATGAAGATCATCCACGTGTCCATCCAAAGAAAGCATCTCATGGGTAGGTGGAGGAGTATGTCCTGTGCGGATATGGTCATCATTTGCAACATCTTGTATAGATAGGAGAGTGTCCATTATATCGTTGTAGTAGCTTGGAGATACAAATTCTCGATCTTGAGTGATTTCAGAATTGCTTTCAACATGCTTTGGATCAAGTTCTTGACATGGGTTAATTTCAAAGAATGGATTTCTTTCTTGGATATCTTCATTAGGCATAGGAATATTCTCAAATTTCATGAGGTCAAAGGATGGCCATATGTTTTGGAGAGGATCATTGCTAGACCTTGGTGAAAGATGTTGATCATGCTTTGGAACAAATTCTTGAGATATGTCTTGTAACTCATTAGGTGATGTAGAGACATTTTCAACATTGTCATTAGTTGAAGGATCACAAATTATAGGATCAAATAATGTTAACCCTCCTTTGAATGGATCATTGTTAGACATCGTTGGTGAGTTTTGATCATGATTGGAAAGTGGCTTTTGGTGTGTGATGATTTGATCATTGAATGAGATGGGAACATCTTCAATGTGTTCATTGATGGATAGACCTTGATCATTGTTTTCAACAATTGTGGTGGGAATTTGTTGCAAGCTTTGTTGGGCGAGTAATGCCTGTGTTTGCTACTGAGCCAACAATGCTTGTTGTTCATCATGTTGTTTTTGTGCCAGCAAAGCTTTTTGTTGGGCTCTTTATTGTGCTACTTCTTCTTGGATTGATTGCAATAGTGCGTAGAATTCTACTTGCGCTTGCGCTTGTTGGGCTACTTGAGCCGCTTGTGCTTGTTGAGCAACTAGCTGTGTAGCTTGTTGGGCTTGGAGTGCCTTTTTGCGGGAAGCTTCTTGTGCAGCTTGCAACATGATGGAGAATGAATTGGCCGTGCTGTGCTTTGGCGGTGGTGGTGGTGGTGGTGGAATGGGAATGGTGTTGATTGTTGGGGTTGCTTGGATGGTTGTCATCTACTATTGAGATATTGATGGCAAAATGGGATGATTTGGTGTGATGTTTTGATTTGGCATGATAGATTGAAATTGAACATTGTTGTGGTCTAGAATCATATTTCCTTGATTTAGGTAACTTTGATTTTGCATGGTGTTACCTTGACTTGAATCAACATATGGAGTTGCCAATATATTGCTAGGATTTTGAACAACATTAGGGGGATTTGCAAACATGTCGACCCCAAAGTTTACCAAGTGTGGATTTGAAATGGTCATGTTTGGTAAAGTTGCACTTGGTATGTATGGATTTGGTAGGATGACGTTGTTTGGAAAACTCATGCATTGAGTGTTTGGTTGATAGATTTTCAGATTTGGACTTGGATTTAAATCTATCATTGGGAAAGGTGTTCCAAACTTCAGATTGGGTATGCTCATATTTTTTGTACCATTGATGTTTGTATGAGATAATGCTCCCATGTATGCATTGTACAAGCTTTGGAAATCAAATGGTATTGCAAGGCTTGGATAGTTTGGTTGAATCGAATTGCTCATGATGGATGGATCAAATTTATATTCCATGCTCCTCTTGTGTTGAGATCGAGTTTGTACCATAAAATGAAGATCAATTTTCAAGAATGTAAGAGATGAACCTCTAATCCTTTAGATCGGTCTAAACCTTAGATTCAAAGAAGCAAAGATCTAGGATAATTGAAGGATCAAAGTGATGATGAGGATGAGATAACGAAAGATGAGTGATTTGGATGAATGGAACTCTTAAAGAAACTTTGAAGGAAATGCTAAACTTTTAGGACTTTGATTTGATTGATTCATGATTGGATTGATGGTTTGACTAGGTGCATTAAGTCAAACAAAATGTGATGAATGTAATTGTAAAACTCTAGGAAGTTGTATTATCCAAGAGAGAACTTGTGTATAAGATGATGGTTTGACTAGATGTGTTAAGTCAAACAAAGTGATTTGATTTCGCCTAGAAGTTTAGCATAAAAGATGACAAAGATTCCAAGAGTTGTTGGTGAGATGGAAATTTGACTGATTTTGATGGTTGAAAGATGGATGAAAGTGATTGAATTTGATCCTAGACTTGACCTAGATGATACTTCTGCTTACAAGACCTCGGTGTTGAAGGACACACTATATTTCCTATGAGAGAAAAGTAAACCTTTCAAACAATTCAGGATCTCAAGATGCTCCTTACTAGCTTTCACACTAAGCTTTTTGAACTTCGGTTTTGGGATTTTGATCATGTTAGAAAACACATGTGTAATCAAATTTGTCTTTTATCTTGTCTTAGTGAATTCTTTTTACCAACACACTTGCTTGATTATGTTTTCAAACTATATGTCTAATGTCCCATTCTCTTTCTCATCCCACAAGGTCCTTTATGCGGAAATCGAGGAAAATAGGGCAAAAGTTCCTTATGTTTATCCTTATTGGAAACAAATGATGGTAGAATTTGCACACTTAGAAACCTCTAGGAATGTGATCCCTAGGGAAAGCAAGAGTGGGAAAGTTCGTCAAAGGATGTTTGTTTCCCACAAGGATTTTGAAATTTCAAGGTTTTTGTGTATGTTTGTTTTCCAAATGTTTTCAAGATCAAGCAATGTGTTTTTTCCAAGCACTTTCACACTCCTAGGTTGATGAGACAATACCTTGTTGGGTTCCCACTTGGATAAATCCAGCTGCACATATCTTGTGCAAATGGCTAAATGCTTGACCACACTGGCTCCCCTCCACGACACTCACTTATTCGGGTCAGCCAAGCATTAGTACCCATGAATCTCCCATGGCATATTTTCCATTTCCACAACAAGACCGCATGTTACGTGGGGCGGCTTCAAAGGACATGACCTTTTGCACCAACAAGATAGACAAGGTTTTGGCCAATTTCTAAACAAGGGGTTCTAATTCGGGCATTCCCTTTGTGGGGGATTATCCAACGTCGGTGAGAGTCCATTGCTGTCCATCTCGTCGGAATAATCCTCATGATATTGGCCTTTGTTCCAATATCCACACTTATATCCCGGGTGGAAGTCGATTGGCTTTAGCGTGTTCCCGGTTGGGTCGTTCCCTTGGGTGATTACTTTTTCCCACAAAGCAGGCCCTCTAAGTTAACAAAAGCGAGCTAACATATCCCGTCGTTCACACAACCTTCATTGAAAAACAAAGGGGAAAACCTCCGCAATATGTTTTGCTCACACTCGCATGTTTTGTTCAATTTTTAGATCCCAAATCGAAGTGTGGAGGCAATCTTTTATGCAACTTAGGGTCATCAAAAAGACTTTTGATTCTCAAGATCGCCGTGAAGCGCGAGAGAAGCACATACGCCATTTTAAATGACACTACTTTGCAAAAAAGTTTACAAAACACAAAGTACACATGTTCGATTTTAAATTCCTCAAAGCAATGATGAGTTCGTTTTAGAAGCACCAAAATGAAGTGTGAAGGTTGCCTTGTTCAATTTTAATCCCAAATTGAAATCTAGTGTGTTTCTAAGGTTCAATTTTAACCAACTTTGAAAAGATCAAGTCAATCATAAATTTTAAACCCAAATTGAAAAGTGACTTGGTTTAAAACAGAAAGTTAAAGCAGGAATTGGAGCTCAACAAGCATTAAAAAATGCTTTTTCTTCAAGTCCCACTGTCCAATTCTTGAACTCAAATCTTTATGGATTTGCCCATCATGATGAAAAGTAGATCAAATTTATCATGAAGAGTCGATCAATAGACTCCACCTTTGCCATCTACACCCAACAATGTTAAGTTAGCAACTAAATCAATCATAAATCAACCACTTCATTTAAATAGAAAACGATTTTTATTTTTTTTTCAAATGTAAAGTATTGTGGCTAAATTGCAACATTTAAAATCTCATTGTATCCAGCTTATATCCCCCTAGTTATAATATCAATTAGATTCTCTTTGAATTTGGCCTAGCTAAAGATCTGCACAATAAAAACATTAGTAAAGTTGTTGGGCAGCGGATATTTTCAATCTATATTCAATGTTCAATGCATTAATCAATATTTAATGAACAAAACACAACTAACAAAGACTTTACTGTCAAAAAGCAGAGCGCCATAGATGCACTTATCTAGCATAGCATTCATCTACCCGTCAGTTGATGGACGACATAACTCATTATCTTTCAAAAATTATCAATTATAAACTGGAACATAATGCACGCGTTCCAAAGAGAAGACAATTTTTTAAAGTAAAGATTTTCATAAAGATATCTGCAAGCAAGTATTGTCGTTAGTAGAACAAGAGCAGGAGTTTTTTGACATTAAATTCAAATCAACATCTAGATTGCTATGATGACTTTTGTTTGAGCGCTAAATCAACCGTTCATTGCATCTGTGTACTTTCGTGTGGCCAGCTAAGATTGAAAATGGCGTGCATTGTTTGCAATGTAAAATGTCATACCTGCAATTAATGAAGTATTAAATGATTTCTTAACAGAACATGGCATACGCAGGCTATACAACTGCTGTTCACCGCTCGTATGCTATAAAAATCATCTATCTTTTCAATTGTGATCATATTTAATACTACCTGGATTATTATTTGAAGCGTACATTCTTGCTTGAACTTTACTCAACCCTTCATTTGTCTTCTATTGCCGATATTGTGCTTTGTCCTATTATTATACTGAGCTTTAGTGGCCTTTGGCAGGTTTTAACTTGTCGGACACGATGAAGAAAACTTGTTAAAGTAACACAAGCCAGTACAAAAGGAGCACTGGACTTGACGTTTATGGATAGCTTGTCGGTTTATGAAGCCCGACCATGTTTGTGACTGTCAAAGTAGTAGGTAAGAAAAAAAAAATGCAACTGGTAGGTGTAACGCCAGTCTTCACAACATAACTCAACCACTATCAGATGGAGACACTGCTTCTACTTATTAACCGGCACCGGGTGGAGTTAGCGGAAGGAAATGGTGAAGATTGCAAGGTGTATGTGGATTCTCTATATTCTCTGCCTATTGACGGTGGGACACGTTTGACTGACGAAGAGATGGTAACTCTGTGCTCTGTGCACCGAGACCACAACAACCATGATACCGTGGGTCATGGAAAACTTGGTAAAACATCCACATGTCCAGACCAAGCAGAGAACAGATCTGAGCATTTATGAGCTTGCTTTTTATGTCGACTGGGAAAATATGCCTTCACAAGCTCAATGATTTGGTGAACACCCAGAAACATTCCCTGATCAGCTTAATCAATATTCTAACCATATTAGTGAGAGTGGTATGCCATTTTTTTAATACTCTGACCAAATGCCATATAGCTTTGTGATGTAGGTTAGTCATAAAAAAATTGACATAGCTGTGCATTTGTTTCTTATGCCAAGATTTTGTGGACGCCTAGAGAAGGTATGCAAACTATTCAGAAAATAACCTCACAGACATAGTCTAATATAAAGCAATTACTGCAGGCTCTATGCAAAATGAATCTGTTAAAAGCTTTTCAGATATATTTTTTTTTTAAGAAAATACTGTTGGCAGGTGTGAAAAAAGTTTTTTTTTTTTTTTTTTTTCAGAAAGGTGAATAAATGCTTCAAAGTTCAAATTGGTAGGTGTAAAACTGATTTCACAATCTTTACCAGCAGCCATGTTATCAAAGAATTGGAGGCAACAATGACGATGGCGCATAAGCTAAGGACTGACTATTCTGGTAAAAAAAAATGATAGCAGAATATTTTAATAATGGAGAGGGCGGAGAGTTAAAGAACTAGTCATGCTTTCTAGCTTCCTACAAACATTTGCAGTGCAGAATGCACCCTAAGTGTTTCAAAAAAAAATCCTGTCATAATATTTCAATTGATAGAGATTCATTTTTTATGTTTTTTTTTACCACGTGCAGCCTTAGATGAGAGCGAATACAGTAGATGAATGTAACGGAGTACCACCCTAAGAATTGCAAGATAAAATACAAGGCTTCAAATGATACCAATATCCATAACCAGTGAGCAGTCTAGCTAGTTGGTCAAAAAAAAGAAGGAATGACAGGTGGTGTCCAAGCTTTAAGTCACATTGACAGGCCCGAATATTTTATGTTCCTAACAAAGAATTGATATTCCAACTTCAAATGAAAACAGACATGATTCCTAAGCAAGGATAAAAAACAGAGATACTTCGATGGGATGCTTCTCAACTGTTTTGATCAAGAGAAAACCATAAAACTCTATAGTGCATTTAAACAGAATTTGAGCTTGAATAAAACAAAGAGTCTACAGTCCTATATCATGTGATAGAAAACAGATTGAAGCTAACAACCGTTAGTGTAATTTACTTGCCCTCCTTCTAGTGCCATTTTGTGGTTGCTTAAATCTGCAAATATTAGTAACATGACAAAACTAACATTATAGAAATAAACAAACATATGAAATAATACTCCATGTTTCAAAAATGCAAACAAATGACAATAATGATCAAAAGCACATAAAACATGAAATATATCTATTCCATAGTGGATTGGTGCAACTTAGTGTTGTAGGAAGCTGCCCTTTCCCAATCCTTGATAAGCAAAAATTGCCAAATGATGGATGATAGACAATGAGATGCTAAGTGATCTCAAGTTGCCTAAAATGATAGTGCTCAAATTGAAGATTGTAAATGATGAAGAGCAAGATTGATTCTCAAGTGAAGAGAATGACCTTGCATAAAGATGTGTTTTGTTGTGGATCATTTGTGTTGAAATGCTTTGCATTTTATAGATTCAAGAGTAGGAGATTGAGTGATTTTAGATGAATGTGGGATAATTCACAAGCCAATGACAAGATGCCACTTGTCAAGGTGTGAGAGGGTGAGGAATGTGCAAGTTTTGGCAAATGTGCCAATTTCAAATTTGAATTTGAATGACTTGACATGTTTTGGGGGGATGAAAGGTGCAATAAATGCTATGTTGACTTGTGCAAATAGCATTTAAAACCTTGTTGGAAGGGACAAGTCCCTTTTGGGGGGAAGATTCAAAATGGAAGAATATTCCATTTTGATGCCATTTTGAATGTAATTAGAGGAATTATAAATCAAATAAATGATTTATTGGTGCAAGTGGGTGGGTTAGTTAAGAGTTTGGATTTTGACTCTAGTTGAGTCAAAAGCTAGAGAATAGTAATCATGATTAGAAGTTAATTAATGTAGATTAATTAACTTGGATGATATTAAGAGGTGAAATTTGATAAATCAAATGAGAAGGACTTTAAAGATTTGATTAAATAATTTTGATTTATTTAATGAACCTTAGTGAATTAATCAATAAATTGCTTTAATTAATTAATAGCAGAATTTGATGTTAGTTAGAGCGAGATATATGATGTCAGTTTTGCATGTCTACACAATGTTAACCTATAATCACTGCAAAGTTATCACAAATTAGAAGTATAATATTTCATGGAAATCAAGATAAACAATAATTGGTATTGATGGATAATCAATGAAACTTGAGCTATGCCAAGATACATAATAGTTCAATTTCGACAATCAACTCCAATGCTATCCCTAACAAAATTCTCCTTTATTAAAGGTTGATGCTGGCAAGATGGCAAAGATAATTTACTATGTCACAACATCAAAAAGAGATTCTTAAATGGCTTGCTTGACACTAAAAAAATTTGACTTAGGGTCGCACCAATGATGAAGACTTGCTCATGAATGTCCTTAGTAACTATTCTCAGCTAACTACTTCAAAATCTAGCATCTATCAGCTTGTACTATCACATTCTTTGTATGTAGTAGAAAACGAATCCTAAAAATGAAATGGAAATTGATTATAGAATATGAATGTTACCTGAAATACTAAATTCTTAGCAGACCTACCGAGGGTGACATTTGATGTATTTTACCTTTGTCTTTTTTGATGGTGGATCTATCATCTGAGTTCATTCGTAGCCACTCTTCATAGAAACCTAGATTATGATCTGGCCTATGAAATGGAAATGCCTAGCCTAATTTTGATAGCAAGTCGAATAGAAGCAAGCCCTTTTGAATGCTCTTTGAATAAGAATTTAGGAAACATTCAATTACAGATGCCCTTACATTGAGAGTGATATTCTTTGCAATATTCTTAAGAAAATGCATTTAACATTCTTAGCGATATCCTTTGGACCAAAAACATTTAAAACATTACGGTATGAAAAAATTTATTGCATATTTTGTTTGATCTGATATGATGATCGGATAAAAGAGACAGGTGAGAAATTATGAAGAGTAGTACAAAGGATGGATCGGGACTGCACCTGTCTTTAATGTCTTTCCCACACTATTATTTTCCACAAGAAAACCCGCCACTAGTAGCTCAGAGCTCACTACCTTAGGAAAGATGTATGCACCTGCATTTAAAATTTTATTGACCTCTCACTCCTCTAGTTTTGGGCTTCAAGTAAACTTGTTCTAAAATCAACATACCCTTTCAAATTTTATCGGACAAGGCCTTCCATGTAATTGATATATATTCTGGTGGAAGACAAAATGAATTTGTTCTAAATGAAAACGCTGATAAAGGAACCATGCACACATTCAGAGAGAAATAAATTGTATCTTAGCAAAGGCAAACATAGGTAGTGGCTGATAGAGGGACCACAAACGTATTTAGATGTAGAAATAAACTTTATCTCAGGAAAGGAAAACATAGGCAAGCGGCTAATAAAGGGACCACAAACACATTTAGATAGAAATAAACTTTATCTCAACAAAGGAAAACATAGGAAAGCGGCTAATAGAGGGACCACAAATGCATTTAGAGAAAGATAAAATGTATCCCAGCAAAGGAAAACGTAGGCAAGGAGCATGGTCTTCAAATTCAAACGAATCTACTTCAAACATACCGGCCCCCAAAACAGTAAGAAAATAGTGTGGAGAATAAAGTTATAGCAAGCCCTATTCAAATTATGATTTGATCTCTTTATATTACTTGTTTAATCTCCTTAGATTACTAACGGACTTCTTTAAGCTTTGGTGAGCAGCTGCCAGACCCTACATCGCAGTCATTTAACTGAAATTATTCAAAAGCTTTGTCAAGAAAAAGTTCTTGGAATTTAGAACACAATAGATTCTTTAATGGGCACCGATCAATGAACTTCTTAACAAAGGAGCATGATGAAAAATATGCAGGACTAGTCTTGAAGCTCTTGCAAAAAGGATCAAAGCAGCCGATACAAGAATTTTATCCTCTCACCTATGTGTGTATATATATATATATATATATATCTTTGGCTAAAACATAAAAAAGAATCCCATTTATTCATACTGTTGACTTACAGACAAAATCAGAATGACTCTTCCAGGGTGTTGTGATCCATACTTTTTGATACATGAACATTTCCCTTTATCTATGAAGGAGTTTGGCTGCTAATTTGAAGATACATGTATAATGTGCATACCTACTTGGAGAGAGGACTACGCAACCCTTTGTGTGCCTTGAATATCACGCAAAACCTAGAGACTAAGCTTTTGAATGTTATGGCATCATGACAATGAACCTATCACTGAGGATATAGGCCATTCTGTCAAAATGAAAACCCTTGCGATGATCAAGAAGAGATCGGTTCTATGTGGAAATGTGAGTGATACTGACTAGGATATGCAAATGGAGATTACTATGAGTTCCCTTGAATTGAGCAATAATGAGTATGCAAACTAGGAATGCATTTGAGAAAACCGCATTGTCCACTAATATGGACCTGATCTAGTGCACGATGAAAACTGGATGCCAAATCTATTTACATAGTAAAATGTACACCACTAAGTCTATTAATTCAAGGTTCGGGCCTGGACATGCTTGTGTAGTTGGAAAAGGTTTCAGCTTTGGGGATGTGCAAAACGTGAATACAAATGCAGCTAGTTATGGAAAAATTTATTAATGAAATGACATAATACAATCATCAAAAAATAGCATGAATCGATTTCACCTACTCAACAAGAATCAATTTCATTTCTAAATAATTTCTCAACTCTAGCATGGAGAATAAGATAAAAGGCAGCAGAGACAAAGCTCATTAACTTTGATTTTTTAAAAAAAATTTTAAGCAAATGAATTCTAACGCTTTAAATTTTATATTAGAGAAACTCAATCTAAATTTGAATGTTAAAACTTGAATCTAGTGCTTAAACTGTTGGAGGTTTAGGCCCTCCTTCTAGCACCATTTGTAGGATATGAAAATCTGCCAATGGTTGATCCTAACACACACCATTAGTAGCATCATTAGTGTTTCAAAATAAAACAAATATTCAACATCCATATGAAAAAATACATCATGCTTCAAAAATGCAAATAAATGATTAAGATGAACAAAGCATGTAAAACATGAAATATATCTATCCCATATTGGATTGGTGCTCCTTGAATATGTGAAAGAGCCCTTTCCCAATCCTTGATAAGCAGAATTAGATGATAGACAATGAGATGCTAATGAACTCAAGTTTCCTATAATGATAGTGCTCAAATTGTAGATTGTAGATGATCAAAATGAGAGGAGAGGTGTTGAACTTATAGGAGAAATTGAGAGAAAGGAAGCCAATATTAGGCAATGTGGGACTAAATCCCATCCAATAAGAAATAACCACTTGTCACAATGGGATTGACCCATGCGTGTGCAAGTTTTGGCCAATGTGCCAATTCAAATTTGAAAATGGCAATAAATGAATGTGGTTGAGGGTTTTTGGGGGGAATTGTGTTTATCCAAAAAATTCAAACATGAGAATGAATGAGGGTATATTTCTTGGGAATATCCCCTTGTGAGGGGAAATAGGTGCTTTAATAAATCAATTTAAATGATTTATTGTGCAAGTGGATGAATCTAGAGGATTCATGTAATTAGGATTAAACTAACCATGATTTGATTAAAATGACATTAGAATTGAGAGTTGTTTGAAGCTATAGAAGAAAGGAATTTTAGGAAAAAGAATTTGCAAAGAATAATATTTTATTAGTGATTCTAAAGGGGTACCTAACAAGGGTTTAAGCCGGGACCCATTTGTACTAGATCATGGCATGTATATTGAGAGCAATTGATTTGTGGTAGAAATTAAGGGGGAGAAATGTTAGAATTAATTTCTGCCACCTGCAACCACCTACCTCATAAATGTAGAGTCTAGAAAGATGATTGTCGGTGCAAGAAGAATATCGATGATGATCTAGAAAAGCCTGATGAGTTACCAGAATTTTCCCAAGTCCTCTATATAAATAGGCCAATGTAATAAATTTCTGGCAGGTAATGAAAATGGCTTTATGTGCAGCATTTTCTGTGTTTTTCCATGTCCATCCACCCTATCATAGGAACTGAGAAAACAGAGGTCAAAGAATGAAGGACGGAGGACAATTCTGAGTTGGAGGCAGGGGTTGTTGGTGTGCAAGCGCCGAGCGGTTGGCGGGTGGAATTCTTACGAAGGAGTGGCGAAAGGCTGCAGTGTTTTAAAAAAGCACCCAATGATGAATTTAGAAGCTTTTAGAAACAAACATTACTTTCCTAAGAACGGAATTGGTTTTTTTGTGGCATTCGTAAGAAACGTTGCGGCGGCCTAAAGTATAGCTGTTTAGTAGGGAAACACATTTTAACCTATTAAAATGGTCAATGGAGCGATACTGTTGCATTTCTATTAACATAGGAGCAACGTAGTCTAGAATTAATTATTTCCCTATAGACGAGCTATTAAGTAAACATGTTTCTAGAGCCCCACCTATCTGTGTGCCTTTCAAGTGTCTTAAGGTTCACATTACGAAAGAACCAATGCACAAATATAATTCCAAGTTAAGGGATAAGTATCGATTGGTGTTTGTTTGCAGATTTGGCAATCTAATGCTAACGCAATCCACGCTATATTTTTATTTGGAGAAAAATATTTCTTTAATGTCTTCTAGTAAAGCTATAAATTTCATCTTAAACTAAGTAGAGAAACAAGTATGTCTCATGTAGTAAATAATGATACAGGCGCCTACTTTTAATCATGACTATATACTTCATATTAAGAGACTTAATAGGAGAAGTGTTAAAATGCATACTTCCTACACCAAGAACCAGCTAGCAGAATAGTTTTCATTTGGTGGAGTCTGTATAGGACTAAGATTGGAGAGGAGGGTATTCAATAAGTTGCCTTCACTCCAAAATACCAATATAATAGTGACACAATAACTGATTTTCAAATAAATGGAACAAATGATGCGGAAAGCCAGATGTGGGACGACATTGATGAACAATAGCTGGACTGGTTGCTGTGCTATAGAAAAGAAATGTCATCCCATCTAAGAAAATTTACCACACCGTGATGTTGATATCCAGCCTCACTGCAATTCATGTCCTAGCAACCACAGATCCTGCAGTTAGTTGAATTTTTTCATCAAATTCTGCATTCATTGTTTATTATTGCATGAAATTTCATATTACTTTTCTGAAGCAGTTTCCTGAGAAGATATCTATGAATACCTCTGATAAAGCAAGGAGTCTGAGGTCTAAAACTATTAGACAAACAAATAGATATCTCGCATTGACCTTCAAAAGGCTATTAGAATTATAAATGTACAATATTCACCTTCGATGAAAGCAATTAAAATACAAACAAAATACACAATCATGTTTCACACCAGAAAATTTCATTCATCTTGATCATTTATAGAAATGTATATTTGTACAAGTTTACATCAAATGGAATCATGTAATTGTTGTCCCTGTAAATAACTATTTTGTTAACACATAGTTAATCAATAGCATAACAATGTTTATTATTTATCCAACATTCTCCCCCATAATAAATGTTGGAGAAAAAATGGTCATTACAATATTCTATGCTCCATAATGATCATTTTGATTTGAAGAATAAAACTCAAAAAGGTGTTGCTGCAACACTCTATCCATCTCCAATCATAAATGTAGTCATTCTGCAATCTCAATCTATAATTTCAATTTGCAATCTCAGTCTAAGGACTTGTCACACAATCCAACCACTAACCAACAACTTTATTGATGTTTTACAAGACAAGATTCGACAGTCTTCGTAAACCTCCAAACTTCACATGATTACTCTTATCTATCATGTATGAATAATAAATTGTGTACATCCTCTACAATATACTTGTAATTTGCTTCCAACCAGAACCAATACTCCATCTACAGTTCATACATATGCACTCTGCATTTGTCTGTCGATGCCTAAACAACTTTTCACAATGATTAGTTAAACCACAAATACAACATGGATTTAAATCCCAACATCTTTTCATTCTATAAGTCTTTTGTGTTATAAGAAATAGAGTAAACCAAAGGTTTTGATTTCAATTGATTATATTGTGCCTTCAAACATTCAATTTGTTCCTTTAAACAAGAAATCTCATCATTTTGTAGTTTATTGTTCTCTTCTAACCCTTTCAACTGTTTTTCCAAATTAGCATTCTTCATTTGAAGTTCTTAAAAAAAAATTCAATTTAGCTTCTACTTCATCATTTTTATTTTTGGCATCTTCCAATTCAACCCTAAGTTTATTGCATTCACACAAATAATCATTTTTTTTCTTTTGAACTTCCTTATGACTAACTATCAACAAAGAATTTGATTCTTTAACTTCTAATAATTATGCTTGTAAAATATCATTTGAGTGTTGAACTTGCAAGAGTTCTAAAATAGACTTTTCCTTTTTAATTTGTTTACCAGTTTTTCCCATTTTGACAAATTTCAATTACTAACAACAATCAACTAATCAAAATAACCTTGTTTTTGTTCTTTGTGAGGGACATCAAAATGAAAACCTCAGTATACCAGCAAATAAGACCTCCTTATAACAAAAATCAACACCTTATTAATGAAAAAGCTCAAATATTCCCCTGCAAACCCTTACAAATTTTCACACAATCTCTTACAGATTCAATGTTGAATATAAATTTCAATTACGAGTAAAAAAATTCATAACAATTGTGCACTTGAAAATAAAAAACTTCTATATACTTCTCCTATGCAACGAAATACTGATACTACAACCACACGTTATAAACTGCCTTCAATGAAAAGAAAACAAACCAACCAACATCATCCTTATATTTTCATACTTCCAAACTGTAATGAAAATCTTTTTCCAAACAACACTCCTCTTTCAAATCTAATCCCTCTATACAAATAACTTCAACTTTAATACCTCTATGCAACACAAAATATAATGCAGGAATACAAAATTTATCATAGATCACACGACTTTGTGATATTTAAACTATTTCTTACCTATTATTTTCTTTGCTAGAAAATGTAGCAATTTACATTATGCTTACTTTACAAAATATAGCAATGAAGTGGACATTTGTACCTATCTTTTTCTCCTCCTTTTATCTCTGCCATATCCCTCATAAACCAGTCAAGACTTTTTTATCAAATTGGAATATTTTCTTATCAACTTTCTTTCATTTCATTCACATAACAATTCTTCCAATCAATCTAGTGTTGTAAGCCACAAAAGAAAAATACTATTTGAAATCTTGACACCTCATTCCATAAAGTTTTATGTGTATTCAAATTCAAATCAATACATCTTCACAACAATATTTGTCAGGAAAAATTTCTACACCTTCTATTTCTCCAAAATTCAATGCTCAGGCCAAAAATTTCACTTCATGAATCCCCTAACAAAATTTTAGGGAAAATCGGAAAACCCTACATCTTGCTACATTATACTCCCATTTTTTTTTTTTCAACTCAAAGATAAAATCTTCCAACAAATAATTTTCTTCATGCCATTAGGGAAAGAAAACATAGGACTCATAATATTCACTTCATTTTCTTTCAAATGTTGTAAATTATTGCCAACTATTGCATTTATTCACTTTCTTGTTGCCAGTTGAAAATTGTCTTCTCTCACATGTAAAGGTTTTTGGTGGCCAGCTTAGATTCATCCCACTAAAAAATCATTTATTACCGTAAGGGATTATATTTTATTTGGAATTAATTGTGAATCCTCACCTTTAGATTTTCCTACGCTGGCTGCAAATTTACATTAAAATGTAATTAATGTTTTGGCTTTTCCCTCCTTGCTAGGAATTCATAGCTTATTGGGGAAGTCTTTGTATTTTTGGAAATATTTTGTTTTTGGTGTGGGTGTGTAAACTGAACAAAGAGTAGAGAGACTTGTAAGTTGTGAACAGTAGTTCATGAAATTTTATTTTTGGAAGCAACATAACAAGGGATATATGTATATGTCTTTTATGTCTAAATGAGTAGCATCTCTCCATTTACATTCATTGTAATCAAAAGGAAGATGATATAATTAATAAAAGTGATAATTTTATTGTGTAGTTGTTGTTTCAAATCTATAAAAAAAATTTGTCTTATTTTCTCTTCTCTACCTCTTTCCTTCATCTGGTATCAAAGCCAACTTAACCCTTTGTCTCTCTATTTGTTTTGGGTCTGCTTATTTTCTTTTGATATCCATTACTTGCTTCCACATCTGGTGCATCCTTGTCTAGTCTACAAATCCACATTTTCATAGGAAAAAAAAAAGAGTATTGGTCTTTAACCATGAATGCCCTATTGTGGTCTCAAGATGTTTGGGAAATTGTTGAAAATGGTTATGTGGAACCAACAGACTAAGCAACATACAATGCACTCACATAAGTTTATAAGGATGTCTTGAAGGAGCAGAGGAAGAAGGATGGAAAATCTCTATTCTACATTCATCAAGCGATGCATGAGTGAATACTCCCAAGAGTTGCAATAGAAAAAAAAAGCAAAGGAGGCATGAGATACACTACAAACTTCCTATCAAGGTATGGACAAAGTAAAAACTAATATATAATAGCTTCTTAGAAAAGAGTTCGAAAATTTGTTAATGAGAGACTCATATTTGGTAGAATATTTCTTTACAAGTGTTGTTGGTTTGATAAATCAAATTAAGTCTCACAGATAAGTTATAGAGGATAGGAAAATTGTTCAAAAACTACTTAGAAGCCTTCCTTCTATGTTTGATCCTCTAGTTGTGGCTTTGGAGGAAGTTAAAGACTTCAACTAGTTTAGTGTTGATGAGCTTCATGCATCTCTCATCAATCATGAATATAGACTAAATAAGTCAAAAATTTCATTGGAAAATGCATTTTCATCTCAATCATATATAACTCATGCAAGAGGAAAGTGAATATTCAGGTGTAGAGGTAGAGGGAGAAATTCACCTAGAGGTGTACATAGTAGAAGCACTACAAATAGTGCTGGTAGAGGTCAAAATTAGAATTTTAGAGGTCAAAATCAGAATTTCAATCACCCAAGTGGTCAAAGATTTGATAAACCATATGTTCAATGTTGTTAGTATAAGAAATTTGGGCATTGTGCTAATGAATGCAAGATGAAACATTATGAACAAAACAAGCAAGGTCAAAATCAGTCAAGTAGTAATAATCAAACAAGCACTATATTCATTGCATGCACTAAAATTGTTGAATCAATTTCCACTAACTCTCCCATTGAATGTAATGTTGTCCAAGAAAGCCCAAGTGACATATGGTATTTAGCTTTTGGATGTAATAATTACATGACTGGTAATGCAAATATATTTTCTAGATTAGATGGATTAGTTCAAACTGAAGTCACACTTGGCAACAAAAGGGTTACAATTTTGGAAAAGGAATAGTTGATACTCTAACCAAAAATGGCTGCAAAAAATCATGCTTGTTTTACACTATGTTGCTGGTCTAAAACATAATTTAATGAGCATTGGTCAATTGGTACAAACCGAATATAGAGTGTATATGGAAAACAACGAGTGTTATTTTGGATAGGATCCCAAGCAATCTGCTTATTTCCAAAGTGCAGATGACTAGCAACTACATGTTTCCCTTAAGATTAAGGCTAGTTATGGAAGGAACAATACCCAAAGTTTTTCATGAGAAAAATAATGTAAATTTTGGAGTGGCATTTAAGGCAGAAAATACAAACACAAAAATAAAACAAAAGAAGGAAAATACTTGTGCAAAAACTGAAACAACATTTCAATTCATTGTATTAGATGAGTCTTGGTTATGGAATTTTAGGTTTGGGAATTTGAATTTTGGAGGTTTGAAACTACTACACATGAAGAAAATGGTGAAAGGCTTGCCATTAATTGAAAAACCAGAAAGAATTTATGAAGGCTACATTTTTGGAAAATAACATATAGAGTCCTTTTTTATTCAAAAATCACATAGAGCACTGGAACCACTTGAGATTGTGCATTTAGATATTTGTGGGAAAATGAAAACACCGTCCATAGGAGGTTACACATATTTTCTTATGTTTATTGATGATTTTACAAGAAAAACTTGGGTCTATTTTGTAAAAGATAAGTATGATATATTTTCTTATTTTTAGTAGTTCAAGGCATGTGTTGAGAAGTGGAGTGGCCATTATATCAAGGTTTTAAGGACAAATAGAGGTGGATAATATGTATCTAATAATTTAATATTTTTTGTAAATCACATGGAATACACTTCAACAAAATGATGTGGTGGAGAGGAAGAACCAAACTATTATGGAGATGGCTCGTAGTATGTTTGCAACCAAATATCTACCTAATGAATATTGGGCTGAGGTTGTGGCAATTGTTGTGTATATCATGAATAGGTTTCCAACAAAAAGTGTGAAAATTAAGGTATCTCAAGAGACTTGGATAGGTATGAAGCATAGTGATTCTCACTTGAAGGTATTTGGTTTTAATTCATATTCTTATATTCCAAATGAGTTGAGGAATAAATTAGACAATAAAGGACAAAAATGCATATTTGTTGGTTATTTGAAGGATAGAAAGGCATACAAGTTGTTTAATCCTATCACTAGGAAGGTTATAATGAGTTGTGATGTCAATTTTGTGGAAAATGAAGCATGGGGTGGAAGAGTAGAGAGGGGTGTAAATATTATAGTTGTTGTCCCTCATGATGATATGGTAGATGAAATGATTCCAATAGCAAGTACAACTCCAAGAATAGCTCCTTCCACTCTTGGGACAACACCACAAGTTGTTGGTCAAGCTACACCTTCATTCACACCAAGGAGATCTTCAATGTTGTTTTCCACACCAAAAGTACAACATAGTCCACATTCAACTACATCAACATCTATATTAGTCAATATCCCTAGAATAACTCCATCTAGCACTCCAAGTAGTTCCACATCTTCAAATCCAACAATAGCAAGCATGTTTCCATGAAAAACAAGGACTTTGAGTGAGTTGTCTAATGTTGATACAAGAAATTCATTTTCATCTTTTAATTTATTTTCTCATATAGATTCCATTAACATTTGAAGATGTTGTGAGTAATGATATATGTGCACAATCCATGGATGAAGAGATTGAATCCATTGAGAATAACCAAACATGAGAATTGGTAGATTTTCAAGAAGGAAAAATATGTAATTAGTGTCAAGTGGATTTACAAAAGTAAACAAGTTATTGATGGAAATGTAAAAAAACACAAATCAAGGATAGTTGCAAGAGGCTTCACACAATAGCCTAGTATAGACTTCAATGAGACACTTGCACCTATTGCACAATCAGATGCAATTAGGATTGTTTTGGCTATTGTTTCCCACAAAAAGTGGCCCATGTACCAAATGGATTTGAAGTCTACATTTTTAAATTACTATCTAGAGGAGGAAGTGTATGTGGAACAAGCACAAGGCTATGAGATACCTGGTCATGAAGACAAAATATATAGATTAAACAAGACACTTTACGGATTAAAACAAGCTCCTAGACCTTGGTATAGTCACATTGATCCTTATCTCATTCATAATAGCTTCCAAAGAAGTAGTTGTGAGCCAAAATTGTACATCAAATTCAACAACCATGGTCACATTTTAATTGTTTATTTGTATGTGGATGATCTAATATTTATTGGTGATCTTAGCATATATTTTTTTCAATCAGCAATGAAGAATGAATTTGAAATGAATTATTTTGGGCTTATGAGATATTTTTTGGGCATTGAAATCCATCAATCCAATGTTGATATATGTTAGCATATAGTTGTCATTGATGTCAAAAGGGAAAAGCATGCAAGGTAGAGTGCTAGCATGATGAAAGGGGATCAAAGATGAAATAGAGTTTCTCATGAAAGTGAGGATGATGGCATTAATGAAAAGTATCATTGATGTCAAAAGGGGATCAAAGGAGAAATGTATTGATCCTATGTAGAAGAATATAGTAGTCATTGATGTCAAAAGAGAAAATCATGCACATGAGATTGTTGGCATGATGATAGTTCAGTGGTGTGCCTAAATTCTATGAAGCTCAAAGGATGAATGTGAGTGCAATGAATCTGGTTCTGGAAGAGATAGTGCAGAGTGATGAAGATAGGAGCATGGATTTCAAAATGCTACAAATTTTCTTAGATTGTGGTAATATTATCATGCAATAGGTACATGATGATGCAGATGGTTCTTACAACTATCCAAGCTCAAATCTGTATGCAAATTTGATGTGGTTTTCCTGAGAGCTTCTCAAAAAAATAAGTTGCAAGTCTAGAGGTTGAAGGATGAGCCCATAAATAAATTATGTTTCCTCTCAGACTGAATTAGGGTTTAATGGTTAAACCCTAGGGTTGCAATCATAGAATCGTACAAAAAAAATTCTATTCTATCGTTGATTTTCTATCACAGGTTATTAGTCACATATGTTATAACTTATGTTATTGAATTCATGAGGGTGACCGGCCCCATTACCTAGTCATTTGGTTGGTATCGCCAATGGGTTCCTTTGAAGATCAAATGTTGTGCATTCAAAATTGAATATCTAATGGTTATCACTAGATAACATGCATTTCAGAAAGTGTTTGAAAATTGGTTTGTATTTTAACGATATCCAATGAGTCATTATCGTACATCACTAAAAGCAAGTTGATATTTGTTTAAAGTTCAGCGATACATGATGAATACATTCATGTTGACTGTTGTTTGGAGGTTGTAGGTAATCTAAATTATAACTTATGGCCTTTGAGTTTGTTTGATGACTGACCACTTCACCTTGTCATCTGGTCATTGTAATCACTTGATATCACTCATAGTAGAAAGCTAGTTGGAGTTTATTTTAAGTTTAGTGATACACGATGAAGAAAAGAGCCTTGGACTAGTGACATATGGAATCATATCCCTTGATCACTTAACATCACTTTTGTGAAGCGAAGCATTTGGTGATTTGAGAGATGAGTGATGTTAGTGGAAAGTGATGCTAGCATGGACAAGTGTCTGAATGTTATTGCATCATGGGGTCTTATTTCATTGTGATAATGAGATCAAAGGAAGTCAATATTTTAGTGATGAGCGATGTTAGTACAGAATGATGTTAGAGTCAAACCATTCTAATGCATTGTTAGGAGTCAAAGTTTTCAGTGATGCGCAATGAGTGTTGAGCAGTAGTGGAGCATGATGCCAAAAATAGACACATGGAATAAGCTCGCCATATCTTGGAGCTATTGTGGAACCATTTTCATAGCCAATGTGATAGTGGTGAATGATATAAATCAAAAGGTGTGTGCTCTAACAGTGATTTCTATATCTCCTCCCATCATGGTAATGAATGAAGAAGTTCAATACAGTGATATGCAATGGAGATCACTACATCCTGAAAATGGATGCGATTTCTCTAAGTACTACAATGATATGTGATGGAGTCTACTATATCGTAGAAATGGATGCAATGGTTCTAAGTGTTTCAATGATACATGATGGTTATGAAGGATATGATCAATGATAGAGATTTAAGAAACTTTTACCAGACGGTCATGATTTAAAGTTCTGGTGATGAATAAGGAATGCAAGATCATGGCATGAGAGGGAAGATCAACTACCCAAACTCAAAGATGAATATCTCAAATGGCTAAGTCTATTTGAATAGGGTTTTGATTGGTAACTGACACAAAGGGAGGAATTAATTGGTCCAACTACACAAGCGACCATACTAAATGAAGATTTGATCTTCAATGCGATGGAAAAAAGTGTAGAAGTGATTGAGATAAAAATCAAATTGAATAATTAGAAGAGAGCATTTAATGCATATCTGATCTTAGGGTTTGATAGGAAGGGAATGAAGGAAAACTCTCTATCTTAGAATTTAATGTTGTGAGGCTCAATGCACAGGTATGGTGTAGAGAAATATATGTGGTAAACCCTAACAGGTGATTGAGATCAAATCATATTGGATGAAGGGAAGGATGCATTGAAAGCATAATCATATTTTAGGGTTCAATAGAGAGAATCAGGAAAATTCTTTGTAACCAAATTAAATTTTGGGTTGCTCAATCCAAGATATGGTGATATATGGTAAACCCTATCACAAATCTTAATTATGAGATATATAGTGGTGTGTGAAACTTGAGGTAAAGGTAGCTTGCTAGTGAAGTTTACAAGTAAAGGAAACCCTAATAGTAAGCTAGAGATGATCTGGACAGTAGAGAGAATCTTGAGGTAGTGATTGTAGTTTGGTGTAGCCAAGCATAAAGGAAGACAATTGGGTATTGTTGAGGCTGTTGAATCTGGAAGAAGCAAGTAGAAAGAGCTACGAGTGTAGATAGTGAATGCATGTACATGTGTAACCTAGACACAACACAAATTAACATCTAGGTTGGTATTTAGATGAGTTTAGATGTATGAGACACTATGGAAAGGGCAAGAAGTGAAGAGCAACAAGATAGAACAATGAATTTTCTATGTGTAGAGAAGAGTGCAGAGTTGGGGTGTGTTGCAAAGAGTGTAAATTCAACAACAATAGTGTAAGTTGCAAATTTTGCACAAATCACTAAATGCAATTCATTATAGGTTAGGAAAAACCAAGTGTATGCATATTTGAGATTGTTATCATTGTACTAAGTTGTGGCTTAGATTAGGGGATTGTAGTCTCCTTGAAGTTGTGGCTTCTAAATTAGGGTGTTGTTGCATCCTTGGAGTTGTGTTTCCTAAAATAGGGTGTTGTTGCATCCTTGAAGTGGTCACTTCTAAATTAGGTATTTGATGCTTCCTTGGGTTGTAACCCTAAGACATTGTGAAAAAGATTTCATTTATGATAGTGGATTTGAGCAATAGACTTAAGCAACCTTTGTCACCATGAGTTTTCCCATCTTGGGTTTTTCACGTATATCTGGTGTTGTGGGCATTTGTGTTGATTATCAATTTGCATGTTTATGTTTGAATATTTAGTTTTCAATCTACACATTAAGAGTTGAGTAAGGTATTTGGATTTAAGGAAGTAATATGCATAAAGACTTTGAGAGCCAAATTTTTGAGTATCTACTGATTCACTCCTATCTCAGTAGATCATTGTGTTCCAACAACTAGTATCAAAGCCAAGTTCCTTAGGAAAAGCTTAATTAGCTCAGGGTAGATCTTGGTGAGTGAACATAAAATAGCTAATAAGAAAGGCTCCAAAAAATGTGGAAGTAAAAAGAGTGTTAAAAAGAATCTACACACAAAATTAGAAAATAAGTTATCAGATGTTTTTGGTGGATCAAACGATGAATATGTAAATTCCTACAAGATTGATGAGAATGAATCCCTATGCATGGATTTTTTTACAAGGCCTAATTGGTCTAGTGAAGAAGAAGTTTCATCTATGCTCTGAATGAGATTGATAAGTTTAGGAAGGAGAATGAAGAACAGAAAATGAATACACAAAAGGAAATAGAGAGACTAACTAAAAACCTTGAAGAATCTGATCAAATAATAGTTTGAAGAAATAAGTGGTGGAAGAAAAAAGGATAGAAGATGTATTTAAATCAGAAATACAGTCTAAATTAGACAAAAACAACAAGTGGAAAAGAATGTTCAGAAAGAGACTGATCAACTCACTCAATAACTAAACAATTCAATCAGTTGGTGATAAATCTGAAACTTCAAGTTGAAGAAGTTAAACAAGGTGAAGTAGTAATAAATTCCAAACTAGACCTTGAAGTAGAAAGATGCATGAAGCAAGAGAAAGAAATAGTGGCCTTGAGAAATTATTTACCAAATGCTAAAGAGGAGATTGATAGAGGCCTAAAGTTGAAAGGTGGCTTTGAGATACTTGATGAAATAGTGAAATCACAAAAGCCATCAAAACCCAAAGAAAAATATTTCCTTGGGTTTGAGAAAGGAATGAGTTCCTCTACAAGTACTTCTACAAATTTATATAAAAAATTTAGAGAAGAATAAAGATGTTGCATAGAGAAATAGGAAGCCTGTGAAAGTTGCTCCAGAGAAAGTACTTCTAGAAATGGAAAATCAGATAAAGGCAATGGTGAGGTGAAGAATGCTAAAGAAGAAAAGAGACCTATTGCAAAAAAGAGGAAGAAAAACCATTGAATTCATAACTTTCAAAAGAATATCACTGCAACAAAAAATATAGTCCAGAGAAATTAGTGAACCTAAAGAAAAATTTGTACACAAACGCAGTTGAAGGAAAAAGATTCACAAGGATGAGATATGAAAAGAAGTAAAATAAGTGAAGACCTCCTCATTATGTTCAGAGGAAAGCTATGACTAGGTACTCCTCATGTTTTAATGGTTATTTCTATGTCTATAATCAATATGGACATAGAGCTAGAGAATATAGAGTTTCACCTAAAATGAGCACAAAATATGTAAATAGAAACACATTTTCTCTTGTAATAAATATGTATGTTGTATGCTACAAGTGTGACAAGTTTTGGAACATAGCTAAAGACTACAAATTCAATTTTGTGTGACTATTAGTACAGAGCAAGAGGAAGAATACAAGGAAAGATACATCTTCTAGAGTGAAAAATTGTTCACATGCTACTGAAAAGAAGGCTGATGTATTAGAGAAGGTGCACAAGATGGTCTGGAGAGAGAAAGACTAGTAGGAATCACTCCATATGGTTATGTCTACCTCAAATCACTAACTTGTAGTGATCAGGGCAAGAGTCCAGGGGGAGCTAAATTGATATTTCATCCATCCTTAGAAATGAAGGAGAGATCAAGTAAGGTAAAATATTTTTTACAAATTTCTAATGACTTGATGGTTGTAGATTTGTAGTCACATTCTTGTTCCTTGAAATTCTTGTCAAGTTGTAAGAGAATTAGCAATTGTAGGGTAGTTTCCTCCATAAACTAATATGAACCATTCGTATCAATTATTGAAGAGAAGGTGGCATAAATGCTTCATTAAGAGATATGCTTCTTGCCTGCTAGAAGACGATATATGTATTAGGGGGAACTATTCTGTATATTTATTTTTAAATTGGTATCAGACCATTGCATATTGGTTTAGAATAGGTTAGTTGGTATAGAGCCCTTGTAATGAAGCTAGTGAATATTAGAGCAAGGTCTAAGGGGGAGTTTCTATTGGTATCAAATTTGTGTTATACTTCATACGTTGTAGTCCTGGATATCAATTGGTACATAGCATAAAGTGAACAAATTCACAACTTGTATCAAAATGATAATCGATATCAAGGCATGATATCATAAATTGGTGTCAAGTATATGATATCAATTGGTACAGAGCATGAATCAAAATATCTATAATTGATATCAAACTTTATTGGTGTTGTGCATGTAATGAAACTTCAACTGGCATCAAATATTCATTTTTTAATTAGTAGAACGTAGTTGAAGCATATGGTATTGCCATTGCAGTAAAAAGGTTGAATGCAATAATTGACATGAGAACAATTTTTTTTTTAATTGGTATCAGTCAAAGGGGGTGAAAATTCCCTTTTCCATTGCTAAGAAGAAGTGAATCCTATAGCAGTATGGTGACCTAAGAGAAAGAAGAGGAGAAAGGATGAGCAAAGGAGAAGGAATTTCAAAGGAGGATATTAGGGAACATGTAGAACCCTCGCATTTCTTTTCAAAAGGAGAGAATGCCTTCAGGAGGAGTGATCCCTTTGCCATTGATGTCAAAGGGGGATAAATTCATGCAAATGCTCAAATAGGAGTATTGGAGAAAGCAACAATAGAAGGAAAAATTCATGGAAATTCTCAAAAAGGAGCATTAGAGAAAGATGCAACATAAATAGAAGTAAAGATGATATTACCACAAATGTTGAATCAAGATTAATTGGTATCATTGAACATTTAATTTTTTCCATCAATGACAAAGGGAGTGATTGTTGGCATATAGTTTTCATTGATTTTAAAAGGGAAAAGCATGCAAGGAAAAGTGATAGCATGATGAAAGATGATCAGAGATGAAATGGAGTTTCTCATGCAAGTGAGGATGATGAAATTAATGGAAAGTGTCAATGATGTCAAGAGAGGATCAAAGGAGAAGTGTGTTGATCCTATGTGGAAGCATATAGTTGTCATTGATTTCAAAAGACAAAATCATGCAAAGGATATTTTTGGCATGATGATAGTTTACTGGTGTGCCTAAATGCTATTAAGATCAAAGGATGAATGTGAATGCAGTGAATTTAGTTCTAGAAGGGAGAGTGCGGAGTAATGAAGATAATAGCATGTATTTGAAAATTCTATAAAGTTGCTCAGATCTAGTGGAAATATTATCATGCAATATTTACATGATTATGTACATGGTTCTTATAATTATCTAAGGCCAAACCAGTATGCAAATATGATGTGGGTTTGATGAGAGCTTCACAAAAAAATAAGTTGGAAGTCTAGAGATTGAAGGATGAGCCCAAAAATGAATTATGTTTCCTCTTAGACTGAATTAAGGTTTACTAATTAAACCCTAGGGTTGTATTCATGGAATCCTCCAATAAAAAATATATTCTATCGTTGACTACCTATCGTAGGTTATCATTCACATAAGTTACAACTTATGTCATTGAATTCATGAGGGTGACCGACCCCATTACCTAGTCATCTGGTTTGAATCACTGATAGGTTCCTTTGAAGATAAAATGGTGCACATTCAAAGTTGAATATCCAACAATTACTACTCGATATTGTGCACCATGAAAAGCATTTGAGAATTGGTTTATATTTTAGTGATACACAATGAGTGGTTATCGCACATCGCTAAAAGAAAGTTGACATTTATTTTAAGTTTTGTGATACACAATGAAGACATTCATGTTGACTACTATTTGGAGGTTGTAGGTCATCAAAGTTATAAATTATGGCCTTTGAATTTTTTTGGTGACCAACCCCTTTAGCTTGTCATCCAGTCATTGTCATCACTTGATATTGCTCATCGCGGAAAACTAGCTGAAGTTTGTTTTAAGCTAAGTGATACACGATGGAGAACAAAGCCTTGGTTGGACTAGTGACATGTGGCATCATCTCATCTGAATGCTTCACATATTTGTTGTGAAGTGAAGCATTTCGAGATTTGAGCGATGAGAGATGTTAGTGGAAAGTGAGATCAACATGTATGTGTCTGAATTGTATTGCATTGTAGGGTCTTAGTTCATCACGATATGAGATCAAAGGAAGTCAAGATTTCAATGATGAGTAATGTTAGTGGAAAATGATGTCAAATACATATGATGCGAAAGCATTGTTAAGATTCAAAGTTTTCAATGATGCGTGATGAGTGTTGAGTGGTAGTGGAGCATGATGTCAGCAATAGACACATACCATAATCTTCTCATCTCTAGGAGATGTTGTGGAACTGTTTTCAAAGCCAATAAGATAGCAATGAATGACAAAGATCAAAAGGTTTGTGATCTATCAATGATTTCTATATCTCCTTCCATCATAGTAACAAATGGAAGAGCTTGAAGTGTTACAACAATATGTGATGGAGATCGCTATATCATGGAAATGGATGTGATTGCTTTGAGGGTTACAATGATATGTGATGGAGTTTGTTACATCATGAAATGGATGCGATGGTTATGAAGGATATGATCAATGATGGAGATTTAAACAACCATTTATTAGATGGTCAAATTTTAAAGTTTTGGAAATGAATGAGGAATGCAGGATCATGGCACGAGAGAGAATATCGATGGCCTAGATTCAAAGATGAATATCTCAAATGACCAAATCTATATGAACAAGGTTTCAATTGGTAACTGACACAAAGGGAGGAATTAATTGGTCCAACTATAAAAGTGACCAAAGTAAATGAAGATTTGATCTTCTAGGTGGTGGAACAAACTATAGAAGTGATTGAGATCAAAATTAGATTGAAGGATTAGAAGAGAGCATTTAATGCATATTCAATCTGAGGGTTTGATAGGAAGGGAATGAAGGAAAAATTTGTAATAGAATTTAATGTTGTGAGGCTTGATGCACATGTATGGTGTAGAGAAAGCTATGTGGTAAACCCTAAAAGGTGATTGAGATCAAATCAAATTGGATGAATAGAAAGATGCATTGAAATCATAATCAAATTTTAGGGTTTGGAAAAGAGAATGAGGAAAATTATCTATAACCAAATTAAATGTTGGGTGGCTCAATGTAAAATATGGAAATATCTTGTAAAACCTATTAGATATCTTAATTATGATCTGGGCAGTGGTGTGTGTGGCTTGAGGTAAAGGTAGCTTGCTAGTGAATTTTGTGAGCAAAGGAAACCCTAACAGTAAGCTAGAGATGATCTAGATGGTAAAGAGAATCTTGAGATAGTGATTATAGATTGGTGTAGTCAATAATAAAAGAAGACAATCAAGTACTGTCAAGGTTGCTAAATTTTCAAGAAGCAAGTAGGAAGAGCTACAAGTGTAGATAGTGATTGCACATACATGTGTAACATAGACACAACAAAGATTATCATCTAGGTTGGCATTCAGATGAGTGCAAATGTATGAGACATTATAAAATAGGAAAGAAGAGAAAAGCAATAAGATAAAATAGTGAATGTTCTATGTGCAAAGAAGACTGGAGAGTAGGGGTGTGTTGCTAAGAGTGCAGCTTCAACAACAATAGTGTAAGTTGAAAAGTGCAAAAAATCACTGAATGTAATGATGCATTATAGGTTAGGAAGAACCAAGTCTATGCATATTTGAAATTGTTATCATTGTACTAAGTTTTGGCTCATATTATGGGATTGTAGTCTCCTTGAAGTTGTGGCTTCTAAATTAAGGTGTTGTTGCATCCTTGGAGTTGTGTCTCCTAAAACAAGGTGTTGTTGCATCCTTGAAGTGGTCACTTCAAAATTAGGTAGTTGATGCCTCCTTGGGTTGTATCCCTAAAACATTGTAATAGAAATTTCATTTGTAATGTTAGATTTGAGCAGTAGACTCAAGCAACCTTTGTCATCATTGTTTTTTCCCATCTTGGGTTTTCCACGTATATCTAATGTTGTGGGCATTTGTTTTGATTATAAATTTGCATGTTTATGTTTGCATCTTTAGTTTTCAATCTACACATTAAGATTTGATTAAGAAATCTACATAAGGTATTTGGATTTAAGGAAGTAATCTGCATAAAAAATTTGAGAGCCAAAGTTTTGAGTATCTACTGATTCACCCAACTCTTAGTAGATCATTATCTTCCAATAGTATATTCATTTCTCAATCTAAATATGAAAATGAAGAGTTGAAGAGATTCAATATGGTAAATTTTAAGGCAGCCCAAACACCGGTTGTGACGAGATTGAAGTTAAGAAAGAAGGATGATGGTCCATGTGTGAATCCTATATTGTTCAAGAGGTTGGTTGGAAGTCTTATCTACTTGACAACCACAAGGTCAGATATTATGTATGGTGTAAGTCTAATTTCAAGGTTTACGGAGTCTCCAAAAGACTCTCATTGGTAGGTAGGTAAGAGAATATTGAGATATGTAAGTGGTACAAAGAACTTTTGCATATTGTAATTTTTTTCAAATGATTTCAGTCCTATTGGGTACACCGATAGTGATTGTGGTGGTAGCATTGATGATTGGAAAAGAACCTTTGGCTATGTTTTTCAAATTGGGACAAGTATTGTGTCATGGGCTTCACATAAAAAACTTATTGTGACTCTCTCTTCAACTGAAGGTGAGTATGTGGCAACCACTAGTGCTACATGTCAAGCTATTTGGATGGAGCAGATGTTGAAAGATTTATAGCATGATCAAAAGGATGCCACTACCATATTTCGTCATATTAGTTCAGCCATAGCTTTCTCTAAAAATCATGTCTTCCATAAGAGAACTAAACATATTGATACTAGGTTTCATTTTATAAAAGAGCTAGTGAATAATAAATAAATATGTTTAGAGTTTTGTCGATCTGAAGATCAATTTGATGATATTTTAACTAAACCATTGGGAAAAGATGAATTTGAATATTTTAGAAGTTGTATGGACCGTGTCTATGTTAAGATGAGATAAAAAAATTGCAGGTCTAGAAATAAAGATGGAAGCTCCGAAAAAGAAGATGGAAGCTCCGAAAAAAAACATGGAAGCTCCAAAAATGAAGATGGAAGCTCTAGAAATGAAAACAACTTGAGAAATGAAAACAATGGCTATGGAAAATGTATGGGTAACACCAAAAATATTTGAGAAGATAGCAATAGTTGTGACTAAAGGGGAGTGTTGGAAATTATTCCCAACTACCGCATTTTCACTTTCTTGTTGTCGGCTGCAAATTGTCTTCTCTCACATGTGAAGGTTTTTTGTGGCCAACTAAAATTCATCCCACTCAGCCATCATTTATTACCATGAGAGATTGTTTTTGATTTGGAATTAATTGCAAATCTTCACCTTTGGATTTTCCTACGCAAGCTGAAAATTTTTATTAAGTTGTAATTAATGTTTTGGCTTTTCCCTCCTTGATGGGCATTCATAGATTATTGGGGAAGTCTTTGTATTTTTGGCATTATTATGTTTGTGGTGTGGGTGTGTAAACATAGTAGAGAATAGAGAGACTTGTAAGCTATGAAGAGCAGTTTATGAAATTTTATTTTTGACAGTAGCAAAATAGGGGATATATGTATATGTCTTTTGTGTCTAAAATGAGCAGCAACTCTCCATGTGCATTCGTTGTAATCAAAAGGAAGATGATATAATTAATATAAGTGATAATTTTGTTGTGCATTATTGTGTCAAATCTGTAAAAAGTTTCTATCTTGTTTTCTCTTATTGACCTCTTTTCTTCATCAAAAACACCCATGCATTTTACCGATGCTCTCATACCAAATGAAAGCAATAAAAATACAAACAAAATACACAATAATGTTTCACACAAAAAAAATCCACTCATCTTGATCATTCATAAAAATGTATATTTGTACTAACATATATATATTTAATAATATATATATATAATACGTAGAGAGATATCCTTCTCTATGGCGCCTATTTTTAATCAAATTTTCACATAAGAATTGAATAGGTGCCTCAAGAAGGATATCTCTCAGAATATTTTATATATATTATTAAATATATATATGCTAGTAGTAGTCATGATGCAACATGCAATAGCTTAAATAAATTATTTTTTGTATTTATATATTTTATATTAAATTATTATAATATATTAATACAATATTTGTAATTCAATTTTAAAATTATATATATAATTTAATATTTAAATGTTAAGCTAAAATATATAAATATATTTTTAGTTAATTTGTAATATTATAATAAAAAAAATATTATATCATTAATATTTAGTTAGGATTAGGGTTAGGGTTAAGGTTAAGAGATATAGTTAAGGTTAGAGTTAGGTCAAGAGATATAGTTAGGGTTAGGTTGAGAGTTAATATATAGTTAGGATTGAGGTTAGGGTTAATATTAGGATTAGAGTCACAATTTGCATCAAAATTAGGGGCCACTTAAGTGTTGGCATGAAGGCCAATTAGGTTTAGGGTCAAGTTAAGGGTTAATATATATAGTTAGGGTTGGGGTAATAATTGGGGTTAAGGTTATCGAGATTAGGGTTATAGTTATGTTTTGGATCAAGTTTAGGATTAGGATTATGGTTAGGTTGGGGTTAAGAGATATAGTTAGGCTTAGGGTTCAAGTTAGGATTAGGGCTAGAGATATAGTTCGGGTTAGAGTTAGCATTAAGAAATGTAGTTAGGATTAGAAATACAGTTAACGTTATGATTAGGGTCAAGGTTCACATCAAAAGTAGGGTTAGGGTTAGCATGAAGAATAGTTTAGGATTGGGGTTAGGATTGGCATTAGCATTAGGGTTACATTAGGTTTAGGGTCAAGTTTAGGGTTAAGAGATATAGTTAGGGTTAGGGTAATAGTTGAGGTTAAGGTTATTAGGATTAGGGTTAGGGTTAGGGTTAAGAGATATGGTTAGGGTTAGGGCTAACGTCAAGGTTAAGGTTAAGGTTAGATATATAGTTAGGATTAGGGTTAGGGTTGACATTTAGTTAAGATTAGGGTTATGAGGCTTAGAGTTACCATCAAAATTAGGGTTAGGGATAGCATCAAGATTTGCTTAAGATTAGGGTTACAATTAGGTTTAAGGTGAAGGTTAGGGTTAGGGGTTGCATAATTGTTATGGTCATGCTTAGGGTTGGGTTTTGAGTTAGAAATATCATTAGGTTTAGGGTCATTATATAGTTAGGTTTAGGATTAGAGATTTAGTTAAGAATAGGGTTAGGGTTAGGGTTAGGGTTAAGAGGCATAGTTAGGATTAGGCTTAGGGTTAGCATGAATATTAGGGTTAGAATTATCATCAATATTAAGATTAGGATTAGCATGAAGATTAACTTAAAATTAGGGTTAGAGTTAGCATCATAGAAATGTATATTTGTACAAGTTTACATCAAACATAATATGTAACTGTTGTCCCTTTAAATAACTATTTTGTTAACACAAACCTAATCGATAACATAATAATGTTTATTATTTAGTAGCTTGGAAAAATAATGGGTTTGTTAGAATAAACAGTACCTCAAAGAACAAGTAGTGGTATACACCATCTTAAAGGCAGTCATCTTGCATTTTGTAGAAGTCTGAGGTCTTCATTTTCTTCGTTGGGCAGTGGCCATGGGAGATAGCCAGCTAAGCAGTAAAATCTAAACCTCTGAAAAACTCTCATGCCTTCCATGGAGACATCGTATCTTTTCAATGCCGATCTCATTCTCTTCCATGTTTTTAGCCTTTTTTTTTTTACTCCTCGGTCTTCTTATTCTTCCCAGACTGTTGCTTGACTTCCTTTACTTCTCTTATTTCCTTATGCAGCTCGTTCATTTCCTTTCTTAATGTTCCATCAATTTCTTCTCTTAATGCTTTCTCAACTTCTTCTCTTACCTTTTTTTACAAGATCGTCCAATTTGTGTGACATAGTCAAGTTCTTGCTTTCAAAGTAATGTCTTGTTATATACACATCTGCTTCACCGCCTGCCCCTCTCAACATCTGGTCTTTGACAACTTTATTTGATTGTACTCCTTTATTGCTTTCAAGGTTCATGCCTTCTACTGATGTTTCAGGTGCCGCCTCTTTAGTCTCAGACTGCTCTGAATTTTCTTTCCTTTCTCCTTCGATTGTTTGAGAGCTACCTCCTTGGGGGTCTGGCATTGTTGGCTTCTTGACTTTGACAGTTTCTTCCACTTGAACTAGCTTTGGTCGCTGCTTTCAGGAACCTCTATATTGTCAGAAATGCATTTCTCTTTCGAATCGTTGACTTTCGCCTCTTTTTTTTCAGAATCCTGTACAAAGCTAACTACATCCTTATCATCGTCGGTGGCTGGCTTCTTTTCATCCTTCTCGTCTTCCATAATCTGGCTCTCCTCTTTTATAAAATGTTCTACGATGGTTCTTAATGTAGGTTTATTAGATTCAGATCTGGAGGTTCTAAGAATACCAATACTGTTCCAGTTCTGTAAGCAGAAAGCGCATTATTAATTACGTTGTAATCTTTTAAAGGATATATATATTGTTTGGTAGAAAATTTGCATACCTTGATGATAATGTTCATATTTCCTTGCCATTCCCAACAAGTAAATACCCAGGCGATCAACTGAACCTGCCATCCTAGCATAGAGTTGACTTCGTTGCCCATGTACAAGATATACCAGACAAATCTATGGTAGCAAAGCAGACGCTTCCACTCTCGAGGCAGCTTTCGATAATCTGTAACCATTCTCTGGAGATGACAAAATGCGTCTCGTTCCCCCTCGCTATACCTCACAAAAAGCATATCCCTTAATAGAGATTGGAATTTGATTACCTGCATAACATGTGTGCTTACAATGAGTATCTAAAGGTAAAACAAATTTTGATCAAGAATCTGATGGTTAGAGTTTCAATGCAATGCTGAAAGAGTAAGATGCTTATCTAATTAAATATATTAGTCGTATTATGCAAAGTATTTATATCATCTCCACCTGCATCTGGTCTGAGGGGAGCTTTTCCAATGCTTTGAAGTACACTCTCAGATTTTCTCGAGCTATCAGTATCTGGACACAAGCCATTAGTTGTTAATGCTTGTAAAAACAGTTTATTTGCTATTTCTTTGTGTACGTTCTTGCTTCCATCCAATTGTATTACACAAATCATAAGTTTCTGATGTTTAGAATTTGTGACGTGGTATTAGAATATCAAAATGTTGTAATGTTTTCTGGTAGTTACTTGCTCCAGAGGTCACGTCTATAGCAACAGTATCACTCGACTCTCCTTTCGACCTAGTAGCTGCACTTGTTTCTCCTGACATACTAGCATCTATAAATAGCAAATTTTCTTCAGAGCATGAATACTATACAGAGAGAAAAGTTATATTGAATTGTTTATTTCTATTCTAATGAAATTGCTTCCTATCCTAATCAAATTCTTACTTTGTGTCGAACTCCCTGGTCTTAACGTTTCCATAAGATGATCACCTAGATCTCGAATCTCCAATTCCCTATCAATTATGGAGAAGAGTGCATCATAATCTGCATCTCTTTCTGCCTGAAAATCATCATGCGCTTCTGCTTCTGGTTTCTCTTTCTTATTTGGTCTACTAAACACACCCAGCTGTGCGTCCAAAAATCTCTTGGGATCATCCTCACTGGGGTCAGGAAGGTCAACTGGCAGTTGTATTATCTTTTAAAGATAATGATATGCTAATTGTTGACTATTTTTCGAAGATTTATCTCCATATTTTTTTATGATTGCCCGTTCAATCGGGGTCTTGTCCATGCCTACTATAACACTGATTTTGCATACGGCCAACACAAGATTAATAGCTGATAAGACCTGTGTCATACATTAAAATCCCATTAATAAAAACGAACAAAATAAAAAGTTATTTTCAGACAGGGAAATTCCTTTTCAATTTACCTGCAATATAACAGATTCTTGACGCCGGTCAAGGTCATCTACAAACACACCAATTCTAGGATTAACACTGGCATAGGATGTAGATGCCAACACAGGCTTTGCGCTTGCCATTGTATCTCGAAAGAATTTGGGATATAAGAACAATATCGTGCAACATTCAGTAATGAACCGCCAAATAAGGCTACTAGCAGTGCAGAGAAAATAAGGCTTGTTCCTGATCTCTTCCTTCAAAAAGTTGATGTCAGAAATTACTGTTTCCTGATATCCCAATTTTTCTGAACGGTTTGCTAATTTTATGTAATTCATCAGCTGAGTGCTGACAGGCGTTGCAATGCTCATCACCGACTTCACCAAGATCCAGACTAGGATGATTATGGTCGCAGGTAAAGATGAAAATTTAAGGTTTACAACTTCCTTGGGATAGTATCTATCCACTAGCATCCATACAATCCAAGTAAGCGTGCCAGCCAAGAAGAACGCAAGGAGGCATGGGAAGAGAATTTCAATTAATATACTTTGCTTCTGTTTTCTCCAAGTGTTTCTCAAACACGTGCTCAGCCATTGGGGTTCTGTCAGTATTCCTTCCATTTGCTTGGTGATTTCAACTGCCAAACCTGCCAATGCTTCTGATTCGTGCCGATACATCCATGCATTATAGTTGACAGTTAAGACAGCAAGCACACTTCTCTCTGAAACAGAATCAATTCTTGTATATGGTTGTTGACCTTCTGAACTGAACTGGGAGTGAGAAATAGGCAACAAATTTAAAATTGAGAACTGTGTTTTGGGAAAAAGACAACTTTAAAGCATCATGATTAAGTAATAAGATGCTTACCATGTCACTACTATCCATGGCAGCAAGAGATTTTAAAATGCTGTGATATTTACGGTCATAGTTGTGCAAAAGCACGGCAAGCGAGTCCTGTTGCTATACAAAATTCAATTATCTTGGGTAGATCATAGGGGAAGGAAAAAAAGGGTAATGAATAAGTATAATTTTAAAATATAGCGTTACTTGTGATTCTGCACTTATGGTATCTGCGTTGAGTCCTTGTGATTCTTCAGTTCTTCTCTCTGCCTTGCTTGTTTGAAGCTTTCGTCTGATAATTCTTATCCACTTTTGGAAGTGTTTAATCATAATTAAAAAAAAAATTGTATTCAATTTTGAATCATTTTTTATGAAATCAACCCAACTCTTAACCTCGTTGTATTTCTTTTTGCCCTTTTGTGATAGTTCCATGACTTGAGCTCCTGGAAAGCTTGAACCGAGAGGCAATTTTGAAGTTGGCAATAACGATGATTGAGCTGCTGTTTTGAGTAAATTAATCTCCGTCTGAATTATAACACAGGCTAACGAGAATGTGTGAATTTCATACAAGAAAATGTAAAAGGACATGAAAATACAAGTTAAACGAATGTTACCTGTAACATCAAACTAGATTTTCCCTTGCCCCAGCTACCAGATATACCAATAGCAATGGGAGGTTCCAAATAAGGGTTCAACAATAATGCTGCAATACTGCGTGCAAAATCATCTATTCCTGTAAGATATAAAGATGTTTTTAGCTCTTTAAAGTTAATATTTATGTTAGTAAGAACTTGCTAAAAGAGGAAATACTAATTTTTTTACCAAGCTTGTCTGCTACTGTCGGTTGATCATTTCCCTGCTCTGCAATAGTTTGAATTTCTTCCAGAACTGTAAAAACCCACATCACAAATTTCAAACATTTAGAAAATAGCATTTCTAAGTCGTTAAAAAACTAGCTGCAAGACGAAATTACCTTTCCGCACATTGGCTTCCTCTTCTGGTCTTAACTCTTTTATCCAGTTTTGATCTTTATTGTCTGCGATTCGACCACCTCTAGCAAGTAGCTCTTTTGTCATATCAGTATCGCCAATACGAGCTGCTATTTTCAACAAATTGTTTCCACTGAGTTGTTTTCTGTGATTTAAAAGAAATGCTTTTAGCGGATCAGAATCGTCTAGAATTTGATCAGCAGTGCCTAACCCTGCAGCAGATGCCCACAATAAGAGCAATTTTCTATCAGCGGATTCACATTTCCTTAAGAGTAGCATAGCCAGCTCTATTCTACCATTTCCAGATGTGGCTTGGACCACGTAATGCATAGCCGTCCTTCCGTCGCAATCACGTTCAAGAAGCGGCTGGGCTCCCCAGTGAAGGAGAACTTTCATGGTATCCAAGTGTCCTCCTCCTGCAGCTTTGTGAAGTGCAGTTTGCCCCAGGTAATCAGCTCTACTCACATATGTTTTTGGATGTCTCGACATAGAAAGGAGGACATCTACTTGATAAATTTTGCCCTCTAAAGCAGCCACGTGCAAAAGGGTTTGGCCTGTGGAATCTATCATATCGCCAAAATAGATGCCTGCTTTCTCCAGCATTTTTATGTAGGAACGTAGGCCACTAACACGACCGAACTTTGCTTGAAGTAGATAATAAAGAGGAATACGATCATGTATATCTTTTTTATCTAGCAAATCAGTGAACAGTGAAATTCCAGACCATATTTTCCTGTTCGAAGCCAGAAAATGGAAAGCTGTCTTACCCTCCCAATCAACCATTGCTTTCAGGGTTTCTGCATCTTTACAATTATCAAGTATTACCTCAATAGTTGTTACTGCTGAGTAACAATCTCTACACATAGCAGCGTAATGCAAAGCTGTTTTCCCCTCCTCGTCGACCTCTAGTGGATTTACTCCCGCCTCCAACAGTTTTCTCACAATATCTGCGCTACCTTGAAATGCAAATTCATGCAGAAGCTTGACACCGTCCACTTTATCAATGTACGACTCAGGTGTTTGCTCCACAATTGGCAATAGATTTGCCATTAGTTTGATATTATTTTGGGCAACGGCTACATCCAAAGGGCTTTGCCCATCACTGTTTTTAAAACTAAACATCCCGGTTCCCTTTCTATTAATATACTCAGAAACGCCCTTCCCAATCAGCAAATCAATAACTTGTTCGTTCCTCTTCTCAACTGCATGGTGCAGCGGCAGTCGGCCTCTCCTGTCTTGAACATCAGGTTTGGCACCGTGCTGAAGAAGCAATTCGCAGACACGTGCTTTCCCTTGCAAAGATGCCAAGTGGAGAGCTGTCATTCCTTCGTCATCTGCTGCATTGGCCAACTGTTCTTTTCCTGGCAATTCAAACTTCTCGAGACAAATTTTCACCATCTCTACCATTTTATCCTCGCTGACATCAGCGTTCAGAGCAGTATGCAGAACTGTCCATGTATCTCTGATCTGCAAGCGAGCGCCGCAGTCTAACACTCTTTGCATCATTGTAAAATCCCCAAATCTCGCAGCCACATCGAAAACGCTGTCAAGAATATTAAAAGTCCCCGTTCTGGAATTATGGTTATCCCAATGGGAATGGTAATGGTAATGGTAATGATAATAGATAAAATAAACACAAAGAATGAAATTCTGTTCCCTTTTGCTTAGTTGCTGCCTATTGTCATTTAGCCATTTATTCATCAGTGCACGAAGAACATAGTATCCATACTTGTTGATCGTATAGAAAGAGATGTATTGCCACCCGTCACTTATAGTCGCATTGTCATCATTTTCAATGAGTTCTCCAGTTAAGTAAAATGCTGGTCGTAATGGCCCTCGAAAGACGCTACCCAGGCGCTTGTTATGGTCATGACTGAAATTGTCCCAACAGGATTCTCCAATCTCACGAAACCTATCTTCAACTGAACGTGGATCAAGCTTTTCAGAACCTTTCTCCTTGGTGAAAGGGGTTTTCCGAAGACGTCTAGCGAGATCATTTACAATCAAGTTCAATTCTATCATTTCCTTAGCAGCTGAGGTTCTCGGTGGTATCCTGCCATCTCTGACATCTGCAAGGTCCATGGTTTCTGTTTTGGCCAAAGAATTAAGAACCCAGTACACTACCTCGTGGTTCCAATCTTCTGCAGACAATTGCAAGGCCACGAGCTTCGATTCAAGGCTGAGAATAACATCCTCATACAGGCACTTTCCTGAATCACCTGAATCCATTTCCCACCATTTTGTTTTGACATGTTGAAAGTGTTTTAACAATCATTTAAGGTTCATTTAACAAAAATAAAGATGAAGAGAAAAAAACTTACCAGAGGAAGATTCTGCTTGTGCTTGAACATGAGTGATAAGCATGTAGCCCATACAACCTTTAAATTCATTTCCTATTTCTTTATCCAAAGAACCAAAATTAGGACCAGCTATCCAACCGTCAAGAAGACGAGCTCTATCCCAATTCTGAAAAAGGCCCTGTTCCTCAATACTTTTCAGATTATCTTTTGCTTCTTGAAAAGTTGCTAAACGCCACCCCGGCCATTCTGGAAGAGTTGAATAACTCTTCTCAACCATCTTAAAAGAGATAATTATCTCCATGTCTGTGCGTTAGAGGACAAACTTTTAAGTCTTTCAAATGGGAAAAGCTACTTAACACTTCATTCCTGTAAGTAATGTATATTTTAAACATGGCAAATGCAAACTGAAGTTTAATATTGAATTCGAATAAGCTCTCTTTCAAACATTCAAAACCGATGTATGATAAATAACAATAATGATTACAATATTGTTGAAATTAAAAAATCATTGATCACTTAAAATTGAAAATTTAGTGCTAAATTTAAATAATTACCGGAGCTACTAAACCATAATGGGGTGGGTGGCCGTGGAACTAGAAAAGGTTGGGGTAACTATAGATAGAAGGTTGGGTTGGTCCCTTCCCAGGTTCACAAATAGGAAAAGTAATTTATTAAGGATTATAGTAAATATATAAAATATGATAAATTATATATTTAAAAAGTATGTTTTTGATAAAAGGGTAAAATGGGTTTTACAGGGACCCGAAACCACAAAGTTTACAAAGCAGAAAAAAAGACACTAAAGTCCCACCAAAAAATAGCTGCCTGAGGAAAGACCAACAACAAGTAAACAAAAAGACCAGAAAGGTCAAGAAAACAGGAACAACATTGAAAGCACAAAGAAAGCCCCAACCATTAATTCAAATTCTTGAGGACAGACTCTGTCTCCGCCTCCAGATTCTACATATCTTTAACCCCCTTTTTGAAAGTTTGAATCATCTTCAGAGTAAGAGGGGCGTTGCGCTTCAGATTGGCTCTGGTTTTTCTGGAAATGCCAGCTTCCGTATCTTGACTTTTATCCTCAGTTTCCTCCAGATCCACCACCAGAGACCCCTTCTGGGCTTTATCAAGCTTCTCAGTCATTGCATTAATGATTATGGCATTGTGTCTTGCCATGCGGTTATTTTGCTCAACAACGGTTTTAATGGTATTCCATAAATTCTTAGCTTTGGAGTCAATATTTCTGTTAGTATGATCTACTTCTTTCTTTTCCATCTCAGCAATCTTAGTGCCCATCTCATCAATCTTGCTTTGCAAGGCCCAGTTTTCAATTTTCAGCTCATTAATTTCAGAGGAAGTCCAATCCAAGAGTTTGGAGTGGGAATCAAAGTTGGTTTTGGCAAGGTTTAGATATTCCAGAGAGGGCTCTTTTCCAGTATTCAGGCATGTATTCTCAGGGTTAGGAGTAACAGGAGATTTATCATTAAAGTGTATGTCCAACAGAGGATTAGCACAAAGTTCAGTTTTGTTGGCATCAAACTCTTCCGGCTCAAAGGTCTCTTCAGAGTAGGAAACAAGGCTTTTGGCCTGGGTTTTCTTATCAAAAGAGCTAATCTTAAGGGAGGGGTTGTCAGGCTCAAGCTCAATGTGGGTTCTACCAGAATTCTTGGAAGGAACAACATGCAAGCTAGGGATATTTCTAGCTAGACTAGAGTTAGGAAAATACTTCGAGACACTGGGCTCAGTATCATCACTCTCAAAATCAGGGTTGGTTTCCAGAATAGCAGGAGCGGGCACATGGAGATATTCCACAATCAACCTTATTAATTCACTATGCAGAATGGGGAATTTTTTAGGGTTTTTCTTATTGTCCTCCAACCTTTTCTTTAAGGAGCAGTAAAGATAATAGGGGATAGAGACCCTTACCTTGTATCAGAAATGGTTGAGAATAGAAAAGTGGTAACCATAGACTTTTGTGAAGCGCCCGTCCACCGTAATGTACTCCATGATGACCCGCAAAACCTTTCTCCAAATAGCCTTTATGGTATCAACATCGAAGTAGCTGTTAGCAATTTTAACCATACTTAGCCTTTCTTTGTCCTTTTTAGGAAATCTGATCACTGCTTCATCAAAAAAAGCCCTATCCCTAAAGAACTTCTTCCCTTTAGTGGATAATCCCGTAACATCAGCAATAAGATTTTCACTAAATTCCACATTCCTACCATACAGGGTCAAATTACCATCATTCCAATTTTTGGCAAAGAGATCTGTAGCCTCTAGGTTAGAGCCATGAAGCTTCTCCAGGAAAGGGATTAGCCCTCCACTTTTAATCTTGTTCCAAACCTTGGCATTTTTCATGTGTATTTCATAGCTATCCAGCTCAGTTTGCTTTCTGTCTCCTCCCATATCGGCCAATACAGTGAGGTAGACCCAAACACAAACTTTACTAAAATTGGCCTTGCCAAATCTAAAAACCCACAAAGCGTGCGGAGTTCTCTTGCAGATTGCTCCACTGTGCTCGGTCCCATGCATTCTAATGATTGTGATGTGATAGATCCAACCTATCCTCGTTAAAGGGATAAAACTTCATTTTTCCATGTGATTTATCATAATTTAATAGGGCATAGACATTGGGGTTAAGATCGCTAATATTTAGCCAGGTACGCACTTCTTTACTCCTAACTCATTCATTAACAAAAAGGTCTATAACAGCATTGGCTTCTCTATAAGCGTGTGATATTTTAACTTTTCAAATTTAGCCAGGTTCAATATGACTTCCTCAATCCATAAGTTGATGGTCCACGAGGGGGGAGACTTGCCATGGAGGCAGTCAATTATGTTTTTGGAATCTGCTTCAAGCCACAAATTTTTAATGTTAAGGCTTTGAGCTAAATTTATGATGTGATAAGCGCCAGTTGCCTCCGCCAGATGATTAGTTTGAGAGCCAAGAGGCGAGGCAATTGCTCCAATGAAATTGTCATAGGGGTCCCTTATAACTCCTCCATAGCCCGCTGCCCTCAGATTGCCTTTAGCTGCACAATCAAAGTTAGCTTTGATCCACCCATTTGGCAGAAAAGACCAACAAACTCCCTCTCTGTCCTTTTTGGCCTTCATAACAGGATTAGACAAATTTAGACTGATGTTCCATTCCTTAGCAACAATTAAATCATAGTACGAATACTCGGTATTCATGGTCTTCCTGTCCTTCTGGGCCATAGCATTGAAATATTCCTTCAGGGATCTGACAATTTTATCAAAGACAATATCCACAAAGGCTTCTTTGCCCCTAAAAATTTTGTTGTTGCGTTCTTTCCAAAGGCCCCAAGCAATATGAGGAAAGGATAAATCCCAAAAAAACCTGAGCAAAGGATTCCTTGTCGGGGCTTTCCATTGAGAAAAGAGATTTTCAATGGACAAAGGGAAGACCCAAGAAAGGTTCCATAACCTGATGAATTTTTCCCAAAGAGAAGTAGCAAATGAGCAATAAAGGAATAAATGACACATAGATTCAGCCTCCAACTTATATAAAAAAAAATATCTATTTGGAATTTGAAATCCGTGTTTACATAGGCTGTCAATCATGAGCACCTTATTTTGTAGTAGGATCCAGAAGAAAATATTAATTTTAGGTATCATATGTTTGAACCAAGCTTTAGACCAGAAGGGAGGATGATCCAAAGAAGAAGTGATCTTGGAAAAAGCGGATGACACAGAGAAGTTGCCAGAGAGTTCATTGATCCAAACCACACGATCATCCAATTGCTCAGAACTAAGTCTAACAGCCATCAACGAAGACTAGATGGGAGCCAAAGCCTGACTGACACTGCACAAGTCCACCCAATCACCATTCACTCTATAATCTTTCACATAAGATCCAAACCGAGCCTTGCAATTCTTAGCCCATTCTCTGAAGGAGTTGATTTTTATAATGGGTTCCTTGAAAAGCCATCTATCCTCCTAGAATCTGGTACGATTACCATTTCTCACCTGTCATCCAATGCCATCCTCCACAATTTTTTTTCCAATGATTAAATTGTTCCAACATATATTCCCTCTGGGAAGAAGGTGGGGGTCCTTCTTAATAATGGAGGAGCAGTTGTATTCTAAGTATTTGCTAGCCAGAATATCAATCTACTCCCCAGAAGAAGAGAAGATTCTCCAAATTTGTTTAGCTAAGAGGATTTTATTGACAGTTCTGATTCTTCTTAAGCCAAGTCCACCATTCTTTTTAGGTCTACAAACTAGATTCCAGTCAATTAGGGCGAGTCTTTTATTTTCCTCAACACCCAACCAAAGAAATCTTTTTTGTATTTTTTCAATGGCTTCAACAAATTTTGCAGGAATCTTAAAAAGGATCAGGGCATAGATAGGAAGATTTTGGAGAGAGGCTTTGAGGAGTTGAAGCTTTCCAACTTGACTTAGCAGGGCTCCTTTCCAGCCCGCAAGCTTCTTGCTGAATCTTTCCACCAACGAGAGCTAGAAAGACTCAGGAGGTTTCATGCTTAAAGAAAGACCAAGGTAGGTGGTAGGAAAGGAATCCACCCTACAACCCAGAATTCTAGCAATTTTGGCTTGTCTATGAACCGAAGTATTGAAAAAGAACAAAAAACTTTTTTGATTGTTGATCAACAGTCCTGAAGCTCTCCTATACTTGTCAAGCAACTGTTTTATAGATTTTCCTTTAGACATAGTAGCTTGACCCATAAGCATAGTGTCATCAAAAAATTGTTGATGGGAGCACACCAGGTTGCTTGAGGAATGTCTGAGACCAAAAAGAGATTTAAAGTCAACCAAATTTTTCAGATTCCTGCCTAAACTTTCAACCATAATAGTGAATAAAATAGGAGATATAGGATCACCCTGCCTTAAACCTCTGGTACTCTGAAAAAAATAGGTAGGGGATCCATTGACCATAATTGATATGGGAACTGTGGATACAAGTTCTTCCACCATTTGGATAATCCTATTATTAAAACCAAAAGCCTTTAATATTTTAAATAAAAAAATCCAATCGACTTTATCATAGGCTTTTGAGATATCAAGCTTCAATAAAAAACCTTCAGTCTTTGACTCAACAAGGGAATGAATGTTCTCGTGCCCTGCAACAATAGAATCAAGGATTTGTCTACTAGGAACAAAGCCATTCTACTGAGGAGAAATCAAGGAGGGCAGAAAAGTTAAGAATCTAGAGGTTAAGACCTTAGAGATGATTTTGTATAAAGAATTACAGAGACTGATGAGCCTAAAAGCCTCAAAGTTATTAGCTCCAAGTTTTTTGGGGATGAGAACCAAGAAAGTAGCATTTAATTATTTTAAAAGACATCTGAATCCAAAAAATTCCTTAACAACATTAACCACATCTTCTTCAACAATCTCCCAGATCCATTGAAAGAAAAATAAAGGGAAACCATCAGGACCCAAAGCTTTACTCCCATCAAAGGAAAAGATATCCCACTTGACTTCCTCATTGGTGGGGATACCTGTTAAAAAAGAATTGTTTTCCTGGCTGATAATTCTTGGTATAGCCTCAACAAGCTGATCCTGCTCATTTTGGTTTATTTCATTACTTGCCGAGAGAAGATGATTAAAGAAGGAGCTTGCCTGCTTTCTAATATCCTCCTCCTCCTCATACCTGGTTCCATTTACATCTATATGAGATATTCTGTTAACAACTCTATGTTTCGAGGCCGAAAGATGGAAGTACCTGTTGTTTCTATCTCCAGTTGACAGCCAAAGAGCTCTTGATCTTTGTTTCCAAAACTCCTCCTCCTTTCCAATTATGTCATGCATCTTCATAAGGAGATCATTCTCTTTTTCCTTAGTATCATTCAAGTAGCCCTCCTTCTGAATTTTAAATTGAATTTCTCTCAGATCCATCTGAATATCAAACTTAATCTTAAAGATGTTCCCAAAAGATTCATTTTTCCATTTTTTTAAATTACATTTCACTTCCCTTAATATTTTAGTAATTCTGAACATAGCAGTTCCTTGAATTCTTATATTCCACCATTTCCTTATTTCCTCTTTAAGAGTAGGATGAGAGATCCACATTTTTTCAAATCTGAAAGGAGTATTCTTCTTCTTTTTTATTGGATCCGCAGTGAAACTGATAGGAGAATGATCATAAGCAATTCTTGTGAGAGCTTTAAGGGAACAATAATAATCAAAATACCAATGATTGGAGATCAAAGATCTATCTAATCTGACCTATATGAGATCCATCCCCTTTCTACAATTGGACATTGTGAAAGAGGATCTATGAAGATCCAGGTCAATCAGCCCTTGATTATTAATGAAATTCTGAAGATCCTCTTTACTCTCCAAATTAATCTAGGATCCCCCAAATTTTTCACCATTCATTAAGGGTGTGTTAAAATCCCCCATAACAATCCAAACTTCTTTATCAAAAATCCTCCTAGTGGCAGCTAATTCCAACCAAAAATATTTTCTCATTCCTTTTCCATTAGGAGCATATATGTTCATTTGAATCCAGCTGAAGTTATCTCTAATATGTGTGAATCTAGTAACTATGTGATTCGTACCTTCCAATATTGGATCTCCTTTGATGTTGTGGCTATTCCAGAAAGTAACAATGCCTCCCAAAGCGCCATTCGAGTTATTGCCCTGGTTGTTGTAATACTGAAACAATTTCATCTTTTCAATTTTCTCCTTAGACATTTTAGTTTCTTGAATTAAAAGAATGATAGGTTTGTGATCTCTAACAAAATTACAAAGAACATCTTGCTTGTGGGGGCTATTGAGTCCCCTGATATTCTAGGACATAATCTTCATTATATGCCGGGGGAGTTAAGACATTTCAGGATGGTTTTCTGAGATCCATCCACTATATCCTAAAAGCTATTCAGCTCTCTTTTCTTTTTCGATGACTTTTTACCTCTTGAGTTCTTTACTGCTCCACAATCTGCCTTAACTCTTGATCTGGTTGAAATGCCACTTGGGGTCTTCCCTTATTTGTTTTTTTTAGTCTTCTTCTTTGATGTATTCTGTTCTTTATCAGTCTCATCTTGACTGTTCGTCTCTCTACTGGATTCCCAATCCTTTTCATTTGGTATTCTTTGTTCCCAAGGTAAAGTGTCCATATTACCGTTCTCTTGACAAAACAAGACATTACTGGATAGGTTAACTGAGTAATCCTATTTTTTAAGGGATTCTAAAAACCTAACAGAGGAGTTGGGATCCGCCAGATCCTCTACATCCATAGGGGGAAGATTATCAGAAAACAGGGTAAGAAGAGGGATTTTTAGAATCAAGGATAGGCCCTCACTAGGAATATCCTCCAGACTCGAGATCTCTTCATTTTTATCAGAAGGGACTGCCATTTGGGATAAGGAGGGAGAGAGGTTCCGATATCCTTCTCTAGCTAGGGTGCCCTCATTAGAACCCCTTTCCTTTGAAGGAGACACTTTAACAAGATTCAAGTTATGAGGATCACTAGGGATCTCACCTTTATACTCCAAGACCACGTCAATCTCTGAGGAGCTTTTCTGAATATTGGTTTCTATGTTTTCCAATTCCTGCTCTTTATTTTCCCTATTTTCTTCTCCCGAGTCATTCTTTCTTTTTTTTCCATTCCTTTTTTCCAAGTTGTGCTAGTTTTTCTTTCTCTGAAGAAGCATTTAAAGGGCATTTTTTTGCCCATTGACCAAATTAATAAATAGTATATTTTAAAATATGAGAATAATTTTAACTAATAAAATATTATAAATGGGAATACTATCTTTGTAATAATTGTTATATGTTTTTAAAAAATAATAAAAAGATAAATATTTTAAATTATTATAAGTATATTTAATCAAAATTTTCTTAAATTTTAATTTTGTTTTATTTTCCATGAAAAAATATATATTTTTAAATTGTAGTGGTTAATGAGCTATTTACATATATTTTTTATTTTTTAATGTTAATTAAAAATACTAAAATATTAAATGTTATAATATTATAATATTTATTTTTAATGTTATCAATAATACACCAAAAAATATTTTAAAATGCATATTTTTTTTGTATTTTTAAATTCATCTATATTTAGCCTATGAAACATTTTGTTAAAAAAAATACTATATTAGAACTCATCCTTTTAGTGCATTTTTGGATCTACTTTATATTGTTATGTATTTTTCAATTACTACCCATGTATAATAATGTTTGGTTACTTACAAGTCTATAGGTGTTAGCAATAGAATGTAGCTTATATTTCTTATTTTCATTCATAGTTTTCATGTTTAAACTTGTAGTTATATATGTGGTAACTAGGGTTGAGTAATGACTTACTTGCTCATTGGATCAAGGAATAAGATTGCAATATTTTCACCATTATCATACCAACATCAAAATCATTTAAATCATCTTTCCCTCTTATTTTGTAGTTAGTAGTTCTTATCCTACCCCTTCTTATAGTTTTATAAAAAAATCGTGATTGAACATAAGTGGTTTGATAGATAGTAAAGCATTACGAAATTTATGATAGAGAGGTTCTAAGATGCATATGTGTAGGAAATAATCATGGGATTAATTCATGGTGGTTTTTGTTTCTTCACATCATTGGTAGTGGGTGCATGCTTTCCTCAAGTATGTACTTCTTGTGAGGCCTTATTAACTCCATTTTTTGCTATAATTAGGGAATGGTTGCAAAACCTAGTGTTCATAGTTTTATTTCTCTTTAATTTTTCTATGAAAAGACCTCAAGAATCACCATCTTGGGCTTTATAGAGATTAAAAAAGAGGAGCTCATCTAGCCTATAAATTGGTTGTGTCCTACCCTAGCCTATGAATTTTCCCCATATTTCCCTTTTCTTGTTGATGGTTTTCCTCCTTGTCCATGGAGTGTTGATTCCCATATCTTGGCTATGAGTAGTAGTCCTATGGGAAAGGTGTTTGTAGTTTTTAGAGCCATCAAGTGGTAATTTATTGAGGATGAGTTCTAGCTTATTCCTGCCCTCAATTGAGTAATTATGAAGACTCTTCTACTGAAAGAAAACCCATAAGTATATCTACTTTAGTTATTTCTTATACATCAAGGATTTTGTCTTACATAGAGGTGGCAACTTTGTCATCAAAGATTTAGTGTACATTACTACTAGACTTCTTGTGGTACATGAAATTAATATTATAAGTTGGTGTAGAAGATAGTTCAATGTACATAAAATTCTTTGTTCATTTTGACAATGTAGTTTCTATAAAAAGGAAACACACTTCCATGTGGCTGAATTTTAGTCCTACATTTCGTGAAGTTGTGAATTGTGGACCAATGGGATAATGTACAACTTTAAATTTTCTTATACCTATGTATCCCATTATGCATATGAACCTAGTTGTACTGTGATGGATTCAATGGCCAAGAGTACTGTATAGTTATGTTTCATTAAATCCTGAAAATGGTTATGTATCTTCTCAATTTCTAGCCTATTTCTTACATGCGTCCTTCAAAGAAATAAAATATTTTTAATTCAAAACAAGGATCCTTGAGTCTAATTAGTGATCCAAATGCCACCTAACTACATCAAATAGCTAAAAGGAATTACCTGGCATGTCTATTTATGAGCTAGATAACCTTATTCTACAAATTAACTTGTTAGGAAATGATATCATATAGTCCAAGGTCCAACTTTTCTTCCATGTATTGGAAGGCCATCCATTTCTTGTAATCCCCCTATTGTCAATGCTTGCAAGATGTTTTATTTTTGTGGGAAACAAGTTAAATGTGTCCCATACTAATGGAAATATAATCTATATTTATGGGAAAAATGATTCACAAAGGGAGGCACACATTAATGCATTTGCATATATTTAATGAAAAACTTTGAAGTTAAATAAGAAGACTATTGGATGTAACTCTGTGTTGAGCCTTTAAATAGGGATACAAAAAAATGGTTAGGTAGTTTCCTTGAGGATAATTGTTCCTCTTAGGAATATATTATGTAGCATTCAGTGGATAATATCATATTAGTGTTGACCATAATTCACTTTTCCAAGAATTATATAACATCATAAGGTAGGAGCGAGATTTTTTAAACTTTGACCAATTTTTTTTCTATTTATCTTTCGTTCATACTAGAACAACATAGGTGTAGTATTTTAGGCACACAAAATATACATGCACATAATCGAGAATCACTAATTTCATTTCATCCTTAATTATCCCTCTCCTAACCATTTTAATCAAATAATCTTTATTCATTAAAATTTATCATATTTCCTCTTTTAATTAAATAAAGCAATCTTTATTTAATTAAATCATATTTCCTCTTCTACTTAACTTTATCTAATTAAATATATCATTTTAGCTAATTCAATCATATTCTTCTCTGTAATTAAATAAATCAATTTTATTTAATTAATTTACTAAAGTTCCTTCATTTAATTGAATAAATCCAAATATTTAATTAAATCTCTAATGTTCTTTATCTTCTCATTTAATTTAAATAAATACAAACATTTAAGATGAATGTCACAATCAACTAACCTCCATTAAAATTAATCAAATCATGATTAAATCTAATCAAAACCCATCACATCCTCTATTTTCCCTCAACATGACATCAAAAGGGAATATTCCTCCAAACTTTAAAATCCCTCCAAATGAGATTTGTCCTTCCAACAAAGCATTTAACTCCTCTCTTACATGTCTCCAACTTTGCATTTAAGACTCCTTTTTCTCCCTCCAACAAGCCAACTTTCAAATTTTAAATCCACCTAATAGCATTTATCATGCACAATGATCAAAATATGCACAACCTTCCTCCATTGACATCTTGAAAATTGGCATCTTGTAATTGGCTCATCCTTTATCCCACATTCCTCCTATCTTTCATTCTTCTATCCTTCTATTCTATAAATAGGGTATTCTTCTATTGATTTAAAGACACGAGTTGATCTACAATCTTGGGCATTTGCACTATCATCATCTTGGCATCAATATCATTTTGAGCTTATCAGGGAGTGGGAAAGGGCATCCGTTCCACATCAAAAGGAGCACCCCTCCCACTATGGAATAGAGTTTGGTCATGTTTTCATGTGCTTTCATTTAGCTATCTTTGTTATATTTATCTAGTTTGCATATTTTGATATGATTAAATATTTCATAGGAATGTTGGGTTTTCTTATTTTAAATTGACTAACTAGACTAATGGTGGTTATTGTTTGAAGTATGCATATTTATGGTTCACATTATGACGCCCACCATGGGGCATGCAAGTTTAGATTGTCTCTACAATGCTTAAGTTTTTTTATGCATTTTGACAGTCTGTACTTCCCTGTTCTGCATTACGAAAAAAAAGTGACTTTACATACTGTGCTTGCACTTGTTACTATCTAGTACGATGTAAAAGTGGGGCTTGTTCTTCTATTTTATGCAAAATCACAGAATTTGTAGCTACATTCTTAAATTGAAATCACACTATGCTTTCTTGTTTTTTTATTATGGTTGAAAGAAGGATTACAAATTGTTTGAAAGGCAACTAATTGTTTACTCTAAGTTGCATCAATCAAGGTTGTATGGTTGTAACTGTTTCTGTTTCTTTCCACCACTAAATATTCTTATGTAGTAGTTAAAGGAGTCACGACCAACAACAATACATTCCCTCTATAGAGGGAAAAGAGACTAAGAATCGTGCTAATACTGTATTCATTTTGTCTTTGACAACTTTGACCTTGGTTTTTTTTTTTAGCCGTTGTGGCTAGAGGCAACACTATCTAATCAATGCCCATACCATTCCCCAAGAATGTTATCTTCCACTCCTCAATAGAAAATATGGTTTCTGAAGCAGCCCACGTGAAATGTTGTGGTGCTCGTCCCCATGATGATATCCCAAATCAATAGTTGTGCTCAAAACAAATGAATATGTTCAATATGGTATCTCATTATTTTCTGTCCAAATAAAGTCCAAAATGTATACGTGCCATTATTTGTTGTTGTTCAAAAGAAACTTCTAGTTTTGTGTGCCATTGATCACTTTGTTTTGGTCTCTTTGTTGAGTTGTTTTCACTCAATAAGCACTCTCTAAGTCGACAAAATTGATAAATCTGTTGTTTGTTCACATTGATATCTATTGTTTGTTAATCTACTGATCATTTACCTTATCTTTTCTTGACCTGACGTGCTTGTAGTGAAGAGAATAGTTAATAATTTGATCAATCATTTGAAAAGTTAGCGCTTACAGTGATGTGCACTTCTAAAAATCTATTTACCTTTTTTAGAAGATTGTCACCCCATCCCTTAATGCAATAGCAACCTATGTAATTTACCAAACATTTAATCAAGTTGATTAAGTCCCATCCCTTAATGGCACGATATTGATGGTAGATTCAAACTTTAATCAAGTTGATTCAGATCGTACATCAGAAAATTTACTTTAATGAAGTCAATTGCCAAGGCGATTATCTATGTTCTTTAATGTGCTTTCGAAGCTTCATGATTTTGGTAACTGCATACACCTTTAGCCTCAGACGTGAAGTTGAACAAAACCACACACTAGTTTGAGATGGTTCTGCATCTGAGAACAAACGGGTGGAAGAAAGGTGGATTGGTCATATATGATTATACGCTTAGGAGTATATCCAACGACATTGTATCTTTATTTGGATTCTCATTTTCATATGTCATGTTAAGAAAACTAATCTCTCTGTGTATTTTGTTTGGAAAATCTTGAGCAAGGTTACAGGCTGCCTGCGATACCTTGGTAGGATAAGCCTTATCTTGGTCTGCATTATTAAACTATGTGGCTTGGTCTCGTGAATGCATGGTCTATATTCTAAAAATCTATGAACATGGGTCACATTCAATCCATCCTAAAATCTCCAAATTGATGAGATGAGTCACATGAAAGCTATCCTACATAAGTGGTGACTCACTTTATTGCAGTAAATGAAGCTCGATTACTGTCTTATCGATTTGTGAAGTTTGGAAATGTATATTGATAGTTGCGCTTCTAGTATACATTTGTTGCAGAGTGTGGAATTCTATTAGAAGCTATTTATCTTGGGTCAGAGATAAATCTCCTTGAATACTCTCAAATTTATGATTGCCACCACCTAACCTATTTCCCTTGCAGAGCATCTTCATTATTTGGCATATCTCATTCATGATTTCTTGAAGGCATCCTTATCATAAGGCGTCTTTCATTTATGATTTTATGATTTCTTGTAGATCCTTATTGTAAGGAATATTTCATTTATGATTTCTTGTAGTCATCTTTATTATATCCAAGATATAATCTCTCCTATTTGTGTGCAGGTCATTGACAGTGACAACCAAATTTGAATTTAGAAAGGAAAGCTAGACATATTCTTTAATGATTTGGGCTAAAAGCAATATAAGATATATTAATTTAAATTCACATGCTATTATTATCATTATTGTGGTTTGTCAATATTCTTAATGACTTTTTATTTAGGTTTCTTATGACATTGAGATGATTAGAAAATTTATTTACAAATGCTATTGATTTTTGGAGAATTCATCAACTATATGATGCACGGGCACCTATCATTCTTTTAACCAAGTGATAAAATCCATGCTCATAAAACAAACACACCTTCCTTGATAATTGTGGGAATCAAACAACAAAAAAAATTGGTCTTATTCTTGTTGTTTGTTATTTTGTTCTAATGTGGCATAAAGAAATAATGGTGACTTCTTTATCATTGAAATAAATCCTACTTGGGTTAGCTTTGTACTATTTGTAGGAGGGATTTTGCATGAGCAACATGCAACATTGAAGTGAATGGAATAATATTTGGAGAATCTTGAGTTGAAAGTGGGCCTTGAATTTGAACCTAACCAGAGAATTTTTAAATGCTTATTGTGATAATCTATGGCTACCATTATATGCTCTCATTTTTTGTTTTAAGCTACCTAATTTCATCTTTTGGGCTTAAAATTAACCCTCAATTCAAGCTTTGTCAAATTTGGATTAAAATTGAACTTACAAAACTCACTAGAATTTGGATTTGGGTAAATTTGACAAACAACTCTCACACTTCAATTTTGGGGCTTTAAAAAGAACTCATTTTTTTCCTTTGGAAATTAAAATGAACATGTACATTTTGTGTTTTGTAATATTTTTCACAAAGTAATATCATCTAAAAGACGTATGCGCTTATCTCACACCTCACAGTGATCTGGAGAATCAAAAGTCTTTTTGTGATATTAAGTTGTCAAAAATATTGCCTCCACATTTCGATTTGGGTTTAAAATTGAGCGAAGTTTCCGAGTGTGAGGTAGGTATATCATGTGCATTCTCTCTTTGTTTCTCAACAAAGATTGATCAAACTAAAGATGTAGTTTCTCACTTTTGTTTATCCATAGAGGGCCTTCCTGGTGGGAAAAATTAACCACCCCAAGAAATGACCCAACCGGTAACATGCTAAAGCTAAGTGACTTCCAAACGGTATACAAGTGTGGGTACTCAAGGAAAGTTCAAGAATCACGAGGGTCATTTCAACAAGAATAGCAACAATGGTCTCCTAATGCATGGATGGTTCCCCATGAATGGAATGCCCACATTAAAACCCCTTGTTTAGAAAAGGCTAAAATCCTAATCTATTTGTTGGTGCAAGAATGGTCATTTTGAAGCCAGCCCCACATTCTTATGGCTTTTAGCAGAGATGAGAAGTATGCCATGGGAGATTCATGGGTACTGATGCTTGGCTGAACCAAGAAGCAAGTGCACTATAAGGGGGAGCATTTGTGGTCAAGCATCTAATCATCCACTGAGAGTAAGTTGCGTAGCTAGATTCATCCAAGTGGGAACCCAACAAATATTGTCTCTTTATCCTAGGATTGTGCATGTTCTTGGAATCAAAAACACTTTGTTTGGATCCTAAACATTAGAAAAACAAGCATTCAACATGATCATCAAATTTAAAACCCTTTAGGGGAAGCAAATACCTTTGACGAATTCAAGTGTTCATGCTTCCCCTAGGGACTTCATCCTTAGAGGCTTCTAAGTATTTGGACTTAATCATAATTTGTTCTCACTAAATTCAGCATTAGGAAACTATGGCTTTGACCCTTTGATATTCACATAATTGACCTTGCAGAATGAAAAGGGGTTAAGACATAGACATACATTTTGAAACATAAACAAGAAAGTGTTGATGTGGTAAAAAGAATCAAGTCTAACCAAGATTAAATCAATTCAACCCCAAACATGTGCTTGTTATCTTTTGGTCTGAATTACTTTTAGGGAAAAGTACATTCTTCACTACCTTGGTCTTGTAAACAAGTCCTTCTTAGGTTCATTTAGGATAAAAAAACCAATCATTTCATCCATTCAAAAAATTTATCATCTCCATCCCACCAAACAACTTTTAGAGCTTTGAAAACATTATTATTTAGACTTGGGTACATCATTAAACCAAATCAAAATTACTTTGTGTAGTTGGGAGTGTGAGAATGAATCCTTTCTCATACCTTTAGTTAAATTAGCACCTCTTGGATGATTTCATCCTAAGATAACATCCAACATCTTAGGGTTTACAAGTTAGTCATCCAAATTAAAGAAGTCAAAATCAAAACCTAAGTCTAGCATTGATCCAAATTTCCTAAAAGTTCAAACACTCATATCACTCCCCCTTTCATATTTCATCTCATCAATTATCCTAAACACCTTAGAGGTTCACTTTTTTGACAAGGTGAAAACACAAGAGGAACATGGAGTATAATTTTGATTCATACATCATGAGTGATCCAATTACCACAAAATAACAAGGCCTTACAATACCAATTGATTATGGGTATGTGCAGGATCATGATGGGCCAAAAAGTTGGAATATGATGGGTATATGGATAATGAATTTTTTTTAACCCAAAATTGATGAAATGAAAAGGGTTTTTAAAGGAGATTCTTAGATTTCCACCAATATAAATTATGCTTTACTTTGAATTTAGTAAATAATTATTATTCATTTTCTATTGAATTACAACTAGAGTCCTGATTTTTAGGCTGATTGAAAAACATCTATAGCTTTCAAAGGGTATCATATTTTTTAAATCCAAAACATGCGTCACATTCTATGCTTCACATAATATAAGATTAAAAAAGAAAAAAAATAAATTTCATGAAGTTTTGACCAAGTTAAGGTGGTCAGACATACGAGTCTTTATATTTTTTAAAAGTTGTCATAAAAAAATTATAATTAATTATTTACTTGGAAAAAAATTACAAAAAAATATGCATCACATTGGGGCATGAGTCCTCTACTTACATCTAAATATTATAAAAAAATATTATCAATTTAATGTGGTTAGGGTGGTCAGACAGACACCTAGTTTTTATTTTATCCCTGAAATTTAAGTACTACTACTGTATTGAAATTTCAGATTTTCACCAAATAGATTTTATTTTTTTGTAAATAAACCTAGTAATTTAGAAACTAAATTCAATTTTCTATAAATTCTATTGTTACATATTTTTGAAATAATATAGATAACTTATTCAAAATTTTATGTCAAATTGCCTAACTTTGATTTTTCTGAATTTTTTGCCACTTAAGCGCCTGATTTTTCCATGATGATCCTTCACATACCCTTATCAAAACTTTCATTTATACAATTCACACATGGGATAATTATCTCATACAAATCTCAATGATACAACAAATGTGTGTTTTCCTAATCTAAATTTTGAAACACCTTTTCCTATGGTAGATTTAAATAAAATTCGAAACTTACAAATCTATCAACCAAACATTCAATGCATGAGTCTTATTCCAAACAACATTATCCCACCTAATCCATACATGCCAAATGTGAGTATACCAAGTCCTATTTTACTAAACCTGAGCATTTCAAATTCACACTTGGTGAAGTTTGGGATAGATATGTCTAGGAATAAAAATAATGTTGCTCAAAGTCTAAGCAATATGTTAACGACTCTTGGTGTTGATCCAAGTCAAAGTAACACCATGCAAAATCAAAGTAACTAAATCAAGGCAATATGATTCCCAAACACAACAATGTTCAAAGTCAACCTATAATGCCTAATCTAAACATCACACCAAATCAAAACATTATCCAGAATCAACTTGTCCATGATCCCAATGAAAACCACAAGGATTCATTCCAAATATTCTTGCTCAACAACCAAGTCAACCATATCAAGAATTTCAAGGTCAAATCTTGTGAAACAAAATTACTACACTAAAAAAACTCATTGATTCATATCAGTAAAAGACATCTCCACCCCAAAATCAATAAAATCTTTTATTGATTGAACCATGTCATCAAAGCATTGAGTTATCTCCACAACCACATCAAGAACAATATCTCTAATGTCAAGAAGTTGGATATCAAGATCAACAGCAACAACAACAAACTCAATCACCACATCTCCAAAACCAATCGCCATAAGGTCAATTTAAATTACAAATCTCACAAGGTAACAAATGAAAATACATGCCACTTGGGGAGCCAATCAAATTGGTCATGCAATGGTTGATACAAGAAAATATCATAAAAATCCCCGTTTATGTGAATTATCAAGAGCCCATGGTGAAATCAGCAAGGTATAACGGAAAGCACCTTTGTGATTCTCACAAAGTAAAGGGACATACAACATAAAATTGTATTCAACTTAAAAATCTCATCCAAGACCTTATTGATAAAAAAAAAAAAACTATTGGGGACAATGATTAGGATTCAACCACTAGTGATAGCAGTGACAATCTCTCCTCCACAATTATTGAAAAAAATGATCAAAATCTACCCATCAATAATCAGCTTGAAGATGTTTCCACCTCACCCAAAGATCAAATCAACATACATCAAGAGTCACTTTTTGATCATGATAAATACCCCTCAACAATATCCAACAATAATCTACTCAAAGGACTATTAACATTATTTGATCCAATGATTGGCGATCCTTCCACCAATGATCATGTTGAAAGTGTCTCCACATCAGCTAATGAGTTAGAGGACATATCTCAAGAATTTATCCCAAAGAATGATTGACATCTTTCACCAAAGTCTTGCAATGGTCCTTTCCAAGACATATTGACATCCTTCGACCTCATGGTTGCAGATATTGAAGAAATCCTCAACTCACCATTTGATCCAAGTCCACTCAAAGATCAAGAGGATACTGAGCCACTTCCCATGCCTAATGATGATGTCCAAGAACCCTTTGTAAGAAATCCACCCTTTGAAATTAACCCATGTCAAGAACTTGATCCAAAGCATGTTGAAAGCAATTCTGAAATCACTCAAGATCAAGAATTCGTATCTCTAAGATACTACAATGATCTAATGGAAACTCTCTTATCTATACAAGATGTCACAAAAGATGATCATATTCATATGGCACATTCTCCTCCATCCACACATGAGATGCTTTCTTTGGATGGACACATAAATGATCTTCATTCAAAACAAGAGTATCATACTCTTGATATCATTACCAAGGAACAAGAGTCTCCTACTCTTAACATTTGTACACATGATCAAGATATAGAAAAATCTAGAGACATATTGAAAATAGATCATGAAGTAGGCTTCTGCAGAAGTGGTGAATCAAAAACATCTTATGAGGACATATCCGAAATAGATCATTGAAAAGAATTCTACAAAAGTTGTGAATCAGAAACGTCTTTTGAAGACATACTAGAAATAGATCATGAAGAAGGCTCCTACTAAATTCATGAATCAAAAACATCCTGTGAAATGAGTCATGAGGAAGACTTTTATGTGGATAGTGAATCATCAACACCTCTTGAAGAAGCATTAAAATATGATATTTCACAAGATCAAGCCAAAGATATCAATCATAAAGTTATCACACATATGGAGGATCCTATCACTTATAAACTTGGATCACTTATATTTTATAGGGAAAACTATCCTATCAATGAAGATGTTGTCACCTTTGAAGATGCACAACAAAGAAGAGAAGGGTTAGCACCTTGTTTCCAAGGTAAATCATATCCTATTGCAAATAAAAAATTTCACCAGATTAATTATCAAGGTAGAGGGTTAGGCCTATACGAATAGGGTATCCTAGAACCAGTGTAGATTATTGGCAATCCTAAGCATCAAGGTCTTGGTTATTTGACAATTAAGGAATCTAAACATATCAATGATACCTCTATAAAACAGGGGACAACTTCATCTCATGCAAACGTCAACATAGGGAGTACGGAGAATCCTTATGATGAAACTAATGTTAGTACTACAACCCGCCACATCATGAATCTTCATCCACCCATCACCCCATCCATGAATTGGGACCAACATCAAAAGAAATATTTGAATAAAAGCACAAAAAACATTATTAAATCAAAAGAAGCTGAGAAGCATAATGGACAAATCAAATACACATGGATACCAAAAAATAAAAAATAAAGATTATCCCGATCAAATTCCATCAGTGAAAGAAACTATGGCGCAAAATAAAAAAGGGAAAATAATCCATCAAAAATATCCACAAAGGAAAAATAAAACTTTTCAAGCAACATACAAAGTATATTGAGCAGTTGGTCCTAATTCTACACACACTTCCATATCCACCCATTATTGCTCATCTTCTCAAGTTTGGAGAGTCAAAGTTCCAAACTGTCAACCAATCCATCTTTTATTCCTAAACGCACTGCATCCACGCCTCCATGCATGATATCCAATTATCACATTGACCATGTATTGGCAGCAATCCTTCATCATAAGGATTCATAAGGAATTCTATTACGATGTGCACACAAAGATAAAGTTAACCTTGGTATCAACAAATCAGAACATAAATCTCCAAAGTTGCATTCAAGTGCAAATATCTTGGCAAATCAACTTCTTCAAGCAAGATATCGATGGCACATTATGAAAAAATAATCTACATCAACACCACCAAGTGGCTCATCATGAGCTTAAAATCTTTCAGCAAAAAATATAAAAATATAAATATTTCAAAAAAATAGAAAAAGGATTGAAAATAGTAAATAGAAAAATCGTCCTCTAGTGAAAACCACTTCGTTGGCACTTTGGGAAAATACCATGATGAAAACATGGAAAACAGGCATCATGTGTAGAATTGAGCATTTGCATGCACCAATTTAGTTGGAAGCATCTCATCCCATCCATAATAAATCCAACATTCCATCCATCTTGTCCATAATAAATCCATTCAACCATGAACCATTTATCCAATCCATTTTCATATATCTGCATCCATCTTCCAACTTATCTTGATCTTGACAAAGTTTGGTGTGCACACTTTACACTTGCTTATGGTAAAAGTCTTGACATGGGTCATTTTCATTGATCCTATCCTACCCAACATTATCTAAGCCATGAAGCACTATACAGATGAGCATCCTCTATTCAAACACCTTATCTTGTCACACGATAATCCTTGGCATCCTTCGCATGCTTACCATATCCATCCATCCATCCATCTATCTAAGCATCCACCCATGGCCCTTCAAACATTGCTAGACATTGGGGGCAGATATTTGCATCTTTCTTTAGGAACAAATATTGATGTATATCCTCCAACTTATGTGGTGATCCAAACATTGGAAAACATGAAATCAAATTAGTCAAATAATTTGTGAGAAAAAAACACTACAAATCACTAGCCCATGACATATTTTGACAAGATGATGTTCCTTATCAAGCTTTATCTTTTACCGAACATCAATTCAAACAATCAATATCTGATACATCTAATGTATACTTCAAATCACATCAAATCATCAAAATAATTTTGTTCCAAATCAAGCCTCAAAATCCCGATCAATCAAAATCCAACCAATCCATCATCATCTCGGGATATCCTTCCCAATCCTCATGTTGCTTAACACTATCCTTGCATTTTTGTGTATCCTCAACAATGTTATCATCATCAATCCATCAATTCCCAATCATGGTGTTGCTTATGTTCACTATCCTTGCATTGTTGTGTATCCTCAACAATGTTATCATCATCAATCCATCAGTCAAATCAATCAAACCTAGCTTGGTTTTAAACAAAATCCCAAAAAAAAGCATTGATATTATATCCATATCCAAATCATCAAAATTATGTGAAAAATAAACATCCAAAACATATCAAAAATCCCAAAATAGGTCAAAAAAGGTCAAAAAAATGGTTATCAAACTACGTCGTCTTTGGCAATCCATTTGTCCATCTATCTCGTCAATAATCAGGTATGTGTCAGTCGAATTATGTGGTCTCTACATGTATAACGTAGGGAAGGATAATCTATTGATCAGCTCCCAAGACCCCTAGGATAGGTCTTTAAGTTAGCCTCTTGGTCAAAATATCATAAAATACCAAAAAAATTTGAAAAACCTGAAAATCAAAACAACCTCAAAGCATTCAAAAAACACAAAAAACATCCAAATATTTGAGAAAACCCAAAATGGTGCAGCCATCTCATCTCATTTTCACCCACAATAATCATCACTCATAGTAAATCATCATCTCTTTCACCCTTTTGCAAAAAGATTGGAAGCAAGTCTAGCAGGTTTAAAGGTAAAAGTCTAATCATCAAAGTCTCAAGTCTAGGTCAATAAGTCAACAAGTTAATCAACTCGGAGTATCAATATCTTATCATCCAATCAATCTCATCATCACCTAATCACAACATGTCCTAGGATGCATCCTTCCTACAATGGACATCAACTTCAGGCATCACCATAGTTTAGTCTTAGCTAGCGGTATGAAGTACATTAGCTTGTTTGTTTACTTTATCTTTGTCTTTTTTGACTTATCTTATTTTTGCGCTCATTCCAATGACCTCTCGATGATGCCTAATCAAAACAGTTTACAGAGAAAGGAATGGGGCAACGATCATTATCTTTTTATCTACTATTCTTTTTGGATGTTCTTGTAATATAACTTGGTCATGCATGCTATGTTTAGATTGTAGGGAAGGTGTCTTAGATGTCTTATTGACCAAATAGGAAGGTATGATTTTCTATGTTTTGGTTCGAGATGTTTAGAATATCTGAACTGCATTTTGAATAAGGTTTCATATGTTAGGTGTGAACAAGAGTACTCATATTTGATTGTCGAGTCAAAGTCCATCACACTAGGTGCAACACCATCCTAGTTCTTTATACCTTGATGCATTGTACCTATGTGTGTTATCAAACACAAGGAAAGTTATGCTCTTTATCTCTCCCATCCTTCGGTAAGCAATACATCATCATCATTCATCATAATATCTAATAATGTCTCGATGACCCATAGACTTGTTGGACCTATGCATCTTCTTAGATTCAAGGGTTGATCCCTCCCATTCATCTATCCTATTTCATGCTAAAATAGTCATCAATGCATCCATCTTGGATTCATAAAACATTTGTACTCTCATCCTACGTAATCATGTCATATGATCATCATAGGACATCATCCATCTCATCCATCTCACATGCATTAAACCATCATTTAAGTTGTTTAAAATAATATAGATTTGTTATTCTAAGCATCTTACAAACATCTCATTTACATAATCATTATCATATAGATCTATTAGTCTAACCATTCGTACATCCATCTTGAACCTCTTTGTCACGATATTGACCCTCAAATTAAAATTTTCACTCAATCTCTTGAGGGAGCAATGTACCAACATACTTCTTTTCGTTGGGGTATCCGAAAAAATCAGATTTTGTTTTAATTTCGAGCTCGGCGACATCATTATTTGAATCAATGCAACATGTACATTGCTTCAAAGAGGGGAAAAATGTAGGCACATAAAATATACATGCACCTAATCCAGAATCACTAATTTCATTTCCCCCCTAATTATCCCTCTCCTAACCATTTTAATCTCATCGTATTTCCTCTTTTAATTAAATAAATCAATCTTTAATTAATTAAATCATATTTCCCCTTCTACTTAACTTTGTATCTAATTAAATATATCATTTTAACTAATTAAATCGTATTCTTCTCTTTAATTAAATAAATCAATTTTATTTAATTAATCTCCTAATGTTCCTTCATTTAATTGAATAAATCCAAATATTTAATTAAATCTCTATTGTTTTTTATCTTCTCATTTAATTTAAATAAATGCAAATATTTAAGTTGAATGTCACAATCAACTAACCTCCATTAAAATTAATCAAATCATGATTAAATCTAATCAAAATCCATCACATCCTCTAGCTTTTGTAGCTTGCACAAAAAAATCATTTAATTGATTTATTAAATCCTCTATTTTCCCTCAACATGGCATCAAAAGGGAATATTCCTCCAAATTTGAAAATCCCTCCAAATGTGATTTTTCCTTCCAACAAAGCATTTAACTCGTCTCTTACATGTCTCCAACTTGGCATTTAAGACTCTTTTTTCTCCCTCCAACAAGCCAACTTTCAAATTTTAAATCCACCTAATAGCATTTATCATGCACAGTGACCAAAATGTGCACAACGTTCCTCCATTGACATGTTGAAAAGTGGCATCTTTTCATTGTCTCATTCTTTATTGCACATTCCTCCTATATTTCATTCTTATATCCTTCTATTCTATAAATAGGGGATTCTTCTATTGATTTAAAGACGCAACTTGATCTACAATCTTGGGCATTTGCACTATCATCATCTTGGCATCAATATCATTTTGATTTTATCAAGGGGTGGGAAAGGGCATCCTTTCCACATCAAAAGGAGCACCACTCCCACTATGGAATAGAATTTGGTCATGTTTTCATGTTCTTTCATTTAGTTTTCTTTGTTCTATTTATCTAGTTTTCATATTTTGACACGATTGAATATTTCATTGGAATGCTATATTTTCTTATTTTAAATTGACTAACTAAACTAATGGTGGTCATTTTTTGAAGTATGTAGATTTAGGGTTCACAAGGATTGTATTCTTTCTTTAATCTTAATACCCAAGAAAATGAAGATGCATATGGATGTTTTGTATTTTTCAAGGAGGTTAAACATGATTATATGAATAATATGATGCCATCCATTGTAGATGATTATGTTTGTAATAATCAGTTAGTAGTTTTAAGTGACAATGGAGTTTTTTTTTCTTTTTCGATGAGGCTTATAAGGAGAATAGTAAAGATCCATGATATATTAAAGAAAATGAGGTGTGTTCTTTTACATCCTATGATAGCTATATTAGGGAAGATGAAAGAACTAGGATGTTTTTTCAATCAAATGATCCCTTTTCTAATGTTAATGTTATTGATTATACACTCAAAAGTGATTTCAATGAAGAACATGTATATAGATCCCTACTTGATGGAGGCTCTTGCATTGTTTCGATTGAGGATAGTGACACAAAGTGATACTCATGGTGAATTTATTGCTATTATATGTGCAAATGGTGAGGAAATGTTTTGATTAGATTAAAATGGGAAGGGTTTTTACCCATTTAAAAAACATCAATCGAGTCAAAATGAGGGGCTCATGAGAAGTGAAATGCCCATAAAGAAAAAAAGAAAGAAACAACTACAAATCAACCAAAAATAAAAATAAAAACAATACACAGAGCAAAACCAATAGGGGACTGAAATAGCTATTGGTCTCCCAAAATCCTGAGATGACTAATTTCCTATCACTCCTTAGCCAAGAAGTGGAGCTTTTCCTCAAATGAATGGGGTCCCTTCTAAAGAGATTGGTTCTCCACAGTAGTGTTTTGAGGCAAAATACCCCCCACTTTTCCTTTTTTCTTTGTGTGACTATCATCAAGACCACCCTTTTCCGTCATTTTTCCGTGATTATTCCTTATTTCTTGTTGAAAGACCTAGATGTTCAGATTGGTATTATTCATGGTCTCCTTGCTATAATTAGTAATCTCTTGGAGGCATCACATAGTTTTGTCCTAATTGCTATGAATAGTAGAAATTTCCTTCTACAAATTTATGTTGTCCTCCTCCATTCCCACAAGGGATCTAAGCTCTTCCACCTCCTTGTCCCAATTGGACCATTGGTAAAACAAATTAGGAAGGGAAGAAAGCATATCCCAATTCCCATTATCCTCCACCTCACCCGACCATGGAGCCTACTAATTTAAGAACATATTTTTTTGGCACTTGAATTTTTTCTTTTGCAATAACGAGTTAGCCCAGAAGCCACTTGAGGAAGTCATTTTGAAAATTGAATATCATTGAAATTTAATTTATTTTAAGTTGAAGGGGATCACAAGAAGCACAACTATCAATACCCACATTGGGTTCAATAGAGGTCCCATCCATATTAATGCAGAGTTTAGGGGAATTATGCGGGCTAGAAGGGTTAATGATAGGAGGGGTATTGGGGACATTAAACACCTCTGCATGAACATAAGAGTGTGCAGTGGAGCTACCAAGGGAAGGGATCTAGGACTCATCCTTATATTTTTCCAAATTATTAGAGCCAAAAATGGAAATGGGCTCAAGGAAGGAAACAATTTTAATGGGTTTGAGAGGAGTTTCCTCATTAACAAGAGTTATTCCCTAGGCATGGGTGATACAAAGAGTGGAGGGAAGGGTTATTCCTTATGAATATTTCTTTTTCTGCATGTGACTATCATTATGACCACCCTTAGCCATCCTTGGTCATTTGTAATTCCACCATCTTTCATAAATCTCTCCATATATTTTTTGTAGTTCCCTTTAGGCTTTTGAGGGATGCAAACATCATCCAATGAAAGCCCTATCACCTCAACAATCAACTCGATATTCATAAGAAAGGATCACCTATCAATACTGATGATGTCATCCTTCCAAGAATTAGAAAAACTCAACATAAAGCTTAGGGTCATGCCCCTTCATGGCTTCCAAAAACGAGGTCACTTACCACATTGAATAATAGGCCAAGCCTCCCTATCCTACTTCTATGCCTCACAAATATTAGTTTCGTCCTAGACCAACTCGCCCCCTATGGAAAAAAAATAAGACAACAGAGCAAGATAACAAGCTTTTTAGAAGTATCAAGAACAATGCCAAAGCCATAAATAAAAGGCTTGTGAAAAGACTACTTAGAGAGGGTAATTTGAAATAATTGAAAATCATGGTTAATGACGAATGGAGCTGACAAAAGATTTAGCTCAATCTCTTTTCTAAAGTAATTTGAAATCATTATTAAAAATAACTTGCAAAAATTCCTAGGGATACGAGAAATATTATTCCAGATAATTAAATTTGGAGTAAAAGCACCAAGGTTAGCTAGTGTATCTGCAATGTTTTTTCCATTTCTAAACATATGAGAAGATCTTTTATTCTCAAGAGAAATAATGAGATTGTGAGCTGATAGGATGGGGTCTCAGAGGGACTAGTAGGGTGTAGCCATCCTCGTCAACAAAATAATGGTGTTTCTAGAGTCTCCCTCGATGACTAGGTTGGAAAAGCTAGCATTTGTGGAAAATTGAATATCATAGAATTTCGCTTCCACCTCAATAAAGCTAAAAGATTGAACACCATAATTCACCTCCTAAGAGTCAATAATTTTTTGATTATGAACACAAATGACCCCATCTCCATCTGATGATGATAAAATATTATGTTATACATCTTAAGATATGTTTTTTGATGAGAATATTGATGTATATAGTTTATGGTAGATATTTTGGTTGAGAAATTTGTTAATGAAGTACCTCATTGGCTTTCCTATAGTGTTGTCAATAGTTTTTCGAATGTGGATAACCTTTTTTATGTAGATATTTCTTCTAGCTTATGAAATATATGTTTTGTACTTAAGGATGAATAGGATGAGAGAAAAAATGTATTCTTATTAGTATTTATCTTTTAGTTGATTGAATTGAAGAGCATAAAATAGAGGGATGATTCAAAGGACATAACCCTTTTCATGAGGTGCCATAGGAAGATTTACATCATAATATTTTAATATTTACATAAGTGCAAAAGAGAATATCAATTATTAGATGATGTCACATCTTGTAAGCCAAATATTATAATATTAATGAGTATTTATGTGACCTGGAGGCTTCCTATGTAGTTATGATCATTATTTTTTATTGATGAAAATGTCATACCTAAATTTGAGTCACTTTGTTAGAATAACTATATGTTGCAAGAATGACAGTGTTGTCATTGATGTCAATAGGAAGTCTACTAACTAGTGTTGTCATTGATATCAACTGTGGGATGAAGACATTGAGGATATTTAGAAAATTGTGAAAAGAGGAAAGTAGGTTGTACATGTATAGTTGAGACCTTGAAGAGGTATTGTGAGTACATGGAGCTATTCTTTTGTTGTAGAGTCTTAAGATGTGCTAATGAGCTGAGATGATGGGTCTGGTACTTGGCTTCCATATGATTTTGAGAAAAAATAATAAAAAAAGTAAACTGTGTCAAGTGTAAACATTCATAATGACCTCTCATATTGTGCTTTGTGTTCTTTTTGTTTCAATGCTATGCCTATAAAGATCTTACAAGTTATTCAAGATTGAAATAGGTTGCTATATTCACAAATTGGGTTTCTAGATCATACATATAATGTGAGATATTTTCATTAGTGTGACAACTAGTTGTTGAGTGGTGTTTCAATTGTTTGGGAGAAATTTAATTGCTCCACATTTCTCTGCTAATTGGACTCAAGTTGTGTAGATCTTGGAAGTGGCTTATAATGTCTTTATCTCTCCGAGATCAAGTTTTTTTACTTGATTTGGTGCAATATAGTGTAAGTTTTAATTATTAGTATCCAAACAAGGGTTATTAGTTGTCCTAAGTTAAAGTAGTTGTTGATGTGAAGCTCGGTTGATGAATTCGACAAATATTAAGTACTTTGTGGATAAATTTAGATTGAATTCAAGTAGATTAGGCTATCTAGAACTTTTGGCTTGATCTAATGAAGTGTGTACTTAATGCCTATGGCGTTTTGCACAGGTATTGGTCGAACTTGTGTTTAACACTACACACGAGGATTGTGGAATCGTGTTGAAGTGTATTGGGATCTATTTGGGTCCTAATTAAGGATTTATGTAGGTCATATTTTGTTCCTATCCACTATGGGAATATTTGGATGCTGACCTAGTTTGAATTTGTATAATGGCTAGTGGTTGATATCAAATAAATTTTTGAGGTAGAAGTTGATATAAATATGAATGGTGTTAATGCAAGAGAAGTAAGGAAAGAGTAATAAACAAGATAGATGTGAAAAATGATGTGAGTAAGGTGTATCTGATGTGAATTTTCATAGAGTAGTGTGAAATTTATGTTAGGGTTCCTAAAGGTATCCAAAAAATTTCATGTGAGACTATGAAAGTGTGTAAGAAATTATGGTGGACTCATTGTTGCATTGAGAAGTATTTATCTATGTAAAATTCTTCTTATACCTTCTTGTATTCTTTTTGTGCCAGTGGGCCCTAGCTGTGAGCCTTTTTGGATAGTGTGTCATATTCTGGTAGTGAGCCTCTTTGTACACATTTTTCTATTACTTATATTGTGAGCTAATCCTCACCATGGTTTTTCCTTCATTGGGTTTTCCACGTGATCTAGTGTTCTAATGTGTGTGGTATTGTGATTTCAGTTTTTGTTGTTGGAATTTCATGTTTAATCATTTTAATAGAATAAGAGTATATTGAATGCTTCTAGATATATTTACTGTTGAGTATTTTTGAAGGTTTTATTTTCTAAAACTGATTCACTCCCCTCTTAGTTATCTTTTTAATTTCAATAATTGGTATTAGAAAAAGGCTCCTTGAAGAAGAGGTTAACTACTTGAGGTAGATTTGAGATGGCAAACAAGATTCCTTTGGAATAACCTAGATTTGATGGCACAAATTATGCATTTTGGAAAACACTGATGGAAGGATATTTGTGTGCTCTAGGATATGAACTTGAGAAGGCCTATCAGACTCCATACAATCCACCTACGAATGTTCTGAGTGCAAGTGCATAGGTTAAGGTGCATGACATCAATGTTAAGGTAAGGTACATTATTATGAACAATCTTTCAAAATATGAATTAGTTAAAGCTATGAGTTTTAAGACTACTAAATAAGTTTGGGATAAGTTAGAAAGAATTTATGAAGGAGATCCTCACATCATGTATGGGATTATCTCCTTCTAAACTTAATAATTTTCTTTATACATGAGCACCAACTATTTCAAGACTTTGAGGAAAAGTAGTCAATCTATTGGACCTCCTCAACATCAATCAAGTTTTCTACTACCTCCTCATTGTTTAGGTAATCAAGAGGTTACACTACCTCCTAATGTAATTATTTTTCTTGAGGGATTCTACTACTTGTACCTTCAACTCATTTCTCTAGTGCTTGATGAGCTAGTTATTCTACTTCTTTTTTTAGTTGCTACTTCTCATCTCCAATAGAATCTTGGACACTAATTTCTACAACATAAGTAAATGTGATCCAATATTGGTTGCACATTAAAATAATTAGATCCTTATTAAACATATGAATTCTATTTTATAATTAGGCTCATGCTCTTTTCTCCTTCCTTCCCCAATTAGTATGACAACATTTTTATTTCCTTTTCTCAACATCCATATAAATTATATGATTTTTTTATCAAATCCTCAAATTCATTATACCCATGTTCTCATAGGTATACCTACGTTAATTCTAATTAGAGGAATGAATTGATCTAGATCCATATTCCTTATCTTCTCTAATTTCATCTTGTACAATTCCAATTTATATTTTAAGAGAACCAACACTTATTTTGATGTGATTCTAAAGTCATAAAATACCATTTTTGGTTGGAAGGATGATCCCTTCTTATGGTTTGTCAAGTGAAGCTTTTTTCTAAGTTCATTTAATTTCAATATTATCTTGATGAACTCAATTATTTTTGAAATCCATTTAGGTAGAACATGAGGTACCAAATTTTCACTAGATAAACTCTAATAATTTATGAATTTGGGGAAAGAAACTAATCAACCTATTTACTTAAATTCTTCTATAGGTCATTTTTTGTAGGTTTCAAGAATCTCATGATAATATTACTCAATATCAATTCAATATATCCTACCAATTCAAACAACTAGTGTACAAATTATCTCTCAAACAAAACATAATCTATTGTACTACAATGTTGTCCTCTAAAATATGTATCTACTAGGTATGCAATCTCCTTGTGGATTTTGATACTTTAGTTGCAAGGCTTTGACCAAAAATTTTATTCATTTATGCAAAAATATAGGAAAACATGGAGTACCATTTGAAGGAATGGATACTACCATCTTCTTTGAATTCCATATCAAATAATTCTAAATTTATTTAGTAATATACGATACATAATCAAATTCTATGATAAGATACTTATGCTAAATTTCAACTACTATCATCTTTAAATAAATTGGTATTTGAGGTTTTAATTAATCCCAATACCAATCATAGAGTATATTATTCTTTTCTAAAATAATCCCCAATTGTATCTTCACTATAAGGATCTATCTCACTTTCTACTATCGGCGTTGGTAAACAAGAACTTATTTTCGTATGATATGGAAACCACCTAACTCTATAACTAAATTTTTCCCTGTTATAATCCTTCTATAAATAACCAAATTTAATGTTGACATTTTCCATAGGATTGAGGTTAAAAACTTCTTTTATTAGTTCTTTATTCATTACTAATACTTAGACATCCTTGCAACTATATAATTTCATAATATTAACATTATTTTTATGGATTCGAGCTAGAATGTAGAGTGTATAAATGTAAACCTATCTCAAAATAGTAATGGTATGATGGATACTCTTCCCTTGGACCAGAGAGGGTATTATGTGAAAGAGTGGGAGTCTAGGAAGGAGGAGGAGAATCAAGAAGAGACTAACATGGAGGATTTAAGCTTTAATAATAAGAGGAGGAACAAGAAAAATCATCAACTGAGTACTCTGAAAGGGATCTCAATGAGAACTAGAGCAAAGGAATATTGTGGAGCTACAAAGAATAGTTAAGGGGGAAGATCTACACAGTGACACAGGGAGAATGATAGTATGTAGGACATTGTGGATGGTTATTAGAAGACCATTCCCGAAATTTGCAATCTCACTCCAGGCAAGAAATGAAGAGCATGTTGAATAGCCTCCATAAGAGGGATGTGGTGTATAATTTTGTTAGAGATGATAAACCTGATATTTTATTGGTTTAGGAATCTAAAATGCCTAAAGAAAAAGTGGAAATGATTAAGTTATTTAAATTATGTGGGGTTCAGGGGAATAGTTCAGAAGGTGCCTCTGGTTGTATTGTCACCTTTTGGAATCTTAATTTGATCAAAGTTGAACCATTGTTTAAAAATGCTAACCATGTGGCCACCAGATTTACTCATATCAGAGACAATTTCAGTTGGATCATGGCTAACATCTATGCCCCTAATGGAAGGGGGGCTAGAAAGCTTTTTTGGTGAAACTTGGCTGCCTTTCACTGTAAATTCATTAATGAGACCTGGGTGGTTATGGGAGATTACAATACTCCACTGCAGGATAATAAAAATTTAGAAAAGATCCCAGATCAATATGGAAAGAAAAATGGACCTTTTGGATTTCATCAACAATCAAGCACTGATAGATTTAGAGCTACAAGGAGCTTCATTTACTTGGTCTAATCTTAGAGTGGGTAAGGAGTTGATTCAAGTTAGATTAGACAAAACCTTAATTTCTAATTAATGGTTTCTTAAGTATTTTTTCTCTTTGAAATACCTTTCGAGGGTGGGCTCTGATCATTTTCCTATTAGCTTTGTGGCAGATCCTATTGTGGATAAAAGAAATATCCCTTTTAGATTTGAACGTATGTGGTTGCACCATCCTAAGCTCCATGATGAGGTTAGGAAATGGTGGAATATTTCTATTTCAGGGACTGCTATGTTTAGGGTGGCTAATAAACTAAGAGAAATCAAAATCAAGATTAGAGAGTGGAATAAAGATTCTATTGGCAATATCTTCAAAAGAAAAGATGAGCTAAAGTCAGATCTAAAGGAGATCTTGGAGAAGATCTAGCAAGAGGTATGCAATATGGAGACTAGAAAGAAATAAAATGGGCTTCTTGTGGAGATGCATGGCATCATAGCTAAAGAGGAAGGCTTTTGGAGACAAAGATCCAAGGTTCAATGGCTCTCAATTGGGGATAAAAATACTAGATATTTCCATATGTCTACCCTAAAACACCACGCTGCGAATAGGATAACTTGTATTGAGGAAAATGGTGTTCATTTTGAGAAGGAAGAGGACATCAGGAGACAAGTTGTTGAGTATTTTAGCAATCTCCTTTTGGCTAATGATGGGGTTAATCAAAATTTGCAGGACTCTCTTTCAACGGATATCCCCAGTCTGGTTAAGGAGGAGGATAACAAAATGCTCTCTTCCATCCCATCGAAGGAAGAAATTAAGAAATCTACCTTTTCTTTTGAAGGTAATAAAGCCCCTAGACCTAATGGCTTTCTGATATTCTTTTTTCACTGGTTCTGGGATATTATTGAAGAGGATGTGGTGAATGCAGTTAAGAAATTCTTTAGATCAAGAAGCATTCTGAAGGAACTCAATGCTACCTTCTTGGTTTTGATTCCTAAATGTCCTGGGGCCACGAATTTTGAAGCCTTTAGGCCCATAAGACTTTTTAATTCTTTCTATAAAATTATTTCTAAAGTCATGACTTCCAAACTTTTAACTATCCTCCCTTCTTTAATTTCTGCTCAACAAAATGGATTTGTTCTTGGAATGAAAATTTTGGATTTGATTAGAATAGTGCAACATGAAAATATTCATTCGCTCTCTATTCCTAAGACTGAAGGCTTTCTCTTGAAGCTTCATATTTCCAAAGACTATGACCAGGTTGATTGGGAGTTTTTATTCAAGATAATGGAGGTGTTTGTCTCCAGCAAAAGATTCATTCTAATAGATGCCAACTCATCTCTTCTGCTACCATCGCCATATTGGTGAATGGGTCCCCTTCACATTTTTTTAAGAATTCCAGAGCTTCAAGACAAGATGACCCTATTTCCCCTATTCTGTTTACTTTAATGGTTGAATGCCTCAGGGGGAACCTTAATAGACTGGTTGTTCAAGGAGCCCTGATGGGTTTACACACTTTTTCTAGAAAACTTGTTTGCTCTCATCAACAGTTTGTTGATGACACCATTTTGATGGGTAGATCAATAGTGGCTGAAGCTAGAACTCTTTAAAAGGTTTTGGACAACTATGAAGGATATTCTTGTCAAAAGATCAATATTGAAAACAGTTCTCTTTTTTTCTTCAATACTTTGGTTAGAAGACAAAACATGATAGGAATTTTTTTTGGCTACAGAGTGGATGTTCTTCCTTCAATATATTTGGGCTTGCCCTTGGGCCTTAAGCCCTATGAATCTTTCTGGAGTTCCTTGGTGGAAAGATTCAACAAAAATCTAGCGAGATGGAAAGGAGCTTTTCTCAGTCAAGCTAGTAAGATTCAACTCCTCAAGGCCACTCTTCAAAACCTTTCAATCTATGCTCTTAGTCTTTTTTATATTCCTCTTTAATTTGTGGAAGCTATTGAAAAAATACAAAAATGTTTTCTTTGGTTTGGATTTGAAGAAAGGTGGCATATGCCCCTTATTGAATGGGACATGGATTTTAGACTGGAGAAGTTAGGGGGATTGGGCCTTAGAAAAATCAGAACTATGAATAAAGCTCTCCTTGCTAAACAGATTTGAAGAATTTTCTCCTCAATTGGAGAATGGAAGAAAATCTTAAAAAGAAAATATCTTGCTTACATTGGCTCTCTAAATTCTTTGTTGGAATCTCAAAGTCTACCCCATGGATCGGATCTTTGGAATGATATCTTGAAATGGAGTAAAACCCTTCACTTGGGAATGGGATGGAGTATAAGAAATGGGAATATTGTGAGGTTTTGGGAGGATAGATGGATTTTGAAGGAACCTTTGGTTTCTTTTGATAGTTTCAAACAATGGGCAGGCATTTGCAAGGCTACTTTTGGAATCCTATTTAAAGACTACTAGAGGAATGGGTGTTGGGTGAATCTTTGCCAAATAAGTACGGATATTGCCCCTATCCAGTCTTCCCTTATGGATTTCAAAATGGACTTGAACTATCAAAAGGACATCATGGTTTGGATGGCTAGTTCTTCAGGCAACTACTCTATTTCGTCTATTGTCTCTTTGTTGTCTTAATCTCCTAGCCCTCCCCCCTGTAGGGCCAAACCTTGGTTATGCTTCTTGACCCCTAAGGTTAATATTTTCTTTTGGATCCTTTTTCAAAACAAGGTGCTTACGGTGGACAACCTTTGTAACAGGGGTTTTCAGATCCCCAACTGCTACTAGCTCTATAAGTCTGCAGCGAAAAGGATTAATCATTTGTTTATTCATTGTTCTTTTGTGAGCTCTATCTAGGAAAGGTTCTACTCTCCATGGAGTATCTCCTAGGTGTCACTTGGTACTATTAAGGATCAATTTACTCAATGGGTGGTGCCTTCCTCTAACCCACATATTCACAAGATGTGGTCTTTAACTTTCCCTTACATTTCCTGGGGAATTTGGAAGGAGAGAAATAATAGAGTTTTCAGGGATAAGGAAACTACTGAGAAAATTATGTTTGAAAAAATATTTAGACTCATTGGGGTAAATTTTAATTTGGCTCCTTACCATGAGGGATGAAATTTGTGGTTTGTTCGACTTATGACTTTGAAATGGCCAAATTTTGGGAGATTAAATGAGATGTGTCATTGGCTTCTAAACCTTCTAAAAAGAATCATGATAGTGTCTTGTGGTATCACCCTCCCAGGGGTTGGATTAAAGCCAATTTTGATGGGGCGGCGAAAGGGAATCCGGGAATGGCTGGGAGTGGAGGTGTGTTATGTGATGATAAAGGTATGTTCATTGTTGTTATTTTTGTCTCTTTGGGGAAACAAACCAATCATTTAGCTAAAGCTATAGGAGCCTACCAGATCATTAATTTGGCTAATAGTTTGAATTTTAAAAATATTTGGATAGAGGGAAATTCGAAGAATATCATTGATTGCCTCCTTGGCTATCCCCCCCTATCTTGGACTACTAAGTACTAGATTGATGAGGCTAGGGACTATTTATCTAAGTTTGAGAAAGTCAAAATTTCCCATATCTATAGGGAAGGGAATGGTGTGACGGACTTCTTTTCCAATAAGAGAATAAGACATAATAGAAAGGTGATGTGGCAGAATTACCAATATTTTCCTGCTAACGTCAGAGCCCAAATCAACTATGATTGCACTTGTGGGAGAGAAGTTGCATTTAAAGATGATTAAAGAGAAAGGTTTTAAGTATCGAGATGTTATAAGATTTGGTGGTAGAATCATAATGAAAATGACAGATGTGTTGAGCTTGCGCATTTTGTGGGTGCTTTGGTTTTGCTGTGATCTCAGAAGGTTGTATTTTCTTGGTGAGGGCTTTCATAGAAAAATATTGACGATAATGGGAGGAAGCAGGAAATGATTTGAGCCTACTGCGTGTAAAAGGAATAAAGACAATTCAAAGGTTTGGAAGAAAATTGAGAAGGGAGGGCTACAACCATTCATTGAAAGACTTCATGGGCTAGACCTAGGAGCTACTAATTATTTTGCAAAACACTAGAATAAAGGAGAGTTCATTATCTTTGGAAGGAAGGTGTAGGTGGATGAGGCGCTTATTGGTGAAGTTACTGGTCTCTTTTTTGATGGTGTGAAATTTTGCCATGATAGGAAATATTTAGATGAAGTTGTTATCATTTTTCTTTAGATGGAGGAGTAGAACAATAGACTTGTTAAAGTCTCTAATAGCTATTTTGAGTCGAGCAAGATCAAGAGAATTTGGACGGAGGTGGTAAGAGTCATAATGGAATACATTACATTGGATGGGAGATTTAACAAAGTATACAGATATCATTTCATTTTACTCAACCACTTCAGATATAAGGTTAGGGTTTCTTTCCACTATTACCTATTGTGCTCTTTGAACAATAGCATTGAGGAGAATAGGAAAAATCTTGACAAGAATCCGATCCTGCATGCTGGCCTTATTCGGCTCATTTATGAGCACTTCAAAAATATTTCGGATGTCTCTAACCCCATCTCTACCTTGGCCTTGGTGGGTTACGACACTGAGTCTAGCTCACCTGAGGATATCAAGGGTTCAGACCCATACTGGGTGAAAGAGATTACTCATCCTCCTAATAAAAAAAGGAAGAACACTCCTTCTGCTAAGCCCTCAAATAAAAAATATTATCCTCAGAAAAATTCTTCCTGAAGCATCAGTGTCAAAGGACAAGATAAGGGATGAACCCCCTATGGATAAGTTGATGGCCTACTCGAAGGATTCTCTAGAGGATGAAATTGCGGAACCTTCTAGCAAGGAAATTTCCTCTACCTCTTTCCACTCTGTTGACAGAGAGGATAGGCCAAGCCCTAATGTAGACTTGAATCTTGATGATCCTGCTTTTGAACCTGATATGGAATTTTATGGCGATATTCTTTCTCTGGCCAGAAATGGAGCAATTGATAATTTAAAATTTTTGAAGTGGGTATTTCATGAAATTAAGGACCTAAATCTTAAAAACAATGCTATCACCAGTAAAGTGGAAATTCTAGAAGCCAAAGTGGTGGAGCAGAACTCGATTGAGACTTTGTGGATGGTGGACAAGAAGATGGCCATGGCCGAATACCTCCAGAAAGAGGTAGATTTCACTAAAAACCTTAAGAAGGACGGGGAGAACCTTGGAAAAGATATTGAAAAAATTAGGGAAGCTCTAAAAGACATGATAGAACACAACCACAAAATTGTTAAAAATAACTCTACTATCTCGAGGGCTTTGGCGGAAAAAATGGACAACACTTAGCAAGGACTTTTTATTGTGGATCTAGACATTGAGAACAACATAAACGAAGTGGAGGATTTGGGCCCTTCAAAGAGAACCAGGGCCAACATGAAGAAAAAATAGGATACAATGCCTTTGGAGACCCGGGATCTGAAGATGGTGGCCCAGGATCTAGACATCCTGGAAACGGAAGTGGCAAAGACCTTAAAGTCTATGGGTTAGGTTTGGTTGGGTATTTGTTGTCGCTGGTTTTTTTCTTTCCTTTTGCTGGATTTTGTTGGTGGTTGCTGCTCTTTTTTGTTTATCTTTGGTGTGCATCCTGTCTTTTCCTAGACTTACATATGATCTATCTTTTATTAGTTTGTAAACTTTGTGGTTTCGGGTCCCTGTAAAACTCATTTTTTCCTCAATCAAAAACATTATTTTTATACAAATAGCATGGACTAGTTCTACATTCACAAAAAAAATTATGACTAATAGATTTCCCACATTATATCACCAAATATTTTAAATTGGATTCACTGCCATTATGTGATTGCTTAAAAACTTGAGCAATTCCCACCCTAGGATTGGGATAACTACATATCTTATAAATTCAACATGGTAAATAATTATTTTCTAGAAAAAATTCTAGTATCCTATTTGTACTTTGATCTCTTCAAATAAATGGGGATATAATTCAATATATCATGCTCCAAACCATTTTTTCCTATTAGTATGAGAGGTACTTGAACTGAGCATCTCAGGATATGGTATTCTAAATCATAGTTATGTTTTTCAAATTATGGATGTTAATTTCTATTGCAATTGTAGAAATGACCTAATACCTTAAAATATTAAAATAATAACACTAAGTAGATAATTATATGCACAAAAACGATAGCCTTACATACCAATTCTACTAGAAAGTTAATTTTTTCTTGAATTCATTCCCAATGGAGGGAAATATCATAGCAAGTGAAATGCTTCATAATTCTTGTCTCATATTCTTCCTCATATTTTTGAAATGATGTCTCTTATAATTTAAATTAAATCCCTAAAAGAAACAAAGAATTTTCACCACCCTTTGTATTGAATGGTCATATGAGAAAAATTGGATGGCACCATATGAGCCATTTAGTTTTTTGAATGTGGGTCCTTTTGATATTTTACAATGATTGTATTAATAGATAGAACATATGTTTTCCCTTAGCATAAAATAATTTAAATTTTTTCTTTCCAAGTCATGATAAGAGGATAAAATGCATTCAAATTATATGGTGACACTAATAATTTCATCTAAATTCTTCTTCATTCACATATAACCAAGCTAGGTCCACATAGTGTTAGGAAAACTAAAGTCTCAACCTTATAATTATAGGAGGTTAATATATTGAGTGTGGCGATTACAAGGGGGGTCACCCCCTAGTAGGATCTGAGGGATGATCCCCTGGCAGGGGCTCTAGGGGTCACATGCCTCGATGGGGGTTTGGGGGTAGTGCCCCATTACTATAAATTTGGGTTGTTCATCACTAGGTTTTAGATTTGATGCTAGATATTTTTCTAGCTTGTCTTTCCCCATAAGGAAAACATATTATACAAGGGCATTGTATTATAGTTGTTTTGTGATGCATTCTAAGAGTCTAATAATTATTTTGTTACCTATTGATCTCTTGTTTGTAATACTCCTATGAGAATTTTTCTCTACAAGTCTATTGTAATCTTCTTGATTTTTTAATAATATACTAGGTGGCCTTTGGAGTGTGGGTTTTTCTCTTGAACTATTTTTCCCTACATAAATCACTATATTTTGGTATGCACAACAAATTTATGTTAATTTATATATAATTTTTTGTAACTATTGTAAATCTTTATAAAATGTTGCATTGCCATGCTCTCAATATTACTCTAGGAAGTTGTTTCACTACCTCATCTCCCTTACAAGTGGTATCAAAGTCTCATCACCTTTGGTTTTGATTGTGGATTATTGTGTTTTTTGAAGTAATCTAGATTTGAGTGGGATATTATGCAAAATATACTTTGTGATCTTGTTTTAGGAATTTTCAAATAGAAATTCCATCACAGAGAATAGAGATGGAGAATTTTTCTAATTTTTTTTTTGAGATGTGGAAGGTTATGATGGAGAATCTTTTGATCGATCAATATTTATGAGATGATATTGGTGAAAATGTTTTAAGGCACATCAAAACCTACATTGACTACTCAATATGATGTCATCAATTATGAAGCCAAGGTTATAATCAAGTCATCCTTGGTAGACTTTATTTTAATCAATATCCATGAAGAGACCTCTACAAAGAAACTATGGGAGAAACTTGATGAGATGTATCAAGTCAAATATAAAGTGAATAATATTTTCTTGAGGAAGAAAATATATTCATTGAAATAGAAGAGGGTGTGAAAATTACAAACCTCCTAGAAAAATTTAATATGTTGGTGGTTCAATTGTTATCAATTGGTGTCAAAATAGAAGAGGAGAAGTGTAAAATATTTCTTTTTTTTTCTTGATTGACGGGATTATCATGTTATGCCTATTGGGAGTAATTTTGTTGTCTTCAAGATTGAAGATAGGTTTTGAACAAAAAAATTTAATGCTTTAGGATGTGGCAAAGGAATGAGTCCTCTACAACTTTCTAGGGTTTTCACCTAGGAGGAAGAGGATTTTCCTTTATCGAGGGGCATTAAACCTTGTGATTCATTTAATGCTAGAGATTGAATATGTATTGAAATGTGCTAAGTGTTGAATAGTGAAATGTAAGATGTAAACCTAACTACTTAACCTAAACTAAGAGATTTTATGTCACTGGAAAACACATGATCTAGTGTAATGATGATAAAATGAAGATTAAACTAAACAAAATAGCCTATTATATAAAGTGGGGGCACTTGGAAAATATTGTGGGTCGAAGAGGAAGTTGTGGAAGCCTTGAAAAATATTAGAAATTAGAATTTTGAGTCAACTGGGATAGTTACGCCAAGTGGGGTGACCTAGTCCCTTTTTAGGTAAACTGCTCCAGATGTCATTTATGCCAACAAGGTCTCCAAATCTATAAATTTTTATGTCGGGAACCTCTAGTAGGACTAGGTTGCCACTATGGGAAACCTAGTCCCTTTCATTTTTTATGGAAAACTAAAAGTGGACATGGAGGCCTATGGTCTTTATGTTGTTTTTTCACGGGAATCCAGACTCACATCTATAAAATGACCTACAAAACATAAGGAATTTGGGTTTCTAATATGGGGTTTTCCTTGGTCAAACCCCTAGTTTGTATTTAAACTTGCAATGAGATAGAAAATTTGCATAAAACCCTAGCTCTAATTGTGTCTAGAACTAGGAAAACCTCAAATAAGACAAAACCCTATTCTATTGTGCTAGAATAAGATGCATGCAAATGATTTGGAGTGAATCTATGTTCAACCTTTGTCAATGTGTGATCTTAAATTTAGAGTGAGCTTGGAGACCTGTAAAAATCCCTAGTTTGTTGTCAAAAAACTTCAACTTTGTTGTGAGAGAGATGAATCTTCTTGAGGAAGATGTTTTCCACTTGATTCTTGGAGATGGATGTAAAAAATGACTAAGAGAGAATGGAAAAATGACTTAAAAAAAAGTATTTATAAGCAACAAGACTTAATTGTTGGTAGTTTTGACCTAGGAGGCCGACACCCATCGGGAATTTTTAACAAAGTATTCATTTTCCTACTTAAAATTACAAAAATCCTCAAAAAGGACTAGGTCACCAACTTGGGTGACCTAGTCCCACTAAGGGATTTTGAAGTGGGATTAGTGCTTTTAAAATAATTTTGATGTTTTTTGTCAGGGGTTGAATGATTCCTTAGGTATAGCAAGCCTCAATGTCAAAATTAACGAACCTTAGGGGCCTATAAATATTGCTTTAGGGTGAAAATTGATGAAAGGGGACCTAAAGTAGGACCAAACTAGGCACAAAATTGTCCTTTTCTTCAAAGGTATACAATTTTTGGTGACACATTTAGCCACCACTTTAGCACCCATATGACTCTATGTGCACATGTAAGCTAAAAGACTCTAGACAAGCAATGCCACTTATTTTCATAAAAAGGATACTCATTTAAAAGGTGGGAGAATGAAGCCCCTAGTGTAGTTATCTGCAAAACCACAATGCTAGTAACTGCATCTTGCAACAGAAATTCATTAGAATTCCTAAAAAAAATCCTCTTATCTAATCCCTAAAGATCAAATTCAAGGGTAGATATACGCCCCCCCTTGATTACACTTGCTATACGGAGGTGGAATCAAGGTAGCCATCTAACCACATCAAATAAGGACATGTATATCGAAGGGTATTTCCAAGTACCATGCCTCATAATGATAGGTGTGATTATGTAGGGTGTGGAAAAATGATTCTGATGCAACAAATGACATAAAAAATTAAGCTCACTAGCACCCGGTATTAAAATTTGAATGAAAAGCACATGAAAAGGCTAACATGGTAAAAAAAAGGTACAACTGTGCACACGTGTGTAAGATGAGTTAGTTAAAAGGAATGAAAATAGAGTAATTATGCACTTACTTTCTCATTTACCTTTTGTAGTGTTGAAGAGTGATGAGGAGAGAACGAGAGGATGTTGAACAGACACGAATTTACCCCTATGAGATTGGATGTGTTGTGGGATCAAGTCACGAGTGGCAATCCACAACATGAGGTATGTTGATTTTGGAGCCTTTGATATATGATTTTTCAATTATAGAATGAATTTAATGCATGTTTAGATTAGATTAGGGTCCTAGAAAAAAGGTTCACAAAGTGTCCCTTTTCCTCTCGAAGTGTCTCTTTTCTTTGCAAAGTGTCTTGTTTCTTTGCGAAGTGTCCCAAAAGGGTTCTAAAGTGTCTAGGGTCATAGGAAAAGCATAATAAAACAAAATTAGAACACTTTCATGATGAATTAGAGTAGAATTAAGGATATTAGATGATTTAGATAGCATATTTTGATGATTTGTATAGGTACCCACTCGTTCTCATTAGCATCTATGTGGTAAACAACTGAGTTTCTTGAGAGAATTGGCTCTGGATTTATCAGCAGTAGATATAGAGCATCTATAGGAAGTGGGGATATACTAGGCATATCTCATGCCTCCCATGAGGTATCATGATGCCATGTTGATGGTATTGTGTGAGCGGTGGAATGCCGAATCATGCACCTTCCACCTACCCACATGAGAGATTACTAGCACGTTAGAGGAAATCCACCACATACTCTGAGTCCCTATTTAGGGGTAGTGGGTGCATCTAAAGAGGGGTCATTCCTTCTAGGAGCAGCGGGTAGACATGCAGTACTGCCTCGACAGTCCAATGCATGATGACAAGGTTACAGGATGAATTGATCTGGCTATGTTACTCTGCTCATGAGTACGAGTGGTTAGGAAGATCATGATGCATATAGTAGCATTGGTCCTCTTACCAGATGGACGAGAAGCACATATAGAGGGTAGTTTAGTGCACCTATTATCAGGGATGGCAGAGCATTAGACAGTTTATGCCTGTGGATGATGCATTCTAGCTCATTTATACTATGATCGGGGTCAGTTTGTATTATGGGAGCTTGATAGTATGGAACATTATTCACTCCTACAGGTTTGGTGTTTAGAGAATATCACATATACCTAGCTAGTTTGATTCCCATATCTGACATTGGTAGTCTATCCATAGGCATTTGGCTACCCATTACGATGACTATGGCAGTATGGTGATCTGCACTTTTGGAGGGTGAGATTTGATCGACTTGATGAGGAGGATCTCTTGTGGAGGTTGTACCAACTTTTTCTTTAGTGGAAAGATCACACTTGATAGTTGAGGAGGTTATAGATGAGGAGGTTCTCGGTAGGATGACATAATAACATAGTGCAGTTATTTTACTATGATTGGGTTATGAGGTAGTTTGGATAGGTATAAACACCACCTTAGCCATAGTCATCATTCAGGAGGTCTATTTAGAGTTCCTGCAGGCCAGGTGATACAACATGGTTCACACTAGATGATGTCATCAAAGTGACCAACTATTTTGATCATGATCAACCACCTGTGGATGATGTAGATGATGTTGGGGCCACATGGGACCATGAGGAGTGGTGGATGACATCACAACTAGCTCCAGTATTTCTAATGGATGAGCTAGTGGGAGATGCATAACTAGTTCCAAATGAGGGGGAGAGGAGAGAGAGGTAGGAAAAAGTCAAGGAGACATGCTATAGGGTTGCTGAAATATTTATTGATATTATTGATGAGGAGTATGATGAGGATGTAGATCCAAATTAAAATGTACGAGAAAGGGAGGAGGAGGAGGAGGAGGATAGAGTAGAGGAGCCACTCCTAAGTGATGATGATTAGGCAACAACTAGGGACCAATATGAGTAGGGTGAGGTCTCACCTATATATATGACAAGATCCTGGATAGTAGTACTGGCAGGTGCCAACACTTATAGCTGAGGGGAGGTGAGCACATCGTCTATGCCCTTAAACAGAATGAGGTGGACATTCCATATTCCACCACAGATATAGGTGATGATATTTAATTTTAATTTTGGTATATTTTTGATGTATTATTTGATGCATATATATATCATAATGTGTATTGATTAAATTCTATTTTGATTTTGCATGGCCCATAGAGGGTTGGCGAGACTTCTACTTGAAGGCATCCATGAAGTTAGCGCCAACATCGTTCGATGAAGAGGAGATGGACTTTGACAATGTGCCCCCACCGATCATGGAGTCAGAGATAGATACATTGAGACCCTTCGCAAGACTGTAGGTAGCCTATGAGGGCCTAAGGAGATAGATCTGCCAAGTCAGAGTTGCACCATGGGTAGAGCCATTAGAGACTCCAATAGTGGTGGAGAGACTGGAGAGAGAGGTAGCACAATTATAGGTAGAGAGGGATTAGATAGCAGGAGAGTAGCGGGTGAAACTCGCATGAATGGAGGGGATGGAGTTTGTGCTTACATTCAGCGGATCATGATCATGATCATGCATGACTGTCTCCCATCATCCTATGACCGATGTAGTGCGAGTACCAAATCTCAAGGTATCTGGTAACCATAGTCCTCAGTGACACTATATACTATGATGACATGTACAAAAGACTTTTGATATATGTATATATGCATTTGTATTTTATGTGGTGTAATTTATTTGTGTGGATGTTAAATGACAATGTGATTAATTAAATAGCCTTTGTGAGATTATTTAATAAATGGCAACATGATTTAATAGAATGTATGTGTTATAATTAAAACATGTTTAGAATGTATGTGTTATAATTAAAACATGTTTAGAATGTATGCTAGATACAACATAAAGATTAAATATGTTATACACTTATGATTTTAAAGTAACATAACACACAAGAGGGAAAATTGAATAGTGTGAAATCTAAAGTATTTATAAAAATGAATTAGATAATCACTTTAGTGTTCAGTACACATGCATAATGATTTGTCAATAATGAAACAATGAGAGAGCTAATAGGATAAAATCCACTAGCTTTAACAACACTGCTTTATAATTCATACCATTCAAAAGGGAATTAGACATAATACCTACCCAAATGCATGGCATTAATGGGATCTTGAAGAGGAGTACCATCACGCTCGGTTAAGGTATAAGCACCAAATCCATAATTTGTATCAACCACATTGGGGCCTAACAAATTAGGACTGAATTTACCTTTCTCGGCATAATCGGAGGTAGTATTACATTGGTTTTTGTATAAAACAAAATCACCTTTGTTGAATTTCCTAGGAGTGACGCCAATATCATGTTTTCATTGCAACTGTTTAGCGTAAGATTAAAGATGCTTGAGAGCATTGATGCATTGTTCATCGAGCATTTCAAGTTGGTGTAATCATTGTTTCACATAGGTGTCATTATCAACAAGACCTTGGAGAGCAATAAACAACGTGGGGATTTCTAACTCTAAAGGTAGGATAACCTTGGTACCATAAACAAGGTTGAAAGGTGTGTTTCCCATAGAAGAACGAACACTTGTGCGATATGCCCATAACACATATTGCAATTGTGTATGCCAATCTTTTTGGTTTTGATTAACAGTCTTCTTAAGGATTTTCTCTAGGTTTTTATAGTACTTTCAACCTGACCATTGGACTGAGGGTAGTAAGGTGTTGAAAGCCGATGCTAAATATGGAAGGTCTCAAGAAACTTCTTCACGACATTGTTCTTAAATGGTGCACCATTGTTCGAGACTAACGTAGAAGGAAGGACAAAGCAACCGATGATGTGTTCTAATAAGAAATGACATATGACCTTAGCAGTTGTAGATCAAAGGGGAATAGCTTCAACCCATTTGGTGAAATAGCCGGTAGCAGTAATGATGAACGTATGTCTAACAAAAGAAGGTGGGGAGATTTTTCCAATTAAGTCCAATCCCCACACAGAGAATGGCTAGATAGGTATTTGGGAACGTATCTTAGAAGTAGGTGCATGGATCAAATGACTATGTTCTTGGCATTGATGAAATTGTTTAACATACGCACATAACAATATTTTCCATATTTTCCAGTAATAACCCATGTGAAGGAGCTTTTGCACTAAAATTTTGCCTCTGAAATGTCCTCCACAAGTACCAGAATGGGCTTGTTCAAGGGCGAAAGGAGTTTCAGCATCCTTGAGGCATCACAAAAGAATACCATCAAAGGATCTTTTGCACAATGTATCAACAAGGATTATATACTTAGTGGCTAACTGTTTGAGGCGAATGCAGGTATTCCTGGTTGTAGGTTCGAGAATGGTACCATCTTTTGGATAATTATAGATGGCACCATACCATTCACTATGATCATTTAGAAAAGTGGGAAAGACATCATTAGGTCTATCGCTAATGGAGGATTTCATAATAGGATGGATAGTAAAGACTACTTTTTTAGAAGGATCAATAAGAGAGATAAGAGAAGCCACACTATCCATTGCATTCGTGTGATGATTATCTTTTCAAGGGAAGTTATCAATGGTGAAGGAGTCAAAATTCTCTAGTAGATTGAGAAAAATATCCTTATATTATGAAAGTTTCTCATGTTTAGTTTGATAGAGACCATTGATTTGTTTAATAACTAATTGCAAATCACCATAGATCTGTATATATTTAACCCCCATGACTAAAGCAACGTGTAATCCAACAATTAATGCTTCATACTCAACTGTGTTATCCGTACATAGAAAATTGAGGTGATAGGATAAGGGAATCGACTTTCCTATGGGTGGAATTAAAATAACTCCAATTTCAGAGCTTTTTTGACACTTGGATCCATCAAACTACAATTCCCATGCAAGAAGATCTATAGTAAATTTATTGTCATCAGGGAAAGAGTCATTGGTGCATAATGCTAAGGGTGAAGGAGAATCGGCTAAATGGTTGGTTAGGGCTTGGACTTTGATTTATTTTTGAGCAATAAACGTAAGGTCAAACTCAATTAACAACATGACCCATTTAGTAAGATGTCCTGAAAGATCTATTTTGTTGAAAAAATATCTAAGAGGGTCAAACTTTGTCATCACTTGTACTTCGACATTAAGTAAGTTGTGTCCCAAATTACTAGTAGAGAATACAAGAGTCATACATTATTTTTCAATTGTTCAGTAATGGGTCTCATAATCAAACTTAGCATTCTACTAATTTAATAAACAAGATGCTCTTTACCATTGGGATCTTGTTGAGCCAACAATGCAGCTAGAGCACGGGCAAAAGAAGCTATATAAAGGATGAAAGGTTGGTTGGGTATAGCAAGTTGTAAAACAGGTGGAATAGTAAGGTATTCTTTCAAGCTCTCAAAGGTCTATTTACAATCATCATTCCAATCAAAATTGACATCCTTCTTGAGGAGATGTGTGAAGGGTAAGGTATGATCGACTAAGCAAGTGACAAAATGATGAATGGCTTGTCTTCATCCTTGCAATGTACACAATTGGGAGATGTTACGAGGTGGTGGCATATTAATTAAAGCATCAATTTTCTTTGTGTCCACCTCGATGCCTTGGTGAAATATGATAAACCGTAAAATTTTACCACTATCTACTCCAAAGACACTCACATTATGTTGACAGGTTAAGGATTTAGCATGAATGTTGTCAACATAATATTCTAAGATTTTTGGATGGAATCATGAATGATTAAGGTCATTGGACATTGATAAGTAGCACCAGTGTTCTATAAACCAAAAGACATCGTAACCCAACAAAATGTTCCCCAAGTGGATGTGAAGGTCGTCTTGTATTGATATTGTGGGTTTATGAAGATTTGATTATACCCAAAAAATCCATCCATAAAGGATAAAAAAGAATGTCCGACGGTGGAATCCATGATCATGTCGATATTAGGGAGAGGAAAGTCATCTTTTAAAGAGGCTTTATTCAAGTCTCTAAAATTCATACATATCCTAACACGATTATCAGGTTTGGCCATCACGAAAAATTTTTATATCCAAGGAGAATAATCAATGGGGTGAATGAAAACCACATTAAGGAGTTTTTCAAGTTCTCCTTTAACATGCAAGGCTATCTTAGGATTCATTATTCAAATCTTTTGGTGAACGGGCTTAGCATTTTCAGCAAGGACAATGTTATGGGTAACTATCCAGGGATCTATTCTAGGCATATCAGAATATTTCCAAGAAAATAGTTCAGGAAAGGTATGAAGAAAGGTTGCAATATCCTCTTGTTCCTCATCAGAAAGCAACCTCCCAATCTTAATGACTTTATCTTTATCATCGATATCCATTGGTATGTCAAGAGTATCTCCTAAAGGGAGTGCATTAGACATAGGAACTTGAAGATCATATGGTTCCATGCTTGTGTGAGGTTCATTCACATTACTAACGGTGGACTCAGAACTTATCATAGCACAAGAGGCATTTCTCTTGGGGTGAGAAGTCTTATCCGAAGCACATAACAAGTGTTTCAAATCTTCATCATCATGAACATAAGTGAAGAGGGGAGAATCCATGTCAATAAATTATGGATGTTTAAGCATGAGTTTGGTTCTCAATGTGCATGTGATTGTGTTGATGTTGAGGGAAGGTTGTTGATTGGATTTTGTATCTTTAGAAAAGGAAAACTCTAGACCGGTCTTATTTCCTTGTGTGTTAGGTTCAATGGGCATGCGGATGCCTTGTTCATGATTGCCACATCCTTTACCATTGCAGCCTAATTGTTTCAGAAGATCATAACCACATCCATAAAGTCTTTCCATTTCTTGTGGGTTAGGTGGTTGTTGATAATCTATCTCATCAAAATTTGTTGTATATGTTCCATTTTCATCCAAAAGAGAGGAGGTAGATGTGTGGGAAGAGTGTCCTTTCTATTGTGTAGAGAGGATGTAGGTTATCCTCTTTTCGTGTGACAATAAACTCACCCATAAAGGAAGGAGTAAATTCTAAAGATCCCCAATCACCACCAAGTAAATTAAACTTGGGTTTATCATCTGGTTGATCCTTCTCATAAGGGGCAATATTGGAGGTAGGAATTAAGGTATTGAGAGGACTTGATGTGCCCTTTTCAAGTTGTAAGAAACTTTCAAGCTCAAGATCTATGTCAATCTGATAAACTTTTTTATTATAGACATATTACATTTTGCGATGAAGGGTCAAGGGTAATGAATGCATCTCATGTATCCAAGGTCTTCCCAAGAGGAGATTGTAGGAAAGGTCATAGGGCATCACATGGATAGGAGTTTGCAGCATAACCATTGCAATAGTAATGGGTAAGGTGATGACACCAAGAGGTTGCTTGGTAACATTGTCAAATCCTCTAATAGATAAGGAATCGGATTGGATTTATGATCTATCCACATGTAACCTATCAAGAAGCTTCACACTACACACATTTAGGGTAGAGCCATTTTCAACAAGGGTCCATTTGATACCTATCCAATTATATTGGGCTATACTCATAAAGGTTTCATTTTACTTTCTTTATTCTAATGGAGGGAGCTCATGTTGATAGAAATTAATGTCCACAATAGTTGTGTTAATTTCGCGTAGGAGAGCTGCCACATCATTAACATTTGTATCAGGAGGGACCACTATCTATTTCAATGTTGTTTGAAGCATAGAATGATAGTTAGGGGAATTCTGAAGGAGACCCCAAAGGGATATCTTGGCGGGAGTGTTCTTAAGTTGTTCAACCAAATCATACTCCCTAAGTTGTGAGTTTAAACAAGGAGTTGCAGGTAATATAGGATTGGGAAATTGTAGGGAAGTTGAGGTAGTTGGTTGTTGGGGATGTGAGTTATTGAGAGTATAATGAGTATGAGAAATAATATCATGTTTCAGAGGGTAAAGGGTAAACCCAGGTTGGGATGGGGTTGGAGTTTATGGGAAGGTGGGTAGAGAACAAGTTGAGATTGGATGACATTGACATATTTTGTTTTAGGTTGTTCATCACAAACCCTAGTGGATGAAGTAGGTGAGGTGAAATCCTGAAGAACTTCATCTAACATAGCCATCTCATCACAACTAAAGGGTTTAGGAGGTAAGGGAGGGGAGGTTTTGACTATATCATCACCAACCTTAGTGGATGAAGTGAGTGAGAGGAAGCCTTGAAGGGCTTCATCTAACTTATCCAAATCATCACTACTAAAAGGTTTAGATGATAAAGTGTTCCTATAGTGAAGAAGTGTGTGCATTGTATCGTGTGAGGTTTCTATGTTTTTAGGTTCATGTTCTACTAAATTTACTTTGAAAGAACTAGGAACTAAAGGAGAAAATGAAACATGTGAACCTCTAATGTTACTCATAAATTTCATTTTAAGCTAATAATAACCATATAACAGAGAATAACAAAACTGAAATAGAGCATAAATAGGAAAAACAAAAACTTCAGAATCTAGAAAGAAAATGCAAAAACTATTGATACAAAATGTCTACTGGGACTAGGTTGCCCAAGGTGGTGACTTAGTCCTGCTATGGGTATTTTTGAGTTTTTTTATGTTTTTTGATGAAAAATGTAGTATTCTGGAATGTAAGATGCAATACTTTATGGTATATGCAAAATTTCTCGAATATGCAAGGAAATGAATGCAAAAATGAGTCTTTTTCACTAAGGGGAAATTATGGAACCCTAGGATTCTTTTTTAAATAATGCAAGGGTATGTGTAGGATCATGATGGGCCAAAAAGTGGCAATATGATGGGTATGTGGCTAACAATTTTTTTTTTAACCCAAAATTGATGAAATGAAAAGGGTTTTAAAGGATATTCTCAAGTTTCCACCAATATAAATTATGCTTTACTTTGAATTTAATAAATTATTATTATCCATTTTCTATTGAATTATGACTAAAGTCCCGATTTTTAGGCTGATTGAAAAACATCTATAGCTTTCAAACGATATCATATTATTTGAATCAAATACATGCGTTACATTCTATGCTTTGCATAATATAAGATTAAAAAAGAAAAAATTGAATTTCATGATTTGTTGACCAAGTTAAAGTGGTCAGACATATGAGTCTTTATATTTTTTAAAAGTTGTCATAAAAAAATTATAATTAATTATTTTCTTGGAAAAAAATTACAAAAAAATATGCATCATATCGGGACATGAGTCCTCTACTTATATCTAAAATATTATATTTTTTTTTTATCATTTTAATGTGGTTAGGGTGGTCAGACAGACACTTACTTGTTATTTTTTCCCTAAAATTTAATACTACTATATTGAAATTTTAAATTTTCACCAAATAGATTTTATTTCTTTGTAAATAAACCTATTAATTTAGAAACTATATTCAAATTTCTACAAATTATATTCTTACATATTTTTGAAATAATATAGATAACTCATTCAAATTTTTATGTCAAGTTGCCTAACTTTGATTTTTCTTAATTTTTTGCTACTTAAGGGCCTATTATTTCCAACATGATCCTGCACATACACGCAACATTCAATGCAATGCTTAAAGAAAGAGTTCCTAGGATGCCAATAAAACTAAATCAGAAGTAAAATGTGTCTAAATGCAGGTTCACCAAAATGAACTGCAAAATTTAATGCTTTAGGATGTGGCAAAGAAATGAGTCCTCTACAACTTTCTAGGGTTTTCACCAAGGAGGAAGAGGATTCTCCTTTATCGAGGGGCATTAAACCTTGTGATTTATTCAATGTTGGATATTGAATATGTATTGAAATATGCTAAGCGATGAATAGTGAAATGTAAGATTTAAACCTAACTACTTAACCTAAACTAAGAGAGTTTATGTTAGTGGAAAACACATGATGTAATGTAATGATGACAAAATGAAGACTAAAATAAACAAAATAACCTATTATATCAAGTGAGTGCACCTAGAAAGTGTTGTAGGCCGAAGAGGAAGTTGTGGAAGCCTCATAAAACCTGAGAAATCTAAATTCTGAGTCAACTGGGAGACTTACGCCAAGTGGGGTGACCTAGTCCCTTTTTAGGTAAATTGCTCTAGATGTCATTTCTGCCAACTGGGTCTCCATATCTGCAAATTTCTATGTCAGGAACCTCCAGTGGGACTAGGTCACCACTATGGGCGACCTAGTCCCTTTCAACTTTTTTGGAAAACTGAAAGTGGACATGGAGGCCTATGGTCTTTATGTTATTTCTTCACTAGAATCTGGACTCAGATCTATAAAATGACTTACAAAACAAATGGCATTTGGGTTTCTAATGTGGGGTTTTCCATGGTCAAACCACTAGTTGTATTTAAACTTGCAATGTTATAGAAAATATGCATAAAACCCTAGCTCTAATTATATCTAGAACTAGGAAAACCTAAAATAAGACAAAGCCCTATTCTATTGTGCTAGAATAAGATGCATGCAAAATATTTGGAGTGATGCAAGACTTCAATCCTAGAAACACTACAACATTATAAATGAGTGCAAAAATGATGCAAATGGGATGAAAACCTCAAATCTAGAAATGGGCTAAAAGTAGAAGATGGAGTCACTTTAAAAATAGTCTCTAGGTGTGATTTGGTGGCTAGTTGCACCTCTTCAACCTAGATTTCTCTATGAATCTCCATAGGCATCTATGTTCAACCTTTGTCAATGTGTGATCTTGAATGTAGAGTGAGCTTGGAGACCTACAAAAAGCCCTAGTTTTCTATCCAAAAGCTTCAACTTTGTTGTGAGAGAGATGAGTCTTCTTGAGGAAGATATTTTGCACTTGATTCTTGGAGTTGGATGTGAAAAATGACCTAAAAACAATTATTTATAAGCAACAAGACCTAATTGTCGGTAATTATCACCTAGGAGGCTAACACCCATCAAGAATTTTTAACAAAGTATTCAGTTTCCTGCTTAAAATTACAAAAATCATCAAAAAGGACTAGGTCACAAACTTGTGCGATCTAGTGCCACTAAGTGATTTTGATGTTGTTTGTCAAGGGTTGAATGATTCCTTAGGTATAACAGGCCTCAAAGTCAAAATTAATGAACCTTAGGGGCCTATAAATACTATTTTAGGGTGAAAACTGATGAAAGGGGAAATAAGTAGGACCAAAATGTGCACAAAATTATCCTTTCCTTCTAAGGTATACAATTTTTGGTGACACAAGTTGATATCTCTTCTTTCTTAAGAGATGAGGAAGAAGGTATTCATTAGTTAAAGGGAGACCCTAAATATTCATAGAAGACCTAAGGAAAAACGAAAGAAGAATGAAAAGACTAATAAATTTAAGTCCAATGGGTTATCCAAATCTCTTCAAAAGTATAAAGTTATGTTTTGAAATTGCAGTAAGCCTAGAATTTTTTGCAAGGAGTATAAAGAGGAAAAGAAAAAGGAAAAGAAGAAATTTAATTTTTATTTTGAGTCCAAGAAAGAAGATCATGATGCATGCATTGCAACTTTGGCAAGTTGTGCAGGTAATGATGCATGGTTAATTGACTTTGGTGCATCTTTTCATATGCCATCTAATAGAGATTGCTTTTCTAAATATGAATAATTTAATCGAGGTAAGATTTATTTAAGTGATGATTTGTGTTTAAATATAGTTGGTCATGGTAAAGTTATAATTAGGTTTTCTAATGGTAGAATAAAAAACTTAATGGTGTGTTGCATATCCCTAGGTTAACACAAAAATTGTTATCTATGAGAAAACTAATAGATGTAGGTGTGTTGGTAGTCCTTTTCTATCCAATATTCTAGATGGTTAGAGGTGTTATGCTAATTTGTAGAGGTGTCAAATATGGAACATTGTATAAGCTTGATGCATGTAGTATTGAGTGCAATTTAGTACTTCTATAAAAATCAAATCTATGACTACTTTTTTGGAAGAGGTGAGGGTTTCATCTTCAATGGATGGTCATGGTTTTTGGGTAGCCGAGGGTGATTTTTCTTCTAAATCAAATTTACCTATAGATAAAACTATATTATGGCACTAGAGGCTTCGCCACATTAGAGAAAAGTGTTTAAGTACCTTAAAAAATAAAAACTTTGTTGAAGGGTTGTTTGATAGTAATCTTGAATTCGATTTATTTTAGTGTAGCACTTGTGTAAAATAAAATTGCATTCAGTTCTATTCAAGTCCTCATAAATCTTCTGGTGCATTGAATCTTATTCATTCTAATGTGTTTGCTCTTGTAAATGTTCCTTCGATTGGAAAATCGACATATTATGTTTCATTTATTGATGATTATAGTAGGGGCATGGGTATATTCTCTAAAGACTAAATTTGAAGTTTTTAGTTTATTTAAAGAATTTAAAGAAATGATTGAGTTATAGCTAGAAATAAAATAAAATGTTTGAGGACTAATAATAGTGGTGAATTTTCCTCTAATTATTTTCATAGATTTGGTAAATATTGTGATATTATGAGATAATACTTCATATTGTCCACATAAAATGGAGTTACAAAAATAATGCATATGACATTGATGGAGAAGGGTAAGAATATGTTGAGTGGTGTTGGTCTAGGACAAAGGTTTTGGGTTAAATCTATTTCTATTGTTTGTTAATTGATTAATAGGTTTCTTGCATCATCTCTAGTCGATATAAACCTATAGAAGCATGATCAGGTGACAAGACCTCACTAAGAAATTGTAGAGCTTTTGGTTGTGAGGCATATGCATATGTGCCAAAGGAGAAGTGAAGAAAGTTGGAGAACAAGGATATGAAATGTATCTTCATCAAATATATCTACAATATGAAAGGATACAAGATTTAGGATCCTATAGCATAGAAGGTAATATAAAGTAGAAATGTCACTTTTAGAGAAACTAATCCTTCTTCTATTACATTACAACTAAAGAAAAAATAAGGAAGATGTGATTCAAATTCCTTCTGCACTTGAGAAAGTTGGATTGAGACCCTAAATAAACAAGAAGCTAGGTAGAGCTCATCTAGCTCTAAATTTCTAAAATTGGGGAAAGAACCTCCAACTCAACATGTTCAAAAGTCTACAAGGAATAGAAAACCACATGAAAGGTATTTATTAGATGATTGGAGATTTATTTTTATTTTGAATACTAACATTGATGAACCGAAATATGTAAAAGAGGAATTGAGTATGAATGTTGTAGAATATTAGAATATTGATATGGGTAAACAAATGGAAGCTTTGAGAAATAATTATACATGGGATATTGTACCATTACTTGAAGGATAAAAATATTTTGGTTGCAAATGGGTGTATTAAAAATATGGGTCTATGTGGAGGTATTGAAAAATACAAAGCATGGTTGGTTGCAAAGAGTTACTCTTAGATTGAGGTTGTTAATTACATTGAGATATTTTCTCCTATTGTAAGAATGAAATCCATTAAATATTATTAATTTATATTACTATTTCTTGTTATCTAGAGGTTGAGAAAATGGATGTGAAAACGACTTTCCTTCATGATGATTTACAAAAAAATTATATAACACAACTAGAGAACTATGTGGTTAAAGGTAAAAGTAATTTATTTTGTAATTTGAAGAAATATTTGTAAGGCCTCAAGTAGAATCCTATGATATGGTACCCTAAATTTGATACATATATTTTGATTCTAGGATTTAAGCATTCAAAATCATATCACTATGATTACTATAAAAAATTATATCACTATGTTTATTATAAATCTAGTTGTGATGTTTTCCTATCTATTGCATTATATGTTGATATATTACTTATTAGTAAAGAGAAATGAATGATTCCAAAACCAAAGTATCAAATTGTAACTAAATTTGAAATAAAATATATTGGTAAAGTTAGGCACACTATTGTGATGAAAATTAGAAGAGATGGAGTAAATAGAAAGCTATGGATTGGCTAGAGTAAGTATGTCAATTTAGTTTTAGAGAGGTTTAGTTCATGTAGGATTGTAGCCCATTGTGTGGTGTTTACAGTTGAAACAAATTTATCTATTTTAGATTTTATAACATCCCCATAGGAGATGGAAGACATGAGCATAGTGCATTTCTAGAGTGTAGTTAGAAGTTTGATGTAATATGTGGTCTACACAAGATTAGACATTATCTAAGAACTCGGAGTTCTTTCTAGATATATGTTTAATCTTGGTAGAGTTCATTGGGATTTAGTTAAAAGAGTCTTCCAATATTAGTGAGTGCCTCAAATTATTCCTTGTGTTATCATGGTAATTCAAAATTATACTACATAGGAATTGCCTATTACAATTGAAGCATCCATGTGTACCAACCATTATCATAGATTAGATAAAATAATTTTACAATGTTTAGCATGGATAAGGAAGGTAAGATTGGGTACAAAACTATGTTCCAATAGGAAATTTCCACTTGTCACATTGTTACAACACTTGATGAACCGGTGCCTACATAGAGGACCACTAAGGATATTTTGAACTAATGCAAATGTGCCAACAATATATTGGATGTATATGTTCTTAGAAAGGTTTACTCATACTTAAAGAAATGTATGAGGACACATTTCATCATGACATGAGAGCACAATATTATACATATACATGTAGCAAGAAAGTGCATTGTGAAGCGTAAGCATATTGCAATTAAATTTTTACATGTGGATATCAAGCAAAGGCCACCAAGAATAATAAGAAGATTAATTCTTAGGTATGCATATGTTTTTATCAAGGCAAAGAACTCAACTGACAATGCAAATGAGAGATGATGAAATGTATCAATATTGGAGACATTAGTAAGGCAACTTATGACACTTTTCACAAGCTAAATAAGTTGCCACTGAACTATAGGATTAATTCACATTAACATGAAATGCATCCCAAGAGTCTTAGGATTTTGAATAAATCTTGCAAAACATGAACACTAAAACCTTTGTATATTTTTAAGGCCTAAAAGTACCCACCCTAGTTTCAAATTTGTGTATGCGGGCTCCAATAAACATACATAATGATGCCAAATATCTACCATGCTAGATGTGAAATCCATGTTTTGAATAAATCTACCATATTTTCATTAACCTCCTTTATTGTGCTTCATCATTGTGAGTTAAGAAGTGTAGTTTACCTAAGTGTATTAATAACATAAAAATTGCACCAAGAATTTTCATCAAGATCTCCTCTTTCTTATATCATATTTATTATATAAAAATCCATTAATGTAATATCATATAGTGCGACAAAAGAAAAAAATGTTTTTTCCCACATAGTTTGTCTTAGAGCCTACCCCTTAAATGTGATTAAAGAATCTTCCTTATCTATGCTCAGTTCTTGTTGAAATTGCTATTACTAGAGGGATAAATTGAAAGTAAAATAATGAAGCTGTGGAAGTTTTGTAGTTTCCATCTTGTCAACCACTACCTAGCCCGACTATTGCTCTTGGTCATTCTCTACATGTAGATGTTGAATAATCCTCCTCTTTTAGTGTTTCGCCATAAATTTATTGTCATTAGTAATCTTTTCAAGGGTTCTTTTTCATTTAGATTTTTGTGTTTTATGCTTCCTCACATTTCTATTTATGCAATCTAATCTCTAAGATTTCGTTTTTGTATTTATTTAATGACTTATCACTCTCATAATCTTGTGATTGGTTCAAGTGCTAGACCTTTGTTTTCTTTCTAATTTTCTATTGTCGATCTTCCTATTATCCTAAAGAGGAGATACATTCTTAGATGTCAATTTGGGTGAGATTCCCCTTTCTTCCTTCATGATTATAGACTAAACAAATGAGCAAACTCGTGCGTTATGCTCTTGGAACATATAAAACATGGTTTCTGATTAAAAGAAGAATTTTTTTGCAGCTTAAATGTGTAAAAATTGATCTTTTTAAAAAGCTTCTAAAATCCATTAATTTGAATTTAGAAAAAATTGAACAAAATAATTTTTTTGATTTTGAATATATCTCCTTCGAATATAACTTTCACGATGAACGTGTTCATTTCTACAAAAATTAAAATCAATTAATTTGAGGTTAAAAATGTTTTTAGCACAATAAAAATTTGAATAGATAAATATATCCCCTTCAGATATAACTTTCACCGTAAGCATGGTCACTTCCAAGGCAAAAATTCAAACCTAAAAAGCTTCAATCCTTCAACTGTAAAACAAAAGATTTCTAGAACCCGTTTCTTGAAAAGAAAATAGATGAAAGAAAATCAAGGCAAATCTATTAATGAACCCACTTTATCAAATCCTTACCGATCTATCTTTTGATGTGCCTCTCTAAAAATTTGAGGTTCTTCTGTGGAAAAGTTTTCCAAGGAGGGATTTGTAAAATTGATTAGTCTAGGATTAGCCTAAACCACAAATACCAGGAAAAGAAAATTGCACTGATAAGGCACTTGCCTATGATGGTCCCGTCAGTGGCCAAGAAGAGGTAGGTCGTCGCTGAGGTTGCACAGATGCCTTGAATTTAAACTCCAGAACTGCTCCTCTGAAACTGTGTTGTACACAAGCAGAAAAAATACAAGTGACTAAATAAACTACTCAGATCTTGTGATAGATAAGCAATGCCTTCTAAGACCTCGCATCATTATTGATAAACTGCAAGTAAAGAAAACTAACAATTACGCATTTACCTGGAGTCTTACTGTAATAACCCCTCGGAGGAGGAAAGTTACACACACTGTCGAACTAAATCTTATAATGTCAAACTTATGAGGATGAAGAATTGCAACACTTTATTTATAGAAGTGGATAGGAGACTACTAGGGCGGACCACCCCATAATGGGTATCTCATACGGAGTCACTGAAATCGATAAGTGTAGCGATTGATATGAATCAGACATTATAGATAAAACCATTTGATCTACAAAACATGAGGAATCTGCTGACATAAAAAACCAGTCACACAGTAACCATCATATAACATCCATCAATTCCATAAGGAGCACAGATTATACATTGTCCCAGACTAAAATAATTGAAAAGAAGTAAATTAAAGCTCTCCGATACTTTTTCCCAGAGTGGATGTCATTCATGAAATGAAACAGGTGCAAACAAAAACAACGAACTGCACATTCTAAAGAGGAATCAAACACAAAAATAGAAATAAAAAGAATTCTGGAGGATTCAGTAAACTGATGCCTTTTTTGTTACACAAGCTGCCAGTGCTCTTAAAACAGTTTATGCCTCATTCATTCCTCCAAAATACAGAGTATGTTACTTTTCTTTTTAAAACCATTTTCAGCGATAGGAGAAGCTTCCAGATTACTCTAAAAGAATATAGAAAACGAAGGTAGAAGAATTTAATAGTAGGTGAGATTAAAATGTGTACAGCAAAAAGTCCACGTCACCAACAATTCACCTTAAATCAATTCAAGCTTTTTGTTTCTGCGTACAAGATGCTTTCATTTCCCATCGCCTATGAGCTGCCAGCAACTCTCCACTTACCTTTCAACGATCTAACTCGGAATAGATCTTAAATTTACTTATTTTTGAAGTAATTTAGTACTATATAATTACTTAGAGGTATTTATGTGATTGAAGATTGTTGTTTTTTATAAATTTGTTTGTTTTTTCAAATTGATTTAGGTCAAATTTATTCATTATTTAATGATAATTTTTTAAGGTTTTTTAAATATTATTGAGTCTTTTATGTATTCTACATAAAAATCCAGAGAAGAATTCAAAGATAATATGATTAAATTGAAGAACTGACACCAACAAAATACAATGACAAGTCCATGATTGTGTATGAATTCTAAACTTTTTACTCATCATTATAAAAAGTGGACATAATTTTTATATTCCAAGATGCCTAATCTCATTATTCCTAACCATAAAACTTACTAGACCAAAATCTTCATCAATCTTTGTATAATCATTAGTCATTAAACTAAATCTATTTATTTTATATTTAACCTCCCACACATTTTAATTAGTAAACTCAATATTCAAAGTAGCACAATTGGGGAGAGGTTGATAAGTGTTATGCTTTGGTTTTGTTTTATTAGTTCCTTAGCCCCTCTTTTGTCAATACATTCCCTTGGTGTAGGAAAAATGTTGTCCCATCTCATTTATTGTGTTTTTTCTTAGTTTTCTCTATACATGGTCTCAAATGACATCACTCCAACATTTATTACTAGTGTTCATGGTTTGGCATCTCTACAACATGGCTCCTCCAAGAAAGCCCCCCAATATTTGTTCTAAAGTTGTTTCATGAGGTATACATTTTTCACTCTAGCATATTTGGTTTTACCCATCCCTAAAATTGAAAGTGCATGTAGTCGGTCTAGAGAATTTTACTCTTGTAGGATACTTTGTAGGTAGAAATCCCCTTGAAAGAATTCTTCACAAGTGGGTCAAGAAGCATTGAGATTTGCATAGTGTTTGACTTGATGTTATTCAAAATGTCACTAAGTAGTTTCTAATTTTTCAATTATCTAAGGTTACAATGTTTAGGTAGTCCTTAAACATGGCCCCTAGTGTGTCTACTCTTCTTTGCTAGTATTCCAACCTTCTTAATGAGACTTCATAGTCTTGCATGATAGAAAACTTCATGTCTCTATATGGATTGAATTTTTGGGTTTTCTTTTTTCCTTGCCAAAAAAAATTGCACCTTATTTCCTCTTCTTTATACACAATTATTTGTGTGGAGTTTGATCACTTTTATCAATCTCATCATCAAAAATATGTTTACATTGTCATTGATTTATCCACACTTGAAAAACTTGTTGGATAATTTATCTTTCCAACCTTCATCATACCCAATAGGTGGTGTACTTTTATCTACCTCAAATTTATTTTGGGTGCTATTTTCACAAAGCATAAAATAAAGTCACAAAGTATAAAATAAAGGATTTCCCTATAGCTATTCCCTAGTGTTGTGTGGTCTCACAACATGCCCAAAGAATGTAAGGATTGCACACCCAAGTGAAAATTAATGCTTATGGTAGGTGTTGGTTGGCAAAGGATAACCAAAATTCTATGTTGAAATTGAAGTCTTATAAATATTTTATGATTTCTTGAATGTACTAGGTAGTTGGTACTGGAAGGCGAGGATGGTTGGAATGTTTAATGCAAAGTTGGTAACTTTTTGTGGTTTGGAGGTGAAAGTTTGGGGAACATGAAGGTTCCATTGTTAACCAGGACATGGGAAAATTTTGTTCTAGCAAGAAGCTAATGTTCATCAGGTATTCGGTAGCAAGTAACAATACATGAGTGTTGGATGTTAAGGTTGATTGTTTAGTTTTTCCCGAGGACTCAAAAAAATTGATAACTTGCCTAAAGGGATAATTACATGAGAAGGCATTATGAGCAGGTTATTTATGATTTGATATAAATGGATGATTTATTGATGATGGTTTTATTTTATTTTTATGAGATTTTCATAAATGTTTTGAAAGGGGATTGATATATGGAATTTTATGTGCAAGAGAAATAGATTGTGATGCAAAATTTTGGTATGAATAGTTAGGGAAATTTGGATCGCGAGTAGTGATATAAATAGGTTGTGTGGTACACTCCAAGAGTCCATGCGAAGGAGGAGTTTGATATCAACAAATACCAAGAGTCCTGGTATTATGCATGCGATGAAAGAGATTACCTGGGTTTGGGATAATTTACTTCTAGATATTTTAAGTCTGAGTTAGAACCTGAGTGTAGGAACAAAAGTGGTGGTGGATTGGTCTATATATATAGTTCCACTAGATCATTTTGAATATCCAACAGAGGAAGTTCCTACATTTTTTTTGACAAATCTACTTACCTCTTAGTTGGTGTCTTGATTACATTTAAAAGATATAGGTCCTGAAAAGTCTCAAAGTGTTGAAGAAGGTTGGTCCATTTGTTGAATTATTCAAAAGTTCTCTTGGAAATTATCATATGTCACGTGCCTTGTTGCAATTTATCCCTTGGATTCTCTCTCATGTATTGATTTTATTTCCTGAGCATCTCTTTTTTATAAAAGGCTAGAAGATGTTTTATTTTATGTTAAGTTCACAACTTGTGGATGTCGAAGAATAAAAAAAAATTCAAGTTTCATTCTCTTCCTTATTTTTTGTTCTATTCTAGAATAAAAACTTTTATGTTTCATTAGGAGTTAAATCAATATCAAAGCCAATTTCAAATCTATTTCCTAATATGAAATCTTACATAGCTAATTGTTTCTTCCTATCAGATAAGACTATGTGATGTGTCGTTTAAGGGTGCATATTGACACTATTTGTTGGAAAATGATCTTGCTTTTCTCTAAAATCTCACATCATTCTATGCTTAGTTGTGAAGAAATATGGTGATGTATGAAATGGTTCACTCTAGTTTGGTTATTTCTTGAGGTATGCATGGATAATACTTGGGAGAAATTTTATTTTTCAGTAATTTTTTATGCTTTGTTTTAGAAGAGATGTTTTAAATTTTAGAAAATGTTCCAAAACAGTAATGAATGGATGAAGTTTTATTGAAAATATTTTGATTCCATGAAATTATTGAATGCTTAAAGCTAAATCTACTTGAATGAATGCAAGTTACTTAAATTACATGAAATTTTGTTGCAAATTTGTTGATTTCATAAAGTTGTTGAATGATCAGACCGAGACTATTTTCATATTTTTATGATACCCTCTAATATCATATGTAATATATTTACCCCTCATGTTTGATAGAATTATCACAAAAAACCCTAAACAAACCAAGTACATCAAGACCTAACATAAACGAGCACTGGGATAAAGATGAATTGGCCTTAGCTTTAGGTTTTCCTAGTGGATTCTTTCAAGAAAGATAGGTTCTTGCAGAGTCTTTGTGAAAATTTTATCTATCTGTTGATGTGCGAATAACATCTTGTTGGAAGAATGAAGAAGATCATATCCCTTGTTAACAATTTTTTTGTCATTGATGTCACCATGATATATGAGTTGCAACTGCAACACTTTAAGTCATGTTAATCTTGTATTTTGAATTGGTAATAAAAGACTAGCCTCCATTATTTTTCTCTGGTATCCTCTCCAGTAAATAGCTGCTACTTCAGTTTTTGTGAAATGGTCTATAATTGATAATTGCATACATAGACAAGGAATTGTGCACATCATTGATCGTGGCTACCACCAGTATTATTTTTTTGATTACATATTTTCTATTAGGTCCACTACTGGCTGACCTATCATTCGGTAGAAGATGTAATGGATTAAATTTTTGTTTGTATAATCCATGCTGAGAACTATAACATGCCACACATTTGAATTATTACTGAGAAGGTTTTTCAAGATGACTTGATTATAATTATTGAAAATCAAATATATATACAAGATATTTTTGTAGAGTTGGAGACATAGATGTGTATATGTGTTGAGTGAACACTAGCAAAATATATGAAAGAGAAAAGGGTGAAGTGTGATCTGTTGGCATGTGAATTCTCTTGAATTGCAAAGGAACTGAATCTGCACTTGAATTGTACTTCTATTAGTTAATTCTTGGTGGTTATCCATTTTTGTAGGTAGTGAGCCTCCCATTTTGGACATTGAGTCCTGGCAGTAAGCCAAACTTTTTTGATATCTTATAAATGGCTATATTATATTGTGAGTTAATCCTCACTATGGTTTTTCCCACTCTAGGTTTTCCTAATAAAAAATTTGGTGTCTCTTGTGTTCTATGTTTCATGATCTATTGATGACTCTGCTTATCTTAATTATCATATACTTTGGATAGATTGGATGGTACTTGTTCAATAATTTTAAGAATATATTGATTCACCCCCCTCTCAGTATATTTGATATTTAACTATTGGTATCAAAGCTTGGTTCCTCTGGAAAAGTCTAACACCTTGAGAAAGATCTCAAGGATTGAACAAATAGAAGATAATGTAGAACTCTAAAGTGCCCTTGATGATCTTGAAAAAGTTGAAAATGAGAATAAAGATTTGAAAGAGAATCTTGATGCAGCAAATGAATGTGTCCAGAAATTGAACAAATAATTAAAATAATTAAAATAGAGATATAGAGAAGTCAGTGATCAACTGAAACAAGCAAATGAAGACATTACTAGATTGAAGTTGCAAGTGGAAGAAAACAAGAGGATTGAAGAATGCTTGAATACAGAGATAAAGAACAAGTCTGATGAATGTTCTAGGCTTAAACAAGAAGTAGTGAATCTGAGAGTATAACTAGAAAAGACAAAAGTATGTGAGGATAGTTTTAGGACAAGCTCAATCAAGCTTGATGAACTAATTGCAAGACAAAAACCTTCTAAAGATAGAGGAGGATTGAGATTAGAAAAAGGTGAAAGCTCAAAAGTAGTAAATGATTAAAAGTCTCAAGACAAAGGAAAGAAGAAAAAGAATCCAAGAAGGAAACCACCTATTAGACAACCAAATGCACAAAGGCACCCATCTTTCAATGATACTGGTTTTTCTTGCAACAAGTTTGGGCATAAGGCAACTGAATGTAGAAGCGAGATGAATCAGTTTTCTATCTCTTTCCCCAGACAATGCTATGATTGTAATAAGTTTGGAAATAGAACTAGTGGGGAATGTGTAGGATCATCATGGAAAAAAATAGACCCTTAAGTGGCAATAAAATTGAAAAAAATCAGAGTTAGGCAACTTGATGTAAAAATTTGAATAAGTTTTAAACTATGTTATTTAAAAAATATGTAAGAATATAATTTGTTGCAAATTGAGTGGAGCTTCTAAACTACTAGGTTTATTTTTATTTTAAAAAAATCTATTTTGTGAAAATTTGAAATTTCAATATAGTAGTACTTAAATTTCAGAGACAAAATAAGATGTAGGTGTTTGTTTGACCACCCTAACCACAATAAAATGATAGTATTTTTTTATAATATTTTAGATATAAGTAGAAGATTCATGTCCCGATGTGATGCATATTTTTTTGTAATTTTTTTCCAAGTAAATAATTAATTATGTTTTTTTTATTACAACTTTTAAAAAATATAAAAACTCGTACGCCTAACCACCTTAACATGGTCAAAACTTCATGAAATTCAATTCTCTTTTTTTTTTAATCCTATAGTGTGTGAAGCATAGAATATGACACATGTTTTAGATTCAAAAAATGTGATACCCTTAAAAATCTATATATTTTTTTCAATCAACCAATGATTAATTAGGACTTTAGTCGTAATTCAAATAGAAAATGAATAATAATTATTTATTAAATTAAAAGTAAAGAATAATTCATATTGGTGGAAAGATAGGAATCTCCTTTAAAAACCCTTTTCATTTCATCAATTTTGGATATAAAAAAATTCGTCAGCCACATGGGTCATCATATCACTTACATATTGCCACTTTTTGGCCCATCATGATCCCGTACATACCCAGTGAATACAAAACTCAGATGATGAATTGGTTTAATGGAGGAAGGATGAATCAATCCTTTGCTGGTTATTACTGTGGAACCCCAAATCCTATACCTGCAAAACATAAGAAAAAAACACATAGTTAGATCAAATGCAAGTAAGAACAATGATTCCCCCATGAAATCCATTTAAATTTCAAATAACAAGAAATGAGATGAAGAACACAAGCAAACATAAACAAAATAAATCAAATCTTATTCAATGTAAATCAAACTCTTGATCCCGTGGGGTAGTTGGTGCCAATTGTGTGTAGAAATTGGCCTTTTCCCAACTCCTTTGTAAGCTTTGTGATAATTTGTGGATGGTTGAAGCTCCTTGATAAAATTTTGGCATAACCTTGCTATGAAATCATCAAAATGATGAGCACTTGATATGAAATGGATAAAGTTAGCTCTCAATGTGAAGAGAGTAACTTTGGTCTAGATTGTGGATCCAAAATACAAAGGAAAGCCTTCTATTTATAGAAAGACAAGATGGAGGAATGAGCAATATGAAGCAATGCGGGATCATTCAACATCCAATGGCCAAGTGCCACTTGTCAAGATGTGAATGGAGGAAGCTTGAGCACATTTTGATTAATGTGCAAGTTTAAAATTTGAATTTGATGAAATGACATGTTTAGGGGGATGAAAGAAGAGAGTTAATGCCAAGTTAACTTGTGTAAGGGACATGTAAGAGACATTTAAGAGCTCATAAATACCAAGTTGGAGGACAAGTCGTTTTAGGAGGGAGATTTGAAATTGATGGAATATTCAAAGAGATGTCATTTTTTGAATGAAATAGAAGAATTAATAAATCAAATAAATTGATTTATTGTGCAAGTTGCAAAATCTAGAGGATTTTGGGGATTAGGATTGAATTAATCAGGATTAATTAATTTAATGAGGGATTAGATGATGTCACAAGTTTGATTTAGATTTTATGATTTATTTAAATCAATGTTGAGAAGAAAATGATTTAGATTTTAATTAAATAAAGAATTTGATTAATTTAATTAAAAAGAGGATGATGTTAGATTAAATTAAATAAGGTTTAATTTATTTAATTTAATAGAATGAATTTAGAGATTTAATTAAACAAAGTGAATTATTTAATTAAATAAAGACTATAGAAACTAATTAAATAAAATTGATTTATTTAATTAATAGGACATAATGACTTAATTAGATAAATAATGATTTATTTAATTAAGGGATGAAATGTGATGAATTTAATTGAATAAGGATTATCTAATTAAATGACTTAGCAAAGTAGATGATTTAGGATGAAGTGGTGTTAGTGAAATCAAGATCAAGTGTATCGGTACATTTTCCATGTCTACATTTTTCCACTCTTTGAAACAATGCACTTGTTGCATTGGTTCAAAGAATAAACTACAGTTCTTATCCATACCGAGAGATAGAGTGAAGAATAGGGTTTCCGACTGAAGATGAATCTATTTCCATTATCAGTTTATCAGTTCGAGTTGTGGATCTTAGGGAAGGTCATTGAGTATCTAGAATATATTATTCTCGAGTTTTGTGTTGTCACATCAACTGGTGTATGAGCTAGGAGATCCAGTTTATTGATTTCCTATTTTTCACTACAGAGAGTTGACTTGGTGAATATGGTGAGTATAGTATGTTGCAGATTTTTAAGGAGTAATTGTTTAAATGTTTTTGTGTTTGAGCATGTTGATTTGGGTCCTCGATATGGTATGGTTGACTTTGAATAATGCGCATTGAAAATTATTTGTGGATTAAGCTGAGGGTTATAAAATATGTTATGTTTTATTGAAGCTGACATATGGTTGATGAAATCCTTTATTTCAGATATATAGAAGTGATCACTTATATCATTTTGATATCGGTGTGCAAAGTGTGTTAGTGTGTGATACAGAATATTTAAGGATAGAAGTGAAAATTCACTTATGCATGAATGGATTTATGATGCGAATTGAAGTAGAGCAAAGAAGAAGAGAAAAATCAGATAGAAGGTCAAGAGATCAACCAATGTGCTTAACCAAAACTATTTTGAGGCATTTGTAGATGCCTATTCATAGTTCATCACTTATGTTTTCTTTTGACTCTGATTGTAAGGCAGTGAGCCCTTCTATGTTTGAGAAGTGAGCTCTAGGCAGTGTGCCTGAATGCAAGTGCATTCCCATTTTTGTAAAAATTATATTTGAGTACTCAAATTATGGATTGAACTCTATCATGGTTTTTCCCCTAAGAGGGTTTCCATGTAAAAAGCCTTGTGTTATGGTGTTGTGGATGATTTATTTATGTGTTTGTATTTTTCTTTGGTTCAATGTTGTAAGTTGTTTAAATATCAGATTAATAAAGTTAAGATTTTCAAAACATTGATTCACCTCCCCTCTTAGTGTTCCTTGATTCCAACAATTGGTATCGAAGCTCTATTCCTTGGAAGAAGTTTAACAGCTTGAGGTGGATCTTGGAATGTGATGGACTCTAGTAGTCTTCAACAACAACCTATGGTGGCACTTGATGATCTTGATCAGTCCAAAGCAAAAGTCTGGGAATTGAAAGCAAAGCTTACAGATGTTAAGAAGTTCATTCAAACATTGAAGGATCAGATTATTAAATCCAAGGAGAAAAGAAAGGATCTATGTGATTAGATTAAGCAAAAAGAGAAAAATCATGAATGATGTTCACTTGAATCAAACCTTGAAGGAAATAACCAAAGAATGTGAAAAGATTGCCAAACACAATGCTACCCTAAAACATGAGATGGAATCTATGGTGATGAAGCTAAGTAAGGAGATTGAAGAAAGAAAGAAGAATGAGGAGAATCTTGCTCAGTCCTTAAAAGAAAAATCTGATGAATGCGGAATAATTAATGAAGAATTCATTCAGTTGGAGATTGAACTACAACAATCCAAAAACAATGAAGGAGATCTTGAAAAATAACTTCTTATTCTCAGGGATGAACTTGCTACTCCAAATGAATACAAGGCAAAATTCAAGATTAGTTCAGTTAAGCTTGATGAGTTGACTCAAAGTCAGAAGAATGGAAATGACAAGCGAGGTCTTAGATATGAGAAAGGAGAAAGTTCTAGATCTGGGCAAAGAAATTTCAAGCAAGGAAATTAGATGAAAAAAGGAAAAAGGCATCTGGTAAGACAACCTAATGCACAAAATTTTAATGGATATTATTTTTCTTGCAAATTTTTTGGTGATATGGCTGCTCAATGTAGAAGTAAAATGAAATTGAGTAATCCATCACTCTTTGGTTAGTGTTTCAATTGCAATAAGTTTGGTCACAAGTCAATTGAATGCATAAATACGTCAAACAACTCTATCAATAGAAGAAATTTTAAATGTTATACCTATGGAAGATTTGGGCATATTTCTAACCAGTGAAGATCAAGAAGAAATCAATGGAATGACTAGTCTAAACAAGAAAATGTTGTTTGTTACAATTGCAAAAACTACAATCACATTGCAAGATTCTATAGAAACAAAAATATGGATAGAAGAGGTCTAACATACAAAACCATAAATGCATAGAAAGATGATAAAGAAAAAGGAAAAGTGACTACAGATGAGATAAGAGATCAGATGAAGAAGATATTGGTAAGGAATAATGATTCTGATGTAGGAGATGGTTTAGTACCGAAACCTACTTCTGGTAATTCCTCCAAGAATTGATTTTAGGCCATTGGCCTAGGGGGAGTTTTTCAAGAAAATCTTTTTTTGACTATTTGTAATTGGTACCAGAATGTAGAAGATTGTCAACAATTGTATTAATGATTTACAAATGCATTGGAAATAATTCATAATGAAATTCAAGAAATTATAGGTCCATAGAAGAATTTTTCTCTCACTGACTGAGAAAGCAGGGTATCCAAAACACCTAGGGAAAAATCATTCAATACGAAAAAAAATTAGGTGTGTGAAGTTATAAAAGACAAGTTGAAACCCTCATTTTCCACTTTATATCAAATAAAAGGATAAGAAGAGCACTTTGCAATAGAATTTTTAAGGCGTGAAGACAATTCGGTAGTGAAGCCCTAATTCATCAGGTACTTCAATTGTATTGAGAAATTTCTACTTAATTTAGTGTGCAAAATTATTTGATAGAAACAAGACATGAGTTTGGAAGGCAAAATGGAACAAATAAAATGAATGGTAAACCTAGATGAGTATAACAGTGAGAAGATTAGAGCCATAAGAAATTTATTGTTGCCTGATGAATTGAAATGGCTAAAAGAAGATAAGCTCGAAAGTTTGGATATATGGAGTGAATTTACCTTTTTAGAGAATGCAAAAATCGTTAAGTTTATTCTGGACAGATTGAATGACGATACTCTAATTTTGGATAAACCCTACCATATGTCAAAAGAAGTGATTTAAACTTTAACTAGATTATGAAAAGTTGGGGATGTATCGAGAAAGAATTCAATCTAGAATAAAGAAGTTGAAACCCTAATTGGAATTATTAGAGATCAAAGGGCACTAATAATCTAAATAATTAGAGACTTTGTGACACGGTACATTTTGCATGGAATATCCTACAAAATCTTTTTCAGAAACAAAGAAGGTGCAACTTCGGCGGGTGTTGTCTACATTTCACATAAAATGATAATGGAAGATCAAGATTTTGACCTTTGTGGATTACTAAAAGATGAACTGAAGGAGAATGTGCAACTGACAAAGATGATAGATTACCCTTTCAAGTTTGGTACTTCAGTTATATGTCCTATGATGTACTTTTTGAATTGCTTACCGATGAACAACAACATAACATGGAAAGAGAATGAACCAGTTTGCAATCAAATTTACATACATTCTAACAATTTGGAAAACTGTGATCAAGTATATGAACAATTATTTTAAGGTTTGCTAGGAAAGTTTGGCTCAATTGGTATTTCCCTTCCAAAAAAGGCACTTGAAGTTGGTTCCTCCTCCGGTGAGATGGAGATAAAGAAGAAACGAGCAAAAAAAATTACTATTGTAACTAAGGGAATTTTCCTAGGGTTAGCAGATCAAATGCAAAACATGAAAACTCAAAGTGATAATGAAGTGCAAAGGAATAAAATGAAAAAAAAAAGAAACAATCTTACCAAAATGTCTTCACTCTCCATCAATGACCTCCATTATACCTTCTCAACTTGCTGAAAATATGATGTTTCCCTCAGATTTATGATGATCAATCTAATGACAATGACATGCCCTAAGCAAATGTTGAAGGATTTGAGTAATTACATGCAATACTACACTACGATGCAACTAGTAAGCCTCTAAAATATGTCTAAATTATGCCAAATGAAATGTAAATATGCCTATGACAAAATGACAAGAGTGCAAGAGTATGAGATTGCAAGATCATGAGGTTTCCAGATGACAAAATGAGACCAAAATTTTCATTTTATAGAAAATGCAATTTTGTGTGAATGGCCAAGATTAAAAGTTGACAAGTGCCCTAGAATCAATGGACAAGATTCAATATGACAACCCATAATTAGGGTTAGGGCAACATTAGGTCAAATTTGAAATGAATGGATAGGATTTATTTTTAGAAAATCAAATCAAGGGTTGACAATGCATATGGCAAAAGATAAGATTGGCACAAAAAAGAGGTGGCTGAAAAATAAAATAATAATAGAAATTTATTGATTTTTGGAGGACAAAGACTATTTTGAATTAAAATTAAACTTAATTCAAAAGGTGAGGTCATATGATAGTAAATAATTAATTTGAATTATTTACTAAAAAGAGGGAAATTAGAAAGTGGGACTATTTTAAATAAATAAATTTATTTAAAATGAGCACAAGCAAAGAGGTGATAGGAGAAATTAAATAATATAAATTATTTAATTTAGGTGGCTAATGAATAACTAAATAATAAAGATATTATTTTAATTATAAAAGAATGTGACAAAGGGAATCTTTTGAATTAAATATAATGATTTAATTCAAAATTCAATAGAGTGGACCAAATTAAATAAATTAAATTTATTTAATTTAGGAGAGAAGAGGTTGATGAATAATTAAATAATTAAATATAATTATTTAATTATAGTGGAAAGTGGACAAAAATTAAATAAATAGGAATTTATTTAATTTTAGAAAGAAGAGGACTTAATTAGTGACTTAATTAATTAAATAAAATTTATTTAATTAATCAAGGAGGAATAAAGATAAAAGAAAATTAATTAATTAAATAATTAAAATTATTTAATTAATAGAGGAATTATGAATTTAGAAAATAATTAAATTATTTAAATTATTTAATTATTAAAGACAAAAGGGGAAATGATGGAGAATTTAGAAATCAAAAGTGTGAGACAATTTTTAGTGTCTACATTTTGCCCCTCTTTGTCATAATGCAGTTTATCGCGTTGTGACAAAGAAAAAAAGTTAAAGTCATGCCCCAGTGCCAGATAAAATGAGGAAGAATGACGAGGGGGTAGTGGTATGCCCCCTCGAGAGAAAAATAGGGTTCCAAGAACACGAGTGTGCTCTTGAAAATGGACGAGAAGACTAGAAGACAACGAGACAAGAAAGTGTTAGCGTAAAAGATATGGATGATGAAGATGCAGACTAGATGAAATATTAGAGGGGAAACGAAGAAGGGTAGGATGAGAAAATAAACCTTCAAAATTTTCCAAGGTATTAATAGACGTTGCTCGAATCATTATTGGTTAGTAAAAATTACACAAATGGACAAAACACACCATGGTATGACATAGACCAAGGTGTGCAAGGTCATCCACTTGCAAAAAAAACAATTGTAAATAAGGAATGTCCTAACTCATACTAGGGGTCATGTAGCCCCAGTCCTTTTGTCAAGAAAATCCATAGAAAATAGTCAAAGAAAAATAGAATAGGTCATGAGATGTTATTACACCTCTAAATCCTTCATGGGACATCCTCGAGGTAGCTAGTAACATGACCAAAAGACAAGTTAATGGAAAGATAAGACAAAATAGCCAAAAAATAAAAACCATTTAATTATATTATCAATGTTTATTTGTCGAAGATTAATTGCATGATAGTTTGAAAATTTTGATGGTTTGATAGTTTGACAGTGGGGTGATCCCACAATACTGGTTTACAATTTTTGGGCAAACTGGATACCAAACTATTTTTTTTTAACTAAATCTTCACTTTCGGGCTCCTATAGCGGCTAAACTATAAGGAATTTGAAGATGATGAAAACTACTGATTTGTGAGATTTTTTCTATAGATTCTAAATATATTTTTTTCTTTTTTTTTGGAATCAGATTGCACTTATTTTTCCATCTCCTTCAAAAACTAGTTTTAAAAAAAAACAACATTTTTAAGGAGTGATGCTCACCATATACAACATAATTTTTTTTGTATGAAGGATAAAATTCTAATTTTTTCGAATTTAGATTCATAACTATGATATCTATCACTTTCATTTTGTTTTATAGTGTTTTATTGAATATTTTTTCCTCAATCAAGTTTTGAAGTCAAACCAATTACAATTTAGACATAGGCGGACTGCATACAACATAACTTTTTATGTATGCATCGAAATTCAATTTTTTTTTTTAATGGATCAAGGACATGAATACCCACCTTGAACATATATTTCCAAATTTCATTTTGATAGTCTTCTATTTTTCCACATGTGCAAAACAAAGAGCTTTATTTTTTCGGTGAAAAACCTATGTTTAATAAAACTAAAAAAACATAAACATAATAAAACCAAAACATATTAAAATTATATTCATTGGATATCTCATTTTGAGGAATACCATAATCATTTGAAATAAATTTTAAATGAATTCATTTGATCCCCAAAAGGGTAAATCAAAAGTGATTTTTTTATCAGCATTTTGATAGGTGTAAAGGAGACTCATTTATAGGTATGGTTTAAAACTAGCAAGGTTCTATCCAAGGGGCTTTGATCTAAGGTGGTTTGATCAAATCCTCTTTAGTTGGAATCCTTAAAATGGAAAATTTTAAGGCTTAAATCATTGTATTTTCTAAAACTATGTGATTTCAACAAAAATCAGTCCCTCTCAGAAATTGTAAACCAACTTTATGGGATCACCCGGTGCCTAAGGTCAGGAAGGACACATCCTGAAAAGGAAAATGACATTTTGACGAGGTCCAAATCCAAGAAGGACACATCTTGAAGAGGACCAAAAAGTGATGAGATTGACATTTTGACTAATGTTTTGGCAAGTTTACTGATTTTGACTATATGATTGATTGGATTACATTGTTTGATTTTGACCAATTTTGACACTGACGTTTGAAATGATTATCTTGTGTCAAGTGCGACTATGTCTACTTTATTTGACCGACACGACCATGTTTGACTTACGATTTTTATTTTGAAAACCCTCAGAGGACTGACCTAATGTCTCAGGGACTCATCGACTGATGACCTTTCCAACGTAGCAAATGTGTAGAGACAACGTAGTTCAGACAAATGACATAGACTAATAGACTTGACTGACTTGACAATATATGACTCTGTTTTTGTGATTTTAGGATATTTTGACTTTTTTCGATTTCTTCAGGACATTTTTCAATGTTTAGGTCTTTTGTCAAGACTTTTTCTGATTTTTAGGACATTTTTTTTGACTTTTTCTAATTTTTATGACTTTTTTCAGGACTTTTTCTGATTTTTATGACTTTTTTCAAGACTTTTTCTTTTATTTTTATGACTTTTTTCAGGACATTTTATGAGGATCAAGACAAATGCATGTGAATAATTCCTACACCCATGAATCCAAAGACAACCATGATCTTGCTGCTAGTCAAGCTGGAAACCAATTGATAGGTGATGATGAAAACGTTGTTTGACATGGGAAGGACACATCCCGAAACAACGTGAAGATGACAATTATGTGACTAAAGGATCAATGTTTTCAGTAGGTCTAGGAACAAAGCCAAGGAAAATTTTGGATGATGTGCTAGGTTTGCCATATTGTTGCATTCAAAATGATTTGGTTAGGACTAAATGGGACGATGAAGGATCTTTAGACCATTGACAAGGGAAACCAAGATGGGTGAAGGGTATAAAAGGATAATGGATGGCTTTGGTAAAATATAGGAGACATGAATGACTTATGTCATATAAGGATAATTTATTTTTGTTGAGGTATAGACTTGGATATTGTTATGAAGGCGATGACATGATATTTCATGAAAGTGTATGACCAAAGGATAGACATATCAAAAAATTTCCCCAAAGCATGACTTATGTTTGTACTGTAGTCCTTATGAACATAAAAGTAGGTGGGAAAATGGACGAAATGATAGGGCTTAGATGGATGGACAAAATGTCAAAAATGTCATGTGAAGGGTATAGGAAATAAGACAACTTACCCCCAAGTTTAATGGTCCACATAGACAATTTATACACATGACACCTATTTTCTAGGTTTTCATCAGGGTACTTATCCAAAGCACCATAAGAATGGTTTTCACTATTGGATGAAATTTTTCTCCTTACTATTTTTGTTTTCTTTTTTTTTTGTATTTTCTGGATGGCCTTGATTCCTTAGATGATAACTGATTGTGTTGAATCTGTTGATGGTGCAGATGGAGAGACCGGTGCCATGACATGCCAATAATGACCTTTATGAAGTAGTTTCCTTGTCAAGATTATAACACTTGCATACAACTGATTGATGTAATTATGATCCTTGTTGATACTAGAGTTGGCCTTATCAAAATACACACACCATGATAGAGTTCCATGAGAGTCTTTATGATAAAGAGTTGCTGCCAAGATGTGATGGATTTGCGACATGGGATTTTTGGACTTTAGGTGAGATATATGATTATGATAAATGATGGTAGACGTGGACGTGTTGGTTGGATGGTTGGATGTATTGATTTTTATTTTCCAAATTTGGGGTGATGGATTAGGATAGTGTTTGGAACCAACACTTTTATATGTCTTTCTTGATGGCCATTTTGAAGGAGGTGGATATGTATTATATGTGAGAGTCCTCTTGTGTTGTGGCTCCACAATTTGATTGATTTTTGACATATTTTCTTGACTTGATTCATTCTTTTCCTGACTTGATCCATTTTTCTTTGGTATCCACTTTAGCTTCATTTGTTCACTTCTATTTGTGTACTCAATGGCTTTTGACATTTGATTTTGAACTTTAGACTTGTAAGACTTATTTTTTTGTTGGTTCCAAATGGAAGGTTTATTTATGTTGAAGTGATGATTTATGGTTTGGATGGATGGGGTGTTGGAAACAACCTTATGAAAAGGACTACTCATGACATCCATTTTGATTTTTGTATGAGATAAAGTTTCCCCTGATATCGAGGAGGGACCACCAAAATCTTTAGATTTTCTGTCTGACAAGTATCCAAGACCTTGATGTCCATAATTTTCCTAAAGCTGTATAGGTTCTAGAATTCCTTGCTCGTGTATGCCTAATCCTTTGCCTTGATAATGCATGTTCTGATAGAGTCTGTTGGCGATGGGGTATTTGTCATTTTTGAAGCAAGATGCCAACACATCATTATTTACGTGGAAACTAATGCTTGGAATTTTCACATCTGTAAGAAAGTCTGCTCTAACAAAGGTGGATGACCCTAGTTGATAAGATGCCATAGCTTCATTGACACGTTAGCTAGAGACTTGATTAACATCTATGGTTTGATTTTGTGATATATAAGATTCAAATAATTATGTTGGTGCTTCCAAGTCAATGTCAAAACCTTCTTCATGGTCATTTTCATAGAGACCACTGAATTCAACTATAGCTAGGTATGTGCAGGATCATGTTGGGCCAAAAAGTGGCGATATGTAAGTGATATGATGGCCCATGTGGCTAACGACTTTTTTTTTACCCAAAATTGATGAAACGAAAAGAGTTTTTAGAGGAGATTCTCAAATTTCCACCAATATAAATTATGCTTTACTTTGAATTTAATAAATAATTATTATTCATTTTCTATTAGAATTATGAATAAAGTCCTAATTGATAGGTTGATTGAAAAACATCTATAAATTTCAAATGGTATACATTTTTTAAATTTGAAACATGTGTCACATTCTATGGTTCGCATACTGTAGGATTAAAAAATAAAAAAACTCATGAAGTTTTGACCAAGTTAAGGTTGTTAGACATATGAGCTCTTATATTTTTTAAAAGTTGTAATAAAAAATTCGTAATTAATTATTTACCTGGAAAATTTTAATAAAAAAATATGCATCACATCAGGATATGAGTCCTCTGCTTATATCTAAAAGCTTATAAATTTTTTTATCATTTTTTTGTGGTTAGGGTGGTCAGACAGACACCTACTTCTTATTTTTACCCTGAATTTTAAGTACTACTGCATTGAAATTTCAAATTTTCACCGAATAGAATTTTTAAAAAATAAAAGTCTAGTAGTTTAGAAACTACATTCAATTTTCTATAGATTCTATTTTTACATTTTTTGAAAATAATATTGATAACTTATTCAATTTTTTACGTCAAGTTGTCTAACTCTGATTTTCTCACTTTTTATTGCCACTTAAGGGCTTGTTTTTTCCATGATGATCCTACACATACCCAACTTGATAATTTGCAAATATGTTTAGAATATTAGCCTCTTGTTCTATAGGAAGATCATCTATGTGTCCCATGGAGGCAAGTGTCTCATTTTTGGAAGTGTTGGTATTTGAAGCTTGAATAGGGTCATTATGTGTTTGGTCTTGAATGGCATAAAGGTCGAGAAGTGGATCATTTTGGAATTTTTGATCAAGGATAGTGTCTTGGTCAAAGATGTGGTTGTCTTCGATGGCATGATTGGAAGTAGTATCTTGACCAAGGATAGGTTTGTCTTGGATAACATGGTTGTGAATGGTATTTTGACCAAGGATGGGTGTATTCTGTATGTCACGATTCTCTAGGAGGACTTCTTGAATGGATTTAAGGGTGGGGTCATGGGATGGACTACCTTTATCTTGACATGAAGGGGGGGGTTATGGTGTCATGCCTTGGGTTTTCATCTTAACATATGGCCTCAGAATTAGACAATGAAATGTGACTTTGGACAAGGATATAATTTTCATGTCTAGGTGTGTGTTGGGACGGAATGACTTGGAATGGATTGGTTGATATAGGACTAGGATAGGATGTGGATACTTGGAAAGGGTTAGTGTATGAAGGACTGCAATTGGATGTGGATAAAGGACTAGGATATGATGTGTATGACGGACTAGGATATGATGAAGGACTAGAATAGGACATGGGGGCTTGGAATGGATTGATGGATGGTTGATTTCCCTTGTCAAGGTTAGGATAAGGGAAATAGGTTGAATTTTTTTGTGGACTAATGATAGGATTTGTGTTAAAGGACTGTTGATAGTTAGAGTGGATGGATGGAGGACTAGGACTTATGAATTGTTGGTAACATGGATATGTAGGTGGTTGACTATGGGTTGTGGATTTGGACTTGTATTGGAGGTATAGTGTTTTGAAGTCCCTAGCTAGTTGGGCTTGACCATTACTAAGAAATTGGCATTCAATTCGACTAGCAAGCATATCAAAGTGGCTTGAAGACATGATGGTGGATGGCATGAGGCTATGCTTTATGCACGGTGACAATGCAAAGTGATAAAAGGGGATGCCTTATGTCTAATGATTTTTTGGAAAGGTTCACTTAAGCATTCAAAGTTTGGCCAATGTGTCAATTTGGAATGTCAAAGGACTTGCTTGTAGGATTAAGTGACAAGGATGACAATGACTAGAGGATTGATTTTTTGTTTAAGATTGAGAGCATTTTCTAGATTTGTCAAGGATGTTTATTTGTTTGAATGTTTGAGAAGACACTTGGCAAACACAATATTTTGTCTTTGATCAAGCACAATAAAGACAAGCACAATCCTAGGTTAGGCAAGGAAAATACTCACTAGATTCCACATGGGTTTCCCCAACCACACTTATTCTTAGCATGTGAATATAGAAGCTTGGCCACACGAGCTCCCCCTTACATTACACTCACTTCACTGGACAACCAAGCTTCCAACCCCCATAAAACTCCCATGGCAGGTTGATCACCTCTACTAAGAACTGTAAGAATGTGGATGCCTTCACAATGACCATTGCTATGCTGTTAAATAAAAGGCTTTTTGTTACTACACAAAGGTGTTTAGTTCGAGACACTTGTTCGAGTGGCCATACATGGGGCACAAGATTAAGCTCCATTTAGGAGGCACTCCAGCCTGAAGAGGTTACACTCAACAGGGTTTTGGGGAGTACTACTTGGTCCGTATGACACATCTACACTTGTAATCCTAGGCTTTCCCTTAGGATTCACATTTATATACCGATCGGGGGTAGCTCGGCTAAAGAGCTTCGTTGCCGGTTTGAGTCACCTTGGGGTGAGTAATTTTTCCCACAAAGGAAGGCCCAATTCCTAGAGTCAATAATAGTTTCTCTTGCACGCAGGATCACACAAGTGCGCAAGGGGAGAGGATACTTCTATTATTGAATCGGGGTGACACAAAAATAGATGGGTCTAGTTTTTTGATCACCTAGTTTTCACAAGGTGAGAGCATAATCACCTACCACCTTCAAAAACAATCAAGAAAATTTCTTTAACCCCCTAATTAAATCTAAGTGAGACAAGAAAAGGTTCTTTTCAAATCACCAATGGAAGTGTTTTCTAATCTAAAACAAGCACAAATGGTTTCAAAATAAAATTCTTGGACAATCAAACTTACAAAACCACTTGTTAGTAGTCTAAAAAGATGTCTTGGACCCATGAGAATTTAGAGATTTTTTTTTTTTTTGCACTTGATCCAATTTTTCATTTGAAGTGTTTATTTTTCCTGCACATTCACAAAACCAACAACCAAGTCAAAACCCTAACAAGATAATTGATCACTAATATCAGAGGGTTAGCTAGTCAAAATAAATCTAGTTTTTGCAACTGTTTATTGCATAAAAAGTAAAAACACAGAGAACTGAACCTTACTGAAATTTTGAGACCTTTCCAAAAATGTAAAGAAATCCAAAAAATTCATTGTTTGCCATCAAGAATTATTTTTTTTAATGAAAAATCATAAAAAAATTATAGCAAATTCAAAACAGGTCCAAAAATTCTGAATTTTTACTGATGGTTCTTGATATCATTCCACATCTACAAGAAACATTTTGTGAACATATCTACAACCATTTGTGAGATATAAGGAAATCTTTGTAAAACCCTAATTTTGAAAGATCTATTTTTTGTCTAATTATTTTGCATCCAAATTTAAAACATAAAGAACATACCCCTATTGAAATTTAGAGGGATTTCTAGAAATATAAAAATATCCAAACAACTCACTAATTTTCTCTCAAAATTGAGTTTTCATGAAAAATAGCAAAAAAATTATAAAAAATGAAAAACAGCTCCAAAAAATCTGATTTTCTAATTGGAAGCTCTTGATATTATCCCCAACTTCCTGAAAATTTTTTGTTAGAAAATATGTAGCCATTTGAGAGATATGGTCGAATCTTTGAAACCTAGGGTTTTGTCTCCAAAATGATGCAAAACCTGCAATAAAACGCTAACAAAACCTGCAAAAAAGAAAAATCCAATTCTAAAATTCTTCAAAATTTGTCAAAATAAGTTAGGTTTACCAATGCAACAATGGGAATTTTCCCAGGGTTAGCATATCAAATGCAAAACATGAAAACCCAAAGTGATAATGAACTGCAAAGGAATAAAATGAAAACAAATGAAACAATCTTACCAAAATGTCTTCATTCTCCATGGCTGACCTCCACTATACCTTCTCAACTTGCTGAAAATGTGATGTTGCCCTCAAATTTATGATGATCAATCTAATGACAATAACAAGCCCTAAGAAAATGTTGAAGGATTTGAGTAATTACATGCAATACTATGCTACAATGCAACTAGTAAGCCTCTAAAATATGTCTAAATTATGCCAAATGAAATGTAAATATGCCTATGACAAAATGTCAAGAGTGCAAGAGTATGATATTGCAAGATCATGAGGTTGTCAGATGACAAAATGAGACCAAAATTTTCATTTTATAGGACATGCAATTTTGTGTGAATGGCCAAGATTAAAAGCTGACAAGTGCCCTAGAATCAATGGACAAAATTCAATATGACAAGCCTAATTAGGGTTAGGGCAACATTCGGTCAAATTTGAAATGAATGGAAAGGATTGATTTTTAGAAAATCAAATCAAGGGTTGACAATGCATGTGACAAGAGATAAGGTTGGCATAGAAAAATAGGTGGCTGAAAAATCAAATAATAATAGAAATTACTTGATTTTTGGAGGACAAAGACTATTTTGAATTAAAATTAAATTTAATTCAAAAGGTGGGGTCACATGATAGTAAATAATTAATTTGAATTATTTACTAAAAAGAGAGAAATTAGAAAGTGGGACTATTGTAAATAAATAAATTTATTTAAAATGAGCACAAACAAAGAGGTGATAGGAGAAATTAAATAATATAAATTATTTAATTTAGGTGGCTAATGAATAAATAAATAATAAATATATTATTTAATTATAGAAGAATGTGACAAAGGGAATTCAAAATTCAAGAGAGTGGACCAAATTAAATAAATTAATTTTGTTTAATTTAGGAGTGAAGAGGCTGATGAATAATGAAATAATTAAAAATAATTATTTAATTATAGTGGAAAGTGGACAAAAATTAAATAAATAAGCATTTATTTAATTTTAGAAAGAAGAGGACTTAATTAGTGACGTAATTAAATAAAAAATAATAATTTAATTAATCAAGGAGGAATAAAGATAAAAGAAAATTAATTAATTAAATAATTAAAATTATTTAATTATCAAAGACAAAAGGGGAAATGATGGAGAATTTAGAAATCGCAAGCCTGGGACTATTTTTAGTGTCTACAACTATCTATACTCCTCTGATATGCAAGACTCCAAAAATTGAAGGAAAAGGAAAAAAATAGGTGATTGTGGATATACTAGATGAAGAATCTGATAAGGAAACTGAGGACACCAAAAGAAAAGAACTGGAATCAGCCAAACCAGAACATGAAAAGGAAATGATAGAAGAAAGTGAAGAAGACGGTGACTTAACCAAAGAAGAGCTATTGCAAAGTATTCATGAGGAAGATGGAATGCATAAAGTTGGTAACTTTTGGTCTATTAGACCTTCATATGAGTAGGACATGATTTTAAACGTACTAAGTTCTCATCTTGTGCACAATCATATTAAATTAGAGAGTTTGTAGAATACTTTTCCAGAAGAAATGATTGAATGCATCAAGGAAACCATGGACTTTGAGTCTTAGAACAAGGAAGAAGTTAATTTACATCTAAAGAAGCAATAAAAATTATCTCTCACCAATTTAAAAGGCACATGAATCAGCTAAGGCAATGCATAAATTCAACAAACAATATTTACAACTATTGTCTTCATTACCCACATGCAACCAGAAAGTATAAAGAAAAGTTGGAACAAATTGAAACAGAATTGAACAGTATTGGACAAAACTTTGACAAGTTGCAGGATCAAGATGGTGCAATCAACAAAAGGATTCAATATTTACAAACAAAGCATAAAATGTTCAAAAAACCAAAAACAAGATTATTGACACCTTCTGGAAAGTGAAGGACACAATAGAATGCAAACTGGAACAATTGATTGAGATACTAAGGAAATGAGAGACATTAGAAGAAGCCATCACTATTATGGAATCTCTCATCAAGATTATCAACCAGACATCTTAAAACAATAGCATGATCATTATCACTATGATTGCAATAGAAGCATGGAAGAAGTTTCTTCTGGAGATGAAGGAAAAATAAAAAAATAATCTTCTAACTCAAGTAGCCGTTGCATGTCTTCAAATGAACCAGTTTTGAATAAGTAAGTTTTTTTTACACTTTGGAAAAAGATATTACTGTAGGAAAACGTTTTTGGATTTTCAATGATCTCAAAGGGGTAGAGAGAGTAGTGAAAAATACCTTATCAAACTTAGGGGGAGTTGTGTCAGTTATAACTTTTTGAAGTTTTGAAGGATTGCAATATGTTGGTTCTGACACATTCATTTTTCACTAAGTGTTGCCATCAATGCCAAAGGGGGAGATTGTTAGTATATTAATTCTAGTGTTGTTATTGATGGAAACCTAAGTAATTGATCCAGTCTACACTTTAGTACTTATCCATACTGAGAGACAGAGTGAACAACAGGGTATCCAACTGAAGATGAATTTATTTGCATTATTAGTTTATCAGTACGAGTTGTGGATCTCAGGGAAGGTCGTTGGGCATCTCGAATATCTTACTCTCAATTTTTGTGTCATCACATCAATTGGTGTTCAAGCTAGGAGACCTGGTTTATTGATTTTTTGTTTATCAGTATAGAGAGTTGACTTGGTGAATATGGTGAACATAATATGTTGTGGATGTTTAAAGAGTAATTGTTTAAAATTTTTTGTGTTTGAACATGTTGATTTTGGTGCTCACTATTCTATGGCCGACATTGGATGGTGTGCATTGAAAATCATTTTTTGGATTAAGCTGACAGTTGTAAAATATTTTATATTTTATTGAAGTTGGCATATGGTTGATTAAATACTTTGTTGTGGATATATATAAGTGATTGGTTATATCATTTTGATATTGGTGTGCGAAGTGTGTTAGTGTGTGATACAAAATCTAGAAGGATTGGAGTGAAAATTCACTTGTGCATGAATGTATTTATGATGCGAATTGAAGAAAAGCAATGAAGAAGAGAATAATCAGAAAAAAGATTAAGAGATCAACCAATGTGCTTAACCAAAACTATTCTCAGGAATTTGTAGATGCTAATTTATAGTTCATCACTTATGTTGTCTTTTGACATTCATTGTAAGGCAATGATTCTTTCTATTTTTGAGGAGTGAGCTCTAGGTAGTGTGCCTAAATGCAAGTGCATTCCCATTTTTGTAAAACTTCTATTTGAGTACTCAAATTATGGATTGACCTCCACCATGGTTTTTCCCCTAATAGGGTTTCCATGTAAAACTCTATGTGTTATGGTGTTGTGGATGATTTATTTATGTGTTTGCATCTTTCTTTGGTTCAATGTTGTAAGTCATTTAAATATCAGATTAATAAAGTTAATATTTGCATAACACTGATTCACCCCCTCTCAGTGTTCCTTGATTCCAACACCTCCTATAAGAAATATTTGATTAAGGTTTTCAAATATGACCCTTTGGGCACCTTCTCTTCAATTCCTCATAGTATCATGGTGACAGAGGATACAAGGATATACATTAGGGTTAAGTTAGAAGAATTCAATCATATCAAAATTATTGATATATGGATGAATGAACTCACTGATGATAAATTCTTGGTAAAACCTAAATACTCAAATTTGTTGATGAAAAATTTGGACTATTGGAACAACTTTCCAAATTTCAGCTCTACAGTGGATGACTCATATGTAAAGCCAATTCTTACCAGAATGCATGATTAGTTCTTATGGACTCATGAACCGCACTTGATAAGAAAAAAACCTCTCTGGTAAGACCTGGATCCCCTCTTAAATTAGATGTTTTGGTGAATAATTTGGTGAGTCAAGATGACATGGTGAAGTCTATTGTGGAAGTGTATAATTTAGTAGGAGAAGAGGATATAGAAACAATAATTCTTGCCATCATCAAATATGTAATTATTTTGGAAGATAAATGGGATAATATTAGGTGTGATGTTCCTAAAAATTTGAGGGAAAGACTGATGAAAAGGAGAGTAGTTGCAATTGAGCTAGAGGAGAAAATAAGAAGCAAAGCATATAAAGAAATTACACCCTCTCTGTCTCTAGATAACTTAAAATCTTTAAAAAATATTTGTTCTTAAATGTTCAAAGAGAAAAGAAGGGTTAATACCCCAATGAAGAAAGATAAGAAAGAGATCAAAGGAATAAGGAAGTAAACAATAAGCACTATCAGAGACACTGTAGAAAAGTATGCAATGATTGGTGCATCTAGTTTAGCCTCTAAACCTAGAGAAGAAAATTTTACACAAGTTGTGGAAAAACCTCCTTCTAGTGCTGCTAATGATAATATACCTCTGGAAGTGAATGACATAAATGTCCCTATGGAAATAGTTAGTATAGATGTTCTATCAAAAATAAATTCTTCCAATGAGAATCTGGAAAATAAAAAACTTGTTGAAGAAAATATTTAAGAAAAATTCCATGTTGCTACACCTCTGGTACAACCTGATGAAGGATATAAAGATAAAGAAGAAGAAGAAGAAGAAGAAGAGAAAAGGGAAGAAGAAAAAGAAGAAGAGAAAATTGAATAAGATAAGGTAGAAGAAGAAAAAATAGAAGAAAAGAAAATGGAAGAGGAGAATGCAGAAGATGAAAATGCAAAAAAAAAGAATGTAGAGGAAGAAAAAGTAGAGGAGGAAGAAGAAAATAGAAATAAGGAATCTGACGGATCTGTAGGAAAGAATAAAGAAGTATCCCAACAAGCTATAGAATCATAGAAGTCCACTGGAGAATCCTCCTTTGGTGATGATATTTTGAAGGGATTTCTCTCAAAGCAGATTAGATTCCAACTGGTAATTCATCTAAAACTCCTGCAACTTCCAAAGAATCAAGGTTATGTAGACCTGAACAAGATTTCTCTGGTACATAAATTGATGTTAGGTGATGTATTTCAAGCATCAGGTAGGAGAGAAATCTTAGAAATTCATAAAAAAGGAATTGAGCTTATTGAAGATGCCATTAAGGCCTTGTGGGATGTTGCATTAGATAAATCTGTTGATACATCTCTCTCTCCTATTGAGAACTTGAAGCTTCTTTTGGACTCCTTCAAAGACCATGCTATAGAACTTGTTGAGAAAACAAAACAAGATGTAGAGGAGAAGTTGAATGAGAAAATATTGTTGATCCTTCACGACAAATGTGCCTCAACACATGCCAATATAGAGAAGAGTCTTGAAGTTGTGAAGGCTTCTGAAGCTAAAGCTAATTTTGTGTTTACATATTGTATATGGTGGCCTGATGCCACACAAAGCATAAAATATCTCATGGACTCCATTGAGTCCTATTTGACCACTATTTCCAGCACCTATAATGGATCAATGGATAGAGATAGATCAACTTGCAATGCTAATTTTGTGCACAGAGAAAATTTATTTACATCACAAAAGAAGAAGGAAGAGATAATAAGAAAATTCGGCTTGCTTGGTGATATTGTGAGAATGGAGTATGGTCTGATAGCCAATGGTTTGGATAAAACAGAGAATTTGGACAAGATAAATCTGACTCTGAATACTCTAGATGAAGCTGAAAAAAAATTAATTTCTTTAGAATCTTTGAACAAGCTGTCGGTATCTACTAAGAAGAGTTGGGAGGATGGAAAAATGGCCTGGCAAGGCATTCTACAGGAACTACAAAATGCCCCCTCCTTTGGGTAATTTTTAATTTAATTTTTCTATTTTACATTCCATGAGATACCTCCTCAGGGGGAGTATAGAAGTTTGATTCGATGTGTTTGAAAATTTTGTACCATGTGTACATATCTTTCATGTTTTTGTTCAACCTTTGTCCTTGATGTCAAAGGGGGGGAAGAGGAATGATAAGTAGACAATATTCTATATAGTTTTGTATATTCTTTTTAGCACATGTTTCCATCAATGACAAAGTGGGAGATTCTTGGAAGAATGAAGAAGATCACATCCCTTGTTAATAGTTTTGTTGTCATTAATGTCACCATGATATATGAGTTTCAACTGCAAGACTTTAATTCATGTTAATCCGATATTTTGAACCAGCAATATAGGACCAACCTTCTATATTTTGCTTTGGTATCCTCTCCGGTAGATATTTGCTACTTTAGTTTTTGGGAAATGGTCTGTAATTGATAATTGCCTACATAGACAGGGAATTGTGCACACCATTGATCGTGGCTACCACTAGTATTATTTTATTCATTATAATTTTTCTATTAGGTCCATTGTTGGTCGACCTATCATTCGGTAGAAGATGTAATGGATTAATTTTTTTTTGTATAATCCATGCTGAAAACTATAGTGTTCCACACATTTGAATTATTATTGAGAAGGTTTATCAATCTGACCTGATTGTAATTATTGACAATTAGATATATATACAAGATGCTTTTATAGAGTTGGAGACATAGATGGGTATATGTGTTTAGCAAACACTACCAAAATATATGAAAGAAAAAATGTTGATGTGTGATCTATTGGCATGTGAATTCTCTTGAATCACAAAGGAACTAAATATGAACTTGAGGTGTACTTCTATCAGTTCAATTTTGGTGGTTAGCCATTGTTTTTACTTCATTTTTGTATGCAGTGAGCCTCCCATTTTGCACAATGAGTCTTGGCAGTAAGCCAAAATTTTGTAATATCTTATAATTGGTTTTACTATATTATGAGTTAATCCTCATCGTGGTTTTTCCCACTTTGAGTTTTCCATGTAAAAGTTCTAGTGTCTCTTGTGTTCTACATTTCATGATATGTTGATGATCTTCTTATCTTAATTATCATATGCTTTGGATTGATTGGATGGTACTTGTTCAAAAAATTTAAGAATATACTAATTCACCCCCCTCTCAATATATTGGATATTTAACACATCTATGCCAACACTTAGGTCAAATCCCCTCCCCTAGTGACTAAGGCTCCTAGGACCACGAAGGCTACCATCTCAAAATTCGAAGAGAAATCAACTATGATGTCTCATTGGAAAGGTCAAAGTATTAACTTCAAGTGATCCCAAGTAATCACTTAGCCTTCTACAAATTATTATGTTGCTAAAATGGAGCTATTTTCTTTTCCAAACCCTTCAAAGAAGGAGAAATAGGTTATTGTTCCCTTAGATGATGCTCCTCAATGGTCAATATTTTCTCAAATGTGTTAGACCACTCTGTCACCAAGAAGTGTAGCCTTTGAACCTTTTCACTCATTTGGACCCTTGCCTATGTATTTTGGACCCTTTTCAACCTCTTTTTACCCCTTTCCAAGCCTTGTTCCAAGGATTTATAAAGTTTTGTAAAACATTTTCACTCTTCCTAGGCTTGTCATCACTTAATCAACCCTTCCTTGTGCTATAATGACCCCCTAATACACATATAACCCCTATCTTAGTGTGTTTTCATGAGACAATCCTGAAAAGCAATAATAATAATACTTTAATCCCTGACATCCAATGAAAAATTCCTAGGTGAACTAGGTTGCCACCTTGGGCGACCTAGTCCCATGTGGCATAATATTCAATTTTTACTTAATATTCTTTCGATATTTTGTCTCTAAATCCCTAAGGTTGGCCTGTATGGTGTTATTTCAGGAAAATTAGGGCATAACTTGTATAAATAAGCCTCAAAGCCCTAATTCATCATATCATGCACCATTCAAATACACTATTATAATCTCTTCTCTCTCCTTCTTCTCAAGCAAGCTAGGGTTTGAGCATTCTAGGTCAATAAGACCACTTTTTCTGAAGCATTCAAGGGTTGATTGTTGCAAAAACACAAGATCTCTAATCATGGCAAGGTAACTTACTCCATTATTCCATTATTTCATATTCATGCTTTACATTTTCTATTCATTTTGGTTTAGTTACCTAAAAGGGGTTTGACAAAGGGAAACCCCTAATCCCTAACAATCAAAATTTTCTCCTTCTCTCCTTGTGTGTTTGTAGATTTAGGTAAATTGAAGATCTTTGAAGACTTGTTGAATACCCCTCCTTGCTTGCAAAGTCCAAACATCTACCAAAAGTCACCTTCAAGTTCAAATATCAAAGTTTCAGAAGTGAACAATTATGAAGAACCAAGGTACAAACCGGGGGCTTCCATTTTCCGTTTAGAAATTCTAGAAATCTTGAAGAGGACTAAGTCACCAACAATGGCGACCTAGTCCCACTTGATAGGCCTTTCTATTATTTTCACATTTCCAGACACCCATTTGGCAGAAACAGGCTCTAGATGAGTTTTCTCAAATTTGGGACTAGGTCACCTAGATTGGCACAAGTGTCCCTTTCGGCTTCTACAACATTTTCATCAGCATTCTAGACCTCCAACAGATCCTTCTTCTTTTTTTGGGTGCACCTCTTCTATCTCTTTCATTTCTATTTAGTTTAGTGTACATTCTTAGGTCATTTTGTATATGTTTGTATATCATTATGTGTTTTCCATCACTTTGCATTTCAATAGTTTAGCATATACAATACAACATTTCATTTCCAGTCTATTGTATTTGGGAAATTTCACACACATAAATTTAAGACCCCAATCCCCCTCTTTGAATGAACCCTATAGTGAAAAGGTGAAAAAGAAAGATCTCTTTCCTCTTAGGTGCAAAACCCTAGAGGTGCAAGAGTGCATCTTTTCCTTCTTCATTTTTGGTGGTTAATTTTTGTGAACCTTCCCTTTGAACACCCTTCCTTTATAGTTTATAGTCCTTCATTGTCCTATGATTACCTTGCATTGCATCTTTCATTAGTGAAGTTGCATCCTAGGGTTTCAAAATTTGTATTAGTGAAAAGTGCATATAGGTTGCATTTTTGCATTTTAAAACATTAAATATTTCTGAATTTCTCCATTTTCCTGTTAGATTTGCATTATACAAGACAAAAACCACCTAAATACATCATAATATTCTAAAAAATATCACAAAATTCACCAGGAGGACTAGGTCGCCACCCTAGGTGACCTTGTCCCTACAGGCTTATGAAACTACCCTTTACACAGCCAAAAACCTAGTTTTTAAGATTTTGTTTGGTACATTACCTACCTGTATCAATAGGATGTATTTCTATTACATGTATTTTATTAGAATTAGCTTAAATTAGCTCATTTCATGCATTGTACATTTTCACTTTCGTATTTACATAATTTCATTTTCAGATCATTGATAGTGTAATCAACAAAATGCCTTCTGTAATTTGAAAATTGTATTTCTATTTTAGTCTTTACATTTCATTGTACATTCTTCAAACATGTTAGTTTCAATTTTTTCCAAAATTGCAAAGAAAATGTTAGTAAATAAACATGTTAATAATTCATTCAATGGATTCCCTAGTTATGAGCATCTAGCGAATGAAAATGTTAATAATTGTCTTGAACCTATGCTACCTTCTATCTCTCCTATTTGTGAGGACGATGTATTAGAAGAAATTACAAAAATAGACATTCATGATGATCATGATTTTTCCTCTCTTCATACGTCTCCTTCTAGTGACGAAGGTATAATCATTGAGCATCATGAAGGTCTTGCTTGTTATTCTCCTCATCCCCTTTGGGAAGATATTTTAACACAAGAAAATTATATTATAGACACTTTCCTAAACATCACCTTACCTAGATTCCATAACAATGCCCATGACCATTATCCTTCTCCTAATATCCCTCCTCGATGCAAAGAGGGTAGATTGGTGTTAGAAGATATACCACTTACACGTCCTAAGACTCTAGACACTCCCTAGCTACTTGAAAATCATAGTGATCCTTCTCTTGATGCCTCCTACCCTTGTAGTAATGCATGTGACGAACCTCTTCCAAGATCTCCTACTAGGATTGATAGTATGCAACAAGAGAAGGAGACCTTTGATGATAAAATAGAACCCTATCCTAATCCCTCCTCTCCTCATAAACCCATCATTAATCATTTACTTAATAATATTATGTCCTTACAAGAAGATGTAGAGCCTGTATTAGACTCTCCTTCCCTAGGGGATGTTAATATTATTCAACCTCTACTCATACTTTATCCTCCTTCAACCAAACCTAAACCTGAATTCACCCTCTACCCACCTCAGAATAATGTGTTGCAACAACCAATTCAAGATATCATTGCTCATACACATTACACTCGCAACAACCCACATTCCTAACCATCAACCTCAACAGCCTTACCTTCATCCACTCCCATTCTTCATGCTACCCCTTGCCTCAATTCAATCCTTAGGGAGTATGACCTTGTGGACCAACTAAGGAATACTCTCACTAAGATATCCTTATGAGTTCTTATTCAAGTCTACCCTCACTACCATAACATGATGCAAGAAGCCTTACAACAAGTTCCTATCCCTTCTACTGAGAAATCAAATGACATAGCAACTATTATTCACATAATAAATGCTAATATTATTTTTCACCAAAGTGAGCTCCCTCGTTTGGATGTACAAAAACAAAATGAAGCCTTCGTAATAATGTCTCAAAAAAAAACAAAAGGGATCAAGAGAACTCTTGTAGATATTGGCTTTTCTCTTAATGTGTGTAGTGTTAGCCTTTTGGATAGGCTTGGGATACATAGATCCCACATCAAAATTGATTCTCTATCTATCAGAGGATTTGAAAATGTCACTAAGCAATTGCTCAGTGTGATCACTATACCTCTTACAGTTGGAATGGCCACATTGGAAACAAAAATCCATGTTATGCCTCAAGAGCTTTCATACAATCTTATCTTAGGCAAGTTGTGGACTCATGGTATGAATGGAGTGCCTTCCACTCTTCATTGAAAGATGAATTGCATCTTTAACAACAAAGTGTACACACTTGATGTCGATCTTGAACCTAATAATTGCTTACACGTTTAAAAATCCAAAGAGAATCATTTCCACAGCTTAACCCTAACCACCCAAATCAAACCCAACCTCTTGAGTAAATCACTAAGCTCTTAGATGATTATTGGGGTTCCTTAGACTTCACCCCTCCCTTAATGGGAGCATCCAAGATCATAGATAGCGACTCTAAAAAGGGAAATTTATTCTTGTCCACACAAGACTCGACCAATCCTTCCAAAGCATCCACCTCAATTACTTCAGACAATGAATCCCATAAAAAACACTCACCTGATCCTTCCAAAGCATCCACCTCAACTGCTTCAGCCAATGAAACCCATAAAAAACACTCACCCGATCTAAAAAAGATGAAAAAGCTTTATGGAAAAGGTTTTGATCTCATGAAGCAACTTGGATATAGTGGAAAAGGTTGTGGTGTTAATGATAAAGGTATCCACAACCCTATAGAGCCTATCAAGCACACATCACATCATGGTCTTGGTTATTGTCCTCTAATCGAAACCACCAAGCCTTCACCTCCCATCAATACTATTCCAAATCACCCCTCTAGCCCAACCTTAGAAACTGATTCTTTTAAACCATAAAGGACTCTTCGCTTAAATCTAATGTCATCTCGCAACCCACTATTGATTCAAATTTTACACACTCCTATACAAGAGTATATAAAATCTCACAATCCATAGTGTGATGTGTAGGTATGAAACCCTATCCTAAGCAAGACAACTCTTTGTTGCACACCACAGGATCACCTTCTACCCTCGATCAAGAGGGTATCTTGTTGAGACTCCTCCAAGATCACTTGATCTCTCTTCCTCTAAGAAATCGAAAGAAATTTTCCAACAAACATTCCTTTTGTGCTTACCACCAAGTTCATGGTCATCACACTAATGAGTGTAAGGCCTTGACTAGTAAAATTCAAAATTTTAAGGATCTTGGTGCTCTCCCTTATGTGGGGGCATATCATTCCTCTAATCGAATTTAATTTTCACTCTACCTTACATTCCCTCAATCCTTTTGGCTCACTCTTTTCTTGCACTAAGGGCAAGGGGTTAGTTAGCCTTTTCCCTCCTATGCCACTTGTCATTGTCTCTTTTAACTAATCATTAACCTTTCATGAACATATAAGAGCAAGCTTGGGATATGGATGACTTGTCTTAAGTTGACTCACATGTGACATACACTCCTCATGATGAAGATTTTTCAGAAACATATAACTCAACATAGGGCTTTCCTCTCCTTCTTCTACTTTAAAATAATTGCTCACATAACAGTGTGTAGAAATTCCTTTAAAGTGGTGTAAGAGAGGGTGACCATCCACTGCAAGGCCCCAGGTCATGAAAGGCCAAAAGAGGAAAGGCTTCCCTAACTTACCTCAGTTTAAAGGATGGTTAGGATAGAAGGGATGAGAATGATGAGGATTACGCGTCCTTCAATCACTCTATGATTCCAAGAGCTGGAAAGAGACTAGATGAGTCACTTTTTAGAGTCAACTCTACATCTCAGGTAGCTTTTTATTAGAGGACAAAAGTGTGGTTATGGGACAACAACAATGTGCGCTGGCATCTCACAGGTGTGTTGGTGTCTGTACGGCCATAAAACCAGGAAGATGAGGTCAAAATGCCAAAAAAGGATTGACATTCTAGTTTAGCAGTTTCGGGAAGTAAAGAACAAGACTAGTAAAAGTGAAAGGTAAATATAGATATGATGAATGAAGTATATTGCCGCAAGGGTGATGAAGATAATTTCGTAGAATAATCCTCTCGCCAGATTTCTTTGTGATCACTCTACCTGCACACAACAAAGAGGGAAATTATCGGGGCCTTGTTTAGGGGCCTACCTTAGTCAGATCCTTGTTTTGGTGTTTCCACCTCCATGGATAGCCAAGTTCGCAGTGATAGAAATAATGATAAAGAAAGAATACAAGCTATGGGTATGTGCAGGATCATGATGGGCCAAAAAGTGGTGATATGTAAGTGATATGATGGCCCATGTGGCTGATGACCTTTTTTTTACCTAAAATTAATGAAACGAAAAGGGTTTTTAAAGGATATTCTTATCTTTCCACCAGTATAAATTATGCTTTACTTTGAATTTAATAAATAATTATTATTCATTTTCTATTTGAATTACGACTAAAGTCCTGATTGATAGGTTGGTTGAAAAACATCTATAGCTTTCAAAGGGTATCACATTTTTTGAATCTGAAACATGTGTCACATTCTATGTTTCACATACTATAGGATTTTTTTAAAAAAATTGAATTTCACGAAGTTTTGACCAAGTTAGGTGGTCAGATGTACGAAATTTTTTATATTTTTTAAAAGTTGTAATAAAAAATCATAATTAATTATTTTCTTGGAAAAAACTTACAAAAAAATATGCATCACATTGGGACATGAGTCTTCTAATTATATCTAAAATATTATAGAAAATATTATCATTTTATTGTGGTTAGGGTGGTCAAACAGACACCTACTTCTTATTTTTTCCCTAAAATTTAAGTACTACTACATTGAAATTTCAAATTTTCACGAAATATATTTTTTAAAAATAAAAATAAAACGAGTAGTCTAGAAAATAATTTCAATTTGCAACAGATTATATTCTTAAATATTTTTGAAATAATATAGTTAACTTATTCAAATGTTTACATCAATTTTCCTAACTCTGATTTTTCAGAATTTTATTGCCACTTAAGGGCCTTTTTTTTCCATGATGATCCTGCACATGCCCCTACATATACAAGAAAGACTACAAAAAAGTACATGATTACTCAACCAAATATGATAGGGAAGATGAGAGGATCTTACCACCTCCATCCAAAGTGCTCAAGGCTCGTGGAGGAGTGAATGAGAGGAATTGAAGCCTCTACTGCCCGGTGTTTGTCTTATGCTTGCACTATCGAAGTGATGGAGTAGTGGATTGCTGCAATGGAGTTCAAAGTGCTTCTATAAATCTTGAAAGTGTCTACTCAAAGCATGGAGAGAGTGTTCCAACTTGTTCAAAACTTGAGAATGGAAGAATGGAGTGATAATATGTAGCAGAAGGTGAAAAATGACCATATTCGGGTCAACCAGCCGAAGAGGGGCATTACACTTTGACTTCCAATCAAAAGTGTAACATCTCTACAGTCTCTAGCCATAGGAATCTTCTAGGGATGTAAGAACGCTACGTGGACATTTGTGCACTGCATAGGCATCCCCGATAGAAATAGCCCCACTGATACACAAACAGGGTGCCAAGTGGAATGCAAGCAATGAGCTTAAGTGTAATTATACCTCCGCTTTATGTTTTCTAAAGAGTAAAGGGGTGAAAGGGGAATTTGTGCTAGGGGTGAATATTCACACTCATATATTTTATCATCACTTTAGTGTGCATGAGTACTGATGAGTGCTTCAGTAAAGTAGATTAGTAAGAAAGTAACAAAGTAAGAGATGTATACCTGAACTGACAAGGAAGTAGAGCATGGTCTGGAAAACCAAGAAGTGCAGGAGAGGACTTCATAGTTCCATGGAACAACAAAGTTGAAGTACAAAAGTGCCTCACAGGCTCACGGTCCCACAAGGGGGTATCCTTCAAAAACTCTCACATGAAGGAAAGAAGGAAAAGAACCTTTTAGACCCATAGACCCATAAGGAAGGTATCCCCCAAGAGCTCTCGCATGAGGGAGATCGAGTAGAGGGGACTCCCCAGAGTCAAAGATAGAACACATCAAGAAGTGGTCACGCAAGCTAGTGAACGGATAGTCATGCAAACCATTGCTAAGTTACAAGAATTTTAAAGGGGTCCCTCAAGATCAGGATTAAGAAGAGGGTCTTCCTAATCTAAAGTTCAAGAAGAGGATCTTTCCCTAACATTGGTAAACCAAGAGATCATTAGCTTCCCACTCTAGATCAATGTAGGGGGAAGGATGGCGAGCCTGCAATGGTGTAATGTTAAGGGGAGGAGCTCTCGATCCTCTTGCAATAAGGGCCAAGGCAGAGGGGCCTATGAGGTCTCCATCACTCAACTCTTGTGGGTCCAAGGTCAATGACCTCGCAAAGATCGCTGACAAGGTTTGAACTTCATCCACTGAATTAAACATGCACTTAATGGGAGTGTCATGTTTCACCTCAACAGACAGAGGAGCTTGCACCTAACGTTCACCACTAGGCTCACTGAGGGACTCTGGAGCGGTGAGAAACTTGGGGTAGGTTGGGATTGGTTCCGTTACTATGACAAAAAATTCAATTTGGGGCCACCTTTTAGAGAGGGTGGGCTCTTCTCATTTCCTCCATTACTCAAGGGGCCACACTCTACCTTCTTCTTCATTGGTGGAGGTGATCTCCCCATAGACAAAACAAGGAAGGTTGAGGGAGAAGAGGAAAGAAGCATAGTGGACATAACCGAACTATCCACCATATCCATGGGATTTGGGAAAGACGAGACATCTGAGATGGAGGTCAACATGAGTGGCTCCACCGAAGGAGTGATGAACATTTTGACCCTTCCAAGTGCATGTGTGCTCATAGCGGGAGCTAGGAGAGATTCAAAGACGGAAGGAGGGAAACGGGAAGACATAGTAGGAGGTGCAATATTCTCCTCCTCCTTTTTCTATAAGGAGGCTTTCTCAGCTAGGAGAGCCTTTTATCGATGCTTACACTTGCGTGCAAGGAAATTTCTATGACTCTTCGAACTAGAATCCCGAGCTCATGAAGGGACAAAAGGATTCTATTTAGCCATGTGAGTGTCTTCCATAATTGCTTCCAGTAGAAGGAAAAACTACTAAATTGGAGAAGGAGGGATAGGTTCAGAAACAATAGGGGGAATCGACTCCAACACCTTAGTGGGGGATCTCTTTCCACCCAGGGGAACGAGAAGAGGTCACAGAGAAAATTCTCTTCGCGAGCCTTTCTTTTTGTCATATAGGTAGTACTGGGGTCTAGGATACCCATTAGGGAGGTCTGATATCCTAATCTTAGGTTTTCACCAAGGAGGCATCATCAGACTCAGCGGGTAGAGCTCAGGCTTGTTCATCCAATACTCTTTGCAAGAGATGGGAGTAGATGAGTCAACTCAAGAGGGAGCAAGCTTCTCCTTTCCCTTTTTGGAGGAGGAGACATATGGCTGCTCTACCATAGGAAGGGTCAACATCAGCTATCCCTTGTCCCCAGTTTTGTACTTCACATAGTTTTTGTAAAGTAGGTCCATTCTCTGTGGGAGTGGACTAACTAGAGTTGGAAAAAATTCATCAAATGAGTATCCCTTATGAGATACCATAGGTTGGTATCCGGTATCATGCACCACATGCATGATGCCTTCATGGGAAAATTTTAGGCATTTATGAATTATAGAGGTGATCCCATTCATGGAAGCTAGCCAGGGTATGCCTAGCTTCACTCTGAATAGGTCAAACTCGGGGATAACATCAAAGACGATGTCTACACTCCTAGGTCCAACTAGGATGGACAACGTTATTGATCCATAGGGTTTAAGAGAAAGTCCATCATGCGTGCGGATGATGGAAAATTTTTAATCGTATTCCTCCCTTCATACGCAGTTCAAGAGTAATGTCTCCTTCGTGATGACATTCACTCTACTTACGAGGTTGACCAAGACCCCTATCACAATATTTCCATTGAGGTGAGTGGGAATGTAGAGCAGAGAAGGTTTGTCATTCGGTAGCACATCCTACAAAGTGAATTTCAAATCTAGTGAACTAGTCACAAGACGAGGAGGGGGAGTAGTAGTAACCACATTAACATATGCCTCAAGAACAAAAAAAAATCAGAGGGATCGACAATCACATTAAGACAATGTGACAAAAAAAGGTCTGTGTATATCTACAGTTTATTGTTAGCCTTCACCACTGATGTGTTCATGTTTTTCTTGTTCCCATCAAGGTGGATAGTATCATCCTTCATGTGGTCTTGTATCTCATGACGCAGGCACATACAACATTCGGTATCATGTCTATTAACTTGATGGTACTAGAAATATGCGTTTTCTTCATACCAGCTGGGGTATGGTTCTCTAACTGGTTTAGGAGGTGATAGGTAAGGATCTTATCCTTCACCAACTTCTACAACATGGAAGAATAAGACTCTGATAGCTATGTAAACTGTCGGTCACATCTAAGGCCGTTGTTATCCACAACGACTGCTACATTCACAATATTTTTACCTTTTCCTGAGATCGATACGATAGATATTCCTTCAGAATAGGAGCACAAGGGAGGACCCCCAAACTGAACCACTATTTTCTAGTATTCTTATAAAGCCACACACAAGTGTGCAAAAGAAGGATACTTCATGAGGGCGAACTTCTCCTGTCAAGGCCTTTGTAAGTTCCCTATGAAGACCTTTGGTCATGAGAATTAGGTAACAGATACGAGATCTATGAGAAGAGTGTTTGGTATCATGCTATAAAGTCTGTAATCTTTTCATTGTCCCCTTGTTTACATCTAACAAGGTCTGAGAAGGTCATCTTTGGTCCGATATTGGCTTGGAACTATCGTAGGAACTGATTCACAAGCTGATTGAATGTGAAGATGGAATTATCGGGCAAAGAACAATACTAGTCTAGTGTTGTATCTTTGAGGGATCAGAGAAATAGTTAGGACATCAACACATCGTGATGGAATTTGTTTTTGCATAAGGCATTAAAATTAGACACATGTGTCTCTAGGTCCCTTTTACCACTGTATTTCTTGAATTTGGGAATCTCCATCTCTTGCAGGAAAGGAGTGTTTAGAATTACAACTGACAATGGGTTGTGTTGGAAGAAGGGTTGGAAGATAGGCTGGGCTAAGGCCTAGGAAGGTTTTTCCAACTGGTTCTACAGCTTCCCCATATTCTGAAGAAGGGTATTCTCAATAGGGTCATTAGAAGACACAGAGCCACCACCGTGACCATTGCCAAAGCCACCAATGTGACTTCCATTGGTGCCACCACTATGACCACTAATAAAGCCACCACTAATCCCACCTCAACCAATGTGACTTCCGTCAGAGCTAGTGCTAGAATCAAAGCCACCACCATGACTTCCACCAAAAATTCCTCTGCTAATGCAACCCCCACTTCCAAAGTTTCTACCACTAAAGCCTTTGCCTATCATTCCACCAAATCCTCCACCACCGAAGGTGGTAGAAGGGGTGAAGTGGAAACCCAAAGGGTTCTTGTTTACTTTGATAGTCTCAAAACTTTCCGAAGTAGTGGGTATATTGACCGAAGGGACCGTGTCAACCATATACACAGATGTAGGAGCCATCGACATCTCTAGCTGCCTCTTGTGTTCCTGAAAGAGGCCACCTCATATCATGTTTCCATCGCTCGAGGGAGCGTATGCTTCGGCCAGAACATAAAGACTAGCTAAGAGCTCTACACCTATCATGTCTTTTTCCAGCATGTATCTTTTTTCGTCAATCACCTTAGCAGCCCTAGCCATCTTCAGGTTTCCTTCTAGGTAATTTTCGAATGCACCTAACCCCTTACCAAGGCTAATGACTTACTCAAAAGGGATACATATGACCTCATGCTCATCTACGATGAAGAGGTTGGCAATGTAGGAGGAGTAGGGATGTGATCAATTTAGTTAAGAAATCTAGATTCGCCTCACAATATGTGCTCTTGTGCAGATAGACTGACTGCATAACTGGAGAAAAGGTCGGTAGTGAACCTAGAGGAGACCTTCATCTTGTCGATCAGAATGTATTGTAGACTTCTTCTAACAATATTCTTAAAGGTCATAGACTGTGTCGTGAAGCTCATATAATTTCACAACACACCAAGGTAAAACGACCAAGAGGTATATGATAAAAATTTCAGGATGTCGACAAATGGATAAGCATTGGTTCACGTCAGGTTCATCAAAAATGTAAGAGAGGGGGATCACCCACTGTAATGACCCATGTCACAAAATGCCAAAAGAGGAAAGGCTTCCCTAACTTACCCTAGTTTAAAGGATGGTTAGGATAGAAGGGATGAGAATGATGAGGATTATGCATCCTTCAATCACTCTATGATCCTGAGAGTTGGAAAGAGACTGGATGAGTGGATTTTTGGAGTCAACTCTATGTATTAGGTAGCTTTTTTTCAAAGGAAATAAGTGTGGTTCTAGGACTATAGCGTGCCGTGATGGCATATCACAGGTGTGCTGGCATCCATATGGCCAAAAAACTAGGGAGATGAGGTTATAATCCCCAAAAAGGACTGATAGTCTAGTTTAGCAGTTTTAGGAAGTAAAGAACAAAACCAAGACTAGAAAATACATACATGATGAAAGAATTATATTACTACAAGGGTGATGAAGATAATTTTGTAGAATAATCCTCTTGCCAGCTTTCTTTGAGATCTCTCCACCTACACACAATAAAGAGGGAAAATGTTGGGGTTGTTTAGGGGCCTGCCTCAATCAGACCCCCATTTTAGTGTTTCCACCTCCATGGAAAGCCAAGTTTGCAATGATAGAAATAATGATAAAGAAAGAATACAAGCTACATATACAAGAAGCACTACAATATAGTATGTGCTTACTCAACTGAATACGATAATGGAGATGAGAGTAGCTTACCACCTCTGTCCAAAGTGCTCAAGGCTTGTGGAGGAGTGAATGAGAGGAACTCAAGCCTCTGTTGTTGTGGTGTTTGTCATGCACTCGCACTATCAGAGTGATGGAGTAGTGGATTGATAAAATAGAGTGAAAAGTGTAGCTAAAAATATTGAAAGTGGATGCTCAAAGCATGGAGAGAGTGTGCAAACTTGTTCAAAACTTGAGAATGGAAGGATGGAGTGAGAATATGAAGGAGAAGGTAAAAAATGGCCATATTCAAGTCGACCATCCAAAGAGGGGCATTACACTTTGACTTCCAATTGAAAGTGTAATGTCTCTACAGTCTCCAACCACAGGAATCTGTCAGGGATGTAAGTGCACCACACAGATGTGTATGCATTGTGTGGGAATTCCCGACATAAAATGCCCCTACCGACACACAAATAGGACACCAAGTGGAATGTAAGCAACAGGCTTAAGTGGAATTAAACTTCTTTTGGTTTTCTAAAGAGTAGAGGAGTGAAAGGGGAATTTGTGTTAGGTGTGAAAATTCGCGCTCATACAAATGGGGGCATACATCACCACTCATTGTGTGATTTTCTTTCTCTTGTGATTGTCTCTCTTGGAAACATTAGGTACAATGTTTCTCATGATGAGACATTTTCATTTTTCCTCTTTTGCATACAAGATGAGCCCTTGCCTCTCTTGGATACAATATGAGTACATTTTCACTTTTTCCTCTCTTGGTGACATTACACATAATGTTCCTTAAGTTGAGACCTCGCATGAACAACAGAACAATCCCTTTGACTAAAATCATCAAGAGGTATAACTTTGGTATGGTTTGAGTGGGAATCTCAATCAAGCGACACAACTTTCCCCATAACCACCATTTCAGGCCTTTTGACCTAGTGGATAGCCAAGATTTTCGTCTCCCAAGAGTGAGTACCCTCTTTATTTTTGGACAAATAGCCTAGATCTTATCTACAACTAGCTAGACAAATGGTCAAAGCTTGAGTCAACTTCTCTTCATTCTAGTTCTTTTCATTGCATGATCATGTATCTCAATTTTTTGCATGTCATTCACCCTTGAATGTGTATTTCCTTGGGGGCTTGACCACCTCCTTCATATTTCCCATTCTTCTTCTTTGTCATTCTTTGCCATCTCCATTGGGCTACTTTAGTGTGAGTTTGAAGTAAGTTCATCTTCTCACTAAAGTGGGGGCTAAATGTATTGCCAAAAAGTGTACCCTTTGACACTTTTCACTCACTTGGACCCTTACCTATGGATTTTGGAGCTTTTTCAACCTCTTTTTACCCCTTTCCAAGCCTTGTTCTAAGGTTTGGTAAGGTGTTGTAAAAAATTTTCACACTTCCTAGACATGTCATCACTTAATCAACCCTTCCTTATGCTATAATTACCCCCTAATACACATATAACTCCTATCTTAGTGTGTTTTCACGAGACAATCCCAACAAGCAATAATAATAATCATATTTTAATCCTTGAAATCCAATGAAAAATGCCCAGGTGGACTAGGTTACCACGTTGGGCAACATAGTCCCATGTGGCATAAAATTTAATTTTTAATTAATATGAACTTTCATAATTTTGTCTCTAAAACCCTAAGGTCAGTCTGTATGGTATTATTTCGGGAAAATTAGGCCATAAATTGTCTAAACAAGCCTCAAAACCCTAATTCATCATATCATGTACCATTCACTCACACTCTTATAATCTCTCTTCTCTCCTTCTCAAGTGAGCTAGGGTTTGAGCATTCGAGGTCAAGGGTATGTGTAAGATCATCATGGAAAAACAGACCCTTAAGTGGCAATAAAATTTAGAAAATTAGAGTTAGGCATCTTGACATAAAAATTTGAATAAGTTATCTATATTATTTCAAAAATATGTAACAATAGAATCTGTATAAAATTGAATGTAGTTTCTAAACTATTATGTTTAATTTTATTATTTTAAAATCTATTTGGTGAAAATTTTAAATTTCAATCCAGTAGTACTTAAATTTCAGCGAAAAAATAAGTAGGTGTTTGTCTGACCACCCTAACCACTAAGTTTAAAAAATATAAAAACTCATATGTCTAACCACCTTAACTTGGTCAAAACTTCATGAAATTCAATTTTTTTTTTGAATCCTATAGTATGCGAAGCATAGAATGTGATGCATGTTTCATATTCAAAAAATGTGATTCTATTTGAAATCAATAAATGTTTTTCAATCATCCTATCAATCAAGACTTTAGTCATAATTCAAATAGAAAATGAATAATAATTATTCATTAAATTCAAAGTAAAGAATACTTTATATTGGTGGAAATTTGGGAATCTCCTTTAAAAACTCTTTTTGTTTCATCAATTTTGGGTAAAAAAAAAGTCGCCAGCCACATGGGCCATCATATCACTTAGATATCACCACTTTTTGGCCCATAATGATCTTGCACATACCCTCGACAAGACATATTTTATACAGCATTCAAGAGCTAATTACTACAAAACAATATCTCTCATCATGGCAAGCTAGCTTACTCCATTATTCCATATATTCATATTCATGCTTTACATTTTTTATTCATTTTGGTTTAGTTACCTAAAAGGGGTTTGACCAAGGCAAGCCCCTAATCCCTAACAATCAACAATTTATCCTTCTCTCCTTCTATGTTTGTAGATTTAGGTACATTGAAGATATTTGAAGACTTCTTGAAGACTCCTCCTTGCTTGCAAGGTCCAAACATCCACCAAAAGTCACTTTCAGGTCTGAATATCAGAGTTTCAGAAGCAGACAACTATGAAGAACCAAGGTACAAACTAGGGGCTTCCATTTCCCCTTCAAAAATTCAATAAATCCTGAAGAGGACTAAGCCACCAAAAATGGTGACCTAGTCACACTTGATAGGCCTTTCTATGATTTTCACATTTTCAGACACCCATTTGGCATAAACGGGCTCGAAACGAATTTTCTCAAATCTAGGACTAGGTCGCCCAAATTAGCAAAGTGTCCCTTTCAGCTTCTACAAAATTTTCATCAACATTCCAGACCTCAAAAAAATCCTTCTTTAGATTCCAGGTGCACCTCTTCTATCTCCTTCTTGTTTAGTTTAGTGTACATTCTTAGGTCATTTTGTATATGTTTGTATATCATTATGTGTTTTCCATCACTTTGCATTTCAATAGTTTAGCATACAATAAAACATTTCATTATTAGTCTATTGCATTTCAGACATCTCACACACATCAATTTAAGCCCCCAATCCCCCTCTTTGAATGAACCCTAAAGTGAAAAGTTGTGAAGGAAAGACCTCTTTACTCTTAGGTGCAAAATCCTAGAGCTGCAAGAGTGCATCTTTCCCTTCTTCAATTTTGGTGGTTCACTCACATCGATTCATTGTTTGTTACTAGAGGTGCCTACATACTCTCCCTTGTCACCAAAACCTTTTTGATAGTTTGACAACACTCTTGGGTGCTCTGAGGGAAGTGAGTATGTGTCAAAAAAATAAAGGAATTCATCACCCAACATTCAATTGGGCTCCTCTCGAGATTATTTGTAAAATTATTTCTCCATGATCTAGGAGTTGAATATTGATGATATTGTTCAATCTCATCCATAATTTTTTTCTTAGGCTATTTGAGGTCTCACTAACCTCCACATAAAGTATTTTTTATGAGATACTAATCAACAATAAGAAAATTTATACATTCTCTACTTACAATAGATAAAGATATTTGGTTTCATTATTTGTGTGAAAAATTATGTTACCTATCTTAGTAGTATCATGTTTTAAACCTCCCATGTTATAATTAATGGATTGGTCACAACCTTTCTCTCTCATAGGTTTCTCTCACTTGTCGCTAATTATTGTTCTAACCCCACTTACCATTTTATTTGGCTTTTGTTGAATATAGACAATAATTCTCTTGGGATCATAAATCTTTATGCTTTTAATGATGTTGTTGAGAGATCTATTCTTTGGTGATGGATTTTTCACTCAATACCAATTTACACTTTGGTTTTATGTTGGGACTTTAATATGGTTGAGATCAAATATGACAAAGATGGGATGTTGACTTTTTTGTTGGATAGCTAATGAGAGGGAAGTTCAATATTAAATGTGTATAAAATGGACCTTTATGACCCTAATTTATGTTTCTAGCACACATAACCTTTTTGTTATATGTGGTTCAATTTTTTGGTTTTCTCTAATAGAGTCATTAAATTATTCAATCATATAATGATATTTTCATAATTTATTTCACCTTTTCTAGTTTCTTTTCTCTTCCAATTGAACCCTTGTCATATGTTAACTTGTTAGATCACTTTCCCATTAGGTTCAAGATTGAGTGGAAAGTGGGACCACCATAGTACTCTAATTCCTACTTTATCTTAAATAATTCCTTAAATTGAGTCATCAAAACACATTGTCTAACATTAGGAAGATATGGAATCTAGAAGTCACCCTAGTTAACTAGCTAGCTGGATCGCATGGTGGAACAAATCAATTTGGTGCCCATCTCTCTTGTCCACATCTATGGGCACCATTTGGTCATCTTTAATTTGTGTGGATACACATATAAAGTTTGAAATCCACACAAAGCCACAAAGGCACTTAAATCAAACCAATTATCCCTTGCTTTGCAAGTTTGAGTTGTAAAGCAAAGGAAAGAAGTAGATAATAAACAACTATTTTGTTATAGGTGCCAAATTAAAGCTAGACTACATTGGATTAAGGTTGGTGATAGAGATTCAAATTTTTTTTTCATGTTAAATCAGAGATCATATCTCTCATGGCATCAAAAAAATAAAGGATGGTCAAAATATACTTAAATAGTTGTTAGAAATTATTTGGGATTTTATCAAGCACTGTGACCAAGTCTTCATTGTAGAGCAAAATTCTCCTAAATAAGAGAGAGGTCTTATTGAATTCCTTCAATTTTTTTCTTATTAACTCTCTCACTCAAAAACTAATTTTATGATCAAATTCTCTCCTTTTTTAATCTTAAGGAATCTATGCACTTAATGGTTGATGATAAGTCGCTTGGGTGAGATGGGTTTCCTTGTAAAATTTATAAGGTCCTCTAGGATTCAATTGGATAGTACCTAAATAAATTCTATCAATAATATAATTTTTATTCAAAATATTTAATGTTTTTCATTAGTAAAGGAAATATCAAATTCATTCTTAAAGTTGGTGATTATAAAGACATCTACAATTGTAGGCCTATCACCTTGCTCAGTGTGTCCCATAATATCATTGGAAAATATTTGGATTTGAAGGTGCACCATATTGTCCCTCAAATTGTTCATCTTGAGGAAATGGAATTCATGAAATCCAAATATATTAGGAGTAATCTTATCATGGTTTGGGAAGGCATGGAGTACGATTGAAATTCCCATCAAAAGTCCCTATTTTATATATCTTATGATCGTATTGAATGGCCTTTTATTTTCTCTATGATTGGAGCTCTCAGATTTGGACCTCACATCATTCAATCTATGAGCACACTCTTTTCTAAGTCTCTTTTTAGTATTACCATTAATGGTTATATTCCAACACTTTTGAGATCTTTTGCTCCATTTGTTAGGATTTCTTTCTAGCCCCTTCACTCTATGTACTAATTATTAAAATATTTAGATGTTTTCTATCCCATTTCATTTCCTAAGTGTTATTCTGAGGTATTATTTTACCTGATTTATCTACCCTACCTATTAATGACCACTTTTTTGACATGACTACTTTCTCATTCTCATTAAAGAGGAAAAAAACATAATGAATACCTTCAATTTTTGGAAATATTTTGTTAATAATTTGATGCTACTATTCAATGGCACAAGAATTGGTGATTCCAACAATCAATCAATCATATGCATACATCGCCTCAATATTTTTGCTAGAAGTGGTTTGATCATGGTGAAATCCTTAAATTTTGGGGGCATTCACTTTTCTTTCCAAGCTTATTAGAGGACCTTATGGGATGTAATTATCCTTTATAGAATTTAAAAGAAGATCACTTATTTGATAACAAATCCTCTTTACCTAGCAAGGAAATTTAATTTTTTCTCAAAAATACTTGTGACCACTCAATATTATTCCTTGTATTGGGCTCCCTTGAAAAATATTACATGAAATTGAAGAAGCTTCTCTAAGACTTTCTTTAGGAGTTTTTTGAAAATAAAAAGGTTTTTCATTAGGTTTCTTGGGACATATTTATCTCCATTATGATTTTGAAGTGTTGGGGTTGATATCCACCCAATAACAAGCATTGAATATTTATGTCAAATAGATCATTCATGCCCTCACAAGAAATAAAGCCTAAAAATTTATTCTTCAACATTATATTTCTTTTTCTATCTAATTAATCAGCCTTGTAGGCAATTAGTTCACCATGAAGGATGTGATTCACGTTGAGGGATTTTCTTTTGCTAAAATATATAATATGGTGAGATTGGGAGGTTATCAAACTTTGAATTATTTAGAATAGTTTTGATTTTTGGAATGATAGTTCACTTAACCAGTAAAATTGTTGGTTTTCTTTTCATGGGTTAGGGGGCCTTATAGTTTCACAAAGATTGTATCCAATGTCCATAATATTTATTCTCTAGAAGTTCTATGCATCTCATGTCATGGAACAAGACTAAGGATAAAATTTACCTTTCTAATTAGGACAATGAGACTTTTGAATCTAATATAGTTGATGGGCATGTGCAGGATCATGATGGGCCAAAAAGTGGTGATATGTAAGTGATATGATGGCTCATGTGGCTAACGATTTTGTTTTAACCAAAATTGATGAAACAAAAAGGGTTTTCAAAGGAGATTCTTAGCTTTCCACCAATATAAATTATGCTTTACTTTGAATTTAATAAATAATTATTATTCATTTTCTATTTGAATTATGACTAAAGTCTTGATTCATAGGTTGATTGCAAAAAATAAAAATCTTTCAAACGATATCACATTTTTTGTCTAAAACATGTATCACATTTTATGCTTCACATAATATAGGATTAAAAAGAAAAATATTGAATTTCATGAAGTTTTGACCAAGTTAAGGTGGTCAGACATATGAATTTTTATATTTTTTAAAAGTTGTAATAAAAAATTCATAATTAATTATTTACTTGAAAACAATTTACAAAAAAATATGTATCACATCGAGACATGAGTCCTATAGTTATATCTAAAATATTATGAAAAAATATTATCATTTTATTATGGTTAGGGTGGTCAAACAAACACCTACTTATTTTTTCCTTGAAATTTAAGTACTACTACATTGAAATTTCAAAATTTCACCAAGTAGTTTTTATTTATTTTTAAATAAAAATATTAGTTCAGAAACTTCATTCAATTTTCTAAAGATTATATTCTTACATATTTTTGAAATAATACAGATAACTTATTAAAAAATTTATGTCAAGTTGCCTAACTCTGATTTTCTGAATTTTCATCGCCACTTAAGGGCCTATTTTTTCCATGATGATCCTGCACATACCCAGATATTGAAGATTATATGATTCACAAAACTGGTACTTAGTCTTCTAGACCATAGATTAAATATTAGAAGTAGGGCCCAAACATAACCTTACAAAATTATAAACCCAATCTTAGATACCATTGGTTTTCTCCACATTTACCCATGCTAGCTAGTTTAAACTAGAGATGGAATTTGCAATTATTGGTGTCAATTTGGAAACACAAATTTCTCACCACTTGGTCTACTATTTTGTAGCCTAAATTTCCTCATTTTTTCATGGTGTATTCTTCTCGAAGGCTTGTTGATGGGGTCATTCTTAACTCATGTGGGAAGCTAAGACCTTCATTGTCCATTATGTGGATAGTTGGTGTATTTTAGGAACCTTTTCTAGTTTTTCCCTTGAGCTTGGAAGCTTTGAAATTGGATTCATGATTTATTTTTACCTTTTTGGATAGAGCCTTTTTCCTAGCATATGATTATTTTGGAAGATTGGGCTCACATCCCTCATAAAATAAATCAATTTTGACATTATTTTAGACTGAAAATTTTCTTTTCAACATTCAAGAAAATATTAAAAAATTGCACATTTTTTCTCATTGCTCTATTGACCTTAATTTTTCACTTGTTACTAAGGCATTATGCGTTTTAATGCATTATTATACATTTGATTGTAAGACAATAAGGTTACCCTGGAAGTGGCTCACCTTCAATAATTTTTTAACCATTGGGGCAATGCACCTTGTAATATGGCTACAGCTCCTCCATATCCTTCTCTTCCCAAGTTTTCTTGTCTCCTCATGGGTATCAAAGAGCCAAGATCCCCTTGAGTTGTAGATATCAAATTTCTTAGCCCCAAGTTTCTCCCTCGGCTTGTTGAAGGGATCGTGGTCATAGAATTGCATTTTAATTTGTTTGGTGGTGCTTGACCTATCCACCACCTTAGTGTGCTAATTTCTTAGGTGTCTTTATAGTTGGATTCATAGGTTGTCTTCTAATGGAGCTCTTGGGTGGCCTTCTTTTGGTCCTTTGAACTGGATTAATTTGGGTAAGTTTGCTTAGTTTTCATTAGTTATTTATTTAGCTTGTGATGAACAAGATAAAGATATATGTTATGAAGGGTAGGAACCTCATATGCATACTTTGGACCCTATTAATGTATGGGGTAAACTAAAGGATTGAGAACCTTTACCTTCCCATTCTACTAATGCTCTTACCAATTAGAAATTATTTGTGCTATTATTTTGATCTAGGATGCATCCTTGTTATGACTACTAGAATGATTTTATATACACCCACATTTTTTTTTAATATATGCAATATAATATCTTTATAAATGATAATTCCCACTTATTCATAAAAAGAAAATTTAATACACCTCCATATATAATATCTAAATTAATGATACTTAATTATGATTATATAAAAAATAAACATTTTTAAGTAATTTAAAGTAATGTAACAAACCATCCTTAAAGTATTTAAGAATAAAGCAACCAAATATCCTTAGAAGATTTGAAAAATAAAAGAATAAACTATCCTCAAACGATTTAAATTTTTTTTTCAAATAGTATGGTGTGACTATAGGTCATATAAGGTTAAAAATATATTTTATGAATCATCGTTTTCATTGGGACAAATGTAGAATAAAAATACAAAAAAAAAATGTTTAATTTATATGATGAACATACTAATTGTAATTTATGTAGAGAAATTCTTGACTGGAAGACAAGAATAATTATTAGTCATTATAAATAATGTCATGTGTTCTGATCTAGTATCAATGGGAAATGGGGAAACAAACTGATAATGAAGGTCATGTGTTATGATATACTATCAATGGGAAACGAGGTCATTAATTAATAATGATCATTGTCTTTACTATGTTTTATGAATGAAGAATGTGATCACTAATTAATAAGGGTGTGTAACCTTTTTTCTCATTTTAACGCAGTGTCTTGTAATACAATAATTAAAGTAATTATGACTTGAATAAACATAATATTTATTATATTTTATTGAAAATTATTTTAAAATTAGAAATAAATTTTATAATAATATTTAATTTTGATTATATAATAAATATATATATATATTAGACAACTTGGTTAGGTTCATGATGGTTTGTAAGAACTCAAGTATGCATTTTAGTGTAATGGGAGCTATCCCCTTTTGACAAAACATATCTAATATATATATATATATATATATATATATATATATATTAATAAAATAAAATAAAATATTTCTAATTAAATTTAAATTATTATGTTTTATAACAATTAAATTGGTATTTTTGAAGGGTCCCACCCTTCACAAAGCTACCAATTTAATTTAGCTACACAAAAATAATAAAAAACAAAAAACAAAAAGGAAAAGATTAGGGGTGAAGTCCTTTTACAATGTTGTTGGGAACCATGAATAATAAAAACATAAATTGACAATTATATAATAAGACTTAGATAAACATGCACCTTAATCCATCCTTTACAATGCGATATATACTTTGGACTACTAGGAGGAGAGGCGGAAAGAGAACCCACATGTTTGGCACTAGGAGAAAATCCACAAGAGGGGAGCCGAATAAGAGATGTAGACCACAAAAAAAGAATTATTTTGTTCAAAGGTATTGTATAATGACATTAAAAATTATCATGTGATAATTTTACTTAAAATAATATTAAGAATTAACATTTTCTTTAAAAAATTAGAATTATAAAATTAGTTTTAAGGAAAAAATACTATAAGTCAACAATATATTTTCAAATTGATAGAATACATAAAATTTAAAACAATATTAATCTAGAAAAAAAAATCATTAAACTAAAGTAAAAATAAAAAATAAAAAATAAAAAATTTAAATTATATTTTTTCTATTTTTCAGTAAATGTATTTAAGATATTTATATTAATTATAAATATTATTATTCATTCTTGAATTAAGTTTTTAAATATTTTAATTTTTATTTTAAAATATTATAAGTTGAATAAAATAATTTCAGTAATAAACTATTTAAATTTATATAATAAAATATATATATATATATATTAGACTATAGGAATTGGGTAGCCTCTCTATAAACTTCAGTGTGTCTAGTTAATTTTTTTGCAACATGGTGCTTTAGCTAATCGAGCTAGACCCTCCACCCTTTATAAATAGGTTTTTAATATATAAAACTAAAAAATAATTACATTTAATTTTAAATAAAATATATTTCATTAAAATTCAAATAAATTTTAATTTTTCATTTTCATGAAATAATTTGTTCTTGTTTGATGAATATCTTAGTCTAACTATCATAACAATGATGCAAATTGCTCCCAAGCTTTACAAGTTTAATCATGAGTACTTCAAACTTAAAGCTAATGAACAAAAATGATCTATGATGCATAAATGAACTAACATAATTTTCTCCAAAAATTTTGCTCACCACAATCTTTTAGATGCCTAAATTTGTCAAGGTGATATCTAGAGACAATTGAAGAGATTGTCAACTTGATAAGTGAATGGATTCTCTTAAAAAAATTATTTGCTGAACCAAATTGAGCATAATGAGAAAGACTAATGACAAGATTCATAGATGTGTAAATGGCTTATATGATGGTGATGCAAATTTGATTCCTTTAATGTTCTTAAATTTGAAAGTAAAACTTGTAGTTATTGTTTGATTCAATCATAATGTGTTTAAGTTTGCATAATGTTAATATATGTAATACAATGGCATAACATCATGTTAGATAAACATGTATTTAGTTATTTCCCAATAGATATTAGATAAAAGTGGATAGGAGCCTACTTGGGTGGACCATCCAATAATGGGCATTTCATACAAAGTCGCTAAAATCAATACTTGTGCCTATTCATATGAATCAAAAGTTACAGACAAAATTATTTAATCTACAAAACACCATGAAGAAATCTACTGAAATGAAAAAACAATTACCCATAAACACCATATAACATCCATCATTTCTTTAATTAGGAAAACAATAGATGGAGAATGTTTATGTAATGTATGTAATATATTGATGTTTGTATGCACTGTGAATTTTTTTATAGTGAAAATGAAATAGTTAAAAGATCGCATGGCTTATATCACCTTAATATTACTATTTACAATTACTATCCAATAGAATGATAGATAAATTAATTTATGTATTTAAAGAAAAAATGAAAAAAATATACATTGAAAAAATTGATCAAACTATTTTTATTTTATCACGACATTCGTTGATTTGTGATCTAATAAATTGAATGAATACATTAATATTTGTGCCTCACAAAAATTTACAATAAAATATTTTTTAAGATCATTTCAAAGTAAAATACATCCTTGAAAATAAAATAATAAAACATCTTTAAATAATTTGAAAATGAATCAGCTACATATACATAGACATTGAAGGAGCGCCGATTCTTTTCATTTTTCCATACTAAAGTACTGAAAAGACTTAAATTAAAGCTCTCCACTGCTTTTTCACGAAGTGGCTGTCATTCACTTTAAGTCATAAATCAGTTGAACATTTTTTGTTTCTAGTATAAAGTGCTTTCAGTCGCCATCGCCTATGAACTTCCACCAACTTTCCACTTGCCTTTGAACGATCTAAGCCTCCGAATAGAGAAACATGTCCTTAGATCTCGTATCGTACCACTGTTCCGATAAAGATGAGTGGCGTAGACCTGAAGAACGTCATGTGAATGGGATGCTTCATAGAGCTGGAATATGGTGCAAAATAAGTTACTTCTCCATCTATCGCAATAACAGGGGATTAACAGCTGTACCGGTTAGCAATAAAAAGCAATTATTTTTATGAAAAGCAAATATTTACTTTTTACAAAGTTAAGATGCAATTTAAAATTAAAAATAAAAAATTATTTTCAATTTGATGAGAAAGTTTCATTCATTTTTGAGGTTTTTATGTTGTTTGGGATAAATGAGTACTTTGAAATAACAAAATATTGGGAAATTAAAATGTATGATGTATTAATGACGTCTTGTTGCAAGTCAATTCAAAAAATATAATATTTTTTTGTACATTTTAATCTGAAGTAGCCATTAGAGCAATGTAGAATCTTGAGATTATTACAATTTGTACGAAAATATTAATATTGGTTAAATTATTGCAATTTGTTTTTAGTTTGTATACATGCCCACTAGGGCAGCTCCAATGACACCATCTAATAAATCATCCTCTATACTATTCTTTGATAGATGTCCATATATAAAATTATATACTAAAATTCTGACTAACGACAACATCTATCAAATTCTCTATACACTGATGACATCACCAATGTGTTGTGGTTGTGTCATCGGTTCAAATGATTTTATTTAATGATTTTAAGATGTATTGTAATGCTTTTACATATGGATTTCCCACATTAGTGAAAATGTGACTCTCAACAGAACTCAATATTAAAGAGCATTATACATCCTATTCACGTATATTTTTTGCATGCCAATTCAATTCAAATTTCCTCATGCTCCCTCCATTGTAACAAACTCTTACCTACCACCTCATAGGCATTATTAGAGATTTTCTTCCAAAATTGATATTCAATGTTATTATTTGAATGATTTAAGGTGTATTGTAGTGCACTTGCATATGAATTTCTGACTTTATTAGAAAAGAGAACTTCATCTAGCATCAATATTAAAGAGAGTTATACATCTAGTTCACATATGTTTCTTTTGTGTGCTATTGCAATTCCAACCTCTGCATTCTCTCACCATTCTAATAAATTCTTACCTACCACTTCCCAAGCATTGAATGAGCTCGATTTACAAAGGATTAAAATCATTAAAAACAAATTAACTGAAATATTTCATCATAAAGCAATTTCCAAATGAATTGAAAAGGAGATAATATGGATTAAGGCGATAATTTTTAAACTAGGTCTTTACAAAGCTTCTTGGTCAATTTAGAGGTTTGATTGACAAGTGAAAAACCCCAGGTATGTACTTGTGTAACCCTTTGTGATTTAGGAATGAATCAAAAAGTTGTAATTATGAAATTAATTCAAATTTGAATTATGCAAGCTTTTCTTTTAGTAAATGAAATAAATTTCATGTTTCACGCAATGTGAGAGTGAATGCAAGATAACATAGGTCAAAATTTTGGAAAATCCTAATCCTAGAATAAATAGTAATAAATCCTTGCATTTGATAAGCAATGGTGTTGAATATTTTCATAGGACCAATGACTCAGAGGATTAAAAGAATATGAAAGAGGAATTCAAGGGAATGTCCCTACCATCACAATTCAAGTGGGGACATCACAAACATAGAATTAGGGTTCATGAATATGGGGGATTCCATCAGTGATTAAGAAGTCCAAATAGAATTGCATGGGTCAAGAAAATCATGCTCAATGAACTAGCAAAAAAAAACATTCTTAGTATCCATGTATTGTGTAAATATGTATTGAAGTGAAAGAATAAATTTGATGAGGGGCTAGGATAGGTTTAATTGTAAGGAAGAATATTTATGTTGACTTAAGTGACAACACAATTAGAAAAAAATTTAACATTCCTTTCCATATAAGGGTGGAAATTCTAGAAGAATTTGTCATAGTAGAAGCTTAGGATGAGGATGCTGAAATAATTCTTAACATGAAGTGGATGAAAAACCAACGTAAATCATTAGCCAAGATTCCAAAGACACTCCAGAGGTGTGACTTCATGATGAGATTGGAGATATGGTTACTTTACTTAGTAGAGTTTTTGGGCTACCTCATTTTTCTAATTTTGAAGAATGGATGTACTTATACATTGAGATGATCTAAGGAGAGTAAAAAATTATTGCACTAGGCTAGATTCATCAATGATAGTTGTAACCTAGATTTTGGTATCGCCTAGGGTTCTCTAACACTTCTAGGGTTTTTCACCTAAAAGGAGAGAGGGATACCGAAATGGCAATGTTAAAATTCAAGACTAATGCAAGTATGATGTAAATATGTCTAAATGCAATGATCTAAATGCTAGAAATTGATAAAAGAGACTAAATACTAATGTAAGAATTACAAAATGCAACTTGTTTGAAAACACATTATGATATGTAGAGAGATGGATTGAAATGCAATATAGAATAAGATAAAAGGGTTAAACAAAAAGAGTGCACCTGGAAGTGTGTTGTATACTTGAAGCAACTCTGAAATTTTGGAAATACTGATTTTTAAGCCTGGTGGGACACTTGTGCCAAACTAGGCAACTTAGTGCTTTTCCGAGGTGATTCTAGAAAACTGCATCGGTGCCCGTTTTAGCCAAATGGGTATCTAGATCCGTAGAAATATTTCAAAAATATGCACAGTGAGACTAAATCACCACAACTGGAGAAAGTGTCCACTTTGTCTTTTATGAAGATTTGAAAGGGGAATCTATAGACCTTAACTTGCACATCTGCTCCTTGCAATTTTTTGGATATGAAATTATAGAACTCATCTTGTAGGTGTTCTCCAAGCTTCTTTTGGGGTTTTGACCACCTTGAAGGGCTTTGAAACTTTGATGACAACTTTTCTAATCCTACTCTTTGACAAACCTCCAAACAAGACTTGTAAATCACACAAAGAGAAAGAAATGTTGGATGTTAGGGCATGGGGTTTGCCTTGGTCAAACCCCTTTAGGTAATTTAACCAAAATGAAGAGATAATGAAATGAAGCATGGAACAATGGATTCAAAATGTTGCCTTGATGATAGATCTTGAGTTGCTACAACAATGATTGAAGAACCTACCCTTGAATGCTTGCTTGATGACTTAGAATGTAAAAACAGTAGCTTGGTAGAGAAGAGTGAGGAACAATGAGAGGAGAATGAATGAATGGAATATAATTAGGGTGAAAATGAGGGGAACACCTTTATTTATACATGTTGTGCCCTAATTTCCTGAAATTACCTCTTCACATACCAACCTTACGGTTTAGAAGACAATATCACACCAACATTTTGAGTTAATTTTGATTTTTATGCCAAATGGGACTAAGTCGCCCAAGGTGGCGACTTAGTCCACTTAGGCAATTGTCAGTGGATGTCAAGAATTCAAATGTAATTAATGTTGTTTAACATGATTGTCTTCTGAAACACACTTAAGTAGGACCTATAAGTGCATTAAGGGGTCATTTTAACATAAGAAAGGGTCAATGTGTTGATGAAAGCCCTAGAAAGTGTGAAAATTTGTTACAAGTCCTTAAAAAAAATTAAATAGGACTTGGTAAGTGATGAAAAGAGGTTATTTAGGTGAATTATGATAGAAGGGTCCTAGAAAAGTGTGAAACTGGGTTACAACACGTCACAACACCTTTACAAGACACCATAAAATTCTTATTGATTCACAAGGATTCAAGACCTAATGTGAATGTGTTGGACACATTACAACATTAAATCCAAGTAAAACTAGGCCAAAAAACCACAAGAAAGGCCCAAATGAGTGTGGAAAAGGGACACTTTTTCCTACATTACATTTAGCTCCCACTTTAGTGAGAGGATGAACTTGATTCAAACTCACACTAAAGTAGCCATTCAAGAGAGAGGTCCAATCATACCAATGTGGATGGTCTAGGATGAAAAAGATCAAAGGAGGTAGTGTAAGCCCCCAGGATCAAAGATCCTAAGTCAAACCAACATAAGCACAATAGGACATGCACAAGGTGGATGGTTTGTAGAAAAATGAGATACATGATCATGTAATGAAAAGAACTAAAGGAAGAACAAGAATGAAAGTAAAAAAGGTAGATCAAGCTTTGACCATTTGTCCATCTAGTTATGGATCAGATCTAGGTTGTTTGTCCAAAAATGCATACTCACTCTGAGGCAATGGAACTCTTGGCTATCCATCAGGTGAGAAGTCCAAAAAGATGAGAAACATACACTCATGGCTGGTATGTAATCACACACACATAGGTGGCTATGGGTAAATTCATGCTACTAGTTGGGCTTCCCGCTCAAACCATACCAAAGTTATACCTCCTGATAAGTTTGATAAGGTGCCGAAAAAGAGAATGACTTTTGTAAATGATTTTGAATATTATTTAAAGATTTTCTTAGAGGGGATTTTTCTTTGTTCATGTGAGGTCTCATCTTAAGGAACATCATGCGTAATGTCTCCAAGAGAGGAAAAGTGCAAAAAGTCTCATCTTGTTTCCAAGAGAGAACAAGTGCAATGTCTCATCATGGGCAACATTCTGCCTAATGTTTCCAAGAGAGGGAATTGCAAGAAAAATAAAATCGCACAATGAGATGAGAGTGTCGATGTATTCCCCCACTTTAAAGAGGTTGCTAACACCATTATTGTGAGCAATTTCTTTAAAGTAGAAGAGGATATGAGAGCTAGTTCGGAAAGCCCTATGCCAAGTCATATATTTCCTATCAGCTATGTCATGGAAAAGATAGTATGTCACATGCAAGTAAACGTAAGACATGTCATCCACATCCCAAGCTTTCTTTGATATGTTCATGAATGGTTAACGACTTTCTAAAAGACACAATGACAAGTGACATACGAGGACTAGGCTACCTAACCCCTTGCCCCCACCTAGTGTAGGATAGGAGTGAGCTGAAAGGATTGATGAGATGCAAGGTTGAGTGACAATTAGTATCAATTAGAGGACTGGGGTGTCCCCACATAAGGAAGAATACCAAACTCTTTAAAATGTTGGATTTTACTACTCAAGGCTTTACATTCATTAGTACAATGACCATGAATTTTATGATAGGCACAAAAGGAATTCTTGTAATAGAATTTATTTCGAGTTGGTGGAAGAAGGGGTATCAAGTGATATTGGAGGAGTCTCGACAAGATACCCTCTTGATCAAAGGTAGAAGGTGTTCCTCTAGCTTGTACCAAAGATGTGTCTTGCTTAGTATAGGATGTCATACCTACATAAGGTTTTATAGATTGTCAGATTTTGTACGCTCCTTTAGAGAAGTGTGTAATAAGTAAATCATTAGTGTGTTGCGAGATGACATTGAAATTAAGAAAAGATTTAATTTTTTGTTTCATTTGTTTCAAAGGATCACTTTTGAGACCACTAGTGTTAAGGTTAGTTTAGAAGGGTGGTTTGTGATTGTGTTGATATTGAGCGAAAGCTTGGGAATTTTGATGAAGGAACAATAACCAAGACCATGAGTTGTTGTTTGCATGTTAGGCTCGATAGGGTTGCCACTACAAAAAATCCTTGTGATTAACTCCCTTTTTTGGTTCCACCCACTATTTTAATGTATTTTTCTCCATTTTTGGGAAAAGTCGGTGCTATTTTTTGGGATGGCACTATTTTTGGTGTTTTTTGCACCAACCAAAACAGGTCGACACTAATTCAGTAGAAAATTTGTACCGACATTAGTGTCCCAAGTAGCGCCAAGATTAGTGCCGATATTAACACCAAGTGTAATTCCCTTATTAAAGCCTAAATTAATGCCAATATTAGCGCCAAAAAATATGACTACGATAATGCCTAGATTAGTTCCTAAATTAGCAACTAGATTAGAATCTACGTTAGAACCTAAAGTAACACCTATTTTAGCACCTAATTTTGTGCCTAATGTAGTGCCTAATTTAGTGCCTAGTTGTTCTAATCTAGTAGGGATTAAGAGTGTTAGAAAAAAAAATCTTTCCCCAATATTCAATAGCCTTCAATTGCTTGCCTACATTTTACCTCCATAAAAATATCTACTACCTTTGATTTTTCATTGTATTTAACATGAAATGCAACAATTTGTGTGACAAGATCCATATTGTCACTAGCATTCCCTTTGTAATGATTTAGGGTTTAACTAGTGTTGAGGTTTGAGGATAGAGGGTTGAGGGTATATTGTTCAAGGATTAGGGTTGAGGGTCCAATGTATAGGGTAGAGGGTATAGGGGTTAAGGGATTAGGGTTAATTAAGGGTATCTAAGGGTTGAGAGTTGAGGGTAGAGGGTCAAGGGTTTAAGGTTTGAGGGATTAGGGTAGAGAGTAATTTACTTGGGTTTAAGGGTTTAAGGGTTGAGGGATTAGGATCAAGGTTATAAGAGGGTACATATTAGCGGTTGAGGGTAGAGGGACATAGAGGGTTTAACAATTCAGGGTTTAGGGTATTGGGTTGAGGGTATAGGTTGATTGAGGGATTAGGGTTGAGGGTAGAGGGTAGAAGATTTAAGGGTTTAGGGTTGAGGGACGTTAAGGGTTGAGGGTAGAAGGTTTAGAGTATAGCTAGCTAGGATGTTTGAGGCTATATGGTTGAAGGTCGATTGGGGTTGAGGTTCCAATGTAGAGGGTAGAGGGTATAGGGGCCTACTAGGGTTTAGGGTTTAAGGGTTGAGGGTTGAGGGATTAAGGGTTGAGGGTTATGAATTAAGGGTTGAGGGTTTAATGTATAGGGTAGATTAGAGGGTAGAGGGTTGAGGATATATGGTTGAGGGATTAGGGTTGAGGGTCCAATCATGTATAGGGTAGAGGGTGCAGCTATAGGGGTTGAGGGTATGTATATGGTACGTACGTTTAGGGATTAGGGTTGAGGGTCCAATATTTTATAGGGTAGAGGGTATAGGGGTTGAGGTTAGAGGGTAGACGGTAGAGGGTAAAGGGTAGAGGGTAGAGGGTAGAGGGTTCAAGGTTAATTAAGGGTTGAGGGATTAATGGTTAAGGTTTGAGGGATTATGGTACAATTTTTAGTACGTAATTGGTTTTAAGGGTTTAACTAGGGTTGAGGGATTAGGGTCAAGGGTCGAGGGTACTAGAGGGTATATGGTTCAAGGATTAGGGTTTACGGTGCAAAGTATATATAGGGTTTAAAGGTTTAGGGTTGAGGAAAATTAAGGGTTGAGGATAGAGGGTTTAGGGTATAGCTAGGACGTTTGAGGGTATAATATGGTACATTGAAGGTCGATTAGGGACATTGAGGTTCCAATATAGAGGGTAGAGGGTATAAGGGTTGAGGGTACTTAAGGGTTTAAGGGTTGAGGGTTGAGGGATTAACTAGGGTTGAGGGTTTAGTGTATAGGGTAGATTGATAGAGGGATGTAGAGGGTATAATATGGTTTAAAGCTTGAGGGTAGAGGGTTGAGGGTAGAGGGTTGAGGGTATATGCAGGTTGAGGGATTAATTACTAGGGTTAAGGGTCCAATGTATAGGGTAGAGGGTATAGGGGTAGAGGCCGGATTAGGGTTTAACTAGGGTTGAGGGTAGAGGGTAGAGGGTAGAGAGTAGAGGGTAGAGCATAGAGGGTTAATTAAGGGTTGAAGGTGAGGGATTAGGGTACAAAGTTTAGTAATTGGGTTTAAGGGTTTAACTAGGGTTGACGGATTAGGGTCAAGGGTAGAGGGTATCATATGGTTCAAGGATTAGGGTTAATTAAGGTTGAGGGTAGAGGGATGAGGGTATATGGTTGATGGATTAAGGTTGAGGATCGAATATTGTATAGTCTAGTAGAGGGTATGTATATGGTTGAGGGATTAGGGTTGAGGGTCCAATGTGTAGACATTGAATATTGGTCTAGGCCTATGAGCACCATTTTTGACATAATTTTCTAATGTCCAAGGTCATGATAAAATAATGTTAATTATTTAATTACTTTCTAAACACATCTTTCATCTATTAATCAAATAACTTTAATTATTTAATTAATTCATTATGACCTTTATTAAACTTTGATTAATTAAATAAATATTATCTATTTAATTACTTCTCTAATTAATTAATTCTCTTTCTGGATTAAATAAATTATTATTTAATTTACCCAGGTATGTGCAGGATCATGATGGGCCAAAAAGTGGTGATATGTAAGTCATATGATGGCCCATGTGGTTGATGACTTCTTTTTTTCCCAAAATTGATGAAACGTAAAGGGTTTTTAAAGCATATTCTTAGCTTTCCACCAATATAAATTATGCTTTACTTTGAATTTAATAAATTATTATTATTCATTTTCTATTTGAATTATGACTAAAGTCCCGATTGATAGGCTGATTGAAAAAAATCTATAGCTTTCAAAGGGTATCACATTTTTTGAATCTAAAACATACATCACATTATATGCTTCACATACTATAGGATTAAAAAAAAAATTGAATTTCATGAAGTTTTGACCAAGTTAAGGTGGTCAGACGTATGAGTTTTTTTTTTTTTTAAAGTTGTCATAAAAAAATCATAATTAATTATTTACTTGGAAAAAAATTATAAAAAAATATGCATCACATCAGGACATGAGTCTTCTACTTATATCTAAAATATTATAAAAAAATATAATCATTTTATTTTGGTTAGGGTGGTCAGACAGACACCTACTTCTTATTTTTTCCCTGAAATTTAAGTACTACTGCATTGAAATTTTGAATTTTCATCAAATAGATTTTTTAAAAACAAAACTAAACCTAGTAGTTTAGAAACTATCTTCAATTTTCAATAGATTCTATTCTTACATATTTTTGAAATAATATAGTTAACTTATTCAATTTTTTACGTAAAGTTGCCTAACTCTTATTTTTCTGAATTTTATTGCCACTTAAGGGCCTATTTTTTCCATGATGATCCTGCACATACCCACCCTTTATCATATTTCGACTATAATTAAATGTTAATTTTGAATTATTTAAATATTCAATTAACCTTTTCGACAATGAATCAAATAAATCATTATTTATTTAATTAAATCCTTAAATTTTGAATGTTGAATTAAATAAACATTTAATTCATAAAAATCGTTATTTTTGTCACATTCTTCTATCATCTACTTATCTAATTATTCAATCATCACTTGAATCAAGATCTATGAGGATTAGCTAGTTATCTCCTAATTCAATATCTGATCGTCTCTGCGAAGAGACTCTCTATCACAACGAGTCAGTTATCTCATGATTAATTCCTGACGAATAAACTTTTTGGGTTTAATCAGTTGGTCTAATTCATATGTATGAGCATATTTATTAATTAAATATCTTTATTTAATTAATTAATTCATGTGTACATTCGAACACAAAATGCAACCTATTTTAGTTTTTATCTTTCACTTGAAATGTCTATTCTTCAAATTTTCGAATAGTCTTAACTTCATATTATATTATTATTTAATTTAATCTCTATCATGCAAAAAAATTTCAACTCACATTCTAACTGACACAAATCTTCACTGCATGACATTCAATAATCTCGATCATTGTTCTCTCTTTTGAATTTGAGTCGATCGTTCGAAAACCAAATTTCTATAAATTGACCGACATTTGTCATTATTCCTCCTCTTGAAATCGATATACTTTAAGAAGAATAACTAGTAATCTTTGATATTTTTCTATAATCACATACACAAATGCTATACTTGCACACTTATTGAAAATCTGAGGGCAATTATACTACAAAAGGAAAAATGGAGAAGGACAATAAAGATAATTGAAAGGAGTGGATAGATATTCAGTGAGATTGTTTCATGTTATTTATTTTGTTTATTGCTTTGTGCTTTATTGTTTAATGTAGGTTAGATTAATGTTGACATGCTTTAACCAATTTTCTTTCCAGCAATTTTCCCTATGATACATTTGGTGAACCCAATGTGAAGATATTCAATCTTCACAAATCTGTCAACAATTTTTGATTTTATTTTGCAAGTATCATACGAAACGATGCATCTGACTGAAAAAATGATGCATCTGTTATTACGAACCACAACTAAAAAATCTTGAGATGCATTTGACAAAATTCGACGCATCTACGACTTTCTGTGACACAACAGACTGATGAAAACCATGATGCATCTACTGCTTTAAATGACACATCTAGCTGCTAACATTTTAAGTTAAAATTCTTTTTTTACATTTTTTCTTTTCGATTTTACTTTAGCTAATGTTTGATTTGTAACGTGTGTTTAGGAGGATAACATAGTTTTTGCAAGACGTAGCTTGGAAGACATAAATTTGAAACTCTTTTTTGTAGGAAGAGTGATGAAGAAAATTTATAAACTATTGAGAATTTGAATTTAGAACCAATGTCAAAGACTATTATTTGAAAATAGACTATTTGGTAGCTTCGATAATTATAATTTGGGCTTAAAAAGAATCAATATCTTCTATGTTTTGTATTCTAAATTGGAAAAACTTTTTCTTCTATGATTGTATTCTTTGTTCACCAAACCGTGGTCACAAAACAAAGTTTATTTATATTATCATTCACCAAAAAAGTGCAACTAAAACCTGAGTCGCAATTGTCAAATTGAAAACTACAAGTGTCATTATGAGTCACAACTGTTAAAAAGAAAACCACATGTGTCTATCAACAAAGTTAGTTTTCATAGGGTTTAGTTTTTGAGATGCATCTAATTTGTGAGTCGCATCTGATTAGTGAGTCGCATCTGAATAGTAAGTCACATATGTTATAAGTTAAACCACATCTATTTGTATGTCACATATTCCTGTAAGCAAACCGAGACTAATTTTTACTATAGAGTCACATCTACAATCTGAAATGCATCTTTCAATTTTTGAACCACATCTGAAAACTGAACCGCATCTCCCTATGAACAAAAATCTGAAATTTGTAGTCCCAAGTCCAAAACCAAATTGTCATCTCAATCTTTGTTTTTCATAGTCAACCATGCACAAAAACTAGAAACTTGCTCAAAAACCTTGCATTGGTCATCTTTAGGTACAATAGACATCTTAGTTGCAAAATTTAGCTACCTCATTGGAATTTTATTATCTTAGAATAGGCTAAATTTCTGCATATTGGACAAATTCATGCTTCAATTGTCATTGTAATTGAATGTAGTCACTTTTTTCATACTAGTGAATCCTTCCAACTCATTAGTCTAGTTTGGAAATTTACCCTATCATTTAGTCTTTTTCCAACATCTGGTTCTGGATAAAGTTAAGTCATAGTCTTGATTAATCCATAGGTGGTAGGTAATATCCCCTTAGAATCATTTACCATCGTAGTCTACTTAGAATCTTGCATAGTGTCACCCTAGCATAGCATCATTGTAGAGAATCCTTATTTTCCAAGAAAATACCAAAAAAATAGCAGCATTCATTCATTATATCTAGAAAATCCCAAAAATGTAGAAGTAGAACATATCATTTCTAGACATAGTTTTGCATTTCCCTATTTTGAGGAACATTTTCATGGTTGAGACAAGGTCTAAGAAGAAACATATAGAGATGAAAAAACCATAGGATTTCATCAATCCTTTGGGAACCCGACCATCAGGGATAGAGAGACCTCACAAAACTTTGTTTGAAAAATTTGTCACTAGAGACACACATGGAAAAATTTATGTATAAGATGTAGATGTTGTAGTTCAAGATCCTGAATTTGCATCTTTCATGGATGAATGTTTGGCACAAGATTCCTAGAGATACCTTTCAAATATTCTAGTAGAAGGTGCCACACTACCTCCAAAATTTGATGTACAGACCCTAAATATAACATCTACCCAACCAACACAAACTATGACATCAAGTTTCTATATTCCTCATATTACCACATCAATACCAACCAGCATGCCTACTCAAACATCATTAATTGTAAACACAACCCCACTCAATATAACACAAGGTTTAAAATTCACTATAGGAGCATCTTCATCAAACCCCTTTGGCATGAACACCACTGGTAAAATATCCAAAGTTGGCATGAACACAACTATACCTCATATCAACACCAGTACTACCATTCCATAAATAGGGGCTACACAAACATAAGATATTCCTATAAAAAATCAAAACATTCAGATAAGAAATATTCCTATATCAAATTAGAACATTTAGATAGGATATATCCCTACACTAAATCAAAATACTCAAATAGTATATATACCCTCACCAAATCATAATCCACCATAGAATATTGCACTTCATTACACTTACATGGAACCTAATAATGCAACCAACATGTCATTGACACAGGTAGATGTTCAGCAAAATCAAATGCAAATCCTCCAACAACAAATGGATAGTATGTCTATGTCAGGCAAATGGACTATCTCAGCGCAAGATTTATGTCCATGTCCTTTTGACAAAGCACTATACATGACACCCTTCCAACACGGATACATTATACCGAATTTTCCTAAGTATAATGAGAAGAGGAATCATTTGGAACACATCAGAGAATTTTCTACAACATGCATGGACATCTCGTATGACCCCACATACTTAATAAGACTATTTCCATGAACCCTTGTTGGGATAGCATTGGAATGGTTCTCTAAACTACCATATGGCATAAGATCCTAGGGTGAATTAGCTGACAAGTTTTTCAGACACTTTTCCTTCAACATAGAAAATGAAATCATGATAGCTACCTTGCATGACACCATGCAAGAAGAAGAAAAAACTTTCACCACTTTCTTTCAGAGATGGAGAAGTTTAGCTAGTCGATGTCTAGTTGAGATAGTAAAAAAACAAAAAGCTATAATATTCCTTGAAAATCTTCATCCGAAATGGAGAAGTGACTTAAGAGTACATTTTTGTACAACATTCCTAGACTTGGTGCAAAATGGAATTATACTTGAAAAAGGCCTTATTGACAAAGGATATATTAAGGTACTAGACAAAAATCCAATTGTTCAACACCAAAATGCTCCCAATGATAGAAAAAAGTTTTTTTCTAGAAACAAAAATGTAACAAATGACAGTATCATTGATGCTAAGACTTTAGATGCAGGACATGTCATTTCGCTTAGAGGTTACAATCCCTCTCATGAAATTCCTAGCAGTGTTGATCAAACCACCAAATTTGTCCAAAATTCACAACAACAACGACCACGGAGGAGATTTCCTAATCATGAGTTTACCGCTTTGGGGGAACCAATCGAGCTAGTTTAGAAAGAATTGCTTAAACATAAACTCTTACAACCACTGGACCCAAAATAGTATGATCCTAGAAATTTTAAACCCTCATGGTGGGATGATAACGCCTATTGTGAGTACCATCAAACTAAGGGACATAACCTACAACAATGCTGACAACTAAAGAACATCATAAAAGAATTTTTTGAAGATGGAACCATAGAAGTCAATGGGAAAAAACATACCAAAAATAGTGATCACAACTTCTTCAAAGATCCATTACACGACCATGGGAAAGGAAAGGCCTCCATTTTGGGAACTAATACCAATAGCTTGACCAATTATTCCAATGCTAAGTACGATTATAAACCAGGTACAATCATCAATCATATCCGAGCTGCTAATGAAAACATCCATACCATTACCATAAAGAAGCATCCTGAATGTGTTGTCAACACATGCAAAACAAAGATAACTCTTCTAGGCCCTTCATCAAAGCCATCACCATAGTCTTCCAAGCCTATGTATAACTTACTTGATCATTTGGGGAAGACCCCAACACAGATATCCATTTTAGAACTGTTAACCCTATCACAAGACCAACAAGACATTCTTGATAAAGCCTTACAAAGCACCACAATCCCCACCAACTTAGATGTCAATCGTTTCAAGGAGATGGTAGGGTACTTAATTCATTCCCATCATGCTACCTTCTCTAATAGGATTATGCAACCAAAAAGACCAACCATAACGATCCTTTACACCTAGAAATTCTTGTCCATCAAATGAAAGTCAGACGAGTCTTGGTAGATGAAGGAGTAGGGTTGAACCTCTGCACCTTGAAATTTGTTAAGGCATTAGGTTTCTCAGAAGCATGCGTGGAAACCACTGAGATTATAGTCATTAAGGCTTATGATGGTGAGGAAAGGTCATCTAAAGGATTTTTCACACTCCCTATCAAAATTGGCCCAATAATTATGGACACAAATTTTCATGTCTTGGATCTCACCCTACCCTATAATCTTTTGTTGGGTAGACCTTGGATACACACTATGAAAGTCGTACCTTCCACTTATCACCAATGCCTCAATTTTCCATACAATGTGTAGACATGCAAAATTGACTCATGCATCCAATTTACATCATTTCGTCTATTAATTAAATAAATCAATTTAATTAATTCACTAAGATATTCTCCTTAATTAAATAAATCATTTTTATTTGATTATCTCCTAAAGTTTCTCAATTTAATTAAATCAAATGTATTTAATTAAATATCCAATACCCATTAGCTCCTCTCATTTTGATTTATTTTAACCCACAAATCTAAGTTAAAATGTCACAATCAACTAATCATTAGTTTAATTAATCAAATCCCTTATTAGTGTTAAGCCTAACCCATGTCCCATCCTCTAGCTTTTCCCACTTGCACAATAAATCATTTATTTTGATTTATTAAAACTCTATTTTCCTCACAAAGAATATTCCCAAGGAAGATGCCCTCGTTAACTCCCTTTGTTTGAATTTTTTGTCCAAACAAATTCCCCCCCAAATCTCTCAACCATATGCATTTAATGTTATTATCAAATTTCAAATTGGCACATTGACCAAAACTTGCACAATCATAGCCCATTCACATAGTGACAAGTGGCTCTTTCCTATTGGTTGGGGATTAGTCCCACATTCCTCAACCTTTCCTGTTCTCTCTTCAATCTCACCTATAAATTCAAGGGGTTTTCTCCTTCATTTGCATCTACCAATTGAGAATCCTCTCTATAGGAAACTTGATTTCTTGCATCTCTTTTTCTATCACCATCATTTTCTTGTCAAGGGTTGGGAAAGGGCTACTTTCTACACAAAGAGTAGCACCAATCGAATATGGAATAGGTATGCACTATGTTTCCTTTCATGTCTTTAGCTGATTTGTTTGACCTTTTGGTTGCATTACAAAGCTTGGTGTATTATTTCATAGGGATGTTAGATTATATTTTCTTCACTAATTATACTAATGTGTGGAGTAGTTTAAGCATGATTTCATATTTTCTAACATCCTTCATTTCGCACTAGAAGGAGGGCCTGAACTAATGCATTTCATTTCTATTCTGCTTGTTTTTCAAAAACTGTTACTTCATTATGTTTCCTGTCACATAAAATAGAAATGTAATTAGAATCTCTACTTTATGTTCATCAAAGTCTTATTTAAGCAGTGCTTTTTTATACTTACCTAATGTAGGTTACTATGTTCAATTTTGGAGGATATCTATTTGCCTCGATTCTTGTTTAACTAAAGGCTATTTATCTTAATCAACCTTTCTATCATATTGAATTCATCTGTCTTTGTCACCAATATCACTATGGAAGGCTCCTTTTTGTTTAAATTCATGCTTCCAGTCTTACTATATATTGTCCTTGGATACACTATCTTTTTGACTTGAATAAATGTCCTCGTGTGTGATAGCCATTTGGGGCTTACTCTTAGGACACGTTTTTTTGGATTCATCATACATGCATTCTCTTGAATATTCATACGGTTAGGAGTGTGTGGGCTCTTAGACACTAAACCCAAAGGCGCTACATTTTGATCTTCCTCTAGTCGCTGCAATAAATTGTCCATTTATTGTGCACCTTGTCTGGCTCATAAATATATTGTGATTTGTATACAGTTGAGCTGTGAATGCCTTCTATGGATTTCATTCATTCATCCCCCATCTGATTCCACGCTATATTGCTAGTCAACTGAAATTTATAAATCATCACAATATATTAGATTGTTGCGCTTATAATTTGTATTCACTAAAGGTTTTGTTTTTGTTTTTTCATTTGGAGATTATAAAGGTGCATCATTCCGGAGAAAGAAAAATATTCATGTCCTAACCCTAGGTCTAGGTATTTATCTCACATGTAGGAAAAGGCTATGGATTCTATGAATAGTTTGTTCTAGCCCACATATGTGTTCTTATAATTCTACAACTCTAACAACTAAAACTTATGTGCTAAAAGAAAAAAAAGTTGACTGGAAAAGGCTAATCTAGAAAGAAATATTGTTAGTAGTCACAAGGCACGACACCTTAACATCGACATCATCAAGGAGTCAAGGGTAACTTAGAAAAAAATGTTGCGACTCAACAAGATCTGTTTGAAACTAACCTTAATCTCAAGTAGATTTTCATCATGATAATTTATGTTATCTGATTCTCCTTTATCTCAAAAGATATTTTTAATGACGAGATTGTGTATAGCCTGTCATGAACTCAAGGGCATTGTATGATCCATGAATTTTTTTTTTAACTCATTTCAGGCGCTCGAATATAGGTCATGTGTGATTTAGATTAATGGGTGTATGCCATTTTATGAGTTGGATAAAAGGGTATAAGTTGTATGTGATACAGATTAATATGTAGTTCATTTTTGGATAAATGCATATAGGGCTTGTGTGATTAAGATTCAGATGGATACAATTATATACTAACAAGAAAAATGAGGAGGACACGATATCTATTCGATGTGTGGAAATAGACGAGTCTCAACTCAGTAACAAGAAAAGGGGTAAGGAATTTTTCTTTACGCCTGCCCCTTGCATTTAAGCTTCTAAAATATTTTCAATGAGTCTAGTTTATGTATCGTCATTTATTGATGTTGATTGGTTTGAAAATACACCCATCTGGATGCCTGCAAGTTGCATTAGCTTTGATTTTTTTTCAAAAATAATTTAGGCATGGCTTTTTCACCTACCAATAGCCTTTGCTGAAAATCTGCTAGAGTCTTTTCGACTATTGAAAAGTTGTCCAACTCTATTTTACACCTGTCGGTTTGCATTCATGTCCAACCACTTGTTTATAAGAATGACAGTATTTTGAAGATCTGGTGAATGTGGTCTGTCAGTATTCCACTTGGATAATACAATTTGTGTTCCATGTTAAACCTTGAATTTTCATGCATGAAAAAAATAGTTTGTTTCGATGGCTAAATCAGGTAGTGGGAGTGGGAGTTTGGAATCGTATCTCCATTTTTCATGCCAATAGAATCTCTTTACAATCTAAATGTTAACTCATCCTATATGCAGTTTTGCAATCATCAAAATATTTTTGTCTTTGTTGAAATGACCGTGTGATTTTAGACTGTTCCACTAACATTTCATTTATGTAGTACTGTAATAAAAAAGAAAATCCAATGGTTAGGAGTTAGCTATCAGAATTATCTATATCCCTAGATTTTGAAATCTGCCAAGACTCCAACTGCCACCTTTAATACTCTACCACTATTTTCCAATGATGGAGACTCTTTGCGACATCTGCAATAAATAATGAGATTATGTGCATAATTTTTTATCGACAGATGCAATAGGTTAAGTTGGATTGTACAAAAGGACAAAGGGCCACAATGGTGGCCTCAAGTTCTTTGTTAAAATGATTTATTTTTTTCCTGGTCCAATACACAACACCTAATTCTTACCAAATATTGGGATGAAATTCCCTTTTTGACATGCTACAAATGCTGCTAATCCAGTACTATGTATTGGCAAGCAATATAGCCTGTTCGCCCCCCATAATAAGCCTGAAAATAAAGAGGCCTTAAATATTAGGGAAACAAATATATAATCGCATAAAATCCTCCTCAAGCTTTATTCATGCCCATTCTGTTTTATTTTCCCAAGGTTTTGTTCTTCTTTTCCAAACTGTTCTCGTTGAGTAACCGCCTGGGATAAAAAACTTTGCAATAAATTTAAATCTCAGATAGTTTTGGTTGAGAAACCGCCTATGGCACCCTCAAGAATTTTATAGTTGGGTGACTCCCATTCTTTGATTTGATCCCACCAACCTAACTGCTGCTGGAATTGATAGAGTAATTAAAACAATAAATGTACAATTGCCAATTATAAGTTTGAAGAGGCCTAATAAATACTTAAAAGTCTTGTTACCTGCATGGTCACCTGCTTCCAGTTGACATTTAGTACTACTAAGAGTTCTTGGGCAATCTACAGAGCAATGTGATGTTCATGATATGTGAAGGAGTCAGTCTTCACGATACTCACGTTATGATTAAAAATAATAGCATGTTCTTTATGATATTAGATGCTGACCTAACAAATGCATAGGTACTTGATGGTGGATGATGAAAGAAAAAAGAGGAAGCCATTGTTTTGTCTGATAGACTTTTGCACTACTGATTTTAACACTTTTTTTTTTCTTCATTAACAATGTTGTCTCTCTCATCAACAATAATGTATTTTGTCAAACTGAAAGGCGCTTTGTCTATACTTATCTCATTGATGTCACTGCCTACAAATCTTAATGCTATTTCTAATGACTAGATATTGCACAAAGGGGTTTCTATCATTATTGTTGTTTAGACTTTGATAAGGTACACATTGGTCATATAAGTCCAATTTTGAATTGCCAAAATCAGTCATCATTACAGAAATGAATGAATGTGTAGATGACTCTGATTTCAAGATTCAAATCCCTTTTACTATTGGTATATTAATTGGTTTTAAAGGATGCCTAAATATGTCATCCTTTGGCATTTGGTACGTAGTGAATGATGGACTTTTCCTTATAACTAGTTTGAATATTACGCTTTCTTTAAAACTATAATCTGCCTTTAATATTGGAGTAGGTAATAGTGTGTGGATTGTAGTGATGTATGAAGTCATTCTACCTTTATTATTTTGGTTATGAGATTTATCATGGTCAACCTTGGCATTTATTGGTCAAAGATTTCTTCAAAGTTCACTTGTGCAATATCAATCTTGAGCAGCGTATTCTTAATAGGAAGTGTTTGAATCATTTTTAAATATTATCTATTTGAAGTAGAATTAACATCCCATCATCTTATTTATGGGTATGGGCAGGATCATCATGGAAAAAATAGGCCCTTAAGCGGAAATAAAATTCAGAAAATCAGAGTTAGGCAAATTGACGTAAAAAAATGAATAAGTTATCTATATGATTTGAAAAATATGTAAGAATAGAATTTGTAGCAAATTGAATGAAGTTTCTAAACTACTCGGTTTATTTTAAAAACAAAAATCTATTTGGTGAAAATTTGAAATTTCAATGCAATAGTACTTAAATTTCAGGGAAAAAATAAGAAGTAAGTGTCTGTCTGACCACCCTAACCACAATAAAATGATAATATTTTCTAATAATATTTTATATGTAAGTAGGGGACTCATGTTCTGATGTGATGCATATTTGTTTGTAATTTTTATCCATGTAAATAATTAATTATGAATTTTTTATTACAAATTTTAAAAAATATAAAAACTTGTATGTCTAACCACCTTAACTTGGTCAAAAATTTATGAAATTCATTTTTTTTTTAATCCTATAGTATGTGATGCATGTTTTGGATTCAAAAAATGTGATACTATTTGAAAGTTATAGATTTTTTAAAATTAACCTATCAATTAAAACTTAAGTCGTAATTCAAATAGAAAATGAATAATAATTATTTATTAAATTCAAAGTAAAGCATAATTTATATTGGTGGAAATCTGAGAATCTCCTTTAAAAACCTTTTTCGTTTCATCAATTTTGGGTAAAGAAAATTCGTCAACCACATGGGCCATCATATCACTTAGATATCACCACTTTTTGGCCCATTATGATCCTACACATACCCTTATAATGGTCATTTTTAGATTGTTATAAATGTTTTAGTTATAACATTGCTTTACCTCGATTTAAACTTTCTTTAGATATTGAAGTTTAGATATCATCAAATGACTAACTTGTTTGCAGATTTCAAATAATAGTTGAATGTGGAAAGAGAGTTGGAATACCTAATACACCACCTTTACATATGGCTCCTGGAATCAAAGATATAAGCTCACTAATGATGCAGTTACCTTGAAAACTCTTGGTTTCTTGGTGTAGGCTTATATTACGAATTTTGACAGATTTGGACTTACGATTATTGAATGATATTAAGTGGAGATGTCAAATTGGGAGTCATTGATTATTATTCTTTGTAATCTGTAGTCAAATCCTAGATTTCAGTGTTTTAATATCTTTTTAGCTCTATGTGCAAGTGGCATTTAAAGGATAGAAGTTGTGGGTTGCCTTTTTCATCTTATGTTTAAATACATTGATGTATAAGAGATTTTGTGGATTATATTACTCATGATAACTTTATATTTTCAATAGGTTTACATTGGTATACATAAAGAAGGTTGACATCAGAGTTGAGCATTGGAATCAAGCCAAAAAAAGGGCGAATGAATTGGAGTTGGAATTTTTTTTGAAATCAAGATTTGAAAAAATCATTTTTTAATGCTTGTGGTTACAATCTAGAGCTTCCATTTTCTACTCTCGTTTTCTATTTTAAACCAACTCACCTTTCTTTTTGAGTTTAAAATTAACCATTTTACTTGATCTTTTCAACTTGGTTAAAATTGAACTTAGAAACTCACTAGATTTTGTTTGGATTTAACGATTAAAAAAGACAAATTTCACATCTCATTTTGGTGCTTTAAAATGAATCGAAATCATTACTTCTATGGTCTAAAATGAACAAGTGTTTTTAATGATTTGCAATATTTTTCACAAATTAATATCATTTAAAATGTGTATGTGCTTCTCTCGCACTTCACTATGATCTTGAGAATCAAAATTCTTTTGGTGATATTAGATTGTTTAAAAGATTGCCTCTACACTTTGATTTTGGGTACCTTAAAATTGAACAAAACATTTTGTGAGTGTGAGTAAACCTATTGTGTGTGTTCTCCCTTTGTTTCCAAATGAAGTTTTATCGAACTACAAATATTTTTTCTTACTTTTCTTTATCTTAGAGGGCCTGCCTTGTGGGAAAAAGTACTCACCCAAGGGAATGACCCATCGGTAACACACTAAAGCCAAGTGTATTTCCAATCAGGATATAAAAGTGGGTACTAGAACAAAAGCTAGTATCATGCAGTTGGCTTTGATGAGAAGTGCAACAATGGTCTCTCACCGCATGGGTCCACTCCTATGAACAAAAAGTCCAAATTAAAACCCCTTGTTTAGCAAAACCCAAAATCCTATCAATTTGTTGGGGCAAAAGGTCATGTCCTTTGAAGCCGCCCCATGTATACATGCAGTTCTATTGTAGAGATGAAAAGTATGCCATGGGAGACTAATGGGTACTAATGCTTGGCTGACTCAAGAAGTGAGTGCACTGTAAGGGGGAGCCTGTGTGGTCAAGCATCTAATCATCCGCACTGAATATGTGTAGCTAGATTTATCCAAGTGGGAACCCAACAAATATTATATTTTCAGCCTAGGGTTGTGCATGCTATTGGAATCAAAACACTTTGTTTGGATCTAAAACATTGTAAAAAAAACATTCACAAAGATCTTCAAAATTTCAAACCCTTTGGAGGAAACAAATATCTTTTGACGAATATAAGTGCTCTTGCTTGCCCTAGGGATTTTATCCCTAGAGGTTTCTAAGTACTTGGGTTTAATCATCATTTGTTTTCACTAAAGTCAACTTAGGGAACTATGTTCTTGAAACCATGATTTTCACATAAGGGACCTTGTGGAATGAAAAGGAATTGAGACATAGACATTTAATTTTAAACTTTAATCAAGGAACTGTTTGTGGTAAAAATAACTCATTAAGCAAAGTAAAAGACAATTGACTCTACACATGTGTTCTCTGAAATGATTTCACACAAGATCAAAATCCAGAAACCCAAGGTCAAAATTCTTAGTCCAAATGCTTGTGAGGAGCGTATTGAAAGACTTCTCAAAGTTAGAGAAATAATGGTTTAAAACTTTTACAAGAAAGCTTCAAGAAACAATCCTGACTTGTATGAGTTCTATTATCAACAAAATCCAGAGCTTTTTGAAAGGTTTGCTTTTCTCACATAGGAAGTCAAGCGTGTTCTTCAAAACTAAGGTCTTGTAAGAAGGAGGGTTATCTAAGTCAAGTCTAGGATCAAAATAAATCACTTTCATCCACCTCTCAACCATCAAAATCATTCAAAAATCACCTCACCAACAACTCTTGCAAACTATGAAAACATCATTTATGCTAAGCTTCTAGGTGAAATCAAATCACTCTATTTGATTTAACACACTTAGTCAAATTATCATCTTGTGCATGAGTTTACTCTAGGATAACATTACTTCCTTTGGTTTACAAGTTCATTATCACTTTGTTTGGCTTAACACACTTAGCCAAATTATCATATCCATAATCACCTAGTTTAACTTAACACACTTAGTCAAACCATCCTCTTATGTACAAGTTTACTCTAGGATAACAAAACTTCCTAGAGTTTACGAGTGCATTATCACTTTTGTTTGACTTGACACACTTATTCAAACTATCAATCCATCACAATCAATCAAATCAAGTCCTAAAATTTTAGCATTTTCCTCAAGGTTCCTCAAAAGTTTCATTCATCTGTATCTCTCATCTTTCGTTTATCTCATCGTCATCATCGCTTTCATCCTTCAATTTTCCTAGTTATTCACTTCTTGAAACCTAAGGTTTAGACCAATCTAAGGGGTTACAGGTTCATCTCTTACATTCCTGAAAAATTGATCTCTATTTTATGGTTCAAACTTACTCTCAACACAAGAAGAATATGGAGCAAAACAAAGAAACATCCATTTCGAGTGATCTAAGTCAAACTAAAACAACATTTGACCTAATGATAACCATTGACCTCCCAATCAATCCTCCTCAAGTACCTCAAAATTATCAAGAGGAAGGTCATGTAGAGGACATCACCTACAATGGGATGACACAAGAAGAAATTCTAGAAATAGTGTAAAACCCTGAGAATCACCGAATTGTCAATGCTATGCTGAGGTTGTACCCATCCCAATACATGCTAGAGTTAGCAAAAGAAGGGGATAAAATCCCTTCTGACTTTGACGTAAGCACTATTGTGGAGAGATCTCTCAGTAGCATGCCCTCACCCACATCCACACTTCCACTTCAAAATGTCACTCAAGACATCCCCAAAATCATATCATCTATCACTTCAACCCCACTGATTGTTAACAATGGAAGTGTCATGCTTCGTGAACTCCAAAAACATTGCCTTGTGAACAACCGAGGATTGAATGAAAGCACCTCATCAGATCAATGTCTTGATAAATCCATTACAGTGTTACATCCCCCTCATGTTTTATGATCATACCAATTCATCCTCATTTCATGCAACATCGGATTATCCTCTTGACACGCAAACCTTTGTTGCTATCTCACAAGGAGAGGGTGACTTGTTTGGAGTAGGGGGAATCTTCAATCCATCATCATCATTTCTAGGGATTGCACCACTTGTCTTTCAACCACTTCCACCCCTACCACTCACATCTACATCATTACTCGGGTTGGGTTTTCCTCCTCTTCCCACCAACAACCAATCAAATCAGAACACCTTATCAAATTCTCCAACAATTCCATATGTATCACAACAAAATATGGCAACCATACAAACAACCATAGTTTTCAACGCATCTGCTATTCCTCAAAGCATGGTTTCTTAGTGACCAAGCACCTCAATTGCACCATCCACATCTTGAACCCTGATCATTAACATGATTGTTTCACTGATCACAATAGTCGGCGTTCTTTCTAACCCACCGCCATTACCACCAAGGCACAACACGACCAATTTGTTCACCATGTCATTACAAGCTGCTTGACAAGCTACCTAATAAAAACCACTCCAAAATCAGCAAGCCACACAATTAGCCACTTAGCAAGCACAAGCACAATTAGAAACACAGTAGGCACAACAAGCTACAACAACAACAAGTCGTGGAAGCTGCCTAGGCTACCCAAGCTGCGCAAGCAACTCAAGCCGCCCAAGCTGCCCAAATTGCATAAGTTGCACATGCTGCTAAGATTGCACAAGTAATACAACAAGCACATGCTCAGGTGCGAGCCTAATTCCAAGCACAACAAGAAGCATATCAGCAAGCCTTCCATGACTATCAATTACAACAACAATATGACCAACAACAAGCATTGTTGACACAAAAACAATACGACCAACAACAAGCATTGTTGGCACAACAACAACACTATCAACAACAACAAGACCAACAAGAAGTGTTGTTGGCTCATCAACAAGCACATGCATCACTTTCTTAGCAAAGCTTGCAAAGAAACCACACCAACATCCCACCCATCAATCCCTCACCCTAGAACGTATTCACCCCACCTATTGATCCACAAGGTGATCTGACAACATAGATCAAATTTCTCTCGCAACAAGTGCTAGATATTCAATCAAGGAAGATAGTCAAGAAACCTAGAAACTTGTGCCCCTATCCATTTGGAATAGGCTTTGAAATGGTACCATTCCTCAAGGGATTCAAAATCCCCAAATTTGATAAATATCGCGAGATGGGAAACCCTGAAGATTACATGAGGGAGTTTAAAGTATATTGCATGGAAGTCACCTACAATGACACATATCTAATGCGGCTATTCCCTTACAGCTTGGCTAGTGATGCTATGGAATGGTTTTCTCATCTGCCTATGGGAATCAAAACATTTAAGGAGATCAAAGACATATTCATCCAAAATTACGCATTCAACATTTTTGTGGATGTGAGTTTGGAATAACTCTCGGTGAATAAACAGGTGAAGGGTGAATCATTCACCACATTTCTCCAACAATGGCGAGCCATGGCCAATCAAAGCAAGTGGGCCATGGTAGAAGAACAACAAGTTTGTACCATCATTTCCAATATAGAAAAAACCTTGGCATTCTATCTGAAGATGTAATGCATCACTACTTACGATCAATTAATCCCCAAGGTGTTCAATATTGAACTATCTCTTGTTACACAAGGGGGCACACCCACTTATCTTGAACATCAAGACAGTCACCCATCCACTAGTTACAACAACGAATCTCGCACATGGGCAAAGAACCGAAATGTCACCAACAATGGAGTGGTGGATGTCAAGGTTGTCATCAATGCTCCCAAGAAAAATAATCAAATGCATCATCGCCAACTGTAGAACAACAACCAGAATAACACACAAACAAATGTGGTGAGCCAAAAACCACCTAAAAACCAAATCAATAATCTAAATAATCAAGGAGGACCACCTCCGTGAAACAATTTTCCCCCCAAATAGAAATTCACTGCCCTTGGGGAGTCAGTCGAATCCATCATGAACAATTTGGTCAATGAGAACATCATCAAGGTCCCCACCCATCATAATTATAGTGAACCCCAGGTGAATCCACCCTAGTACAATGAAAATCTCCTATCTGATTATCATAAACTCAAGGGACACACAACCACCAACTGCATGAAGTTGAAGAAAATCATCCAAGATCTCATTGAGGACAAAATAAGAAATATACACGAATTTTATGCCTAATCATAATCAGGGAAATAATCAAGGAAGTAACCAAGGGAACAATAAAGGAAAACAAAAGTATGCCACTGCTAACCTTGTATACAAAGACATTGTCGCATGCATGGATAAAATGGTCACTATCATTAGCGTTAAAGGAGAAAATTTTGATTGTGCAGTCACTACACGTGGCAGAAAGATTACTATTTCAAGGGCATCAGAGCCATATAAGACCCCCATTTCAAACCCAAAAGTCATTCGTTATGATTATAACGTCAGTGACCAGCTAAAAATAACCCCCGCTTAGATCTCCATCATGGAGTTACTGAAATTTTCTTCCACCCATAGGAAAATACTTGATGAAGCATTAGTTGTGTCCACTATCTCTACCACCCTTGATATAGAACAATTTTAGGCTATGGTTGGTAACATCATCACTCCAAATTTTCTCACCTTCTCCGATCAATATTTTCCTACCCAACCATCTCACAACTGTGCACTTCACCTTCAAGTGTTGGTTCACAAGAAAAAGGTCAAAAGGGTGTTGGTGGATGGAGGCACGAGCCTCAATATTTGTTCACTTAAAATCATAAAGAACTTTGGAATTTCAGAAGACTCCATCGACAAAAACAAAGGATTCACCATAAGAGTGTATGATGACCAAGAAAGAGTGTCTCAAGGCACTATCAAGATCCCAATCCAAGTGGGGCCAACCACTATGGAAACCACATCCTAGGTCCTCAACCTTGATTTTCCCTACAACATCCTCATCGGATGCCCATCGATCCATGGGATGAAGGTGGTCACTTCAACATTCCACCAATGCGTTGAATTTTTATATCAAAATGAGGAGGTCACAATACATGGTGATCCAGAGCCCTTCGCTTATCACAAAAAATTGGAAGCCAAGTTTAACAAAATTCTCCAAGTCCCAAAGAATGATGAAGGTCCCTCCACTTCATACATAGATCCATCTAACCTCGCCTCCACTTCTATGATAGAGACACCCTCCATCCCCAACATATTTGACATCAAGCTCATGATCAAGGACAATGGGTGTGGAGATTATAGAATGAGTAGAAACTATTTTGTTGTAGGAGATTTACCACAATCTCCTAGGTCACATGGGAAACCCCAACCAGTGGAAACACCTTTCCACACTTCTAGGGAAAACCCTTTTGGATTCTATCATTGGGGGGATCTCAGTCAGGAAAATATGGAGGAAAGAGACATTACAAGATCATTATACCAAGATGAAAGTCCCACACCCACCCTACCCATGGATGAAGCTAGCAAAGGACTGCAAATGATGCTTGGTATGGGCTACAATAGAAATGAAATCCTTGGAAAGAACAATGATGGATGACTAGAGCCCATCATTGTAGAGAGACTAATGAGAAATATTGGCCTTGGATGTACCCCTCTGAGTATAACCGTACATGGCAGAGGTACCCCTAGTAGAGCAGTTATTTATCCCCCTAATTTATCATCAGTTGCTCTTCAACTACCTGTATCCACAAGGCCGCCCCTAGATAATTTCACCTTCAACATAACTGATGACTGTAGTATTAGTGATGACAAGGATACCATAACCGGTCTACCCACACCTTTTGAAGACTCCTCCTTACTGATGATTAGTGCCTCATCCATTGATTCAAACTGCCAGACTCACAAAGTAAACCTAGTTGAGCCCCAACTCATCGACTACAACCAACAAGGACCACCGGTTGTAGACACATTCAAAAATGACGAGGCTCTCTCAAAATTGATGGGACTAAGGGATACAGTACCGTGCAGAGATCACAAGTTTGGGTTCGACATCACACTAGACACACAAGAATATTATGGGGAGATGATTGAGTCCTTTAGTTGCAAAATAAAAACAATGAGCATAATCTTAGGGTCATTGAGTGAAAACCACACTGTGGCACTCTCTAACCATATAATAGTTAAAATAAAGGACACATCCAATGGTGAAAACCTCTCTGAGGCACTAGAGGATGAAGGATTCAATCTCCCCCCTATTGCACTTCATCAAGAGAAATCGACAGTCTTAGTAGAATGGTGCAATCCTGTTAATCTGGGAATAGAAGAAATGCCACATATTACCTTCTATGTTCAATCAATTCTATCAAAATACCAATAACTATTACCAGCATTCCTAAGAGAAAGAAAGGTGAAATTTACATGGACCTACGTTGACATGCCAGGTCTCGATCCAGAATTCGTGGTTCATCACTTGGTTTTTTACCCTAGAGCAAAGCCAATGAGATAAAAATTGAGAAAGATGCACCCTCAAATAGCCTTGCTATTCATGGTAGAATTACAAAAACCCTTGGATACTAGTTTTATATGCAAAATTGATTATCTGAAATGGCTATCAAATCTTGTGCTAGTTTCAAAACCGAATGCTGACATCTGTATCTACACAGACTTCAAAGATCTAAACAAAGAGTGTCCTAAGGATGATTTTCCACTACCCAACATTGATATGATAGTGGACATGACGACTAGACACGAGATGTTATCACGAATGGATGGCTTCTCATGGTACAACCAAATCATGATTTCCAAGGAAGACCAGTGTAAGACGGCGTTTACATGTCCATGGGGTACCTACTACTAGAACATGATGCCATTTGGGCTAAAGAACATAGCTACAACATACCAAAGATCCATGACACTAATTTTCTATGACATGATCCATAAAATAGTGGAAGACTACGTAGACAACATATTGGAAAAATCCTGAAAAAGACAAGACCACATAGTAGGCTTGAGCTCTATTTTTGATAGATTGGAAAAAAATAAGGTTCGTCTCAACCCAAAGAAGTGTGTCTTTTGGGTACAATCTGGGAAACTCCTGGGATATGTAGTATGAATGATAGGAATCAAGGTAGATCCCACCAACGTCAAGGAAATCCTTGATATAGAAGCACCCAAGACATTAAAGTAGTTGAGGGGTCTACAAGGAGTGCTCTAATCCATTCACAATTTCATAACGCAGCTAGCAAATAAACAGATCCCATATTCTCATCTACTCCATAAGGGAGTAGCATACAAGTGGGCCAAAAAGTGCGATCACGTGTTTAGTAAAATCAAAGAATATCTACTTATGCCACTAGTGTTAATGCCACCAATTCTAGGAAAGCCATTAAGTCTATATATTTCAGCAACCATGGCAGCTCTTGGTGCTGTGTTAGCTCAACATGATGAAAATGGAAGAGAGAGAGTGATTTAGTACATCATCAGGAAAATGGTAGGGAATGAGATCAACTACGCACCAATAGAAAAATATTTCCTGGTAGTTGTGTTTGTAGCCCAAAAGTTCAGACACTACATGATGGCTCATCAGATCAAGTTGATTGCAAAGATAGATCCGCTAAAATACCTACTCTCCAAGGCCACTCTCATGGGATGAGAGACTAAACTGGTTATGATATTGACAAAACATGATATTAAATATGTAGAGCATAAGGCTATCAAGGGTCAGTAAATTTAAGACCAAATGGAAGAGGCTCCAATCTATTTAGAGAATCAAATCATATCAAAATTTCTAGATGAATCCATCTTTAATCTCAGTATAGCCGATCACTGGAAACTCTACTTTGACGGCTCATACACACAACATGGATCAAGAGCCAGTGTTTTCTTCATCACCCCACAGGGGGATTATATTCCTAGATCCTACAAATTGGCATTCCCCCGCACTAACAACATTGTAGAGTACGAGGCTTTAACCATAGGTCTCAAGATTGTAGCACAATGGTAAATCATGGCACTAAAGGTTTATGGAAATTCACAACTTATTATCAACCAAGTCAATGGTGAGTACCAAAATAAGGATTATAAGTTGAAACCATACAAGAAGTTAGTAGAGAGCCTCAAAGAATTGTTCATTGATATCACCTTTAAGTAGATACCAAGGGCTAACAACAGAGCAGCTGGCGCCATGACAATAATTGGATCCTTACTGGATATTGCTCACAATGTCCCAAAACATGAATTCTTGGTAGAGCAGCTTCTTGTTCCAACATTCAAGGTACCAAAGTCAGAATATGTGTGTGAACTCATTGGTCCTAGTGATCCCTGGTATCATGACATCTATACCTACCTGAGAATAGGAGTCCTCTGAGTTGACATAACCCCAAACCTCAAATGAGCCTTTCTCAAAAATTCCACCCATTTTGTCATCCTAGGAGAAACCCTCTATCATAGGAGTATTGAAGGAACCTTGTTGTGTTGCTTAAATCCTGAGGAAGCCCTAACTACTCTAACTAAGGTACACAATGGCATTTGTAGTTATCAATCAAGTGGTATTACCTTGGCTAAGAAGCTGCTGAGAACTGGATACTATTGGCCAACAATGGAAAGAGAGGCACACAACTTTGTCATAAAGTGTTTATAGTGCTAGCAACATGGAGACCTTATTCATACACCAGCTCAAGAGCTTCATCCTATTGTTACACCTTAGCCATTTTCACAGTGGGGGCTCGATCTAATCAAAAAAATTACACCCACCTCATCCAACGACCACAAATTCATCATCACCACCACAGAGTACTTCACAAAGTGGGTCCAAGTAATTCCAATGACCTACATAACTAGAAAGAAGATAGAAAATTTCATCTTGAATTATCTCATTTGCTGATATGGTTTCCCCCACTACATTATCTCTTATAATGGGACACCTTTCAAGAATCAGGATGTGTGCGACCTTTGCCATAAATTCAATATCCAACATCACTTTTTCACTTCGTATTTCTCGCAAGGCAATGGCCAAGCATAAGCCACTAATAAAAATATTTTGAAAATCCTTAAGAAAACAATGAATGACTCTGGTTGTGACTGGCATCTGTAGGTAAATCTGACCTTGTGGGCCTACAACACCAATATCTCCACACCAACAGGCACCACCCCATTCTGCCTGGTCTACGGCTCAGAAGCCATCCTCCCAATCGAGATTGATCTCTCATCATTAAAGATATCACTACAAAACCTCATTATAGATGAGGAATATTGGGTTTCAAGGTTAAATGAGCTGGAGTTATTAGATGAAAGACACATGGATTCCCTCAACCATCTACTGTTCTATCAGAACTATCTAACATGTAGCTACAACAAGAAGCTCATGACACATACCTTCCAAGTTAGCGAACTTGTGCTGAAAGAGAACCAGAAGAATGTGTCAAATCCAAAAAGAAAAGGAAAATTTGAGCCCAACTAGTTGGGAACTTTCGGCATCATAGCAAGCTATAAATCATGGGCATATCAACTGTCAACATCAGAAGGCGAGCCTCTACAACAATGCCTGAACAACTCCCATCTCAAAAACTTTTATGCCTAAAATCTTACAAGGTATAAAATTGAAAAATACCAAAAAAATAGAAAAATGTCCTAAAAAAATGGTCACCCTCATGAAAATCTAGCAAATAGGCATCTTGGTGACAACAAACAAAACAAAAATTACAAAAATATAAAATATTAGAAAAATATTGAAAACAGTAAAGAAAAAAATCGTCCCCTAGTGAAAACCACTTCGCTGGCACTTTGGACAAGTACCTTGGTGAAAACCTGGAAAACATGCACCAAGCGTAAATAAAGCACTCTCCATCCACCGGGATCTTCACGGCCTATTATGTGCACTCATTTATCCAGTACATTCCATATATCCTTCCACCATTTGTTCTCATCTATACCATAGCTTGATCTTGTGCTCATACCATGTTCCACCATAGTATTACTTGGCATATTCCTAAGCAAGGATAACTTTAGTGCCGAATCTTCACCAATTGGCGAATATTTGAAATCGGGACCTCCAAAAATGGTGAATAATACAGGCTAGAAAGGATGTCGAATCGCCAAGTTTTTACCAAAAAAAAAATTGTTTCGATTAATTCACCAATGTATTATTTTTTGAACGACACATCGTTGGATCTAATTCGCCAGTAGTTTATACTGTAATTACAAATATTACTTATATTCACCAGTAGTTTTATATTCTTACGATGAATTTTTATGGTATATTCACCACTAATAATAATTTACCATTTCATTTTAGGGATATTTTAGCCTTTAATAGTTTTATTATTTATTGTCATTGATTAACTTTTTAATCAAATGGCTGCAAGTGAATTCCATGACTTTATTTGTACGTGCCATTTAAAAAGGTTGTTGAGGCCCAAAATTTGTTTTGGGCCACATGATTAGATTTGATCATGTGGCCCAAAACAAATTTTGGGACTCAACAACCTTTTTAAAAGGCACATGCATATAAAGTAACGAAATTCACTAAGTCATGAAATTCACTAAGAGCATATTAAATCATTGTATCGGTGAGACATCCCTAACTGTCCCACCGATGATGTTAACTCACACTGATAAGGCTTCCATACTCCACCTAGGGTCCACCAAGGCACATGTACACCACTTGTGTAATTCCGGAGAATCGTGAAGGGAATCTACAATATTCATACGAAGCTCTCGAAAAGACATCCGATCAAAGCTCTGTATCGTTGTATCATAGGACATCCCTAAGTGTCCCACCAATGATGTTCACTCATGCCGATATTTGCTCATGGAATGAACTTGCAGTCGTCCAATTTTCAAGTGAGATTTTTTAAAAACACTTTATCCGTGTGTGCTCTAATGCATTTTCAATAGTGAATTTATGCTTGGTGGCGAGGGGCTCGGCCCCTCAACCCCACCTGTATCGTGATAGGAGCACATCGGGGCCACTGTCCCTGGACCTCATGATGAGGCATTGCTCCCTCAACCCCCACAAGAGGGCTCTGCCCCCTTGACCCTGTCGGTGGCTGTTGCCCCCATGATCTGTATAGGATCTAGACTAAATTGCAGATTGAATGCTTAACTTTTACAATGATTATTCCAAGTTAATAACATCAAAATTAACTTATGGAAATAATTAAAATGACAAGGTGATAACAACAGAATGAGAGAAAAGAATGGAGAAAGAGATGCAAACAAATTGATAACGAAGTTCATCACAAATGTGACTACGTCTCTGGGTGCACTCCAATAGAGAGACTGATCCGATTAATCTCCAAATCAATTACGAAATTGCACCAAGACCATTTCTTCTAGCATTTCGGCAGCATAACAATACTCCAATGTACAAAAATGGCTTGAAAAATCTCCAGCACCTCTCTTCGTATCACCTATTTCAATACTTCGTCACCTAAAAAAAAACTTAATCAACTCTCACCTCACACCCCCTTTTATACATAAAATTAGCCTAATTAGGCTTAACCACCAAAATTAATGTTCAACCCCCTCTAACAGCTCGTACAACTCCTCTGATATCTCCATTTAGCTTTTGGTTTAGATTGTTAGAGGTAGTTTTAAATGTTTATGGCTTAAAATGCCTTTTGGTTAAGGCTCAACCAACAAAACATTAACAAAACAAAACTAACTCCCATCATATCTTAGGAGCCGTTGGTGGTCTATCGGTGAGTATTGATTTTACTCGCTGTGAGGTCGGGGGTTCCAACCTCCGCCGACCGTTTTAAAACTAATACCAAACATTTAAACAATAAAACCAACCGCTGTCCAAATTTAGTGAAAACATCGGCCACGGATGCAACGGCTCATGGCTCGACTCACCGAGCGGAGGTTGCGGGTTCAAACCCGTCCAAAACTTTTACCAGTCTGTTTAACAAACACATCCGTCGATTAGAGGACACGTGTCATCCTTTAATTTGTCAAACAATCCAATGTGTATGCCGACCAGGTGCTGACTATGTTGCCGACAATGCCGCCACGTGTCCGATGACGTCCTGCCACGTATCTGCTGATTGGATTACGAATGACATGTGTCAACGCATGATTTGCTGACCTTGCTGACGTCACCTGCCACATCATCGTGCCACGTCGACATGTATGGACCATACAGAGTGCCACGTGTCAACTTCTGATTGGTCTATTTCAGATTTTGTACCGCATACTGACATCATTTGTACAGATGATGATGTCATCACTGTACCTTCAAGTCCACCAAGTCAACCTGAAACTTTGACCAGCTGTATCTTGAGCATACGATGTCGGATTTCAATGAAATGAACGTCGTCAGAATCGTCTTGATGAGCTCTTTCCGATGACACCAACTTCGAAAAATTTTGACAACATCATTTTTTTCACTTCGTGGACGCCCTTTGATCCCAGTTTGACCCAAGGTTTGACTGGTCATAACTTGTGCAAACGGACTCCTTTTCACTCTGTTCAAGTTGCATTGGAATCAGGACACCGAGCTCTTTCTAATGGTGCTAATTCTAGACAGAAATGAGACACTTCAATTTTCACTAAAAATATTCCCCAGATCACCCCGGGCCCCTACTTCAATTAAAAAAAAAACAAAAAAATATGGGGGAACTACGTCGACCAAGTATGCAAATTTTTAAAGGAGAGATTCACCATTTTAATGAACCTTTTTAGTGATTATTCACTAAGATTCGCCAATGTGACTTTTTTTTTTACCAATTATCCATTAAGATTGATAGGGTAGGGTTGGATGGAACACTCACTGTTCCATGCTCTGGGGCTCACCTTGGAAATCCCCTATGGTGTCACCCTCCACCACCTTAACCTATAGGACCTAATGATTGCTAGGCACCCCTGGTTCTCCTCGACAACCCTACTATCATCTCCATTTTCCTAACCAAGCCAATCTTGGTACTCTCTCTGCCATTCTCTTCCTTAGCCCTTAATCTTCCCTAAAGGCTAAATACTTCCATCCTTTCAATTGCTCTTTGCAGGGGTGTGAGAATGCTTCCAACAACTTCAAACCATCTCACATTGGTACTGATAACTCCACCTTGTGCCCTTTGTCCATAGCTAACTTCAAACCCTCACCTAGGGTTAAAAAGGCTACAAGCCCTAGAGCCCCAATTAGCCCTCCTAAGACAAGAAAAGTGGATATTTCTCCAAACTCTCCCAAAGAACCCCAAACCTTTTATGTGGATTCTTGGTCCTGTTACCAAGCTCTTCAAGATTTTCAAGGTCTCAACCCTTGCTTAATCGTACACAGTCTCATTCTTCAAATTAGCAAATTTAGGGCTTTTAGAGTCATTTCTTGACCACCCGTTGAACTGTTATTTTGTTCTCTATCTAAATGGTCCTGTGAGATCTCCTCCTTCATACCAAGCCTCTACAAAGATTTTATCCACCTTCCTACCACGGGGTTTAGCAAGGTGAGATCACCCCTGCAAGTTAAGTGTATCACACTTCATAACTTTCCTAGCTAGGCACAGTCAAGCTCACCTAGGATAAGTCATTCACCATGTGTCCATGCCTCCTACCTACCCCTAAATCTACCATATTTACACACATGGAGACTAGCTCCAATCCCCAAAAGGCCATACACCAGGTATAGTGGGAAAAGGAACTAGAACCCCATCTTTGACAGATTGCCAGTCAAATCAGCAAAGAGAAAACACTTAACCAACTGCAAACAAAAGCTTGAAAATGATGAAAACAACTAGTGCAGAACCAAACCAACACTTGGAAGACAATTAGATCACATCCCACACGTGTAACAAAGCCTGGTTATGCCATTAACGCACCACCAAGAACAAAACACAGAAAAATTAGTTAATCTTCCTACTGTCCTCGCTTGTCCTTCATGAAAATTTCAAATTACAAAACTTGTAATGCCTTCCAACCTTTCACATAGGTCGAGGCATCCCTTATAAAGGTTTCACAAAGTTGTTACACCTTCCTTGGCCGGACATTTTAGATACAAGGTGGCAAGAGTGCAAAATGATCCATTTTTCCACCTTTACCAATTTCCTAGAAACTAACACAAGGGAGTGTCTAAACTCCAAATCTCTTCCACTCCTGATAACCCCTGACCAAGGTACTTTAGTAAACCACTCACTCAATTGCAATGGTCAACATAACCTTATAACATCAAAAAAAAATTGCCTAAGCCTAGTGTTTCCTAGGTGTTTTCTAGGTGCTCCTGCACCAAAGATTCACTAGGATTTTACAATTTTTTGAATAATGTGCATAAGATTCGCCAAGGAATATTAATATATTTTTCAAATAAAAGGAAAGATTCGCTAGGATTTTACACCTTTGTTGAGGGGGGGGTTTCTTAAAGTTATCCCTGTTCCTAAGGTTAGTTTGTCTTGCCTCTATTGAAGTAGTCCATCACATCACCCTGGGGGCATGTTCTTGTACCTGCATTAGATCAGATTCATGTATATTCTTGTGATCTTCCTAAAAATAAAAAAGTAAAAAACATTCAAAAAATCCATCAAAAAATCAAAAACATTAAAAAATCCATCAAAAAATCAAAAAATTCAAAAAATCAAAAATTCCAAAACATTCAAAAAAAAAAAAATCCAAAAACGTCCAAATCATTCAAAATCCAAAACATGTCAAAATCCAAAAAATAGAAAAATAGAGTTATCATCTAAACTACGTCATCTCTGAGTTCGGATGTAGGCAAAGTTGATCTTTGATCATCCCCTAAGACACTTTAGATCAGTCCTTTAGGCATCTGTCGCAATGGCAATCCATTTTCCCATCTATCTAATCATTGAGTCAAGTTTGTCATCAATCGAACTACGTGGTATCTACATGTATAACGTAGGTAAGGCTAATCTATGGATCAGCTCATGAGACCCCTAGGATAGGTCTTTCAGTTAGTTTTTTTGTCAAAATATCAAAAATACCAAAAATCTTCATAAAACATCTCAATATTCAAAAAACAGTGTTAAAACATTTGGAAAAACCCAAAATGGCACACCCATTTCATCTCGCTTTCACTCGCAATAAACATCGCTCATAATAAATCGATTGTCATCTTCATCCTTTTGTAAGTCAGTCAGAAGCAAGTCTAGCAGTTTCAAAAATTGAACACCTAATCGTCAAAGTCTCAAGTCTAGATCAGCGAGTCAACAAGTTGATCAACTCGGGGTATCAATAGCTTATCATCCAATCAATCTCATCAAAACCCTGATCACAACATCTCCTAGGAATGTAACCTTCCTATGATGGACATTAGCATCAAGCATCACCATAGTTTAGTCTTTGGCTAGCGATATGAAGAACATTAGCTTGTCTGTTTACTTTATCTTGGTCTTTTTTAGACTTATCTTATTTTGTGCTCATTCCAGGGACCTCTCGATGGTGTCTAAACAAAAATATTTAGAGGTAAAGGAATGGGACAATGATCATTATCTTTTTATCTGTTGTGCTTGTTGGATGTTTTTGTAAAATAACTTCATCATGCATACTTTTTTTTGTTTGTAGGGAGATTGGTTTACGTGTCTTGTTGACCACATTAGAAGGCTTGCCTTTTTATGTTTTTGCCCGAGATGTTTAGAATATTTGAACAACATTCCGAATAAGGCTCGTTTGTCAAGTGTGAACAAGAGTACTCCTATCTATTTGATGAGTCATAGTCTATCACACTAGGCATAACACCATCCTAGTTCTTAGTACCTTGATGCATTGCACCTATGTGTGTTATCAAACATAAAGAAGGGTATGCTCTTTATCTCTCCCATCCTTGGATAAGAAATAAATCATCATCATATCTAATAAAGTCTCGATGACTAGGGGATTTTTTGGACTTCTGCATCTTGGATTTAAGGGTTGATCCCTCTCATTATTTTATCCTCTTTTGCACTAATAATGCATCCATCATGTATCCATCGTGCATCTTGCATAATCATGTCATATCATCATAGGACAACATCATCCATCTCATCCAATCTCACATGCATTGCATAATTATTTAAGATGTTTAAAATAATATAGATTTGTTATTCTAAGCATCTTCCAAACATCTCATTTGCATCATCATATAAGTTTTTTAGGATAATGTAGATTTTTTATTCTAATCATCTTAAAAAAATCTTATTTACATCATCATTATCATATTGATCAATTATTCATAGCCATCCATACATCCATTTTTAACCTCTTAATCATGATATCTACCTCAAATCAAATATTTTTTCTTGATCTCTCGAGGGGGAAATCTACTACCGTACTTCCTTTCGCTGGGGCATCCAAAAAAAATTAGATTTTTTTTAATTTTGATGTCGGCGACATCATTCTTTGAACCAATGCAACGAGTGCATTGCTTCAAAGAGGGGAAAAGTGTAGACATGCAAAATTGACTCATGCATCTAATCACACTTCAATTAACATCATTTTTTCTATTAATTAAATAAATCAATTTAATTAATTCACTAAGGTATTTTCCTTAATTAAATAAATCATTTTTATTTGATTATCTCCTAAAGTTTCTTGATTTTATTAAATAAAATGTATTTAATTAAATGGCCAATACCCATTATCTCCTCTCATTTTCATTTCTTTTAACCCACAAATCTAAGTCAAAATGTCACAATCAACTAATCATTAGCTTAATTAATCAAATCCCTAATTAATGTTAAGCCTAACCCATGTCCCATCTTCTAGCTTTTCCCACTTGCACAATAAATCATTTATTTTGATTTATTAAAACTCTATTTTCCTCACAAAGAATATTCCCAAGGAATATTCCCTCATTAATTCCCTTTGTTTTACTTTTTTGTCCAAACAAATTTTCCCCCAAATCTCTCAACCATATGCATTTAATGCTATTTTTAAGTTTCAAATTGGCACATTAACCAAAACTTGCACAATCATATCCCATTCACATAGTGACAAGTGGTTCTTTCCTATTGGTTGGGGATTAGTCCCACATTCCTCAACTTTGCCTCTTCTCTCTTCAATCTCACCTATAAATTCAAGGGGTTTTCTCCTTCGTTTGCATCTACCAATTGAGCATTCTAACTATAGGCAACTTGAGTTCATCTTGCATCTCTTTGTCTATCACCATCATTTTCTTGTAAAGGGTTGGGAAAGGGCTACTTTCTACACAAAGAGTAGCACCTCTCCAATATGGAATAGGTATGCACTATGTTTCCTTTCATCTCTTCATTTGATTTTTTTGATCTTTTGGTTGCATTATGAAGCTTTGTGTATTATTTTATAGGATGTTAGATTATATTTTCTTCACCAATTATACTAATGTGTGGATTAGTTTAAGCATGATTACATATTTTCTAACATCCTACACAATGGTACTAAAATCACAATTAATGGTAACCCAGATCCCTTCCAATATTGTAGTAGCCTCCATGAAATACAACAAAAAATGGTGTCAATTAATCAGGAGGCTTCATCCTCCACCTTATCCTTGTATATTGACCCATCAACTCTTTCGAAGTCCATCACATCGTAACCACCATCATCCACTCCTAAGGTCTAGATCGATATCACTTGAAAACATCTTTTTGTGCTGGTCAACTAGTTCCTCCAAGGTCATATGGTTTACCCACAACAGATAGGAGACAATCAGTAGTCACGTTGCATGTCCCTCCTATAATGACATTGACAAAATGGGGAGAATTAAGTAAAGAATCTAGGGACCAAGATGATGTTACCTCCTTGTTGTGCACAAAAGACAATGAATACCCACCACAGTCTATTCAAATATATAAGGATAAATATGGAAAAGGCCTTATGATAACTAAAAATGGAGGATATGAAAAGCATAGTGGGTTAGGACTACATCAAAATGGAAGGACTAAACCAATCATTGTCTCACCATGACCAAAAGGCCTAGGGCTAGGGTTTCAACAAATTAGGACAGTCTTTCCTATACTGCAGTACCATCACAAGAGGAAGTGCTTATGAAGATATTGAGATATCCCATGAACCACTTGACCCAGTTTATGATGACTCCCCTGATTCAAACGACTATGAATGTGACTCCCTTTCAACTACTAGGACCATGGACCTAGACAAGTTATTTGGTGAACTTGATAAAATGTTAAAACTCGTACCAAGTCCATCTAGCCCCCATCCTAAAAATTCCTTGTCAAAAGAAGAATGGATTAAGCTTTATTATTGGGAAACCCTTGACCCTACTTCATGGGAATCTTGTGATGACTTAGCCCTTATAGTAGTCCCACATCAAATTTTACCTGTCCAAAGGAAAAATAACAAAAAGGAGTTAGTCCAAAAATTTTGTGACCATGTCAACCACTCTATATTCACTTTTCTAGCCTCCACATTTGATAACTCCGATGATGAGATACCCCTCATATATCCCCAACTTATCGATTGGGATCAGCAAGGTATACCCATCTTAGACACATTTGAGAATGACGAAGCAATTGTTGAGTTCAGGGGACTTCGAGAAGGCATACCTAGAGGTGATCATAAAGTTGGCTTCACTATAGACTTTGATAACATGGCATATTTTGGGGAGTTTTTTCACACCTCCACTCGTAAAAATGAAAAAAAAAAAGAAAAAAAAATAAAATTATGAGTCCCTGGGTGAAAATTGAAAGGTGCCTTTGGACAAAGAAATAGTAAAAATAAAGGGCGCATCCAAGGGAAAAAACCTCTCTGAGGTACCGAAGGATGGAGGTTTGAATTTTCTCCCAGTTGCTTAGGAAAGATCACCCATGTTAGTGGAAGAATCCGTTGAGATCAACATAAGAACAAAAGAAAATCCTAGGCTAATATACTTTGCATCATCTTTGACAAAGACAAAACAACCAAAGTTTTGAGACTTCTTCACAAAAAGGAAAATAAACTTTGCATGGTCATATGCCGACATGCCTAGGCTAGATCCCAATCTTATATTGCATCATCTACCGTTGCAACTAGGTGCTAATCCCATCAAGAAGAAGTTAAGAAAAATGCATCCAAAAATCACTCTACTAGTCAAGACAGAACTTAAGAAACTCTTGGATGTCGGATTCATCAAGTTCATAGACTATCTAGATTAGATTTCAAATATTATGCTAGTAACCAAACCATATAGGGGAATCCGTATTTGTACAGACTTCAAAGATATCAACAAGGCATGTCCTAAGGATGATTTCCCTTTTCCCAATATTGACATGATAGTGGACCTTATAGCATGATATGAGATGCTATCCCTTATGGATGGTTTCTCCAGGTATAATCAAATCAAAATTATAGTTGAGGACCAACACAAGAGAACTTTCACATGTCCATGGGGAACATATTGTTGGAATGTTATGCCTTTTGGGATCAAAAATGTTGGAGCTACATATCAACGTGCAATGACAACTATCTTTCATGACCTTTTACATACTCTCATGGAAGACTATGTTGACGATCTAATAGAAAAATAATTGAAAAGAGAAGATCATTTGATAGTCTTAGACAAGATATTCCAATGACTAGAAAACTTCAAAGTAAGGTTGAATCCAAAAAAATGTGTCTTTGGCATTAAATTAGGAAAACTTCTAGGATACATCATTTCTAGAAGAGGCATTGAAGTGGACCCTACAAAAGTAAAAGAAATAATGGAAATTCCTCCATGAGTCAACATCAGTCAGATAAGAACACTACAAGGGAGACTACAGTCTATAAGATGCTTCATAGAACAGTTAGCAGAAAAGATACGTCTGTTCCAACACTTTCTCAAGAAGGGGGTATTGTTTTCATGGACACCTAAATGCCAAGAAGCTTTTCAAAATATCAAAGACTATTTGCTTACACCACCTATGTTAATGCCACCCACAGACATAAGACCTTTGATACTCTATATATCGGCAACTCAATCAATACTAGGATCTTTCTCAGCACAAAATGATGATGAAGGTCATGAAAGAGCAGTATATTAAATCGACCGAACATTGGTGGGATATTTACAAAACTATAGTAACATAGAGAATGCCTATCTTGCGGTATTTTTTGCTACTCAAAAACTTAGGCACTATATGCTAAACCACCAAACCATGCTGGTCTTCAAGATAGATCCTCTTAAATATCTCCTAAGTAAAGCAACATTGACAGGCCGATTGGCTAAATGGGTAATGATACTTAGTGAATATGACATCTAGTATGTGGAAAGGAAAATCATAAAAGGGCAAGTGATTGTTGATTAGTTGGCAGATACACTAATTAAGGCTGACCATCCTTTAGTGGCAGATTTTCCTGATGAGTTCATCTTCACTATTGACACCATAACCACATGGAAATTATACTTTGATGGGTCACATACTGACTATGGTTCAGGAGTAGGCATACTGTTTGCTACACCTCAAGGAAACACTATACCTAAATCATTCAGAATTCCTTTCCCTTGCACCAAAAAAATAGCGAAATATGAAGCCCTTGTGACAGGATTAAGAATAGCAACCCAATGGAAGATCAAGAATTTACATGTTTATGGAGATTCCCAGCTTGGAGTTTGGCAAGTCAATGATGAATATGAAACTAAAGATGACAAAATTTCCCCCTACAAGCGCATGGTAGATAGTTTTAACAAATAATTTGATAAAATCAACTTTCAACAAGTACCCCACATTCATAATCGAGTAGAACATGCTATGGAAACCATTGGTTCATTATTGAACATACCTAGCAACATGCCTAAATTTGAGTTTTTGGTCAAACAACTTTTGGTCCCTGCCTATGATGTCCTCGATTATGCAATGGTGTGTACAATTGTTGGTCCTACTTCCCCATTGTATAAGGACATATAGGACTACCTAAATTCCCAAATGCTTCCCTTAAACCTATCAAACAACCAACGTAGAACCTTTATCCATAGGTCTTCTTAATATACCATCATTGGAGATACCCTATATAGGCATTCCTTAGATAACACCTTGATGAGATGTCTTGATGCTAAAGAAGCACAAGGAACCTTGCATGCGGTACATAAGGGTATATGGGGATCCCATTCTAATGGTCCTACCTTAGCCCACAAGATTATGAGATTAGGTTCTTATTGGCCTACTATGGAAAAGGACTCAGATATCTTTGTCAAGAAATGTTGGCAGTGTCAAGTACATGGAGATTTGATATGTGCACTAGCATAGGAGCTCTATCCGATTACTTCACCATGGCCCTTTTCCCAATGGGGAATTCACCTCATAGGTAAGATACACCCTCCATCTTCCAACGTCAATAAGTTCATCATAACCGCCACTAAATACTTCACCAAGTGGATTGAGGCTATTCATATGATCTATATTACTAGCACTCAAATTTCCAAGTTTATCCTAAACTACATCATTTTTCGGTATGGTGTACCTGAATCTATCATCAAAGACAATGCATGTCCATTCAAAAAACTAGGAACTCTACCATCTCTATGAATAATTCCATATCCAACATCATTTCTCCACTCCATATTACCCACAAGGTAATGGTCAACCTGAGGCATGTAATAAAACCATCATCAGAATCCTCAAAAATATTGTCAATGACACTAGTTGTGATTGGCATCTACAACTAGATATGGCCTTATGGGCTTACCACACAAGTATCTATACCACCATCGGTGCCACACCATACTCCCTAGTATTTGGTTCCTAAATCTATCTTACCTATTGAGGTTGAAATTCCTTCCCTAAGGGTATCCTTGAAAGGGCATATTGATGATGAAGAGTACCGAGTTTCAAGACTACATGAGTTAGAATTCCTAGATGAAAGAAGATAGAAGGCACTAGATCATCTTCAAGCATACCAAAACCGTTTTCATCGCAGCTATAATAGGAAGGTCTTGAATCAACACTTTGACATTGGTGACCTAGTCTTAATGTAAAATCTTAAGAATCAAACCGACAAAGAAAAACCAGTAAAGTTTGACTATAACTGGTTAGGGCCTTATATTGTTACATAAGCTTTTGGATCAAGACCATATCAACTCTCTACCCTTGAAGGAGAACTATTGGAAAATGTGCCTCAATTTATTGGCTTGGACATCAATAAAGGCTTGATGAATTTATGCCCTTATCGCTTTACCACAGAGTCTTCAGCTGGTCATCTTGACCCCTAGTCATTGAGACTCTATTTGATCGGCGAGACTCCAAGTAATGCCATAGTGATGGGCCGACGGGCTTGTGTTGCCAAAATTTTGTTTTCCTTACTTTCATCGGCAGAGTGGTCGTCTATCGGTGAGAGGCAATGCTATCCTTCATCGATGTCATGAAGAATTGAATAAATGAATACACTTAGTTCTATCTGATGGTGTTGGCTATGTTTTGCGCCATCCTAAAGTAGGTACAGTAAAAAACTTTTTTTCTAAGTGGAATTGCTTAAGCACTCGACGCATGGTGGCTTGTTAAAGCGGTGAGTGCAACAAAAAGGAAGGTGGGTCCCCCGAGTTGATTTATGTACTATGATGTTATCCCAAGGACACGTGTTAGTGTCTCAAGAGTTCCTTGGGGAATATAGCAGATGCCACTTGAGATTCCCCAAAGGAGCTCCAAGGGCTTACACGTGGCACGGTAGGGACTCGAGATTTCTCTAAGCGAAGCACAAGAGCGATGGACATGTGGCAGCTTTAGAAGCTCATTTCGTGCAAGCTCAAGGGAATCTTGGAGATTCCCTCCTGGATGCCCCAAAACCTCCATCAGCAGCTGACATGTGGCACGTGGGACCTGACAGAGCTGGCAGTCGATGTTTTAACGTTAACAAATAATAGTGCGACACATGGCAATTTTTCATTGGTTGGTTTTGCACCATTGTTGCAAACCAAAAATTATTGGTGAAAGCTTGATTGGTGAAAATAAATATATATGGAAATTAATATGAGATCAGTTTTGGCGGTTGGCAGAGCTCAAAATTTGTAATTTCTCTGCGACAAATTTTACTGCGGGGGTGGCTCAATCCGGGATTGCAGGTGGATCTGCTCTAAGATTGATTTCGTTTGTCAGTGAAGAACATAAATTAATTGCACCCTAATTGGTGGTTGATGAGAGACTTGTAATAGTCGATTTTGTGACTAGAGTCATAGAATCTAAAAATTAGAGAATATATCGAATACTAAGAGACGAGAGTCTAGGGTTGATGAGTGTGTATTCATAGTATGTCAAAGGAGCATTGTAACAATGAGTGCATGAAAAATCAAGTGCTACTGTGAGCTCACTATCAGAGAGTGAGGGTTGTAACTTTGTATGTCATATTTTCTTACTATAATACAAAGTGTCTTTCTCTTGGTGTGGTGGGTGTTTTCTGAAAAAGGGTTTTCCCAAGTAAATCTAGCGTTATCTCCATGTTTGTTTTTCTAGTTTCCTGTTGTGCTTTGTTTGTTCATCTTAGAAGTTAGAAAATTTTAAAAGTTGGTCTTTGCACTTCTCCTCTATGGTTTTAGCATTGGGAAAGTGTATTTTTCACCTTGTCTCTCCCCCTTTCAAGTGGTATCAGAGCTTGGCCAATTTGTTATCCTTGTTAGTAGGGTTGGTTTTTTGTGCTAATACTTTCTACTAGGAGTCTTGCTAAGTTAGGACTAAGTTTTTTCTTAGATGGCGAGTACATCAGGAAGAGTTGATATTGAGAAATTTAGTGGCAGTAACTTTGAGTTGTGGAAACTCAAAGTGGAAGACCTATTAGTGGATAGAGACCTCTGGGTAGCAGTGTCTGGAACTATTTGACAAGGTATGAAGCAAGAAGAATGGGACCTTTCAGATAGGAAAGTGAAATGTCAGATAAGACTTTGTCTCGATGATTTTATACTCTTGAACGCCCATGAGGAGAAAAGTACATCTTCATTGTGGAAGAATCTTGGTGATATTTATCAAGGAAAGTCTTTATTGAATAAGTCATTCTTGAGGAAGAAGTTGTACTCCTAGAAGATGGAAGAAGGTGCATCTGTTGTAGACCATCTGAACTTATTTAACATGAGTGTTTCTTAGTTGGAGTCTATGGGTGTGCAGATGGAGGAGGAGGATCATTGCAAGCTCCTATTATGTTCATTACCTGACACTTGGGATCATCTGATAATGGCTATTATAAGTATGATTGCTACTTTCAAGATGGAAGACGTTGTTGCCTCACTTCTGTCTAAACAAATGTGGAGGAAGTCTTCTGAGATGGCCAAAGAGCCCCTTGTTGTTTGAGGGAGATCAAACGAGAGAGGCTAAAAGAAGGACAAGAAGTCTAAATCCAAATTTGAAGGGAGATCAAAGTCTCCTGGTAAAAAGTTCAAGGTGAAATAATGGAATTGTGGGCAGCCTGGTAATAGCCAAAAGGATTGTAAGGAGAAGAAGAAGAATAATAATAATAACTCTTCGGACAATGAATCTTCTTAGATTGATGTAGATTCCTTCATTACAACCTTGGTGACTCAGGTATCGGATGATTTCAGGCTGATTGACTGAGGTGAATCTTCCCACATGATGTCATATAGAGAGTGGTTCACAAAGTATGAAAAAATGATGGTGGAAAGGTGTACCTAACAATTGACTCAATGTTGGATATTGTTGGCACAAGTAGAGTCAAAATACAATTCCTTGATGGAAGAACATAATTCATTGGTGATGTAGTACACATACTAGGTTTGGCCCATAACTTACTTTATGTAAGTAAGCTTAATGTTGTTGGTGTGGAAGTATCTTTCTTGAATAAAGGATGTAAGATGGATAAAGGTGCTATAGTGCTGGCTAAGGGTGTACTTACTAGCACTTTGTACATGTTGGATGCACATATTGTTCAATGTAACAATGCATCTATGAAGTCAAGAAAACTTGCTCATGAAGAGAAGGAGAAAGACACCTCTCTGGATGCAAATGTGATGGAGGTGAAACTCCCAGTGGATAAGACCATGTTGTGGAATCATAGACTTGGTCACATAGGTGAGAAAGGTTTTAAAACCTTGAAAAATAAAAATCTTGTTGAAGGGCTTGTAGACTATAATCTTGAGTTCAATTTCTGTGAACACTGCATTTATGGAAAGCAACATGTTACTTTTTCCTCAAGTCCTCATAAATCTTCTGGTGTACTGGACTATGCTCATTTTCATGTGTTTGGTCCAATGAATGTTCCTTCATTATCAAATTTTATATATTATGTTTATTTTATTCATGACTATTTGAGAAGGGCATTTATATACTTTCTTAAAAGTAAATCAGAAGTGTTCAGTTGGTTTAAAGAGTTTAGAAACTTGGTAGAGAACCAGACTGGAATGAAAATCAAATGTTCGAGGACAAATAATGGCGGTGAGTTTTGTTCTGTAGATTTTGAAAGATACTATAAAGACCATGGGATTAAAAGGCATAAAACTACACGTTATACTCCACAACATAATGGAATTGTTGAAAGGCTGAATAGGATGCTAATGGAAAATGCAAGGAGTATGTTGAGCAGTGCTAGTCTAGAGAAAAAAATTTGGGCTAAGGCTATGGCTACAACATGTTTCCTAGTAAATCATTCTCCTTGCTCTGCTCTTGTTGATAAGACACCTTTGGAAGTGTGGTCTAGTAAGAAGCCCTCTCTAAGACATGTTCGTGTCTTTGGCTATGAGAAATATGCTTATGTGCCAAATGAGAAAAGATCAAAGTTGGAGAACAAGGCTGTTAAATGTATCTTCATTAGCTATGGTGTTGGTGTGAAAGGATACAAGCTTTGGAATCTTTTTACTGAGAAGGTTTTGTATAGCAAAAGTGTAATATTTCGTGAGCTGAATTCTTCTATAGTTGATCCACAGTTAGAGACAAATCAAAGAGAAAAGAAGAATGATGCAGTTGAGATTCCCCAAACTCTAGAAAAGGGAGAACTGCATGGTGTACCTAAAACTAAGTAGAGCTCAAGTAGCTCTGATAGTTCTGAAGATGAAGAACCACAACCTCAGCTAGTGAGAAGGTCTACACATGAAAAATGACAACCTGATAGGTATGGTTTCTCTATACTATATTGGAATTGTGCCTATTCTTTAATTACTAGCACTAAGGAGACTAGGACTATTAAGGAGGCAATTAATATGCCTGACTCAAATTCCTAGTTGGAAGCCATGAATAAAGAAATGAAATCATTGAAAAAAAATGAAACTTGGGATTTGGTACCTTTTCCTGAAGGAAGAAAGTTTGTCCGATGTAAATGGGTATTTAAGAAGAACACTAGTCTTGAGGGTAGTGTTGAGAAGTATAAAGTGAGGTTGGTTGGAAAGGGGTATTCCCAAGTAGAGGGAATTGATTATGGAGAAATATTTTCTCCTATAGCTAAGCTGACATCTATCAAATTTATGTTGTCACTTGCAGCTACGTATGACTTAGAGATCGAGTAGATGGATGTTAAAACAACATTTCTCCATGGAGAGCTGGAAGAAGAGATTTATATGTCCCATCCTGAGCATTTCATTGAAAGAGGTAAAGAAAGCTTGGTATGAAACTTAAAGAAATCTTTGTATGGTTTGAAACAGTCTCCTAGAATGTGGTACCAGAAGTTTGACACTTTTTTGTTGTCAATGGGATTTGTGAGATCAAAATCTGATCATTATGTGTATTACAAATCTGAGAATGATTGTGTGCTTCTTATTACCCTATGCGTGGATGATATATTATTCATTGGGAATAGTAAACCTATGATTTTTGATCTTAAATATTAGTTGTCTGTAAAGTTTGAAATGAAAAATCTTGGTGCAAAAAGGTATATTCTAGGAATGGAGATAACTAGGGACAAAAAGAGCATAAAGCTTTGGGTTAGCTACAGTAAGTACATTAACATTGTCTTGGAGAGATTTGATATGAGTGATTGCAAGAAGCTAGTTGTTCCAATCTTGCAGCCAATGAAGCTATCTATTGAAGATTGTCTAAAATCCTCTACCAAGATGGAGGACATGACTAGGGTGCCTTATGCGAGTGTATTCGATAGTTTAATGTATGTGTAAGTGGTGAAATGGTAAATAAGATCAAAACACTTCTTAATATGACATTATATCAAAGATGACTCAATTGAACTAAATCAAAATAGTAATCAAATGAAAGCATCATATTGTTCTCTATCCTCAAAGATTTCTTAAATCATGATTGCTCTTAGATTGTTTAAGCAAATAAGACTGTTAAAATGACTATCTGAAGAATGAGATAATGATAATGCAATGCTAAATGATAAATCAATTAAACTAGCATGATATAGACATGAAACAGATAATTGTAGCTACAAGAGGCAGCCATTGACATGAAGCTTGATTTGTTGAATTGTTTGAATGTTGATGCTTGATACTTGATGCCTGGATTCCTGTAGAGTAAGGGTGCAAAAGCTTGATTATCTCGATCCTTTTCTTGGTTCAATGAGGCTTTATTTATAGATTTCTTGGTTGTAGAAATGCACAGGGAAAGCTTTGAGAGGCTTGGATTCAATCTGGAGGATTGAATGGTGAGAGATGGAGGAGATTGAGAGAACGATGGAGATTGTCTCTACCCATGAAAACACCAGGCAAGAGAAGAGGAAAGATTGATGGAAGAGGATTGAGAGATCAAATTCCAAATTTGTCTCCAAAACTTCCTGTGAAGTTTCAAAGCATTAATTGTGACAAATTTTGACATAAATTAGACATGGTTTAGACATAGGAAATCCAATTCAATTTTGAGAGAATATAGATTGGAATATTCCTTGTGCTCTAATTCAAATATTTTTGATTTATTTAAATTAGGAAAAGGAAGATAAATAATTTAATAAAACAAACTATAGGATAGTTGTTTATTAAATTAAACAAAGGAATATGGTAATTAATAAATAAAATATTTGATCTTTATTTAATTAATTCGAGAATGGTGTGATAGAATAAAGTAGGGATTTGATAATTAAATTGAACAAAGTATTTAATTTTGTTTATTTAATTAAGATGAATTTGAATGTGAACTATATTAAATAAATATTTCTATTTATTTAAATAGTAGAGGAAATTAGAATAATTAATCAAATAATGTGTATTTAATTAATCGGATGTTCCAGACCAATTTTAGGTGTATACATTTTTCCCCTCTTCGAAGTGATGTGTTTACGCATTGCTGCGAAGAATATTTTTGCTGCTACTGCCAGGATCGATGATTTCAAAAAAATAATTCCGTATGCCCCAGACATGCCCCAGACATTGATTTTTAGATGATTGATGATAATATGCCCCCTCAGGAGATAAATTAATGATCTGATGATTATTTGGAATTTTTTGAATTTTAATGATGTTCCTATGATTTCATGATGTTTTGATGATAAAATAATTTATCTTCTAAGAAATGATGAAGAAATAGAGCCCTTAGATGAGTTTTAATTAATTGCATGGATAAAATTAATCAAAATGTAATAAAATCCACCAAAAATACCTTTCAAAAATTATAAATAGTGCTAAAAGGTCATTTTCAATTCATTATTTTCTTTTTGAGTTCAAAATTCTTAGTGATAAAGACTTTTCTACCAGCTGGAGCGAGATGCCTATTCCCTACCACACTCACCGATTTGAGCGCGTTCGACACCATAGATGGCTGCTTGCATATGGACCTCTGGTATGTACCCCTTGACCTCCTCATACTTCATGTTTTTTTGTTTTTAATGCTTTTTAGGTCTTAGGTGTGTCTAGGTCTACTTTAGCGCTTTTAAGCCGCGTTGTAACGCTTACATCCCGAAGTAGCGCTTCTAGTAGGTAATTTAGCACTTTGAGTTTTAACGCTTGCATTAAAAAATCTAGCGCTTTAGGTCGGTAAAGTAGCACTTTTGGTCAAATAGCGCTTAGGAGCTGAGAATTAGCGCTATGATGCTGACTTTTAGCGCTTTGAGAAATCTAGTGCTTTGGGTCGGTTGATGAGCACTTTCAGTGTCTGTTCTGGCACTTTTGGTAAAGTGGCACTTCGATGGACTATTTTAGTGCTTTGAATAACATAGCGCTTTGGGTGCCTAATTTAGCACTTTTGGATTTCACGCTTTGGAAGCCTATTTTAGCGCTTTGGGTTAAAAATGAAGATTTTTAACTTAGTAAACCCTGATTTCGCCAAATCTGATCATGTCCATTCTTCGGATTGGTATGATTGATAATCCAAATTCTTGATGTTGGATTTGATGATTGAAATAAGACTAACTTCTCATGATAGGTGAGAAGAAATTCTATTTGTGATGATCCTCATGATAGGCGAGGAAATGATTCAATATCTGATAAATCTCATGATAGGCGAGATCTAGATAATGTTTTGATGAACCTCATGATAGGTGAGGTTTGATGTTTGCCTATGAATTTTGATAAAAAATTCATACCAGTTTGTGATAGACTTGATAGTAGAATGACTTTTGATTTCTTGACATAGTACACTGATAGTAGATTTAACTTTTGATTTCCTTGACATAGTTCACTAATATTAGATTTAACTTTTGTTGATGATAGGAGCATTTAGGTACTCTCTAGATTCAAGAGAGATTTCCACATACGACAGAGTTGATTCCTCATCTGACACCAGATGAGCTTCAGGTGATAGGCCAATGTGGCCTGACTAGTTTGCTTCATATGCCCCAGATTAGGATTAATCGGGGTCTGTTGACTGCATTGGCTAAGAGGTGGCATAGTGACCACAACACTTTTCACTTACCCACTGGAGAGATCATAGTCACACCTGAGGATGTGTGGCGTATCTTACGCATTCTGTTCATGGGGAAGATCATCACTTATGATTCTCGTGGGATGAGTAGCAGGGATGCTCTTCGCAAAGTGTTTCAGGATGAGGATATTGAGTATCTGAATGTTCCATGGTGGAGGATCGTGGATGCTTATGCGACACTACCAGCAGTGTTAGCTGGATATTTTGGAGGTTTCCTTTACCCTAATCGTAGGTCAAAGGGATTCCTTATTGGCTAGGGCAAGACATTGGAGAGCATGTTGGTACATGGTACAAGATATGTGTGGGGGATGTGCATGTTGGCACATCTTTACCATGATCTGCATTCAGTTGTGTACCTAGGTGCACAAAGTTTATCTGTAGGGACTACCCTATTACAGGTGTGGGGATGGGAGCATTTTTCCATTGCTCAACCATTTCCATTGGTAGATAGACCAGTCGGCAGGCCATATGTGTTTAGATACAGAGGTCGATTGACACAAGCTCAGATGGGCAAGTTAGAGCACTGGAGGAGGGTTTTTCATGATATTGAGACAGTGACATGGCACCCATACCTTGATTGTGAGGAGTGGGATGAGGATGATAGAGTATTGGGCTTCCTTTGTGACTCTATATACCTCATTGGTCATACTCCTTTTGTGATTGAGAGATTTTTGCTGCACTAGGTATACAGACAGTATGGAATTGTTCAGTGTATGCCATAGGGGGTAGCCCACTATGCATGACGATGGATGGATATTATGGATTGGGGTCCCACATCATCCTATGATGCTATAGTAGAGGGGTATAGGACATTACAGCCATCTCCCTAGGACATGTAGAGGGATATCACAGAGGCACCCATGACAGAGGAGTACAAGGCATTTTTGGCATTGGTTCCATATCCTTGCATTACCATTCCTGATGAGCTCGCACCATTACCGGTAGAGGAGGATGTGGCAGAGGATGTTGTCGGGGGTGAGGGTGATATCCCAGCAGATGAGAGCTCAGAGAGTGACAGTGAGGATAGCAGTAGCAGTGGGGATAGTGATGGTGGTAGTGGGGGAGACCGAGGGACAAGGCTAGCCATCAGCAGTGGTCCATCTTCCAGTAGGCCTCGCAAGAGGCGAGCAGTGACTGTGCCACCTATGGATTACTAGAGACAAATCACAGGCTTGCAGACATAGGTTAATACACTGCAGGGGCAGTTGGTATAGGCTCGGGGTATGCTTGTGTAGAGCCAGACCTAGATGCAGGCACATGCATAGGCTCATGCATAGGCTTTATCATAGGTACAGGGATAGTTAGCCACCATGCAGATATAGGTTGATATGCTGACAGCCGAGAGAGACAGTGCATGGCAGATTACCAAGAGGGCATAGGAGATAGCAGAGACTCTCTAGAGAGTAGTTGATGGAACCTCTATAAGTGATTATATGAGAGAGGTTTTGCGGGTTGGCTGAGAGGCCGAGTTCTACAGAGGCTGATACCATGATGCAGTGCCTACTGAGCATCGAGTCAGTTATGCCCTATCGAGATCTAGGCAGACTCATACATGGACAGTTAGTGAGGGAGTGACATGGCCTCCACGCAGAGATCCCAAAGATCCTAGTCCTTCTGAGGGTGGTCATGGTACAGGTCCTGTTAGGTCTACACACTCTAACAGTAGTAGATTGTAGAGGCCATTGTGATCCTCATTGATGTATTTTATGATGTACCTCTTTGTATGATGATGTATTTTTATGTCCGACTTCATTGTATACTTGACACTTGATGAGATATATATGAGATGCATTTGATATGATATGATGATGGTTTCATGATTTCTATGTGATGGATGTTTTTATTATATACTTTATGTGATGAGTTTATTCTAAATGTGATGACATAATGATGTTTTATTTTCTTTTCAATGATGTTATGATGTATGTATGGATGGTAATTAATGTATGCATATGATGTTCGATAAATGGTAATGTAATGAATGTGTTATGGTAAAAATGAACTTGATGTATTGATGGTAGAATTTATGATGCATGATGAAATATACAAATGATGGAATGATGATGCTATATGTTTTTGATGATTTTTGTGTCAAGTATACTCAGTCTCTTTTGTAGATTAGATAATCATTGATTGAAACTCTTTACGCAACAAATACTCTGCAGATAATGGATCATGATGAATGCAATCTAATTTTAACATGTAGCTATATGCAAAATAGATGTCATTTTAATGGTCTTTTTGTGTTTGGTATCATCATAGAGCTTTTAAAATGTTGAAAGTGAGTACAAGCGTTAATGATTTGGTTAGACCAATAATGACCTGAGTACTTCTTTCATGATTTTTGATATTGCAAATGAACACAAGCATCTAGGTATAATTGAACCGAGATGACCTAAGCATTTATTGCGTAAATAGATAGTGATTAATCATTTGAGTGTCTGAATTTTGAATGTCATCGGTGATACATCTGCATAGCACATCCCCTGACAAATCATACATTAAATGATTAACATACAAACAATAGATAATAAAACATCATTCTTTTTACTTGTATCTCTAGTTTGAATACATCATTGAGTTACTCCAAAGAAATGATAATCAAAATATAATTTATCCATTTTTCACTTAGTCTGTTTCAATCATTTTTCAAATTTTAGATCAGCCATCCTGACTTTTGACATGTTTTTGGATTTGTGAGATTTTGAAAAAAGACCTAACCTACTAACTTATCCTAGAGGTCTCGGGGGCTGATCAAAGATTAGCCTTGCCTACATTACACACATAGAGACCACATAGTTCGACTAACACAAACCTATGTTTTTGAAAGTTGCTTTTTCAGACTTACCTTTTTGACATGTTTTTGGATTTTTGATATGATATGGATGTTTGATGCTTTTTTGATGATGATGGATATTGCTTGTTGATCTTTGTTTTTGGTTTTCTGCCATACTGTCGCGCTCCCAGACTTGTGAAATTGATATCTTTTAATTGCCCCTAATTATATCTAGATGTTGCCCCCAAACTATGGAGTGATATGTTGACCATGTGACGTGATTTTGATAATGGATGCAATGATGGCAAGATGACTAACATGATATGGGACGGTACTGACTGCCAAACTAATGATCTAGATATGTTCATAATAGATGGGAAAGCTAATCATAGAATCACATACGATGCTTGTTTCTAGGTTTTCACCACATGCTTTGATTACACTCTCTGTTTTATTAATTTTTCTCATTTTTCTCTTCTTTTTTTTCTCTTTTTGTATTTTGTATTTTTAATTTTTTTTTGTATTTTGTGTTACCAAGATGCCTAATTGCCAAGTTTTCACCAAGGAAACAATTTTTTAGATTTTTTCCCCATGCACCAAGAGTTTTAAGCATAGAATTTTTTGAGATGAATACTGTTGATAGGTTCATCAAATAGATCTCCTTCTGATGTTGATAGCTAATATGCTCCTAAGCCATACACTAATATGACGACAAAAGGACCAAGCCAATTAGGCTCAAATTTTCCCTTCTTCTCCTTGTCCTACTGATTCCTAGGGTTTTCTTTTAGTACCAAGTCACCAACCTGAAAGACCCTCGGTTTTACCCTATGATTGTAACTCCTTGACATCCTCTGTTGATAAGCTATTAGATGATTAACAGCTTGTTGACGACGATCGTCTAGCAATTCCAGTTCTTGCAGTCTAGATACCCTATAGTCTTCATCTGAAATGATACCTCTGAGTGATACACAAAGGTATGGAATTTCAACTTCAATGGGAAATATGGCTTCTGATCCATATACCAAAGCAAATGGTGTAGCTCCTGTTGGTGTTCTGATGCTTGTTCTATAGGCCCATAGTGCAAGGTTGAGTTGAACATGTATGCCAATCACGTCCAACATCATTAATCATCTTTTTTAGAATTTTGAGTATGGTTTTGTTTGAGGCCTTTGCTTGGCCGTTCCCTTGAGGATAGTACAGTGATGAAAAATGATATTGGATGTGGAACTTTTCACATAGCTCTTGGACATCTTGATTCTTGAATGGTCATCCATTATCTATAATTATAGATTGAGGAATTCCATATCGATAGATGATGTAGTTCAAGATAAATGAGGAGATCTGTTTCCTAGTGATGGTAGTAAGAGGTACTGCCTCTATCCACTTCGTGAAGTATTTTGTAGCCGTGAGAATGAACTTGTGTCCATTAGATGAAGATGGATGTATTTTTCCTACTAGATCTAGGCCCCATTGACAGAAAGGACATGTTGATGTAAAAGGATGCAGTTCTTGTGCTGGTGCATGAATTAGATTACTGTGAACTTGACATTTTTGACATTTCTTGACAAATTGATATGATTCTTTCTCCATGCATGGCCATTAATATCCCAAAAGGAGGAGTTTTTTAGCTAGAGTTATTCCACTCGAGTGAGTACCACAAATACCCTCATGAACTTCTCGTAAGGCCGTTTCAGATTCATTGCATTCTAGACATCGGAGTAGTGTACCATCAAGACCTCGATGATAAAGGACATCTGTGATTATAGTTTGCTGGGTGGATTAGCAGATAAAGTTGTGTTTTTGATTCTTGGAAAGGTCAGAAGGTACGATATCGTCTTTCAGATAAGCATAGGTTTTTTTGTATATGGAGGTTTCAGTGGTTTCTAGATGACATATGGTAGCGGATTCTGATTGATAATGGGAAGGACATGATACTTGTTCTACCATAAACTCATAACAAACACGCTTCTCAGGTAATTGTAGTAATGAAGCAATTGTAGCCACAGCGTCGGCAACTTTGTTCTCTACCCTTGGAATCTGATCAAACTTGATACTGACAAAGGACAGTTTTAGATTATCTATTTGCTACTTGTAGGGCATCAATTTGTCATCTTTTGTCTAATACTCATCGTTGACTTGATAAATAACCAGTTGAGAGTCCCTATATACTTTTGAATCTATGATTTTCCATTGAATTGCTATCTTGACCCCAATAATCAATGCTTCATATTCGGCCACATTATTGGTACATTGAAACATGATTCTGTATGATTTTGGAATTCTGTGTCCTTGGGGAGAGATGAACAAGATCCCTACTCCTGATCCTCGTTGTGTATACGATCCATCAAAATACAGTATCCATTGTTGGGGCATTGTTGTCATGATGTCTGCATCTAGGAATTCCATTGTCATCGGGCGATCATCCGGTAGGGGAGCTTCAGCTAGTTGTTCAGAAATTGCTTGTCCCTTGATTTCCTTTCTCTTGACATATTGAATGTCAAATTCTCTGAGGAGCATAACCCATTTTTCCAGTCTACCTATTAAGGCAACTTTACTTAGTAGATACTTCAAAGGGTCAATCCTTGCAATTAATCTAATTGTATGAGTCAGCATGTAGTGTCTTAGCTATTGAGTAGCAAACACCACTGCTAAGCATGATTTTTCTATTAATGTATAGTTTATTTCATAGCCATTTAAAGTTCTACTGATGTAGTAGATGGTGCGCTCTTTCCCTTCATTGTCCTCTTGTGCTAATAGTGCCCCCAAAGAGATATCTGTCGTGGCAATGTACAAACTGAGAGACCTTCCTTCTGTTGGTGGCATTAGAACGGGTGGTGACATCAGATATTGCTTGATTTGGTTGAATTTTATTTCACACCCTTCATCCCACTTGAAAACTATATTTTTATGTAGAAGGTGATTGAATGGATGACTTTTGTCTGCCAGTTGGGAGATGAATCTTCTGATTGATTGAAGTCGTCCTTGTAGTGATCTGAGCTGGTTGATATTCTTAGGAGGTGGCATCTCCATAATTTCTTTGACTTTCACTGGATCCACCTCAATGCCCTTTGCTGACACAATGTATCCTATTAGTTTTGCTGATTTAACCCCGAAGACACACTTCTTAGGGTTTAATGTGACATTAAATTTCTCCAGCCGTGTGAAGATTTTATCAAGAATATGCAGATGTTCTTCCCTTGTAGTAGATTTTTCCAAGATGTCATCCACATAATCCTCCATGAAAGTGTGCATCATATCATGGAAGATCGTAGTCATTGCCCTTTGATAAGTTGCTCCTATGTTCTTTAAACCAAATGGCATGATGTTCTAGCAAAAAGTTCCCCATGGACATGTTAAAGCCGTCTTCTCTTGATCTTCTAGAGCTATTCTTATTTGATTGTATCTAGAGAAGCCATCCATGATTGATATCATGGCATGCCCTGCCATCAAGTCCACAATGATGTCTATGTTTGGTAGTGGAAAATCATCCTTCGAGCATGCCTTATTGAGGTCCCTGAAATCTGTGTAGATTCTGATGCTATTGTCTGGCTTTGAAATAGGTACTATGTTTGATATCCACTCAGCATAGTCTATAGACCTTATGAATTGAGCATCCAATAATTTCTTTAATTCTGTCTTTACCATTAATGCAATGTGGGGATGCATTTTTCTTAATTTTTGCTTAATAGGCTTGATTCTTGTCGACAAAGACAAATGGTGCATAAGTAGATTTGGATCTAAGCTTGGCATATCAGAATATGACCAAGCGAAGTTTATGCTTCTTGCTTTAAAGAAATTGATAAATTCTGGTCTCTCTTGATCAGTGATTGATTCTGCTAGATATAGAAATTTTGCCTTCTCTTCTATTCCAATGTCCACTGATTGTGTAGGTTCGACCAGAACTGATGATCGCTCATGATAGTGTTCTGGGAGAGTTTCAAATATTCCATCCTTTAGTGCCTCAGAGAGGTTTTCACCATTGGATGCATTCTTTATTTTTACTTTTTCTAGATCTAATGCTGCCATAGAATGGTTTTCACCATTAGATCTATTTTGCTTGTTTTTATTTTTGCTACTGGAAGATTTGAAACCCTCCTGCCGAGTCATATTGTTATGAGTATTATGGATAGCATTTGTATCAAGTTTAGTATGACAAAGGAAATGCAAGATATCATCATCATTTGCAAATTTTGGTATAGTCAATGGTTCGATAGGTTCCCAATCAATAAGTTCCAGATGGATTAATGGCATGGTATCATTGGATTGATTTAGGTCAATGGAGGTAAGGATAAGGACAGAAATATCATCATAATTGTCATTTGGGATATCGAGATCCATGATGGTACCCTCTTTGAAATCATCTAGTTCACTCAAATTTTGTTCGTCCTCACTAGAGTCATCGATATTTAGTGATCCCTTGACAAATGGTCTAAAGTGAAGGATATTTTCCATAGCTGTCTTTGTTAGCTCATGCTTCTCTTCTTCAGAGTACCCTAGTCCTATTTTTTCTTTTGTGTGGAGAGTGAGAGGTGTGATAGGTTATGAGATTCCCTCCTTTCTTAACCCCATAGGTCCTTGTCCTTCATAACCCATCTTTTCAAGAATAGCATTTCCTTTTCCATACTTATCTGTGTTGATGCTAACATTTTTGATACCGATCTCTGATGTTGATGTTTCTTCATCCTTGTATAGCCAATCCAGGATTGCTTTGTTATCTGTTTCTTCTGCTATGGTTCCATATTTTACAAATGTTTCCTGAAGAACTATGGTAGGTAAAGATGTTGGAGGTTTGATTAGTGATGGTTGACCATATTTCCTAGGAGATGGCATTAACTGTGATAAGTTAAGCGATTGCTCCATTGAGTACTCTCCCATTCCTTTATCTGTCAACTGAACTTGCTTTTGAAATTTGTCTGATAGAGAAGTTTGTGTATCCGGATTGTTTGTTTCAACATGACTAGTTACCTTTTCTTTACCTTTCTTTTGTACCCACTTGGTAGTGATGCTTGGACTTTGTTCATTCTTGGATGATGATGAACTTGAAGCTTCCCTGTTATGAGGGACAAAGGTGTCTTGAGATATTCTTAATGTGTCACAATGTTGTGGGTGATTATAATCAGCAGCTATAGTCACCTCTTGTCCATTTACTCGAAACTTTAGGCATTGATGGTATGTAGAAGGTACGGCCTACATTTCATGAATCCAGGATCATCCTAAGAGTATGTTGTATGTCAATTCTCTTTCTAATACTTGACATGCTATATGCTTCATCATAGGTCCTACTTAGATGGGTAATACAATCAAACCTTTGGATGATCTTTCCTCATCATCATAGGCTTTGATGGTCATTTTCTATCGAGCATCAATAGCATCATCTGAATATCCTAATGCACGGGTTAACTTGAGAGTTCAAATGTTTAGACCAGCTCCCCCATCTATTAGGACTCTCTTGACATGGTGATTGTGGATTAGGACTTAGATATGCAATGATGTGTTATGCGGATGGTTTAATGAGACATCATCCTATTGAGAGAATGATAGATAATGCAGGGTAGTCAAATGTCCCACCATAGTTTGGAATTGACAAACATCCAAATCATTTGGTATGGTTGTGGCAACTAATGCTTGTTCAAGAACTTCTTTATGTGATGGTGACAACTTAAGTAGTTCCAGTATCGATATCTATGCGGGGATGTTTTGCAATTGATCAACAATATTATAATGAGATTGAGGTGTAACCGCACATTGAGATCCCACTCCTTTTAATACTACCTTAGCTTGCCCCCTAGTCATGACATTTGCTGTTTGATGTTCTTGATTCTTGCGGGGCTGTTTTGCATTTGATTGATAATATCATAATGTGATGGAGGTGGAACTATATGTGTGGATCCAATTCCCCTTAACATTATTTTAGATTGCCCCAAGTCATGATGTTTTCTAGTTGATGTTCTTGATTATCTCTGATTTTTAAAACATTGATTTGATTATCAGAATTTGGTATTTTTGGGAGCAAGTCCAAAGGGGTGGTGTTGCTGATGTTGGGTTTCCTACTGTCATGTTTGTGCTTCACTTTAGATAAACAAAGGATTGTCTCGTCATAGATATGATTGACATTTTTACCTTTGTTGTTTGAGGATGATGATCCTTTCTCATAGTTGGGTAAAGGGTCTTTGAAAGCTGCATGATCGTTGTTGTTTTGGGGTGTTTCCACAAATGCTTTGTTGTTATCGATCAAGTCTTGTATTGCGTGTTTCAATTCCATGCAATCATTGGTTTAATGACCTTTTTTACTATGAAAGTTGCAATATTCTGCATCATTCCACCATGGTGGTTTGACTTTTGGATCCCAGAATCGAGCTTCTCGTGTAGTGAGAAGGTCACTAGCAACTAACTCTTTCATTGTCGATTCTATTGATTGACCTAAAGGTGTGAACCTTCGTCGATTTGATCGTTTTTGATATGGTAGTGTTTTTGCACATTCTTTGTTTTGGATGGTATTTGGGTTGAATTTTTGGTCATTGTTTTGATTGTTTGAAGAAGATGCAATCAAGTTGAAAACTGGTTTGACATTTTGTGAATCGCTGCTTGTTTCATTTGTGTTGTGATTCTTTTGCCAAATTTTTGGTTTATCATTGCTTGAGTGTTGATTGGAGTAGTTATTTGTTTTATCATTGTAATGTTTGATAACTCGTCGTTTTGCTAACACTTCTTCAATCTTAAGACCATTTTCTATGACCTTTTTGAAAGTGGGTGGACATTGTAGTTCTAGCTTATAGCTCATTTCTTCTATCAAGTTCTCAATGAATAATTCCATTTTTTCTTCCTCTGGAATAGATCGAGGATACCTAGCGAACAGTCATCGCCATTTTTGGAGAAAAGACAAGAATGTTTCTCCTTTGTTTTTCTTTAGGTTGTAAAGATCCTTGATAGTAACATCATGTTGGAAGTTGAATGAATATTGAGAGATAAACTCGTTAACAATTTCCTCAAACGTTTTGATACCAGGTTGCAGTTTTGAGAACCACTCCATACATGCACCTCCCAAAATTCTTGGGAATAACCTCATCAAATAAGTCTCTTCTTGAGTAAACTCAAGACTCATCATTTTAAATTCTCGTATATGATCTATTGGATATGTTCGTCCATTGTACTTATCGTACTTTGGGAATTCGCAGTGTCTTGGAAAAGGTAGTAGACCAACTGTTGTGTCAAAAGGATAAGGACAAATGTTTTGTATCACATATCTTTTGGTACCCCCTTTCGTCATGTCATGTATCTGTTGCTGTAATAATTGCATTTGTGAAGTTAAAGCAACAACTAGATCTATTGTTTGCGTTGGTAGCGGTATTTCTATTTCATTTGTTTCAGTTGCATCTTTTAGACGATTGATATCAAAGTCCTTGGGTAGTTTGGCACCTAATTCAGCCAACATTAAAAGATATTTTTCCATATCTTGCTCTAAAATCTTTTCCATGAATATATAGAACTCAAGATCTTGTTGAGCTGCCTAAATGTCCTCTTGAGTTATTTCATTCTTGTCCTTTCGGTTTAGGGTGTTCCAAGGATTTTCCTCTACCATGCCTTTAGAGGATTCAAGCTTTTGTTCTAAGACTCTCTGTTTGTGGGACCTAGTGAAGATTGGCATACAAATATTCACACTTCCTTCCAAAATGTTGATCTTCTATGCTAGAAATATGTCAATTTGAACTTTTAACAAAGTCGAATAAGATGACTGATCTTATTGATGAGACTATGCTAAAAAATTCGATTACTATACTTGGTTTCGTGATAAAGGATGATAGTATCCTGATGATGAAACCTTCGTGTAGTAATTGATTGTGTATTTTGTTTTGACACTTTTGATTTGCAAGATCTTGTTTCAGTTGATAAGCTTGGAAATTTGTATAAGCCTTTCTGATTTTGGTCTTTGGATAGTGATTCTGATGAACAAAAACTTGTATTCTAGTGAAGACTATGGATAAAAGACAAATAGATTGACTGGTAAGATTTTTGAACTCTCTATTTTAGAAGTGCTAAAACAAAGTACAAAAGTGCTATTTCACATAAGTGCTAGAACAGAGACCAGAAGCGCTGAAACAGAGACCAGAAATGCTATTTTACCAGAAGTGCTGAAACAATGACCAGAAGCGTTGAAACAGGTTTTTCCAGAGCTTCTAAAAATAGGATTTTAAAGACTCTCTACTGTAAAATTTGATCTGGCCTTGTGGCATACTGTATCAGGGACTGTGGAAGAAAAGCATGATGAATGCATTGACTGTGATTGTGAAACTGAGTGAGAGCTCTTCTTTGGAAGAAGGCTCGTGAAAAGAGTGGTTCTACTGCAAAATCTAATGTGTGACCCCTAGCAAAATCATGATAGCGGTGGATGAATGTTCTATGCTATAATAAAAGTTTCTAATTTTGATATAGAAAACATTGTCTTCTTGATTTATAACTGTCAGGTTTCTTGGGTTTTGAAACTTTGATTTTCCTTTTGACAAATGTGGTGGACTTCCACTTTCTAAGTATAGAGTTTTTCTGATCTAACTTGACTTTGTTGTTTTCAGGATGATCTTTAAATTTGATTTAAATGAATTTGTGAAAACATGACAATTAATTTTGAATAAGTGTTTTAAAACTAAAAAGATTGTGTATGTTCAAAAATCACAAATGATCTTTATTTATTTTGATAGGTTGTTTTAACAATTGTACACATATCAAATAGACTCACACTTAAGGACAAGTAGGTCATCATTATACTCACAGCCCACATCTTGAATTACGTTTACTCACACAGTAGTGTCACCCCCTAGAGGGCGCCGTGTTTTTGTCATTTCCAGGAACGTACTCAAAGTGATGGACGTAGATACCAAATCCCTTGAGCAAACAATCTTTGATAATTATATGGTGAGTGTCTTGCGGGCAGATTCTTCCCTCCCCTTGCACCGTGAGTATGACAATGTATGGATACTGACTTGGTGGGAAACTACTCTATGGTTCATAAATAGGGTTCTGTTCAGTGTGGCAAATAGATAAACCCCCTTAGGAGACCTCCCAATCTTTAGAACAAATATTTTGGGGATGGTTATCTTGCCTACTATCATCAAGTTGGACTTTCATCAACAACTTGCATTTTTATTATAGTGGGTTGGATAAGCTGGCTTTGGTTGTTCCCACTTAAGTCGTTCCCATAGGGTGAGTACTTTTTCCCACTATGGCAGGCCTGCTAAAGGATTTAATAAAGCGTAAATGACATAAAATAAAAGTGAATCTGGCACTTTGGTCACCCAGTTAAGGGGAGAGCATAAGCCTAATCACTACAAGCATAGCATATGGATTTGTTCTGTTTTAAGCCCAAAAAGAAAGATTCTTAATCTAAGTGAAGGTGTTGCTTCACTGAAATCATGATGTTCTTTTTAACTTCTACTATAACAATGTGATGACTATCTTAGGATTGATAGATTTGCTTTAAGAAAAACAAGAAAGTGACTATCCTAGGATTGATCAATATAAAAAACTTTGAAGTGACTATCCTAGATTGATCAATTTTTAGAAAACTATGAAGTGACTATCCTAGATTGATCAATTTCTAAAAAACTTTGAAGTGACTATTCTAGATTGATTAATTTTATTCCAACTATAAAAAAAAATAAGATCTAGTCATGGAAGCATTGGATCCAGACTGTTTTTACAAAAGCGCTGGAATATAGCACCGAAGCACTAGAATAGTTACCTAAGGCACCAAAACCTGAAAGTGCCGAAATAGTGTACCGAAGTGCTAAAGTTTGTCTTGGAAGCGCTAAACCACCAAAGCGTCGAAATAGTGTACCAAAGCACCGAAGTTTTCCATAGAAGCATCAAAACACCTGAGGCGCTAAAACAGTGACTAGAAGCGCCAAAGTTTATCTTGGAAGCGCTAAAACACCCGATGCACTAGAACAGTGACAGGAAGCGCCGAAGTTGAAAGTGCTGGAACAGGGATCGGAAGGACTGAAACTTTTAATGAAAGTGCTAAAATAAATCATGTTGTAAACCTATGTAACACTTTGCAGAAAATTTTGAAATTTTGATAAAACTGGGGTTAATGTCCCATGGTGGGCGCCAAATTGTAAGTGGTGAAATGGTAAATAAGATCAAAACACTTCTTAATACGACATTATATCAAAGATGACTCAATTGAACTAAATCAAAACAGTAATCAAATGAAAGCATCATATTGTTCTCTATCCTCAAAGATTTATTAAATCCCGATTGCTCTCAAATTGTTTAAGCAAATAAGACTATTAAAATGACTATCTGAAGAACGAGATAATGATAATGCAATGCTAAATGATAAATCAATTAAACTAGCATGATATAGACATGAAACAGATAATTGCAGCTACAAGAGGTAGCCATTGATGTGAAGCTTGATTTGTTGAGGTGCTTGAATGTTGATGCTTGATACTTGATGCCTGGATTCCTGTAGAGTAAGGGTGCAAAAGCTTGATTATCTAGATCCTTTTTTTGGTTCAATGAGGCTTTATTTATAGATTTACTGGTTGTAGAAATGCACAGGGAAAGCTTTGAGAGGCTTGGATTCAATCTGGAGGATTGAATGGTAAGAGATGGAGGAGATTGAGAGAAGGATGGAGATTGTCTCTACCCATGAAAACACCAGGCAAGAGAAGAGGAAAGATTGATGGAAGAGGATTGAGAGATCAAATTCCAAATTTCTCTCCAATTTGTCTCCAAAACTTCCCATGAAGTTTCAAAGCATTAATTGTGATAAATTTTGACATAAATTAGACATGGTTTAGACATAGGAAATCTAATTCATTTTTGAGAGAATATAGATTGGAATATTCCTTGTGCTCTAATTCAAATATTTTTGATTTATTTAAATTAGGAAAAGGAAGATAAATAATTTAATAAAATAAACTATAGGATAGTCATTTCTTAAATTAAACAAAGGAATATGGTAATTAATAAATAAAGTATTTGATCTTTATTTAATTAATTCGAGAATGATGTGATAGAATAAAGTAGGGATTTGTTAATTAAATTGAACAAAGTATTTAATTTTGTTTATTTAATTAAGATGAATTTGAATGTGAACTATATTAAATAAATATTTCTATTTATTTAAATAGTAGAGGAAATTAGAATAATTGATCAAATAATGTGTATTTAATTAATCGAATGTTCTAGACCAATTTAAGGTGTATACAATATGCAATGGTTTGTAAAAGTCCATACATTTCCCAAGTAGTGGGAGTACTTAGCCAATTTATAGAAAATCTAGGAAGGACACATTGGGATGCTGTGAAGAGAGTATTTAGATATCTGAGAGGTACCTTGAATTGTGCTCTGTGTTATCAAGGAGATTTGGTTGGGTCACAGAAAACTCTCAACATTCGGGGATATGTGGACTCTAATTGGGCAGAGGACATTGACAACAAGAGATCCATTAGTGGATATAATTTCATGCTAAATGGTGGTGCAATTAGTTGGATGAGCAAGCGATAGGCTGTAGTTGCTTTGTCCACGATGGAGGAAAAATATATGGTAGCGACTCATTCTTGCAAAGAAGTTGTTTGGCTCAGTTTTTTGTGTTATGATATTGTTTTTGATGTAGGGCGGATCACTATTTTTTGTGAAAGTCAGAGTGCCATTTTTTTGTCAAAGAATCCAAGTTTCCATGCTAGGATGAAACATATAGATGTGCAGTATCACTTCATGAGAGATACGGTGGACGATGGAAAGGTTTCCTTAGATAAGGTAGATACTCCAAATAATTTTGTTGATGCATTGAAAAAGCTAGTGAGAACAAACAATTTTAGATGGTGTGCAAGTTCAATGGGCCTTGGGGCCTATGACCATCAATAAATTTGAAGTCTGGAGGAAGCCAATAAATATTCGTCAAGTGGGAGCTTGTTGGAAAATGTGCCTCAATTTATTGGCTTAGACCTCAATAAAAGGCTTCATGAATTTATGCCCTTGTCGCTTTACCACAGAGTCTTCATTTGGTCATCTTGACCCTTGGTTGTCGAGACTCTGTCTAATCAACAAGACTCCAAGTAATGTCACAGTGATGGGCCGACGAGCTTGTGCTGCCAAAATGTTATTTGCCTTGCTTTCATCATTAGAGTAGTCGTCTAATAGTGAGAGGAAATGTTATACTTCACCGATGTGCCAAAGACTTGAATCAATGACTATGCTTAGTTCTATCTGACAGTGTTGGCTACATTTTGTAGCATCCTAAAGTAGGTACAACAAAAAAAAAATTTGCAGAGTAGAATTGCTTCAGCACTTGATGTGTGGCAGCTTGTTAAAGTGGTGAGAATAGAGAGAAGGAATGTGGGTCCCCCAAGTTGCTTTATGTACTGCACTGCCAGGCCAAGGACACACGTTAGCATCTCGGGAGTTCCTTGGCGAATATTGTGGATGCCAATTGAGATTCCTCGAAGGAGCTCCAGCAGCTTACACGTGGCACAATAGGGACTTGAGATTTCTCTAAGCAGAGAGCAGGAGTGATGGATGCGTCGAAACTTCAGAAGCTCGTTCCAGGAAGGCTCAAGGGAATCTCCCTCTTGGATCCCTCAGAACCTCCTTTAGTAGCTGACACATGGCGTGTGGGACCCGAAAAAGCTAGTGGTCAGTGTTTCAACATTAGCGAATAGGAGTGCGACATGTGGCGATTTTTCATTGGTTATTTTTGCACCGCTGTTGGAAAAAAACAATTTTTGCCGAAAGCTCGATTGGTGAAAAGCGATATATATGGAAATTAATATGAGATTAGTTTTGGGGGTTGGTAGAGCTCAAATTTGGTAATTTCTCTGCAACAAATTTTATTACTGGGGTGACTCGATGTGGGATTGTAGGTGGATCTGATTTAAGATTGATTTGGCATGTTGGTGAAGAACATAAATTAATTTCACCCTAATTGGTGGTTGATGAGAGACTTGTAATAGTCAGTTTTGTGAATAGAGTCATAGAATCTGACAATTAGAGAATACTGAGTACTAAGAGATGAGAGTCTAGGGTTGATCAATGTGTATTCATTGTATGTCGAAGGAGCATTGTAATAGTGAGTGCATGAAAAATCAAGTGCTACTGTGAGATAACTATCAGAGAGTGAGGGTTTGAACTTTCTATGTAATATTTGCTTACTATAATACAAAGTGTCTTTCTCTTAGTGTGGTGGGTTTTTTCCCGAAAGGGTTTTTCCACGTATATCTAGTGTTATCTCTATGTTTTTTTTTTGGTTTCCTATTATGCTTTGTTTGTTCATCGTAGAAGCTAGAAAAGTTGAAAAGTTGGTCTTTGCACTTCTCCTCTATGGTTTTAGCCTTGGGAAAGTGTATTCTGCACCTTTTCTCTCCCCCTTTCAAGAACCACTTTTGTCACCAATCAACAACCTTCATCTGAAGAGTTTTTATGCATAGATTCTAAGAGTCTTGTCTTAAACATAAGAATACAAAAAAATAGAAAAATAGAAAAAATTGTTACCTAGATAAAAACCTGGCAAACAGGCATCTTTGTAACACCAAAAAAATTGAAATAATTATAAAATAGTAAAGAGAAATAATTCTTCCAATAGTGAAAACCTCTTCGATGGCACTTTGGACAAGTACCATGGCAAAAACCTTGAAAATAGGCGTCATGTGTAGTCGACTTCACTCCTTCATCTACCATCATTCCAATCATACTTTTTCACCATCACCATACTAAATGGTTGTCCTTTTCATTACTTGGAATGATTGACATCTATTCCATTCCACATCCTTATCCTATCCTATTGGTCTTATATCCGACTGGGGGAAAATCCTTGATCTACATCATTTGGACCTTGTATATACCATCCTAACATCAGAAAATGTCCTAAGAAAATCTAAAAAAATTAGAAAATGTCCTGAGAAAAAGCTCAAAAGCATTAGAAAATGTCTTCAAAAAGCACAAAAACATCATAAAATGTCCTGAAAAAAAATTCAAAAAAAAATTATAAAACCCTGAAAAGACAAAAAAATCAAAACATGTCAAAAATTCCAAAAATAGAGTCAAATTCAGTTGTGTCAAGTTAGTCATAGACATAATTGAACTATTTTGCCTCTATGACTAGACGTAGGCAAGGCCATCTATCGATGTTGTTTTGAGGCATTACATATTTATTTCTAGGTTTTTCATGTATCACACACCTCAAATCATGACTCATTCTTTGTACATGTCAAGTCAGTCATAAACATAGTCAATCTATGTTGCCTCTGCAACTGGATGTAGGCAAGGCCATCTGTCGATGTGCCCCCAAGGCTGCACTAGGTTATTCCATTAGAGTTTGTCACTTTCACTATCACACACGTCAGTCCTTTTAGTCAAATTTTGGTTGAACTACGGGTTCTTTGTATGTATAATGTAGGAAAGGCCATCAATCGATGAGCCCCCAAGGCTACACTAGGTCAATCCATTAGGGTTTATCACTTTCACTATCATACATGTCAGTCCTTTAAGTCCAAGTTGGTCTAACTATGAGGTCTCTATGTGTACAATGTAGGCAAGGCCATCAATCGATGAGCCCCTGAGACTGCACTAGGTTAGTCCTTTAGGGTACATCATGTCATTATAAGTCATACATTATTGACACACACACAATAGTCAAAACATCAAGACAACTCACGTATCAACAAGCCAAATAAGTCAACAATGTCAACAAGTGAAACCAAAAAAATTGCCACAACAATCAACTTATGTCTTATACAATATATGTTCTTCTTGACATCACTGATTGTTAATCATCATAGCCTTACATAGATAGTCACAAAGTTGGAATCAGAATCAACGTCTTATAAAGTATGTGTCATGACTGTCATGATGCTATGTTAAACAATCGAAGAATAAAAAATATCAAATTTTGGTAGATATTTTTATTGGATTTTTGACATTTATGGCTTATTTTGTCTCATCTTTTTATGTATTTTTCTATAGGTTCGGTTACTATCTTTCTCAAGGATGTCCTATGAAGGATTTAGAGAAGCAAGGATGTTTTAGGACTATTTTTCTTTGACTGTTGTCTATCGATTATCTTTTAACTTTAGATTTTGAGTCATGTTACTAGTTTCCTAGAGGATGTCCTATAAAGGATTTAGAGGAGCAATGACATCTCATGACCCGTCTTTTATATGTTTGTTGTCTATGGTTTGTCTTCACAAAAAGACTGGGGTAACTATGCCCTTAGTATGAGTTAAGACAAACCTTATCTACATCTGTCTATTTTTAGCAAGTGGATTAATTTTTACACCTTGTCCTATCTCATATCATGGTGTGTATTATCCATTTGTGTCATGTTCTTCCCAATGATGATAAAGTGCAAATCCTTTTGTGATTCAACAAAATATTGAAGATTGCTAACACTAAAATCAATTTATTTTCTTGTTCATATTTCTTTCCACATTAACATTCCTTCTTTCTTGCATTATGATGGAGTCTTGTGACACACAAAAATATAAAGCATCCTGCATATGCATTCATATTAGAAAAATCATGTAGATATCATACATTGTAAATCATATATATTGTGCATTTCAAAAACACATCATATCATATTTAAAAATCATCATAATAGGTATTCAATCATCATACAGTACATAACGACAACATTGCATGTACATAATAATTGTAAACATATAGCATCATAAATAGTAACATCACATTGCATCTCATTTTCATAAACATAGAATGCATTAATGACATTTATAAATATTATGCATACATCATCAACATAGGAAATATAACATCATGAGTAAATATCATAATCCATAACATGTAATATCATAATCCATAACATGTATATCTAAATCATATAGACGTCACCAAAAATGATATATATATCACTCAAAATAAAATGCGTCACAATACAATGTCAGAGTGTATCAATCTAAAAAGGAGCTCATAGGCTCTATGATCAGAGTACAATGTCTCAATAAATATCAATATACATTCCTATCTGAAACTCCCATTGCTCCCATGTGGAGACTATGAAGACAACTGATGCCAAGATCCTGATGACTTGTGTGAAGGAGGCCTGTCATATGGTCTAGAATTGCAAGGCTCCTCAACCCCCTTTGTACTCAACGTCCAAGTATGGGTCTTGCTCTGTGACCTTTCACTATGTTCCTGTGAGTAGCTCAGAGCTCATCTCTCTAGAGGAACCTCCACCTCATAGAGATCTCTATAGTATCTCTCTCTATAACCAGCTCTAACTAGATCATGAGAAAATGCTACAACCAATCTTGTACATAGAGCTCTCAGCTCCATAAACCTACCCTTTGTCTCCTATCTCCTCACCACGACCTGATCCCTCTCTAAGAGAGCATTGTCCCTCTCCATCTGCATAGCATCCTGCTCTACAATCAGCATGGTCACCTTCTCCTCCAAGGCCTCCACAACACTATCTCTAGGAGCCTCCTCATCATGTCCTCATCTCCCCTCTACCTCAACATCCCAACCCTCCACAATCCCAATGCTCTCATGCTCCCCCATCACTATCTCCTCCTCCTCATCATCGTCACAATAGCCTGCCAATATACCAAGGACATCAATGTTCATGTACTATATCCCAACCATTGCCTCTAAATGCTCCTCTACCACTAACTCCTCGACAACATGCTCCCCTCCTATCTCATCCTCTACACGACCACGAAGATCCTACATGGGTATGTCCTTAACCTCCACCTCTGCCTCACAGATAGGTGATAATCAACCTACCCAACCACCTCTCATCCCCCAATGACCTTGGTGACCAACTATACCACCAGCACCTCTCTCATCATCCCCACCTCCTCTACCTCCACCCCTGCTTCCACCCTTACCTCTGCATCGACCTTTCGGTCTTGTCCCTCGTCTCTCTACTGGTGTTAGCTAATCAAGATCTATGTAAGGCACAAGATGATGCTCTACCCACCAGGTGTCATAGGCTACTATGTTAATAGAATTAGCTACCCCACCTCTCCATGCCCATAACATTGATTGTAATGCCTGAATGTTTGCCTCTGCTTTCACCATCGGTATCACAGGCCCCCACAATGGAACCTCCCTGGAAGACCGAGCAAACTCTGGTCGTCCTCGAGGCTTGTCCTGAACCTCTCCAGACTATCTCAACACATGATCTGGAAGGTTCCTATCAATAATATGCACACTAGAGACTGTCCTCCCAATTAGGTATTGTGTCTATCAACAAAAAGGTAAGTGTCTGTCCTTGTCTGACCATCACCCACAATCCATGTAAGGTCTCCATGTGAACTGACCTAATGTATCCAAGGCATGTCTCTAATATCCAATATATACAACATGGCTCTGTGTGATGTTTCCCACATAACAAAAAACATAAGGGGATCTAGCATCTCGCTTAGTAGTTACTAGGGGATGGAACACAACAATGTGTTCCCATGCCCAAATCATAAGAATATTGGTATTGCAGCTCATCGACTACAAATCTCTATAGGCTATATCATGAAGATGGAAATATAGCATGGCTAATAAACAAGGTCCCTAGGCATAGACAACCTCCCTCTCAAGCATACTAACTAACATCTCCGCCCACTCGATAGGAAATCCATGACCTCAATGGTCACGAAGAGCTATACCTACTATCAATGTACATAACATACAATCTATCCTCTCGTATCTATCAGCCAAAACCTACCACCTAATCTTATAATTCTCTATCCCTAACATCCTAATATCATCATATACATAGAATCTAGTAATCTCACTAAATCCTCTTTGTGTATTGTACATAACTCTCTCTCCTCTAATCGACAATCTCAAATTGGGTATGTGTAGGATCATCATGGGAGAAACGGGCCCTTAAGTGGCGATGAAAATTCAAAAAATCAGAGTTAGGAAACTTGACGTAAAAATTTGAATAAGTTATCTATATTATTTCAAAAATATATAAGAATAGAATTTGTAGAAAATTGAATGTAGTTTCTAAACTACTGGGTTTATTTATTTATTTTAAAATCTATTTGGTGAAAATTTGAAATTTCAATGGAGTAGTACTTAAATTTCAGTGAAAAAATAAGAAGTAGATGTCTGTCTAACCACGCTAACCACAATAAAATAATAATATTGTTTTAAAATATTTTAGATATAAGTAGAGGACTCATGTCCTAATGTGATGCATATTTTTTTGTGATTTTTTTCCATGTAAATAATTAATTATGAATTTTTTATTACAAATTTTTAAAAAATTAAAAAATTGTATGTTTGACCACCTGAATTTGGTCAAAATTTCATGAAATTCTTTTTTGTTTTTTAATCCTATTGTATGCAAAGCATAGAATGTGACACATGTTTCAGATTCAAAAACTGTGATACTATTTGAAAGCTATGGATGTTTTTCAATCAGCCTATCAATGAAGACTTTAGTCATAATTCAAATAGAAAATAAATAATAATTATTTATTAACTTCAAAGTAAAGCATAATTTATATTGGTGGAAAACTGACAATCTCCTTTTAAAACCCTTTTCATTTCATCAATTTTGGGTAAAAAAAAAGTTGTCAGCCGCATGGGCAATCATATCACTTACATATCACCACTGTTTGGCCCATCATGATGTTGCACATACCGAAATCCTATATACATCCTCCAAAGTAATAGTTGCCTCTCCGGTATGTAAATGGAATGAGGAGGTCTTTGAATGCCACCTTTCACACAAATTAGTGGGCATACCTCTCTTTGCCTAAATCGTGGGCATGGTGCATACGTGATGCAGCCCTAGTCTCCATAACATTTGTGTCTCTCCACTCTGTAACTGATCTCTAAGCTCAAATGTATCTGGCTATGACTCCTAGGTATAGATCAGATCTACTATAACCTATAAAAGGAATTTAAAATCTGTGTCAGACAACAAATCATTCAACATTCCATCAGAATTTTTTTCAAAATTTTGACAGCTAGATGCGTTACTTCACAAAAAAATGCAGTGCACAATATCATATGTGTCATTCTAAAATGAAAATGTGGTGCATAATATCACATGCATCGTAAGAAAAATCATATGTGTTTCACAAGCCAAATGGGTTGCAAAATGAGGAGATCTATACCAACAGACAAATGTTTCAAATAACCTAAAAATGCGATGCATATTGTGAGCCTATCTACTTAGCAGATGCGATGCAAATAACAAATGCATCTCAAATCCTACATGTGGTGCATAAATAATCATATGTGTTCAATGCCTTAAATGACCAAAAATGGCCTTGACGTGTTTTGACATATGCATCATTTCGTGAGAAAATGTGTTGTGTACGAACGCATATGCATTGAAGTTGAAGTGACGCATCTGATAAATAAACTTTAAATGTTTAGAAAAATGCGCAATTTTTTTTTTCAAAAGATCATTCAAGGGTACATACTAGGGGTCCCACGTTGACAAAGCGTCTGAAGGTCCAGATCCTATATCCATGGTGATCGGTGTAGGGATTTGGAGATATTTTGACACTAAGCTCGGAGCAAAATTCTCTCTTCTTCAATTCTTTAGGGTGCAAATGATTTGAATATCACCCCAATTTCTATATGTACCTAGGGTTTAGAGTTGCATTTCTTCTGACCTTGTCTATTGGTCACATAAAATTCCATCTTCAATTGACCCGTACACATCCCTAACACCTCCAAATTCATTTATGTCAACTCCACTGCATTTTTGGCTATCAAATTGACTACTCGGGACTATTTTTGGAAATTTTCAAAAATTCGTCAACTTTCCTAAGAGGGCATACCCTAACCTATTTCATATCAGGGCATGACTGGAGCATGTTTTGAATAGTTATCATTAACACAAAAGATGAAATGACAAATGTTGTATCAAAGAGGGGAAAACTATAGACACTGAAAAATTGGTCTAGGCCTCCGAGTACCATTTTTGACATAATTTTATAATGTCCATGGTCACGATTAAATAATGTTAATTATTTAATTACTTTCCAAACACATATTTCTTCTATTAATTAAATAAATTTAATTATTTAATTAATTCATTATGACCTTTATTCAACTTTGATTAATTAAATAAATCTTATCTATTTAATTGTGTCGCTAATTAATTAATTAAGTCTTTCTGGATTAAATAAACTATTATTTCATTTACCCTTTATCATATTTTGACTATAATTAAATGTTCATTTTGAATTATTTAATTATTCAATTAACCTTTCCAAGAGTCAATTAAATAAATCATTATTTATTTAATTAAATCCTTAAATTTTGAATGTTGAATTAAATAAACATTTAATTCATAAAAATAGTTATTTCTGTCACATTCTTCTAACATCTACTTATCTAATTATTCACTCATCACTTCACTCAAGATCTATGAGGATTAGTCAGTTATCTCCTGATTGAATATTTGATCATCTATGCGACGAGACGCTATCATAACCAGTCAGTTATCTCATGATTAATTCCCGATGAAAAGACTTTTTGGGTTTAATCATTCAGTCTAATTCATATGCATGAGCATATTTATTAATTAAATCTATTAATTTAATTAATTAATTCATGTGTGCATTCAAACACAAACTACAATCTATTTTAGTCTTTATCTGTCACTTGCAATGTCTATTCTTCAAATTCTTGAATAGTCTTAACATCAGATTAAATTATTATTTAATTTAATCTCTGTCATGCAGACCTTTTTCAACTCACATTCTAAGTAACACAAATCTTGATCACATGATATTCAAGAATCTCAATCATTGATCTCTCTTTTGAATATGAGTCGATCGTTCAAAAACCAAATTTCTTTAAATTGATTGACATTCATCATTAGTCCTCCTCTCGAAATCGATATACTTTTGGAAGCATAACTCATAATCTTCGATATTTTTCTATAATCACATACACAAAGGCTATACTTGCACACTTATTGAAAATCTGGGGGAAATTATACTATAGAAGGAAAAATGGAGAAGGGCAATAGAGATAATTGGAAGGAGTGGACAGATATTTTGAGACTGTTTCATGCTATTGCTTTGTGCTTTATTGTTTAATGTAGGTTAGATTAATTTTTACATGCTTTAACCAGTTTTCTTTCAAGTAGTTTTCCCTTCATTACACAATGTGTAGGGTAGATGGTATAGGGGTTATGAGGGATTATGGTTTAACTAGAGTTGAGGGTTGAGGGTTAATTAAGGGTTTACTGTATTTTTCTCTAATTTTTTGAAAAATTTGGCCCTATTTATCGGGATGGTGCTATATATTTTAAGCTGAAGGCATATCCTCTTTGAAGAAGACAAACATAAAAATACCAATTGATGGTTGATATCAAATTGTTGACCCTTGAAACTATTTGGTCCATTGATACCTTTTTCTTGATTTTATCACATTATAATAGTACTTTACCTACAAAAGTCTACCTCGCACAACATAATATCTTATAAGGATTGCATATAATTTATTTTTGCATGTGCTACATAATATCTACTACCACATGTGCTTAAAGTATTTTTTATTCTAATTTTTTATAGGCATGTAAACATTATTTGTTTTGCGAGCGCTAGACAAAATTACTTTTCATTGTACTAAATTGAATATTCTATCATTTTACTCCTTGCTTGCTATAAATTTACAAACCACTTGGTTTGCAAAATACACTATGCATATACATATTTCTTTTTTTAATTATTTAATTATAAGGATTGTACTATTTTTTTTGGTATTCAATTATAAGGATTTGTTTTCTTTTTATTTTCTTTCCCATTTTAATATTTTGAACAGGTAAATTGAACATTTAGTAATTATATATTTTTTTAGATAATATTAGTTGAGTTTTTTAAAATTTTAAAACCATTTAAATACCTAATATAAATGAAAATTGTACTTACTAATTCTAAAGTTTAAAATGGAAAAGAAAATAAAAATAATAAAAATCCTTATAATTAATTAAATACTAAACAAAAAAATAATTGATGAACATCACCCTCATTTATACCAAGGGGTATGACATTCCTGGTTGGTGGTGTCAACATGAATTTTCAGCAACTCAAAGGGTGGTATGTACAGATTAAAATGAATGCCATGAGAGGGTGGCATTCATTTTAATCCAGTGAAGGTGGTGATCTTCACATTCTGCATTTGCTTCTAGAGGCTTCACTTGGGTGAGAAATAATAATGGAGAAGGACATGAAGTATGTAGTGTTTAAATCAGTTGAGGCGTTGTTTGGCCTTGGGCACGACACTCTAGTTTTCCTAGATTGTGGTGTGAGTTAGGGGGGTTTCAAAAAACTCATGGACCAGAGGCTCAAATAAATTCTTCTAGAGTTTGATCCCTTGATGGTGGCCATGGTGAATTTTTTTTTAGCCTGAGAGCATGTGGCCTGCAATGAAACGGCTTGAGTTAATTCCCACATAGTCTCTCATTTTCTAGTGTCTTTGCTTCATCAAAGTACCCCCAAAAGAATGGTTAGGGAAATGATGAGAAATATATTCAAGCCTAATCTCCTAGGCAACATGGATGAGGTTATTTTAGCCTCTATTCTTAGCTCTGAAGTGTTGTGTTTGAAAGACTTGGAAATTCTCAAAACTCTTGGTATGGTGGTTCCTTTTTTTCCACTTCTATTGGAGTTGAAAGGGATGACATTGGTTAAGCATCAGATGGTGGTTCTGGTTGGGATGGAGTATCTAAAAAAATCTCTTGAGCTGGTGGAGGAATTCAATGACTTTGCCCATCTCAATGGCTTCCTATGACCTCGGGCTCATGGTGGGATGGTGTTGGTTTTTTGGATTTTGTGGTCGTCGGTGGCTCCTAGTGGTGGTTTGGTTAGTTTTTTGGTGATGTTTTGGTGGTTATCTTGGCCTCTGGTGAGGCTCAAAATGGTTGGTTTGGGTGGCTCAAGTTTTTGGCTGGATGGGAAATCTATTGGAAATCTATTCTTGTAATGGAAGATGAATTGTAAATTTTTGAATTTTGATTAATACAATCTCCTCCTTACATACCAAAAAAATTTAAATATTAGTAATTGTACACTATTTTTGGTGGCTATAAGTTAGTGTGTTTCTGGCTATTAGCTTGGTTGTAATATTTTTCTCTCTTTTGGCAACCTTTGTTTTAATAAAAAAATAAAAATTAAATTCTAAATGAAAACAATATCTATATGCAAAAACAATGTACATTATAATTCCCATTCTTAGTATATTAGTTGAGTTTTTAATTTTATTTTTAAACTATTTAATTATGAGAATTATTTTTCCCATAATTGGGAATTATAATTTTGTGTTGACCTACTACATCTAGTTATCGATCATTTAAGTCATGAGTTGAGCCATTCAAATCATTCTTTGTTTTGACCCCAAGTTATAAGTTAGTCGGCCATCACCTATGGTTAGTCAGGCCATAATAGTTTTCAGTTGACTTACATTTAAGCCATCTTGCATAAGGTGATTCAAAGGAGTGTGGTAAGGCGGTAAACAACAAAAAGATAAAGCATACACCCTTATACCACCCAGAGGGTGAGCAACATATGTGCTAGAGAGGTGTACATTGCAACCCCACAATAGGAAGTCTTGAGCAACGTGGTAGAGTGGTAAGCATGGAAGAAAAGTGAACACCCCAGTACCATGTGAGGTGGATAATATGGTTGTGGTAGAGCGGTATACAACACAACCCCATAGTAAGAGGTCTTAAGCAAGGTTGTAGTGTGGTAAACATCAGAATGGAAGGGAAAAACACCACCATACCACGACAGGGATAATAAGAGATGGCGGTAGTATGGTAATCATGGCATCATTATAACTTACAGCAATAAATTCCCTCACACATGCTTCAAAATTAATTTGAAGGATTTGAGCTTGTTGGGAAACTATCTAGCGAAGAATTGGCATTAATACTGATATGACAAAATACTGTGCCCTCAAAAGCAAGTGAGTGTTCCTAAGACTGTGCTCAGTTGAAATGCATTGCTTTGGATGGAGTTGAGGATGCCGAGAAAAGGAGCTATGTGAATGACGAGCACTCGGGTAAGTGCACGAATAACCTTTTGAAGAAGCTTGATTGGTGTAGTATTTGGTAGAGCTCTTTTATTTGAAGTCATACTAGGAAAAATTGAAATATGCCCCCTAAAACAAAACAATCTGAAGGAAAAGAAGGTAAGGCCAAAATTAAGGAAGAAGAACCTAAGGTAAAGAAGAGACCACTCTACCAGTCTATATAAGATATACTTCCAAGATCAATCAAGGAGGGAAATAAGAAATTTCTTGTAGACACTGCACAAGGTTGTAGGGATGCTCTCATTCCCAAATCTAGGTGGGACTTATTTTGGTATTTTTACAGTAAGAGAAATGAGAATATTCCAGTTTCAAACCCTTGGATGTTGGATTTAGAAAAGTTGATTGTATTGAATGTGTTTATTGATGTGGAGTTTATCAAATTACTAGCCAAGCATTATCACTCTACAATAAAGACAATAAGGTTTCCAAATGGCTCAATATTGGTAGAGGTAACCAGAGCTACTATCATTGAGTGTTGTGGCTTAAAGAAGCAGGCTTTGACCAAAATAAACCTACAAAAGAGCGAGGAATATTATAAGAGGTTAAGAAGAACTTATAGAAGTGATCAGATACCCCTATATACGAAAATAGGCATTAGTAATAGAACAATTACCATTTCTACTTTCAATATTAAACTATTCACTATGTAAGATTTTCAATAGCATTTTGTGAATACATATCTAGCTCTGTGCCAAGTACTAGGGGTGGATGCTCAAGATAAAATGTCAAAGAGCTTGATGATGATGGCTATGATAATTAAAAACCCTCAGACTAATATTTAGTATGTCTTTGCTTCATACCTTGAGAGGGCATTGGATTATGAATTCTCACAAGTCATAGAGGATAGACATTCAGACACTACTCCTTACTGTGATATTTGATACTATACCAAAATCGGGACCATTGTACTAAAAAACTGGACTTGGCTAGATTGGATGAGCAAAGGAATGCCACACCTATCCAAAAGTGGTGTTATATTTGGGATAGTCAGTGCAATAATTTAAGCTTTGATATATTCTATGAAGACTTTGTGCATAGAATCCTTTAATTTATTGGTTATTCAATGCCAATATTGCCAAATAAATGCTACAATTGTTAATACCTTTGGCTCTAAGACAGGAACAGGGTCACACACATAATTTGGTGATTGGTTCTTTTTCCCAGAAGTTACAATAATAAGAATATATGGCTGCCCTACTTCTCCACACATACTCCCAAAGTTTGTGCTCCTCAGATTAGCATTTCTTGAATTTATGGGGAAAATGATGTGGATGGAAAAGGGTGTAATGCACAAACAAAAGAGGGCACAATTTTTCCAAACTTAACCAAATGTGGAGACTAGACAATAGGCTCAAATACACTAGAGGAGTTGCAATATTACTTGAAGATAAGATATGTGTTGGGTTCTGGAAAAGCAAGAGCCTTTGACCCTGAAAATCATATGAATAACATAAGGCATAATCTTCTTACCAAAATGATAGTGGCACACCAAGTAGATTATGAGGAATATGTGATAATAATCTACCTTACTTTTCTAGAGGCATGCCTTAGATGGAAGAAATGGGAGGTTCTAATGAATCCTAAAGGAAGGAAGAAGCAAAATGATAGAATTTTCCCTCACTAATTTTTCCAAGGAAAAGACCCCATTAGGACGATCAATTAGATAATTGATAAATTTTAGGATTTATATGGTAAAATAGAAGTTCATCTTCAAGAACATGGTAGTAAGATAACTAAAAAGCACACCCCAAACACAACATCAGAGTCTCCCATGGAGAAATTTCCTCCCAAGAGACAAAAGACGCAGAGCATTGAGCCATTGGTACCTTGTGAGGAGAGTGAAGGGGTGGGAGATACTGAAGATGTGGCCCCTGTATTGCAATCATTAAAGGGTGATATTGAGGTTGATCATCCCATCCATGAGACTAGTGCCCATAGGCATGATGAAAGGATGGATGATGTAGAAATAAAAAGTGCAGAGATACATGTAGATGAGAGATAAATTGCTGCCAAGAGGTTTATAGAGGATGATGAGTTCATCAAGACTCTAGAGTTTAGGGATTTTTGGACAAAGATGAAGATAAAATAAATTGAAGAGAAAATGGAGTCAAATGAAGTGGGAATTAAAGAACCAGAAAAGAATAAAATTGTGGCACATACCTTCAATGAATTGAGGGTTGACCACATTGACATTAGCCCTTAGAAGGCTAGAGAGATTATTTTGAAGAGCAACATGCTCATTTTTCCTCGGTTGGAATTAAAGATTTTTTTTTTTCTTGATCAAGTAAGGGCTCAAGAAGATCCAATGTTAGTTGTACATCCAATAGTGTAGAGTAATTTGAACTAGGTATAACCCCAAAATTGAAACCTTGGCCATTTGGATCAAGCACAAAAAAACATAGAATCCTAAACTATTGGATGTACTACAGGGAATGAAAGGGGTAGAAATGGTAAGAACAATACATGACACCACCCCTTTGGAGGAAGCCAAAATGACCATGCACTCAACCATGTTCACTTGTGCAACTGTTGAGGGATTGGAGGATAGATACAAGGAGTATGAAAGGGAATAAAATTTCTTAAATGATGAAGTTAATAAACTATTTATGGATAATGTCAAATTGAAAGAACAGTTAAAAAGAGAAGGAAATTCACAAAGCATGAAGATAGTTTTATATAAGCCTCATAGTGCTGCATTAAATATTGTACAAAGAATTTCGGCCGAGCAAGCAAAGAATCCTATGAAGGAAGTGGATGAAATGAAGGAGGCTCGGGATGAGGTAAAAAGGCAAGTTTCTAAAGTTATGGAAAAGATTCTTGAGTATAGAATAAAGTTGGTTATTGATAAACTCGATAGTGTGCATGGTAGTTATAAATCACTTCAACGAGAAATTGATCAAATAAAAGCACATATGCTTGTATTGGACCCCTTATTTCAAAGGTGGTAGCATATTAACCACACTCTAGATCTAAGTTATGTAGAGTTCTATAAAGGATTCTTGATGCTCCTACAACATTAAAAATGATTGAGAAAATAGTAAAATGATTATTGATGAGTTTTAGTATATACAAGGGGAGGATAAGAGGATTGTGGCACAAATGGATTCATTCCATACCTTAAAAAAATGGTATACATCAGAAATTGTGAAAGATGATGGTCAAGTAAAATACTTGGATGAATGGAAGAAGGAATTTGGTCAAGTTATTCATAAGTGTTTAACCCATGTTCATGGGGATAGTGACACTAGTATTCATAGTCTCAATTTGATAATGGATAGATTGATTGCTCTTGATGTTGGATATCTGAATTTTTTCAATGATACAAAGGCACTACTGGATAGTCGGTGGAAAAAACATCTTGCAAACATCCCAAAGATTCAAGAATATCAGTGGCCATTAGATTTTACGGTGTATCAATAGGAAGAGAAGTATTTGGCTTCAGATGAGTAGGTCACTAAGGTAAGGGCATATGAAAATCTATCATGGAGAGGAAAGATTTTCCAGATCGATGATCATGAGATTTCTACATTTCTTAAAGGAAACATATGTCTAAAGTGTCTTAAGCCTTGTTATTTTTTCAATTATGCAAATTAATTAGTTGATAGTAAAAGAAGTAGTTTTGAAGGGTCGTCTATTTTTGTAAAAGGCTCGAAGCTTGTTACTTCTTATATAAATAGGAAACCAAGGCCAATTTTGAGAGGATAATCATATCATATTCCATTTTCATTTCCATTACAATAGGAATTAATAAGAAGATAGATTGCACATTCCACCCATCCATATCATATTAAAAACTTATGCTATAAATGTATATATGTTTGAAAAAACATAATGGAGAAGATTGCTCATAATTGGTAATCTATTCTAGTGTTCAATAGTTGTGTTAAATTTCATGCTTATCTATTACTGTTATCTCCAAAGTGGTTTATTCATGCTATTTAAATTCATAATATTTATTACGACACATTTGTTGTTACTATGCTATTATTTTGAGCCTATGAATGAAATAGAACATCTTATTATCAGAGATTCTTCATGATTGTGTTATTATGATGTATTTTTTCTTATGTTTTCCATACTTAATTCTTCTTATATTTGAATGAATATCAATTATTGAGCCTCAATACTATGCTTATGTGCACGAGTATGTTTATATAGTAAAGTATTTACTTTGGATGTTTTTAGTTACATGTTCAAAATTATGTTCAACATAAAAATGGAAACTATTTAAAAATAATAAAGTTAACATAGTTTCTTATTTAAATAATTGTGAGATACGTGCATTAATATTTTATTAAATTTTGTGTGTTCATGAATATATTTTGATACAATATGAATGGAAGAAGCATCCAAGTAATCGTAATTTTTTCTATCAACAATTCGTACCAAAGATTGACCAATTTCAGGATATTGTAATAGGTAATTTGTATTGACACAAATAATATTACTGAATCATTTCAAAGTTTTTCCATAAGAATCATCATTTTTTAAACATGGCTTGCAAATAAGTCTAAAAATTTAGAAGTCTTGGTGGGTATGTGTAGGATCATAATGGAAAAAATAGGCCCTTAAGTGGCAATGAAAATTCTGAAAGTCGGAGTTAGGCAACTTGACGTAAAAAATTGAATAATTTATCTATATTATTTCAAAAATATGTAAGAATAGAATCTATAGAAAATTGAATTTAGTTTCTAAACTACTAGGTTTATTTAAAAAATTAAAAATCTATTTGGTGAAAATTTGAAATTTCAATGTAGTAGTACTTAAATTTCAAGGAAAAAGTAAGAAGCAGGTGTCTGTCCGATGACCCTAACCAAAATAAAATGATAATATTTTTTTATAATATTTTAGATATTAGTAGATGACTCATTTCCTGATGTGATGTATATTTTTTTAAAATTTTTGTCCAAGTAAATAATTAAGTATGATTTTTTTATTACAACTTTTAAAAAAAATTTAAACTCGTATGTCTTACCACCTTAACTTGGTAAAAAATTAATGAAATTCATTTTTTTTTTTTTAATCCTATAGTATGCAAAGCATAGAATTTGACCCATGTTTCGGATTCAATAAATGTGATACCGTTTGAAAGCTATAGATGTTTTTTCAATCAGCCTATCAATTAGGAATTTAGTCATAATTCAAATAGAAAATGAATAATAGTTATTAATTAAATTCAAAGTAAAGCATAATTTATATTGGTGGAAAGCTAAGAATCTCCTTTAAAAACCCTTTTCATTTCATCAATTTTGGGGAAAAAAAGTTGTCAGCCACATGGGCCATCATACCACTTACATATTGCCACTTTTTGTTCCATCATGGTCCTACACATATCTTGGTCATTAACATTATTTTCTGCTACAATGTCATCAAGTTTATCATTATCAATGTTATTATCATCATCCTCATCTTGACTTGCATCATCTTCATCATCATTGAAATTTGACTGTACACCATCTATATTGTTAGAAGATGTATTTGGATCATCATTTTATATACCATCCATGTTGTTGTCCTCCATAACATCATCTAACTTTGGCTTGTTGTCTTCTTGTGCCTAAACATAACCATCTTCAACATCATCATGGATGTCAATTTCTTCAATATTCTCTAATCCCTCTCTCTCATTTTGTTCGCCATCATTGTTTTTCTTAGTATCCACCGATGTTTTCTCAAATACATGCCTTAATCTTGGATCTTAATGTATGACAAACATCCATTTCGGTTCCAAAATATCTTCATAGAAAATTACCTACACATGAATGAAATGCATATTACATTAGACGTATGTTATAAGAATTTTACTAATTAATAAACACATGTATATATTCGCAATAAACTATGAATCAATAGATTAATGATCGCTACCACTTCTTGTTTGAGTTAAAGAAATACCTTCTCACAATAAATTGGTAGAACATAAGGCTCCTTATCCTCTAGTAGAAGCGTGAGGAATCTATAGAAAAAAATCCACTATGGTTATCATGTCTTCGTGTCCTCTCAAAAGCTTCATACCATCTACACTTAAAAATGCAAAATTTAAAAGAGCAATAATCCAACTCAATAATTTCTTGTATTTTCCCAACATATTGTAGATTCCTTTCAATTCTATTCTTATCTTTTGAGCTTGATTGACTGGATTGCTTGAATTCAGCCATGATGCCACAATCAAGGATCATCTCTTTACATCTACACTTTCTACATGATAATGTCGACTTTATGCCCACATTGATGGATATTTCCTCACCTGTGAAAGACCATTTATTTCAGTGAAAACAAATATAATGACGAATATTAAAATAATTAATAGTGTCAAAACTATAAGGAAGCAACATTTATAAGATTCCAAATATACCTTTCTTTCACATCCTGTAGACACGTTGATTTCATCTTTTGTTATATCTAAATCTATACTTGCATCTTCTATTTGATTTTGATTTTTTTTGGTAACCCATTCTAGTGTGCAATATTTTCCCCATTCCCCAAGAATATTAGTGGGAAGTGGAGTATTCTTTGGGTTCGATCTATTAAACTGTCTCCTTGCTTCTAACACTTCTTCTCTCTTTTTGGCATACAGATCAGTCCATTTGTTCATAAATTCCATGTGGTACAGAATGAAGTTGTCGAGTATAGAAATTTCATCTACACCTATTACATGTCAACATGTTTATTTCAAACTCCAAATTTCATCATGTTAACTTGACAAATAAATTACGGAGTAAATTAATGATTTCAAGAAAAACAACCACACCGGTCATGAATTTACTTACTAATTTGTACTTCAACACCATTAGACTGTGGTTTTTCTTCATTAATAATATTTTATGCTCATTCTTCATCCCATACGTGTGGCCCATCTTCAAAATCCATACCAAGGAATTCACATAGGAAGAAAAATGCTTCATTCAATACATACCCTTTAGACGTGAAACCCTATGGATGTGCCTTTTGTCAGACATATCTTTTAAGAGTTTTCGTATAACTCTCAAAGAAAAAAATCCACCTCATTGATACGACACCTACCAATTAAATTTTTATTGACTAGATGTATAAGTAAATGGACTTTTAGGTCCATGCAACTTGTAGGGAGCTCCTTCTCAAATACACATACAATTTTTGCAATTTCCTCCTTCCACTTTGGCACTTCAAATTCGTGGATCTCCTTGGAGGTCACCCACCTAATATAATAATAGTAAATTAGTATGAACCTTTAGTCAAAAATTAAAATGAAATATAATATCCATATGTCTCTCATGCATGAAAATTTCATATAACCACATACCTTGTAAATGATGACAATCGACTTATGGCATTCCTTAAGTCAACTATAAGACATGAATCCCCCCTAATTGACAATGACATGATATGCTATCAAACACATTAATGAAAAGCTCATTAGTATTTTTTTCTCGCACAACAAAATATAAAAATATATTTAGTACTTAATTAATGTTACCGGTAAATGTTAAATGATGATATATAATACCCTCATAAAATTATGAAAATCTTGTGTTTTAAATCCTATGATATATCCATCAATTATACACGCTTTAGCCAATGATGACCAATAGGTTTCCTTATTGAATGGATGAAAATTTTTAGTTTGTCGAGCACGTTTTTTTCAAAATCCACGGAGCTTCTACATATGTTTCATTTTCCATGTTTGGCCACAAATGTTTTCTATCAATTTTGGTACGTGAAAGAGAAATATCTCTCCTCGAAGATAAGGTGTCCTTATCTTTGCCTGATATATGTTGAAATATAGAACCTAGGACATTTTTGAAGATGTGCATAGGATCTAATAGGTGACATATTAATAGATCCTTCCAATAAGGGAGATCATAAAATATGGCTTTCCTTTTCATTCCTTTTGGCATATTAACTACAACTTGTTTTGGTTCTTGAATTGAATGACCTTGATAAAAAAAATCATCCCAACCTTTCAATTCAGCATCTTCATACTTCTTAAGCCAATCACTTCGACCCATAATCATGGGAAGGCCTCTATTTTCAACTTTTCCATCAAAATGATTCTTTTGGCGATTTCTAAACCTATGATCTAGTGGTAGAAAAACCTTGTTATTTGCATAAATAAATTTATGTAGATCTTAAGAATATTGCCCTTGAAATTGTTCTACACATCTTGGACATGCAAATATTCCCTTTTTTTGAAGCCCTACAATTCAACAAGTAATGTTAATAACATCAAAAAATAATATAAAACTAAGTATGAAAGTTGGGATGAAATAAATTGTGTAATACATAAATATTTTATTTTACCAGAATAAACACCAAATCTTGGGAAATCATCAATAGTTCAACATAGCACATCATACAACATGAAGGAACTATTTGATGGAGGGTGTGATATGTGATACATTCTTATGCCTTTCCATAGTAATTGCATCTCATCAATAAAAGGTGCAAGATAAACATCCATGTTTTTAACTTGATGATTTTGTAGAACAATGAGAGTCAACATAAGGTGCTCCTTTCTAACACTCATCCATAGGGGAATATTGTATACTATCAATCCGACTGGCGAAACACTATAACTTGAGCTCAGGAAAGAGAATGGGCACACTCCATCAATTGCAAGACCAAACCTGATACTAAGAGGTTCATCTTTGAATTTTCATTGCTTTGGAGTTGGCTAGAATTCACATGAATCCATCTTTACTCATGTTCTTTGCATGCCAGTCCATCAATTGTGCAAGTGACTTGCAACGAAACATTCGTTTAAGTCTAGGTATAATTGGCATATGATTTAAAACCTTCTTTGGAACTGTAGGACCTTGTACATTTGTACAATATATCTTCTCTTTGCATATAGGGCATTCTACCTTGATCTAATATTCATCTCTATATAAAATGAAATAATTTCTACATGAGTGAATTTTCTTATATTCAATTCCCAACTCAACCAATAATAGACATGCCTCTCTACATGTTGATGGAAACACATTCTCTTCAAGGAATATTTTAGTTTTTAGTGCCCTGTAAGATTGTAGGAGATTGAATCAATTGAATGTTTGACTTATGATGAACATGTTTGATATGTCAATCTATACTAGGATTTTTTATATACAATATATGGTTTGAAAATACCCTTAAAGAAATATAAATTAAGTTGATGAATTTTTACAAATTGTGTACACCAATTGACAATGTAAAGTAATAAATAGATTTCAACTCACTTTAGAAAGGTAGTGAGTACTTTTTCTAACCAACCAAATAGTGACTTGATTTCTAATAATACTAATGTGCATGCCAGTTGTGAGGCTCTTCTTGCACCTGATTTGAACATAGGTGTCTTTTCTACTTACTTGATGGAGTCTTTCAGGTTGTTATCATCAACATTACGTTGCTAGTAATTACCCCTGCTATCATTGTTACTGTTAGCCATATGATCATTATTGTTATCATTTTTCCATCCCCAAAGAAACCTGTAAGAATTTTTCTCAATCCTTCTTCATGAACTACATTTTCACTATCATGAACATCATCATTAAGGCTAGGTGGCATCTCATCATTGTATGCAAATCTCATCAGCTCTTCAAATTTCTCAAGTGGTAGTAATCTCTTCAAACTTGCTCTTTTTGCCCTGGTATTGTTTTAAGGATGGTTTGGATCATCCCGCCCAAATCTTAATAACCTAGTTGGACCAAGGGTATTAGTATGTGTTTCATCAACATCTTCTACCTATCAACAAACAAACACATTATTTAATTTTTTCCAACAATTGGATAAATCATAAATGTATCAATTTCAAAGAAATATAATCAAATATGGCTTAAAAAATATAAATATAAACTATATGAACATATATACATCAATTGAATAATGGAACATTATTTTATAGACTACCTTTTTTATACAATAATTTAAATAAAACACAATTTTGATAACATATTTTATAAAACATTGTTCTTTAGTTTTCTACCCTTAAGAACATCCTTAGGGAGACCTGGTTCTTCCTTTTTCTTTCTCACAAGAGTGTGTTTTAAGAAAAGGTAATCAATAAATAACTCATCCCCAATGGTAAGGTCCTTAATAGCCTCAACCATTATCAATCTATCAACCTCTCTTTCTATATCTCCATCTTTATCATTTATAACCTCAACAAATTGACAATTGAATCTTACATTAGGGTCCCTTCCCTTACTACTATGTATAAATCCTACAATAGTTTTGTGTGTATGCACATCCATATATATACATAAGATGACCTCTATTAATTTATTTTCCACTTTCTAATTGGAGATGATGTGCATACATATTCAAATTTAGACTATATGCTAACATGCTAGGCTTATATTTTGCTAGCCTTCTCCATTCACCACTGTAATATGATGGGCCATAATATGGCGTTAATCTCCTAGTGGTTTTTTTTGAATTATTTCTATGTTTATTTCCACATGTACATTTTGGACAATAAAGAGGCATAGATTCTCTCCATGAATATTGGAGGGTCATATCATGTAGCTATATCCCCAAAATTGAAACATCTCATATACTCCAGGTAGTTGTTGATCAATAGGCCAAGCGCAATATAGTCAACGATAAAATGTCTCTTTGTAAATTGATCTCAAACTCAAAGGCAATTCATCATCTCCATTACATTCATGCTCATAGGGTATGTAGTCCACTTTCTTCCTGTCTTTAAGCAAATTATGCATCTTTAAACCGGTTCTTGTTAGATGTGACTTGTTTTCATCAATTCCTCATCTTTCGAGCTGGTATATTGGAACATATTTTTGTTAGATGTATCATCTGATAAATGATCATTACCCTCTAGGTTGGAAGTCAGTGATCCATGAAACTTTAAACCAAGAAATGTATCTTGCAAGTATCCATTGAGGACAAAATTAGCTAATTAAATAATATAAAACAATGTTTAAATGAAGTATACATGTTATTTATATCAAATTGGAAAATTCCTTACCATAATTCCTATTGAATTTGAATCTATTTTAGGAGGCATACTACTGACTAGAAGCTCATCATATATTTAATGTCTTTTTACAATTTCTCATTTGAATTGTTTCTTTCCACGACATACAAAACATCCACAAACAATAATTTTATCAAAGTAATGTACTGTAGTATTGACCAACCTCTTCTTTAGTGCAATCATCTATTGTGTCTACAAGATTCATTTTCATATCCTCTTCCACCCACTGTCATTTACATGATTTAATAGTTTTAGGTCCGCACCCACATACATATCTTCTTCTTTTGCTAGTTGAACACTCAGGCTCTACATTTTCTCCAATCTCCATCTAAATTAATCAACAATATGCATTATTTTATGTCAAGATTAGATAATACATTATAAATTTCAATAATACTGTGAAAAAAGATGGACGTATCATAAAATTCCATCAGATCATTTTTTCCTAAGTTCAAGTCAAAATTTGAGTACCTGATGTCTCACTTCATCCGTTATGTCCTCATTTGATATGACACGATCTATTTCCATGGCCTCATCTCGCCCCTATAATACACAACATAGTAAGTAATGTTTACTACACCAATTATATCATCTCAACGAATATTCTATCCAACACAAAACCTCACTTTAGTCATATATTTTCTCAAAGTATTCATCCCATGTACTATAGTCTTGACCAAACTCTTATACAGTGCAGTCATTTGTTGTGTCTTTAAGAGCCATTGTCATATCCTCGAACAACCACTATCGTCTGCATTATTTAATATTTTTAGGTCCATGTCTATGTACATATCTTCTTCTTTTTCTAGTTGAATGCTTAGGCTCTGTATTTTCTCTAATATCCATCTAAAATAATCAACAACATGCATTAATTTATGTCAAGATTAGATAATATCTTATAAATTTCAATAATACTATGTAAAAACATGGACGTATCACAAAATGCCATAGATCATTTTTTCCTAAGTTAAGTCAGAATTTGAGTACTTGATGTCCTGCTTCATCTATTGTGTCCTCGTTTGATATGAAACGATATGTTGCCATGGCCTTGTCTCACCTCTATAATACACAACATAGCAAATAATGTTTAGTACACAAATTATATCATTTCAACAAATATTCTATCCAACAAAAAACCTCACTTTAGTCATATATTTTCTCAAAGTATTCATCTCATGTACTATAGTCTTGACCAACCTCTTATTCAATGCAGTCATTTGTTGTGTCTACATGATCCATTGTCATATCCTCGAACACCCACTGTCGTCTATGCGATTTAACAGTTTTAGGTCAATGCCTAATATGACTACATGATTTATCATTTAGTCATATATTTGACATATTGATTTCAACAAATATGTTATCCCAAGCTTTCAGTTTTTGGTTTGATATCTCAGAACTTCCTTCCATACCTTTCTATGAAGACAAATTTCTCGCTTCCTTCCTAAAAAAGTAGTCAAGTGCTTTCAAGACAAGTCGTTAAACTACATTTTCCCCATTGTAGCTAGGTCTCGTTTGAATAGAGGTTCATCAAGACAATACGAGGAGATAGGGACTTTTAGATGACAGTTGAATAATAGATCATTTCCTCAAATTTGTGAAACCTTTGAGCTTAAATTAGCTATTATTAATTTTCACTTATTCTTTTATAGAACAATGAGCTCATGATTTCAAATTGATTATGTGCACACATTCATTTTATTTATAATTAGTGGATGTGACTCAAGCATGGGACCTATCTACGTTAACTTTCAATTAAACCACACTCTACGCCCTTTTTATCCCCCAAAGATTACCATTCTATATAGGTGCGCAAGCGTTGATTTTTTCACAATACATTTGTTTCATTTTACATATATTTATATCCTTTCAAATATATTTTGTTCTATACAGGTGTGCAAAAAATTGATTCATAGGTGTTTAAATCCAAAAAGAGAGTCATTGAAGGTAAAAATTTCATACCACAAACTCGACGAAAACATTCATACCTAACAGTGTGTACTTTGTCAGCCTCCATAGATTGGATGAAAATAATTTTCCCTAGTTCACCTCAAAATTTCAAGTGATAGAGGGAAGAGAACAAAGGGAGAAGACTCTAGACACAATGAGGTGATTCATTGTCAATTTATAAATTTGTAAATGTTTCCCTTATTTCCTTCATTTTTAATTTTTACTTTTTAATTTTTAAATTTAAAAGAAGAAATTTATTTAATATGTATATATAGGGACATGTTACTGAAAAATATAAAGAAGCATTGGATTCCATATTGGGGGTAGAGGTAGAGAACAAATTGGATGATGTGCACTAGAAAATGCTTGTCAAATACAAAGAAAATTGATCTAGTGAAGCCCCTCAAACATTGCAACCAAATCAACCATGCTAAATGGAGTCAATTGCTTCCCCAACTAGTCCTAGATTGAGCAAAAGGTCCAAGAGGAAATAAATAATAGTAAACTCTAGGAATGTAGAATAGGGAGTAGACGCTTCCACTGTACCACCCACTCCTGGGACACAAAATTCTTCCACCACACGAAGTTTTCAATATTGCATTGGTACCTTCAATACCAAGATATAATATGATGTGGTTTCAGGGGAAGTCTGAATGACAGATGATGGAAAATGGTTTGTGAATAGGTTGAAGGAATAATGCCTTCAACGGTTCAAATACCATCTACATTTTCCATTCCCAAATATACCTATACACCTACAAAAAGTAGTTATCAATGGCATGGAGACTGAATTTGGCACAAGTTGGTTTGTAAAGAAGGTAAAGCTATGAATGTCTCAAAATTGCAAGAGATTTTAGTGCAACCAAACAAAGAAGATAAAAGAAATCCCTCCTAAGCTAAGGCTAAAAAAAAGGCCAATTGATGTAAGTTTCAAAGTATGGAAAGAGCTTGTAAGAGCATATGAGAGTTCTGAAGCATGGAGGAAGTGTGGTGAGGAGAGTACACAAATATTTGAATTTTCTAATAAGATTATATCAAATTTATTAAATGATTTTTCAATTTAATTGATGCATAGTTAAATTGAATTAGTATATGTTTCAGAACAAGGCCTCCAAGGCTAGGCTTCAAAAACTTCGTGCCACGCATCACAGTGGCTAGAAAGGTTTGCAAGCCTTGATCTGTAAATTTTTAAGTATATTTAATATGTTACATGATATTTTTTTTAATTCCTTAGGAAAAATTAAATGATTGCATATTAATTAGTTTAACTAGTCCATGTGCCATGTTTCGACAGGAGGAGAAATATGGCCGCCATCCAAAGCAATTTGAAAAGGAAAATTTACAAAGAAAAAAGTGGGGCAATTTTTTAATTTGGATGGAGAACGAGGTATCAATAGTTGACTTTCAATAACTTAGTTGGATATTGTTGTGTTAATATTTTAATTTCCATTTCTTGTTTTGAGTTGTTTATTGATGCATAAGATGAGTTCTAAAGTGCTTCTTTGTTGGCCCTAGATCCCACTCAATTGTCCCATTATTTCATGTTGAGGAAAAAAATATTATTTTTGGGCATGTGTAGGATCATCATGGAAAAATCAAGCCCTTAAGTGGCAAAAAATTCAGAAAAATCAGAGTTAGGCAACTTGAAGTAAAAATTTGAATAAGTTATCTATATTATTTAAAAAATGTGTAAGAATAGAATCTGTAGAAAATTGAATGTAATTTCTAAACTACTAGGTTTATTTTAAAAAAAGAAAAATCTATTTGGTGAAAATTTGAAATTTCAATGTAGTAGCACTTAAATTTCAGGGAAAAAATAAGAAGTGTGTGTCTGTCTGACCACCCTAACCACAATAAAATGATAATATTTTTTAATAATATTTTAAATTAAAGTAGAGGACTCGTGTCTCAATGTGATGCATATTTTTTGTAATTTTTTCCAAGTAAATAATTAATTATAAATTTTTTTATTACAAATTTTAAAAAATATAAAAACTCATATGTCTGACCACCATAACTTTGTCAAAACTTCATGAATTTTTTTTTTTAATCCTATAGTATGTGAAGCATAGAATGTGACGCACATTTTTGGTTCAAAAAATCTGATACTATTTGAAATTTATAGATTTTTTTCAATTAGCCTATCAATCAGGACTTTAGTCATAATTGAAATAGAAAATGAATAATAATTCTTTGTTAAATTAAAAATAAAGCATAATTTATATTGGTGGAAAACTGAGAATCTCCTTTAAAACTCTTTTTGTTTCATCAGTTTTGGGTAAAAAAAGAAGTCATCAACCACATACCCTACAGATACCCATCATATCACCACTTTTTGGCCCATCATGATCCTCCACATACCCTTTCCTTAAAGGGTAGAAGGTGACATTAATGCCTTATTTTCATCACATCTTTTAATTAATGACCATTGTCTTTTAATATCTCTTAATTTTCCTCATTTAAGTTATGAGTTGTATCATTTGAGTAACTTAGTGCCATGTTGATTTGATTTGTCTTCTTTTCTCTCAAACATGGTATCTCAAGGAGTGCTTCCTTGAATTCATATTTTCATTCTACTAAGTGATCCACAAGCATCTTTGTCATACTTCCTCATGATGCTACCCTTATTTTAACATGTAACAATGTTTTGATGCATCTTTGTAGGCATCCTATAGATCTAACATGTACTTGTAGTCTACATCACTTGACGTAGCTAACCAGCCACTTAATTTGTCCATCTAATTTTAAAAAGCCAATAAATTCCTATCTTCCAAGTTAAAAAAACTCCATAAATGAAGAAATCGACAGTAAAAAACTTGCAACCTGATCTGATCAACATAGAGAAGCATGTAATACTAGAATTCTTAACATTCAAAAGATAAATGGAATGTCCTTAACACCAAGCAAAGCTATCCAAAAAAGATAACTAAAAACATAAACGTGCTTCTGCATAGAATGGCCTAATGGCTGGTTGTCATAGAAGTCAAACTACCGAAGTAACATTACTGATAAAGTTAACATATATGCATCATTTGTATAAACAATTAAACCATTTTTCTACATAAATAAATAGTAGAAGGATGTAGATGAACTCAATTCATCTGAATTTATACCTCTTGGTAGGAATTCCTCTTGAATCTCTAATAGCAGGTGCTCGAGACATCGTTATAGCTTTTATCTTTCGTCTTTGCCTTTCCTCTTCACTGTTGAACTCATCTCCTTTTTCCTTATCTGAATTTCTATCTTTTTCTTCTAAGTCATCCCATATTTTATGTTCCTCCCCTTCAGAATCTTCTTCTTCTTCTTCTTCATCCTCATCTAACTCCATAAGAGATTCATCTTCTAAACCTTCCTCATTTGATTTTGATTCCTCTTCTACATTAGAGAGTTCATATCCTTGATCTGACTCTTATGAATTATCAGAATCAAAATCACTAGCTTCCATATTCAAAAATTCTGAACCACCATATTCAATAAATTTGTCTAGATCATCAGTAATAAGCTTCAAAATTGGCCACCAATTCAAGTTCATTATGCTTTCATATTAATTTATATCCATGGAGTTCAGCCATTCCTTGATGCCATCAAGGAAATATTGAGGAATGGTGTCAATAGGAAGTACATTTTTCTTGAAGTCTTTGAAAACAATAGCCATATAAAATGTCTTTTTCCCAAGTCCCACTCTCTCAAGGTTAACAATATCAACCTCACTAATAGTGATTACTAAGAAAGGTAATTCCACCAACTCTACCAAACAGTTTACCATAGGACTAATAAAAGATAAAGGCTTCGAAAGGAACTCCATGAAAACCAAGCTCTCTAAATGGTACATCAAACTCTAGTTCAAAATCTTTTAAATCAGGTAGATCCCATAGCTTTCTTATTGGCTTGAAAAATCCTTGAAACTCTACATTGATATTATTTTTCTTGTCCCTCTCTTGCTGTTCTTCCTCAATTTCATCATGGTCATACATTGACCTTCTTGACCTTCCTAAATTTTGGACCACATCCATTACCTCCACATAAAACTAGACATCCTTGGTCTTCTTGGTTCCCATGCCATGATATGGTTATGCAAATGAAAATGAACCAAAGTAATTATCTCCTTTTATGTTGGCTAGAAGAATGCATGCTTAGTGTTTTGATACATGATATCAGCTCTCTCTTCTACTCTCATGGTTGAATACTACAATCCATTATTGCAAGCCTCCAAATTTCTAGTCATCTTTCTTCATCTTCCACCAAATTTTTGCTTGATCCACAAGTTTTCCATCCTAATTGACTTTGTTTTTGAAAGCTGAAGTTTATCCTGAGTCACCAATGTAGATCTCTCTATCTTTTCAGACTCTTTCATTGCTACAAGCAATTAGTTCCTAATTGATTAACAATCTTAGTCTCACTAATAGTGATTACTAAGAAAGGTAATTCCACCAACTCTACCAAATAGTTTACTATAGGAACAATAAAAGTAGAGGCTTTGAAAGGAACTCCATGAAAATAAAGCTCTCTAAATGTTACATCAAACTCTAGTTCAAAATATTGTAGATGAGGCTACTCCCATAGCTCTCTTACTAGCTTGACAAATCCTTGAAACTCTGCATTGATATTATTTTTCCTATCCCTATCTTGTTGTTCTTCCTCAATTTCATTAGGATCATACATTGACCTTCTTTCCCCTCCTAAAGTTTGGACCACATCCATTACCTCCACATAAAACTAGATATCCTTGGTCTTCAAGTGGTTCCCACACAATGATTTGGTTATACAAATGAAAGTGAAACAAATTAGTCATCTCCTTCTCCAATGTCTAGAAGAATGCATGATTAATGTTTTGATCCATGATATCAACTATCTCTTTTTCTCTAATGGTTGAATACCAAAATCAATTATGGTGGGCCTCTAGAGTTCCAATCATCTTTCTTCCTCTTCCACTGAATGTTTGCTTGATCCACAAGTCTGCCAGCCTAATTGCCTTTTTTTTTAAGATGAAGTTTATCCTGAGTCACCAGTGTAGCTCTCTCCTCCTTTTCAGACTCTTTCATTGCTATAGGAAATTAGTGCCTAATTGATTAAAAATCTCAATATCACTAATAGTGATTACTAAGAAAGGTAATTCCACCAACTCTACCAAATAGTTTATTGTAGGAACAACAAAAGCAGAGGATTTGAAAGGAACTCCATCAAAACCAAGCTCTCAAAATGGTACATCAAACTCTAGTTCAAATTTTTTTAGATGATGTTGCACCCATAACTCTCTTACTCTCCTGAAAAGTCATTGTGTTAGGTCTCAAAAATGTAGTTTTTTAGACCATAAGAGGGTGCCAATCTCTTAATATGTTTTTGGCCCATGAACAAGGCAAAAGGAATTTGATTACCTCCTACTCTTTAGGCTCTACTAAACCTAGGCAGGTGCACCTGAGCAATAAGGTAGATTTTGAAGGCTATGATTTGTTATCTAAGTAATCTAATCACAATGGAACATGGGGGTGAAGTAGATGCAAGGTTAATTACTGCTTCCTATTGAAAATATTTTGAGAATTGTATGAATAAAGTTTGTATGAGATTGTTCTAAAAAAGACCAATGCCTACACTATTTGGTAAATGGAGTTGGGAGGTGGATGATGATTGTAGAGGTAGGATTTTTTAAGATGGGATCTAGTTTTAATATTAACTCAAATAGTTGGGCACCTTGAATGCCTGCACCTTGTGCAAATGTGCAAGTAGGTTAGTTATTTAGACTCTTCTTAGTGATCATAGTGATATCCCCTTATGTTACTGTGAAGTTGTAAAAGGATTTAATTCAAATGTGAAGGGAAACCAATCAAGATAATCTATTTAAAAGGAATTTAATCCAAATAGGAACCTATTAAATCTAATTTATTAAAAGGAATTTTAATTCTTATGCACACATAAACTAGTCAACAACACCACACACTATAGTAAATTTATATTGACAAATTAAATGTATTTCCAAATAGTGAATTTGAATAACATAAGCAACCACTTTGGAGATAACCAAATGTAATATAAGCATATAAATCCACACAATAGTTGAACACTTGAAAGAAAATCAATAATTATGTGTAACCTTCTACATTGTATTGATCTTCAAATGATATGCATTATAAAAATAGTTTCCGATATGAGATGGATGGGATAATTGGTGCAATCTATATTCTTACTAATTTATATTTCTAAAAATATATGTTTTGATAATTTCTATTCAGGTCTCGATCTCTCTTCTATAGGAGAGGCAACAAGCTACAAACTCATTACAAAAGCTCATGACGCTTGATAACTAAACATAACTAAAATAAAACACGCCATAGATGAATGCACTGGTCTGTTAATCTCCAAGAAGAAGCCCGTGACCAACCAAGATTTGTTCAAATATTCTACTCCATGATAGGACTCTCATCATGTTGTTGGTTGGAATTCCTACTCTCATGGTTGTCTCGTTATATCTGATACATCTACAGTTTGGCTGATACACAAATTGATTGTAGAGAGGTGAAGAATGTACTCATTTTTAGCATAGGTGTCCACATTAGAGATCACCTCTTTCATATCATATTTCATATTCAATATTTTTTCAAGCTCCTTGTGAAATTTTTTTAAGACCATATCCTCGACATTGATTTCTTTCAATGCAATAGTTAGAAGCCCAACAAGTTCTTCCTTCTAGCTACCGTAATCTCATGGATTTCCACTGTCATCATGAAGTGCTGGGTATTATTCAAAGCAGCCAAAATCTTCCCTAAGCCTGTTATGATATCCATTGTGTGATTCTACCAACATGTTACATGTCTACAGTATTTTTCCTTTCATGATTTTCTTATCTAGGAGTTAGTTTCTTATCTCAATCATTCTCTTCTATAATCGTTCATTCTCCACCAGTGAAGAGTCCATATCTTGGAATAGTTCCCAATACTTATTAACACATTTCATCATTTTGTTGAATATTTCTTTTATTATTTAAGATATAGTGTTATATTTGATGGTCTTCACTTCTTTCTCCAATTCTTTGCATTTCCCCTAGGATTTGAGATGGCAATTCTTCCAATAGGCTTCATCAACTAGTGCATCCAAAACTCTCATATCCTTTTCAAGCCATGGGGAGTACAACTTTGATGTGGAGGAGGATGTTCTTTCTCTCGGATTTTCTATCTCCTTCAATCTATCATTCTCCCCAATCAATTTTTCAATTTGTGCCTTGGTAATTTTTCCACATTTATGTTCAAGACTACTATCTCCATAGGGTTGGTATCCCCTACTATTTGGACCAAGAGATGTCCAAACAATTGGTTTGGATTACTGATTATAGCAATTATTTTATCATGGGGGTACAGTGACCAAATAAACAAGGTGGCCTCGTCTGGGTTATACCTAGATCATAAATAAATTTTGTCACTTGCTCCTTTTGTGAATTCATTTTCTTTTCCCCTCTTTTTTTGAAGTTATCAAATACAATTGAAGAGCTAATATCCCACCCTGGTAGGAGAAAAACTCTAGCTTCTTGGAGTAATTCCCTTCCTCTTTCAGGAGTGATGGAATCTGTTTCCTTATCTATCTCTTGTTCCAATTCATCCAAGGTGGTTGCCTCATGTTTAGAAGTGATATCTTGTAGATTTTGTCTCATTTTTCTTCTTTAATATTCATAAAAAAATTATTTAAATTCAAAAGATTTAACAGAATCAGAATCAGAAAATAAACTCTTGTCCAGTCTTGACCCTTACATCATCATATAGTTCATCTGATGCCTCAAATTTTACAATCTTTTTCTCTAGAGGGGGTTCCTATTGTGAAATCATAGGAGCACTTATTTGTTTATCCTGCTCATTCTCTTCATCACTCTCCTCTTCTTCACGTATATCAGTATCTATAGAAATACATACCTCAGGAGTAGGTTGTGAAGGTATGCAATCCAATGGCTCTATGTCTTTAGCTTGTACTCCTGAATAGGTTGCATGAGTTGCATCAAAAATAGCTAGGGGAACATCCTTTATCAATTCATTGACATGAGTGATGATTTTCTCAATTCTTGTTAGAGGATCCTCTATTTCACAAAATGCCTTTGGATAGGATGGGACATTTTTTATTTTCCATTCCTCTACAAGCATAATATTGTTATAGGCAACCATTCTTTCTATGGTGGAGGCCTCGTCATGGTTTCTTATCACATATTCAATTGAGAACAAATGTTCATATCGTGATAGCCCCTATGATAATCTTGCCGTTAGGATAAACCCTTCTGCATCAAATTTTTTTCTTTCATCACCTAGAGGTAGGTTGTACTATGCTAATTTAGCATCAACTTTATCATATCCTTCACTTCCAACCACTGTAAAATCTCCAAAACATAAGGTACTAGGAATACTTGATTGTTTTCTATGTCCTTTGAGGTGTTTGGCATCATATTTTTCCAATTTCCTCACAATTTCTAAATAAGCAATTTAGTCAAGAACTACTCGTGGCATCAAGTGTGGATTTCCTTTGAACCCATAAACCCTTATCATTGTAAAATCAAAGAAAGCATACCAGTCTCCCTAGTTATGATTCACTTTATTTCATAGGTCATTTTCCTTCGGTCATATAAATATTTGTAATTTTGGGGATAGGCTATAATTACATAGATATCCCAACAACTTCATTGATGGTTTTACAAAAAAATCTTCAAAATATAGGTAATGAGACCTACCAAATCAATTTCCCCATAATGAGGTCCACATTTGCACAAGTTTGAAATTTCCATTTTCATTTGTATCTTTTATCCTTAACTCTTCACTACAATCCCCTCTGACTTGTCCTTCGTACAAAAGAAAATGCATAAGCAAAGAATAGTGTTTGAAATGAATATTATCACTATTATTTTTAATCTTTTCAAGCCCTTGATTTAGGGCATTGGCCAAGTAACAAGCATAATCAAATGGCTTGGAATCCTTTCTTTGTATGTTTGTAGCTAAAACCATTGGGTCACTCGACATGAGAGGCAGAACCTCTACTCCCAAAACCTGACCGATTGAATAATAAGTGTATCGTATATACTCTTCAAGCAAATATTCATGGAAAGGAGGGTTTTTTTGTGCTAGAGAACCTCTTGAGTTGGCCTCCTTCATTTTTGGGCCTATGCAAAGGCAACTTTCATCTCTTATAATTGGTATCCATATGGTGATACTTTGTCAAGAGATCTTTGACTATGAATGATAAATTCAGGGAGCACTCCAACTGAAATACGTTAGAAATGAGGTCCCTAGAAATAACAAGCATGTCATCCCCATTATGTGACTGAATAGTTATTTTCTTGGGGTCATATATGATAGAAAGATCTTTAATTAGCTCTACATTCACAAACACATTCGGGACCACAAGCCTTCCTAGGTTCAACCTCCATGGATTATAGACTAGTTGAAACCTAAATTGTTTTTTGCAATGGTCCATGAAGAGCTCATATCCACATTGCGGTGTCCAAATATCTCATAATCCCTTATGTTTATCCCATAGTCAGTCCATGGAAGGATTATTTTGAGCACTCCTCTTGTGTCTCGACCACAACCTAGGACATTGATCTATCAGGTATTGATTTAGGAGTCTCTTTTAAGTTTTCTATTTTTTTTTATCTTTGGGTTTATCTGTACTTTCCTCCATTATTTAAATCTTAAGCTTTTGAAGAAAATAGCTTCTCAACTGGGTCTAAAGTACTTACTTGAGTTTGACTTCCATTGGTATTTTTTGTATAAGAACTCTAAGTTTTTCCTTTCTGCTTCTACCCTTAGTGAAATTTTCTAGATCTTGTAACAACTATGTGATCAACTTGTTGTATAATTCACTTCAATTCTAGTTTTTAAATACACCACCCATTTTCAGTCTTTCCATTAGAGAAGAAAATTTATTTCAAATATCTTGATGATGCCCCAATATGTCACGTCAATTAGTAATAATCATTATCATTGTATCGACGAGACTATGATTTCTCTTTCACCGATAGCCACCTTCAGCACCGATGAACTCCTTTCGTTTGGTCTATCGATGGGATGCCAAATAATGTTTCCCCGATGCACCCTAGTTCCCCTGATATACTTTATGCCCTTGATAATTCATGGTTATACTATGCCATTGAGGGAATTTCATCATTCATTCCATCGATGTTTATGTGTTACACAGATGTGTTTACTTTTGTTGAATCTATCAGTATATTGGGGAGAGCACCTTAGGAGTCAGTCCAATAGGGTATTGTTACATCGATACTAGGTTTTGAGCTATTTTAATTAGGCCATCAACAAAGCTATGATGGGGGTTCCACCAATGAAGCGTTGTTAGGCCAATGGTATTCAATTTTGTGAGGAATGGGGGAAAGACTACAAGATTTCAATTTTATGGGTGCAATGGAGGCTATAATATGGATCTTGTCACACAAATTTCTACAATTTGTGTTGATCATAAAATTCAAGTGTGGTGTATTTATGTGGTATATGGAAGGTAGGTGAGGTAGAGGTTAGTGGAAAATGCCAGATTTTTCTAGTCCAAACACCTTAAAACTCTACATTGATTTTATTTTTCTTGACCCTCTCTCACTATTCTTCCTCAATTTCATCAGAATCATACATTGACCTTCTTTCCCCTCCTAAATTTTGTACCACATCCATTACCTCCACATAAAAATGGACATCCTTGGTCTTCTTGGTTCCCATGCCATGATAAGGTTATGCAAATTAAAATGAAGCAAAGTAATCATCTCCTTCTCTACTAGTTGGAAGAATGCATGCTTAATGTTTTGATACATGATATCAGCTCTCTTTTCTTCTCTCATGGTTGAATACCAAAATCCATTATGGTGAGCCTCCAGAGTTCCAGTCATATTTCTATCTCTTCCACCAAATGTTGGCCTGATCCACAAGTCTGCCAGCCTAATTTCCTTTCTTTTTGAAAGCTGGAGTTTCTCTTGAGTCACCAATGTAGCTCTCTCTTCATTTTAAGAATCTCTCATTACTATAGATTGTTTGTGGTATTTAATCATTTGTACCACATCGTTGATTTTCTTTGAATCCTTGGATCTAAAGGAAGTTTCCTTAACATAAATATTGCTAGGGAATTTGAATGTTGGCATGTAGTTGGAATTAAAGTCGATACCTGGAACATTGAAAATTATCCTTATATAATAATTCCCTCCATATTTTTGGCTTGTAACACTCTTGATGGTGGCTACATGAAACAAAACCATGATTCCATATATGGGTATAAGAACAACATCATTTTTCATATCAACCTGAATCATGATCTCTAGAAATGAGGATATATTCCATATTTTTGTATGAAACCATCTCAGTGGATGGCTTGGAAGAGCCATGTCCATCTCCTGTACCAATTCCCTCGATAGCCATTCTATAGAAGTTGATAAATCTCAACCTCACAGTCCCCAAGAATCACTTGCAAGCAATCACCTATCACATGCAACAGATATTCAGAACAAACAAGAGGATGTTCTGTAAACCCTCAGAGCAAATATGTGCAAGCTAAAAATAGAATAATATTATTGAATGATCTAATAATTACAATGTGATCAATCCTTATGAGGAGATCAAGAAAACCTAAAATTAGAAAACCCTAGTTTTCACACTTAATAATTAATAAATAATTATTAATGTGCCTAAGTTTAGCTTAAGCAACCTAAAGGAATAAGTGACTTAATTAATTAACCAATATGATTAAATTAATTAAGTGGAATAACTTATTACTCTAACACCCCCACTTAAGGTGAACTTAGGGAGTAGCTAAAACACTAGAAAAAAGATACATGAAAGCAAAGATGGGTCCTGACAACAAAGGCCTGATCAGGTACCCAAGTACAAATGCAATACAAACTAAACTAACTGGAGTAAAGGAAAAAACCCACTGGGAACAAAAATCCTCCCCAAAATAGAATGTAGAGAAGCAACAACAATATTCCAAAGGTGAGATCACAAACAAAAGATTGTAGGGTTTGGTAGCGTCATCTCATCCACTGATTCTCTGGGCGACGAAGAAAATTTTGGGACTAGAGTTCCTGAGGGCCTATCAAAGGTTCAAGGAAAACTCAAAAATCTAAGCCATGTTCCTAGTAGTGTTACTGCATATGGGTGTGTCGAAAGAGATGAGGAAGATGCTCACACAGATGGTCTTTTTCCATGCTTGGTTGGGGGATATCGATGGAACCCTCGACAATGTAGATGATAATAAACAAATACCAATGCCCCATAACTACTACATGCTCCAGATGGACAGTAGGGATGTCATGAAATTCCCTCTAGTTTGAACCATTGACCTAGAGTTGTTTGATAAGTTATGGGATGAGTGTGAGTGGAATGTCTTCTTATTTCTCAGAGTAGCCAATCTAGTGACAAATTGTTTGCAAGGCTGGGAAATTTGGTATGTCGAGGATGAAGGGTTGGTGAATGATATTGTGGTAGGGGACGATGACAACTGGGACTTTGGTTCAGGAGAAGAGTGGCTCAAGGATGACATCTAGGACCTAGAGGAAAAAGCCTAAGGTTCGGCCCACCAAAATTGTGGTGGTGATTGCCCAGTGATTGCAAACTACATTGTGTATAGGAAGCGAACACAGATAGATGATGATGAATATTGAAAAATTCCCAACTTGGTAAAAGTTATATTTTGGTATACATATGATATAGTAGAAATGAGGGAAAGCAATAGCAGATAGGAGTCAATCCAATTGGCATTTCCCAAGTCTAGAACTAGGCCATTTTGTAACTGTAAATGTATCATCATGGGTAGGTAGGGTAAAGGTGTTTGAAACACATGACCATTTTTTCAAAGGCTTGCAAGTAAATTTTGGTCGGGAACTCATGTAAAATCTTTTGTGAAGAAATAATAATTATCTTATTATTTAATCATATGATTTAAATAATTAAATTACTTACTCTATAATCATATGACTTATTTAAGAGGAATCATATATTTAACTAATTAAATTGAATTAAAACATATTAAATTAAATATTTAACTAATTAAATTGAATTAAAAGACATTAAATTAATAAATGGAAGCAAAACAAGAAGCATTTTTACAAGAAAAAAAGGAAGCAGCAATGGAAGCCAAACTAGAAACAAAATAGAAGCAATATTGGAAGAAAAATTGGTAGCAAAACCGGAAGAAAACCTGCAAGAAAAACTGGAAGCAAAACCAGGAGCAAAACAAGAAGCATTTTTTAGAAGAGAAACAAGAAGCATTTTTTGAAGAAAAAGATGAAGCAACAATGGAAACCAAACTAAAGCAAACTAGAAGCAATATTTGACGAAAAATTCGAAGCAAAACCAGAAGAAAATCTGGAAGCAAAGCAGGAAGCAAAAATGGAAGCAAAACTAGAGGAAAATTGGAAGGAACGCAGGAAGAAAAATTGTAAACAAATTTGGAAGAAAACTCGGAAAAAACAATGGAAGAAAACCTTGAAGGAAAACTAGAAGAAAAACTGGAATTTTTTTTTGAAGCAAAACTGGAAGCAAAACCGGAAGTAAAATAGAAAGAAAAACTAAACAAGAAAATGGGAGAAAAACCAAAAGAAAAATTGGAAGCAAAACTGGAAGCCAAATTGGAAGAAAAACCGGAACCACAAGTGGAATAAAAACTAGAAGCAAACCTCGAAGAAAAATTAGAAGCAAAACTAGAAGCAATACTGGAAGCAAAATTCGAAGCAAACTTGGAAGAAAAATTGGAACTAAACTTGGAAGCAAACTTGGAAGCAAAACTGGAAGAAAAACTTGAAGAAAAAATGGAAGCAAAAGTGGAAGAAAAAGTGGAAGAAAAACTAGAAGCTAAACTAGAAGCAAAAGTAGAAAAAAAACCGGAAGCAAAAGTGGAAGAAAAACCAGATTCAAAATCAGAAGAAAAAATGGGAGAAAAAATGGGAGCAAACATGGAAGCAAAACTGGAAGCCAAATTGGGTGTCAATTTAGGTGCTATTTATGACATAATTTTTCAATGCTAAAGGAGATGCTATTGCAGGCACCAAATTTATGGTGCAAAAGTGGGCACTAACAATGACACAAAATCCAGTGATGAAATGAATAAATACTTTTGTACCGAATTTTGCGCCGTGAGATGACTCCAATTGATGGACTCTAATACAATAAAATCTAGCACAAAAGTCGAAACTAATTTCTTCTTGTTTTGTTGTGTGTGGATACCTTATTCATTAGCACCACATCCTTTTCCATTGTAACCAAGTTGTTTCATAATCTCATAACCTTTTCCATAAAGCTTTTCCATGTCTTTTGGACTGGGTGTTTTTTCATTGTTTGGTTCTTTGTCTAAAGTAGTTGAGGTGGATGTGTGTGAAAGATCTGTTGAGTCTTGTGTTGAAAAGATTGTGGTTCCCTTTTCAGAGTCTTTATTTGTGATGTTGTATTCATCAATTAATGTAGGTTTGAAATATAAGGAACCCCAATCATCGTCTAATGGCTTCATGATTTTCTCAATATGTCATTGTAAGAGAGGGGAGCCAACCACTGCAAGGCCCTAGGTCATGGAGTGTCGAGAGCAAGCGGTTTCCCTAACTTACCTCAATTTAAGGGAATGTTGAGATAGGAAAGATGAGAATGATGAGGAATATAAGGTCCTTTGATCACTCTACAAACCTGATAGTTGAAAGGAGACTAGGTGAGTTAGTTTTTAGGGTCAAATCTATGTCTTGGAGAGCTCTTTTTCAAAGGAGAGAAGTGTGGTTGTAGGATGAGAGCATGGCACACTAGTGTCTCTCAGGTGTGTTGGTGTTCATATGACCAGAGAACCAAGAGGATAAGGTTTGACCACTAAAAAGAAAACTAACAGTCTAGTTGTTGGTTTCTAAGGGAACAAAATAACACTATTAAATATGAAACATATAAATAGTCAAGATAAAACAAATATATCACCGCAAGGGTGACAAAGACGATCTCACACAATAACTTGTTTTCCAGCTCGCTCCAAGACATCTCCACCTACACATAGAAAAGAGGGAAAATGTTAGGGGGTTGTTTAGGGGTCTGCCTCAATCAAACCTCCATTTTAGTGTTTCCACCTCCATGGATTGCCAAGTTTGCAATGATGTAGAAATAATATGATAAAGAAGGAAATGAAAGCAATAGAACACTAAAACACTAAAAATTAGTAATGTGCTAACTCAACCAAATAAGAGAGAAGATAAGTGAGGACCTTACCACCTCCTTCGAAAGTGATCAAGGCTAGTGGGGGAGAAAATGAGAGGAACTCAAGCCTCTGCTACAATGGTGTTGTCCTATGGTTTCCCTATTGAAGTGATGGAGTGATGGAATTCCTTCTATAGAGTGCAAAAATGTTGCTTGAATGCCTGAAGTTAATGTCCAAGAGTGTGTAGAAGCTTGAAAATGGATGAAGGTGAATGGATTTGAATGAAAGATGAAGAAAACGACCATATTCGGGTCTGTCAGCCGAAGGGATGCATTACAATTTGACTTCCAATAGGAAGTGGAATGCCTCTATAGACTCGAGCCATAGGAATCTACCAAGGATGTAAGCATGCCATGCAAATGTCTATGTGTTGTGCGAGAATCCTCGATAGAACATCCTCTATCGATGCCCAAAATAGGTGCCAAGTGGAATGAGAACTGCATGCTTATGTGGAATTAAGCCTCCAAATTTGGTTTTCTAAAGTGGAGAGGGGTAAAAGGGGAATTTTTATAAGGGTTGTAAATTCGCTCCTATACATTTTTACCCCACTTTAGTGAGCATGAATATTGATGAGTTCTTTGGTAAAGTAGATCGAAGAAGTAGTAGGGTTAGAAATGTATACCTAAACCATCAAGGAAGCAAAGCATAGTCTGGTGAACCTGAGAGTGCAGGATAAGAAAAGGACTTCGTAGCTCCGTAGAACTATGAAGCTAAAGAAAGAAAGCACCTTACAAGCCCATGGACCTAGAAGGGAGGTATCCTTCAAGAACTCTCATAAGAAGGAAACCAAGTAAAGAGCACCTTACAGACCCGTAAACTTGCAAGGAAGGTATCCCCTAGGAACTCTCACATGAGGGAGACTGAGAAAAGCAAACTCCATAGAGTCAGAAAGTGGTGACATGTTTACTCATAGATAGAACACATCAGGAAGTGGTCGCGCAAGCCAATAAGTAGATAGTCACATAGACTGTCAATTTGGAAGACTTTCAAAGGGGTCCCTCGGGAACCCTTACAAAGAAAGAGGGGTCCACTTAAGGGACGTGTTGTCTAAAAGTGATTTTTAGTCAGGTTGTCCCGAAGCTAGACACAAAGATGTGAAGCGGGTATAGTGAGGCTTCCCCTGAGCTAGATGCAATAATAAGAAATAGGTCTAATCGGGTTTCCCCCAAGATAGACATCAAGATGTAAAGGATTTCGATGGGGTCCCTTAGAAACCTGATGTGAAAAGAGAGGGTCCACTCAAGGGACACACTGTTCAAAAGCTAATTCCTTCTTTCTCCAATTGATTCATCATCAAGGAATTTGAAAGGAATTATATTCCCCATGCAAGGGGAAGATCAAAATTGTTCCTGCTTTGGGGGAAATTTTCCAAGCCTTTCTTTAAAATACTATGATGAAGGAAACATGTTTCGTTAGTGTTTCAAGTCAAGAATACAATTCTAGAAAAGAGGTGTGTGGAGGGTCTTGAGAAAATATTCATTGGCAAAAAATGCATTATCTAAAGACCAAGTAATGTAGAGGTAGCATTGGCACACATGAAAGGGACAACTTAAGGAAAGAAGATAGAAAGATAAAGAGAAAGAAAAAGGAAAGAGAACACAAATAAAGGGCACAAAGGGATCTAGTTTTGTAGTGTCAGATCTGTGCTTTCCTATATAAATAGTAGGTAACCATGGTGCAAGGGTGAAAGATCATCAATCCCCAACCAAGACTAGAAGAATGCATAGAAGATAAAGTAAAAAAATAAAACTGGGTCAACATGGAAGGAAACCTAAATGCTCTGAACACTTTGCATCGTCCCCAATTTTCCAAAATTCAATCACAAACATGGAAGAATGATGATACAAATAAAGGAATTTTACAACACAAACAACATGCCTATATCTAAGCACCAATAGGGGTGATGAGGGTCATCTAGGAACATATAGCATGGTTATGGGGCAACACATCATGACACATACACATCTAATCTATAGAGTAAGAAGGGGTCTCCCACTAGCATTGATCAACCAAGAGGTCATCAACCTCACACTCTAGATCATTGTAGGGGGGAGGAGGATGAGCCTACAATGGTGGAATGTTAAGGGGAGGATATTTTGACCCTCCCACAACAAGGGCTAAGGAAGGACTTGCGAGGTCTTTGTCGCTCAACTCTTGTGGGTCAAAATTCAATGACTTGGCGAAGATCGATGACAAGGTTGAAACTTCATCCATTGAGTTAAACATGCACTTAATGGGAGTGCCATGTTTCACCTCAGTGGATGGGGGATTTTGGGCTCGAGGTTCACCACTAAGCTCACCGAGAGATTTGAGGGTGGTGACAAACTTGGGAGAGGTTGGGACTGGTTCCATTACTAGGATGAAACAAGTCAGCATGGGATCACCCTTTGGGGAAGGTGGGATCCTCTTATGTCCTTCATTGCTGGAGGGACCACTCTCTACCTTCTTCTTCATTGGATGAGGTGAACTCCCCATAGATGAAGCAAGAAGGGCAGAGGGAGAGGAGGAAAGAACTGCAATAGATACAACTGAAGTGTTAGTCATATCTATGGGCTTCAGGAAAGGTGGGTGTCTAGAATGAATTTCAATAGAGCTGTCTCCACCGAAGGAGAAATGAAAACTTGCACCTTTCTAGGAGCATGTGTGCTCGCAGCAGAAGCTAGAAGTGATACAAAGTTGGTTTGAACAAAAAGCAAAGAGGAGGACATGGTAGGAGCTCCTAATATAAGAGCGGTGGTCTCCTCTTCATTCTTTTGTGAGGTGGCTTTCTCAGTTAGGAGTGCCTTCCACTGGTGCTTATGCTCATGTGCAAGGAAATTTTTGCAACTCTTCACACTAGAGGCTAGAGGTTGCAAAGGAACTGAAGGCTCCTTCTCAACCATGGGAGTGTCCTCCACAGTTATTTCTAGTAGAGGGACAAGCCTCTAGAGAGTAGCAGGACAGATGGGTTCATAGATAGTAGAGGGAGTCAGCTCCAATGCCTCGATAATGGGCCTCTTTCCATTCACTATTTTAAGAGCAAGAGTGGTAGGATGTTGCAGAGAAAATTCTCTTCGTGAGCCTTTCTTTCTGCCATATAAATAGTACCAAGGTCCAAGAGGCTTGGTAGGGAGATCCATTATCTTGATCTTTGGTCTATGCCAAGTAGGCATTATTGGACTCAATGGATAGATACTGGGCTTATTCATCCAATACTCTTCCCAAGAAAGGGGAGTAGATGAGGCAATCCAAGAAGGATAAAGCTTCTCCTTTCCCTTTTGAAAGGAGGAGGTAGCAAGCTGCTCTACTATAGGTAGGGTCAACTTCAGCTATCCCTTGCCTCCAGTATTATACATCACATAGTTCTTGCAAAGTAGGTCCGTTCTTAGTGGAAGAAGACCGACCAGAGTGGTCCAAAAGTGATCCAATGAATATCCCTCATGACACACCACTAGCTAGTATCCAGTTTCATGCACTATGTGCATGACACCCTCATGGGAAAAATTTAAAAACTTGTGAACTATGGAGGTGATCCCATTCATGGAAGCTAACCATGGTATACCTAACTTCACCTTGAATAGATATGACTCTGGAATAACATCAAAAATGGTGTTTATGCTCCTAGGTCCAACCATGATGGAGAATGTTATCAAT
>CM021102.1:666259020-666404178 GCA_007115665.2 Sequoiadendron giganteum
ATTTGCCTCTCGTAGAGAAATAGGGTTTAATATTTTATTTTCTTCAACTCTTAGAGCACCATGTTTAGAATTAAAACCCTGTAGTAATCTTGAAGGAAATAGCCAGTGCCTCATCCATTGGGAAGGAGTCATACAAAACGTAATCCATATATTACGGACATTCACCATAATGCTTTACATCATGCGAATTTTAATTTTTAAAGCAACACTCCTTAGCAATCCTGAATGTATAATCATATATCTAAAACTCATTTTCAAGCAATTTCATGAACTCTTTGAGTTAAAGCAGAAAAATGAAGAACACATTCAAATATACCATTGAAAGTGACTGAAAATATCATTAATAGGCTCATTCACAACTTATGACACACAATTAGGAGAGAAATTGTTTCAAAATGATTATCATTTATTGCTTTAATATTAGTAATTACATTAGCACAGCTTGCTTGCTTTATAGAAAACCTGACCAAAAAAGATATTAACTAGAACCTCTAAGAAAACTATAGTAAATGAATTGACTGTACAAATATTCAGAACCTCCTGGATCCAAAATCTGACCCTTAACAATGAGTCGTGAAATATCCTTTATAGGATAGGAGAAAAATAAAGCATTAGGCTACATAGTTAATTTCAAAATTGAATTTCATTTAGAATGAAATTCAAATTCACATTCCTCATCATTGGAGAGAAAATTGCATGATCTGAGGAATCAAAAAATTGTTACACAGTAACCAGTTGGAGAGAAAAACAAAAAATTATGCTAGGCACGTGCACATCCATATCATCAAAAACCAACCACCAAGAAAGAAATACACACCAACCCACACTAAGTCGACCCATAGCCCTGGTATAGGCGACCGCTTTGAGTTCGCACCTTAGTAAGAAGCGAAAACACCTTCTTCCCTCTAGCCACATCAGCACAACACCCAACAACCTGGCACGGTGCTACTGCAGTTATTGGTTCAACTACAAGGACCTCTTCGCTTAAACCCATGAGCTCGGTCAAGGCTGCCATGTAACACTGGTAATCTGAGTCTATTTTGGACCGGTTGCCATCAAAATCTGGCGAAATCGGAACAGGGGATGCGCAACGCTCAGGCCTTTTTCTAAAACTTCGGGTGTTTTGGGAGCAGGTTGCTCCTTCTCAAGCAGTGACCTCTTGGCCTTTACTTTGGCACTCTTGCGCCCTACAGATTTTTCCATTGAAGAAAAATAGCTTGCATAATACAAGAGAAAAACCACCACCTGCAAACAAAACAACTCAAAAATGCAATGATAACATTGGGTAACTTAGCAAGCATATATAGAGTGAATTGGTGCAAGGGATATTAATTTCTTAAATGCAATACAATCATTTGAGCAATTAGTGGCTAGCATAGCCACCATTTGAGTATTGCATGCTCATGAAGAAATGGCGTATAGCCGATCATCACACTTAATAGGAGAGCATTGTTCGCACGTAAGAAAAAATATCGAAAGATCCTCTGGAAAAACCTGCGCCATTAATGAAATAAGTTTCAGACCGCAAAAGATCATCACATGGATGAACAACTCCCCTCTTTGAATTTGAACCACTGATACAGAATAGACCTAGCAAATCAGATGACTCAAATCGAGTCAATGAGTGTTGACAATCCACATCAGTGCTTGGGAAAGAACACAACGAATCATAACCCATGAAAACTGGAAGTCACAAGCAGATAGTACATCCCACCTAGCTTTGTCACTTCAAGAACAAGGCCATGTGTTGCCTCCTCGCAGACCTCGTAGTACTTTAGGAATATTTACTTTGACCGTGCGAGGTCTACAATGGACAATTATTATTAACCCCGCCATTAAATCCCTTCGATGGTGAAGAGATGGCCACATGTCACTGCAGGCGCCTCAGGAAAAAACCCCGCTCCTCCATACATGCCAGATGCTGGCATCTCGTAGACCTTGCGCTACTTTCGTGACATCAGTAGGAAAACCTGTGAGGTTTGCGAGAAACGGTCCAGATCAAAACCCGTGATCGGACGGTCAGCCAAACTTCATATAGGACATGTAGAATATTTAGGTGGGACCAACAATACAACCTTTGGTGGTATAAATGTTTAAGCCTAGGTGGCAAACAAAGACCGATAGGCTGGGTGAAAGGGGTCGGTAAGAGCACGGAGGAAAGGCTCAACCAGATCACTTAAGTGACCGGTTCCCTTCGGTAGCAAGTCTCTGTTGAAATATAACGTAAGGGTTTCAAAATTTGATAGTTTATATTACCATGGGTAATATAAAACCTTGAAACCCTAGCCTCCCCACATTTAATTTGAAAAGTCCCATCAGTGGCTCTAACTGGGGATGTATGCCCCCTGCGGGCATAGCAAGAATCAAGAATCTCTGGTTTCAGAGACCAGATTACTAAATTACACAAGCGCCAAAGACAAATATTTCACCATGCTTTGTCAATTAGACTTATGCATACTGACTTGGTGGCCCCAGGCCGCCAAACCAGAGAAATCAAAATTTACCCCTATCAAAAACAATATTCTAAGGTACCTGGAGCAAACAAAGTCTACAGTCTTTACTTCTTGATATTTCAAAAACAATGGGGTAATCAATATTCCTAGAAGTATCATAATGTTTACCAATACTCCCTTGCACCCATTCAGTCAATGCCCTATACCCAAAATTTAAAAGCATCATATGAGCATGATAATATTTCACCTTACTCTACCCTGGGTCATATTTCATAGAATGTTGGCTTGATTGAGCGGAGAAGTGGAAACATGCATAGCTTATTTGGTCTGCAACATCACAAATTATGGCATCATCATCACCATAGAACTGAAAACATTCATATAAAATAGTGTGCATGTTATTCATACTTCCATTGCTCAGCAAAGATGATACATAACTCAGGGAATCCCCACCCTGGAATTTCCCACATAAGTTTGGTTACCAGCATCTGAATTGTGTCAATTTGGAATACATCCTAGCATTATAAAAGTCAGCAATACTAGCTACATCATTCTCTAGGGAATGTGTAAACACATTCATCTCATGCCTCTCAATATACATCTTCCACTGTACTTCTTCATTTATTCTCAAATGAAAACTTTCATTGAAGACAGAGTCAAATACATCAATTTCAACTTGGTCAAAAAGGAAAGTGTAATATGCACTGGCCTCCTTGTACTCAACACCACCTGTTGTATGTGTTAATTTATAAGTGAAAATTTCGGCAAAAGCTGAAAATGTTTCACCAGCAATATCAATGTCACCTTCATTATAAGCTGACAACTTTTCACCAGCAATATCAATGTCAGAAGGTAACAACACATCCATCTCAACTTCACATAAGCAGTCAGGAAAATTCATAGTATCAATATATTCATCAATATATTGGTTGTCTCCAGTATTATTCTTTTGATCACACACTTACTTGTCCTCAAATTCCTCAACATTTATACAATAAGCTTGTTCCATTACCCGTATACCTGGAGTATAATCTAAACATTTATTATTTGAAAGTTGTTCCTTCAGTTGGAAACAAGTAAGAACACGAGGTTCTACATCTCCATACAACTCTAGTAAAAAGAAAAGCTTAGTTCCATCCTCAGTACTACAATCACTATATTTGAAATCACAATCACTGGCCTGTAACAAAATCTTAGTGACATGAGTATTAGAATCAGGATTAGGAAACCCAATGGGTGTCTCGCACAATCCTACATCATTTTCCCCTCAAATTCCTCTATAATTATCCAACTTTCTTCAAAAGAGAAAGCATTATCTTCATTTTGTGTAGATACCTTCTTAGCTGATTCTGCAATCTCTATCGACTTAATGACTTGGGCCAAATTAGCAGGCTTCAATTCTTCTAGTAAAGCACTTAGCCCCAGTTCATAAAGTTCACAAAATAAATCAATAGATTCATAGTCATTAGGTCTATGACTTCTAGGCATTTGTATTAAGGCTTCTAAAAATCTCAAGAAAAATTCATATGGTGATTCTTTCTCTTGCCTCTTCATATCATACAATTCTGGTACAAGAGAAGTTTGATCATCATCATTCAAACTAGACTGAATTTCAACTTGGATCTCATTATCATCACACTGCAATGGTGAGGATATAACAATTTTTATTTAAACACCCTTATCATAATCAGTGCTCTGAGTAGCCAACTCTGACATTTTACTAGTACTAGTTAGGCTAGGGTAATCAGTACTTGCAGCTAGATACCCCTTCATCATTGAGTATTTCATATTGTTTTCAATTTCCATAGCCATTTGATATGCTTGGTGCATGTTTGTATGTTCTTTATCTCTTAGTAGGTAACCCATCCTTTTGTCAAAAGCACCAAGATATACAACTAAGCATTCAACATCACTGAGTCTTATTTCTTTAGGAATTTCTCTTAAAGCTCTTGAAAACATGAGATTAAAATATGGGATTATCTCCTCTTATTTTATGTGAATTCCCATAAAACCTTTTCTTAATATGTTGGGATTGATTCATTCACCAAATTGGTCCATAAAAACTATCACCAACTTATTCCATGAGTTAACAGAATAGGCAGGTAAATAGGAAAACCAATCCCTAGCATCATCATTCAAGGATTGCACAAAAAGATTCATGACAACATCCTCATGACTTATTTCATAATCCCCCATTACATCTACAAAATTTTGTAAATGCTTAGAGGTTGATTCTGCACTTTGCCCTGTATATTTAGGAAAATACTTCCTAATCTTCTTAGGAATTGGATTAGGGTAACCACTGACATCACTAAAATTAAAAGGCATATACCTTTGAGTTACAAAACACCCTGAAGGGATTAATGCAACTTGTTCTCTTTGCATATTTATGTCTAACTTTACATATGGGAAATCACTTATACTCGTTTAAAAATTCATCAACAGTACATATTTATCAAACATATCATTTACTATCGCAACCATGATTCCATTAATGAATGAAAATAGTATTCCTTGCTTTCAGAGATATGATGCAACATAAAAATTGTTTCATAAGTCCTTTTAAATATTGCATCATTAGAAGTATGGTAAAACTAATCATTGTTCCTTTCTTGATGCTAGACATCTAGTTTGGAACCATTTGCATCCTTAATTACAAACACCCATCACAATTACAAATAGTGAACTATTTAGTTTTGATGAAATACTTGGTAATTTTTTGCAGCATGTATTAATATTTTCCTTTATATATCAGCTAGTTCTTTAGACAGTGTCACACCTTGCTGCTACCAGTCTCCCTCAAAACCATAATCCATCACCATCCAAATTTAACATTCAACTTCACTTAAACAAATGATTCTGGATAGCCTCCTTCAACCCCTGTGAATTCTCTTTTCTCTTTCTCTTTTAAATTCCTCAGAAGTTCTCCCCAATAAAACCACCATTAGACTAATGACTCTAGAAATCCTGAATCCTTTGCCAACAGGATAGCATAGATCATAGGATTGTCAAGTTCATTTCAACAGCCTCTTCCTTCTAGGGTTGAAAACATTCACTATGTAAATTCACAATAGCAAATCTTTTGATACGACTCTATAACCATTTGCAACTGGTGATTCAGAACTCCCTAGCAGAGTAGCCATTTTGTTGGTGTTTTTTCTAGAAAGGATTTGCAATTCTCTAAGAGGTAGCCAACCTCTATAATAAAGAACTACAAAGACTAGTGGCCAACTAATGAGATTTAGTCAAAAACTGACATCTCCTACACTTTTGGCTCTCTGAAACCAAGGTGGGTAAACCTAAGTGTGTTCATAAGAATGTTCCATGACTGGTAAGAACACTTCTTCTTATAGATTACAGTCCCTACACATGTAATGAGATAATAATTACTCTCGGTATTTGCATACCACAGAATAATAATAGGTATCTGAGAGCAATGGGATTGAAGACTTCAATGTAAGATTTTCCTCTCGTAGAGAGATAGGGTTCAATATTTTGTTTTGTTCTACTCTTAGACCGCCATGTTTAGAATTATAGCCCTGTAGTAATCTTGAAGAAAATAGCCAGTGCCTCATCCATCGGGAAGGAGTCATACAAAATGTAATCCATATATTATGGACATATCACCATAATGCTTTACATCATGCGAATTTTAATTTTTAAAGCAACACTCCTTAGCAATCCTGAATGTATAATCATAAATCTGAAACTTATTTTCAAGCAATTTCATGAACTCTTTGAGTTAAAGCAGAAAAATGAAGAACACATTCAAATATACCATTGAAAGTGACTGAAAATATCATTAATAGGCTCATTCACAACTTATGACACACAATTAGGAAAGAAATTGTTTCAAAATGATTATCATTTATTGCTTGAATATCGGTAGTTACATTAGCACAACTTGCTTGCTTTATAGAAAACCTGACCAAGAAAGATATTAACTAAAACCTCCAAGAAAACTACAGTAACTGAACTGACTGTACAAATATTTAGAACCTCCTGGATCCAAAATCTGACCCTTAACAATGAGCCATGAAATCTCCTTTATAGGATAGGAGAGCATTAAAGCATTAGGCTACATTGTTAATTTCAAAATTGAATTTCATTTGAATGAAATTCAAATTCACATTCCTCATCATTGGAGAGAAAATTGCATGATCCGAGGAATCAAAAAATGGTTACACAGTAACCAGTCAGAGAGAAAAACAAAAAAGTATGCCAGGCATGTGCACGTCCATATCATCAAAAACCAACCACCGATAAAGAAATACACACCAACCCACACTAAGTCGACCCACGGCCCCGGTACAAGCGACCACTTTGAGTTCTCGCCTTAGTAAGAAGCGGAAACACCTTCTTCCCTCTAGCCACATCAACACAACACCCAACAACCTTGCATGGTGCCACTATAGTTATTGGTTCAACTGCAAGGACCTCTTCACTTACACCCATGAGCTCGGTGAAGGCCACCAGGTAACACCGATAATCCGAGTCTGGGTCAGACTCGTTGTCATAAGAATTTGACGAAATTAGAATAGGGGTTGCGCAATGCTTAGGCCTTTTTCCATCACTTTGAGTAGCAACTTCGGGTGTTCCAAGAGTAGGTTGCTCCTTCTTGAGCAATGACCTCTTGGCCTTTACTCTGGAACTTCTGCGCCCTACAGATTTGTCCATTGAATAAAAATAGCTTGCATAATATAGGAGAAAAACCACCACCTACAAACAAAACAACTCAAAAATGCAATGATAACATTGGGTAACTTAGCAAGCATATATAGAGTGAATTGGTGCAAGGTATATTAATTTATTAAATGCAATACAAGAATTTGAGTGACTAGTGGCTGACGTAGCCACCATTTGAGTATTCCGAACTCATGAAGAAACGACGTACAACCCATCATCGCACTTAACATGAGGGCATCGTTCGTACGTAAGAAAAAATATGGGAAGATCCTCTGGAAAAACCCACACCATTAATGAAATAAGTTACAGAGTGCGAAAGATCATCACACGGATGAACAACAACCCTCTTTGAATTTGAACCACCGATACGAAATAGACCTGGAAAATCAGACAATTCAAATCGAGTCAATGAGTGTTGACAATCCACATCAGTGCCTAGAAAAGAACACAACCAATCATAGCCCATGAAAACTGGAGGTCACAACTAGATAGTATCGCACCTAACCCTGTCGCTTCAAGAACAAGGCCATGTGTAATCTCCTCCCATACCTCATAGTAATTTAGGAATATTTACTCTGATCGTGCAAGGTCTACGAGGGACAATTATTATTAACCCCGTCATTAAATCCCTTCACTGGTGAAAAGATGGCCACATGTCACTACAGGCGCCTCGAGAAAAGACCCCACTCCTTCATACATGCTAGATGGTGGCATCTTGCAGACCTCGCACTACTTTAGTGACATCAGTAGGAAAACTTGCGAGGTTTGTGAGAAACGGTCCTGATCAAAACCCATGATCAGACGGTCAACCAAACTGCATATAGGACATGTAGAATATTGAGGTGGGACCGACCAGTACAACCTTTGGTGGTTTAAATGTTTAAGCCTAGGTGGCAAAAAGTTACCAATAAGCTAGGTGAAAGGGGTCGGTAAGAGCATGGAGGAAAGGCTCAACTGAATCACTTAAGTGACTAGTTACCTTCGGTAGCAAGTCACCATTGAAATATAATGTAAGGGATTCAAAAGTTGACAATTTATATTACCATGGGTAATATAAAACCTTGAAACCCTAGCCTCCCCCCATTGAATTTGAAAAGTCTTGTCAGTTCCCATCAAGACAAATAGTACCATCCTCGATACAATCTTGTATCTGATGTTGTAGGTGCATGAAAAATTCAATTTCATGTTCATTAACTTGATGGTATTAACAATAGGTATTTGCTTGATACTAGCTAGGATATGGTTCCCTATCGAATTTTTGACTTGGCAAGTTAATGATCTTATCCTTCAATAGATTTTGTAAGATGGAGGAATAAGATTCTAACAACTTTGTGAACTTTTGGTCACATCTGAGGCCATTGTTATCCATAGCAACTACTACATTTGAAATGAATTTTCCTTTCCCAAAGATTGATACAATATACTTCCCTTTAGGATGGGAGCATGAGGAAGATCCCCTAAACTAAACTACCATTTGTTGATAGTATCGTAAGGTTGCACACAAATGTGCAAAAAGAAGGGTATTTCATAAGGGAAAAGTTGTCTTCCCAAGGAATTTATAAGTTCTCTATAAACACCTTCTACACATCAAAATTTGGTAATGGGTATGATATTTTCAAAAAAAGTGCCTCATATCATGCTATGAAATTAGTAATCTTCTCATGATCCCCTTGTTTACATCAAACAAGGTCAAAGAAGGTCATCTTAGGCCTGATGTTGGCTTGGAAATGTTGCAAGAATTGGTTCACAAGTTGATTGAACGTAAACATGGAATTATTAGGCAAGGAACAGTACCACTCAAGTGGTATATCCTTGAGGGATTGAGGCAAGAGTTTGGTCATCAATGCATCATGATGGAAGAAATCTATACATAAGGTATTAAAGGCGGACACATGTGTCTGTGGGTCCCCTTTGCCACCATATTTCTCGAATTTAGGAATCTCCATCCCTTGCAGGAAAAGAGTGTTTAGAATCGATACCATCAATAGGCTATGTCAAAATAAGGGATGGATGTTAGGTTGGGAAAAAGCTTGGGAAAGGTTCACCAGCTGGTTCTGCATCTTCCCCATATTATGAAGAAGGGTATTTAGAATCAGGTCATTAGAATACATAGGACTAGTTGAACCACTACCAAATCCACTGCTAGGACCACCACCATGACCACCACCAGAGCCACCATCAATGTGACTTTAAAATCCACTACCATGACCTTCATCAGAACCACCTCCACTAGTACCACCTCTACCACCAAAGCTACCACCGCCAAAGCCTCCACCAATCATCCCACCAAATCCTCTACCACCTTAGGTGACAAGAGGGGTGAAGTGAAAACAGAAAGATTGCTTGTTTACTTTGATAGTTTTAGAACTTTCCCAAGTAGTGGGGATAGTGATTGAAGGGACTGTGTTGGCCATGTACATAGATGTGGGAGGCATGGACACTCCTAATTGTCTCTCATACTCCTCAAAGGGGATACCTTGCATCATGTTGCCATGGTTAGAGGAAGGGCACACTTTAGTTAGACCAGTGAGACTAGCCAGGAGTTCTACAACTATTCGGTATTTTCCTTCTATATACTTTATTTCACTGATAACCTTAGCGGCCCTAGCCAGCTTTAGGTTTTTTTCCAAGTGATTTTCCAAAGCACTTGACCCTTTTCTTAGACTAGTGATGTATTCAGAAGGGATACAGATGATTTAACACTCGTCTATGGATGATGATGTAGGTGACACAAGAGGAGTAGGGGCATGGTCATTTTCATTGAATAATCTATACTTTTCCGTGACACCTTCTCTCACTTAGAAAGACCAACCACATAACCAAAGAAAAGACCTATAGTGAAACTAGAAGAGACCTTCATTTTCTCTATGAAAAGGTGTCATAGACTTATCTTGACAATATACCCAAAGGTCATGGACTAGGTTGTGATTCTCATAAACTTTCACAACACATAGGAGTGTAATGATCATAGGGCACAAAATAAAAACCTTAGAACATTGACAAATGAGTAGACATTGGTTCACGATGGGTTCACCAAAAATGTAAGAGAGTGGGATCAACCACTACAAGGCCCTAAGTCTTGGAGTGCCAAGATAAGGAGGCTTCCCTAACTTACCTCAATTTAAGGGAATTTTAAGGTAGGTGGGATGAGAATGATGAGGAATATAAAGTCCTTCAATCACTCTATAAACCCAAGAGTTGAAAGGAGACTATGAAACTTAGTTTTTAGGGTCAGCTTTGTGTCTCAAATAGCTCTTTTTCAGAGGAAAAAATAATGGTTTTGTGATGACAAAGTGGCATGCTAGCATCTCTTAGGTGCATTAGCATCCGTACGACTAGAGAACCAAGAAGACAAGGTTCGATCACTAAAAAAAAAACTAATAACTTAGTTGTTGGTTTCTAAGGGAAGAAAATAACACTATAAAATATGAAACATATAAATAGACGTGATAAAACAAATATATTACCGCATGGGTGACAAAGATGATCTCACAAAATAATTTGTTCGCCAACTCACTCCAAGATATCTCCACCTACACATAAAAAAGAGTGAAAATGTTGGGGGGCTGTTTAGGGGTCTGCCATATTCAGAACCCCATTTTGGTGTTTCCAACTCCACGGATAGTAGGTTTGCAATGGTGTAGAAATGATACGATAAAGAAAGAAGTGAAAGCAAGAGAACACTAAAACACTACAAAGAATTAGTGTGCTAACCCAACCAAATAATACAGAAGATGATTGAGGAGATTACCACCTCTACCCAAAGTGGTCAAGGCTAGTGGGGGAGAAAATGAGTGGAACTCAAGCCTCTACTACAATGGTGTTGTCCTATAATTTCCCTATTGAAGTGATGGAGTGATGGAATTTTTTCTATGGAGTGAAAAAATGTTGCATGAATGCTTAAAATGAATGTCCAAGAGTGTGTAGAAGCTTGAAAATGGATGGAGGTGAATGAATTTTAAGGAAAGATGAAGAAAATGACCATATTTAGGTCGGTCAGCTGAAGGGAGGCATTACAATTTGACTTACAATAGGAAGTGTAATGCCTCTATAGACTCCAACCACAAGAATCTACTAGGGATGTAAGTTTTTTGTGTGGGAATCCCTAATAGAAACACCTCTAGTGATTCTCAAAATAGGCACCAAGTGGAATGAGAACCATGGGCTTATGCAGAATTAAGCCTCTGAATTTGGTTTTCTAAAGTGGAGAGGGGTAAAAGGGGAATTTACATAAGGGGTGCAAATTTTCTCTTATACAGTTGTTCTTTGTTTATTTTTTTTAGGGGTTCCACTTGTGTTGTTGGTGTTAATGTTTTCAAATGACTGCATTCATTTTTCTCAAGTTGTAAGACACTAAATGACACAGGATCATGTTCAAGTGTGTGCACTTGATTGTTATAGATGTATTTCATTTTACGATGAAGAGTAGAAGGCACCCCATTCATTGCATGAATCCACAGTCCACCTAAGAGAAGATTATATGAAATTTCCTAAGGCATAACAGGGATTGTAGTTTCCAAAGTGGCAATTCCAACTGTAAGAGGTAAAGTAACCACACTGAGGGGTTACCTTTTGATGTTATCAAATCCTCTAAAAAATAAAGAATCGGGTTTATTGTTTGATTGATCAATGCCAAGCCTATCTAGAAGGATCACACTACACACATTAAGGGAAGAGAAATTTTCTACAAGAGTTCTCTTTATACCTTTTGTTTTATATTGAGATATTATTATGAAAGATTCATTTTGTTTTTGCACTTCCAAAGGAGGGAGCTCACTTTGCTGAAAAACAATATCAACATTGATTCCTTGAATTATAGTTGTTATTTTATTTGGTTGCATATTAGAAGGGATACAAACTTGTTGTAAGGAATTTTGCATCATGTTGTGATAGTGAGGGGAGGCTTGAATAATATCCCATAATGATGTCTTAGCAAGAGTATTTCTTAGTTTTTCAACAAGATCATACTCCTTAATGAGTGAATTTAATCGAGGATTATAAGGCAAGATTGGATTAGGAAAAGGTAAGGGTTTTGGGGTTGGTTGTTATAGGTTTGTATTGTTTCTTGTGTAATGTGTGTACACAACATTGTTCTTAGGAAAATCAGGATGAGGTCTAGATGGTTTGGAGTTTTTTGTTTGTTTGCAGGGGGGTAAAGGATGAGTTGAGGTCAAATAATATTAAAATCCTTGAGCAAGAAAGGGGATAATTTTGTCTCTGTAGCTTTTTCGAAGGATACAATATTATTATTGTCATTGTTGTCTTTGTCTTGTATCATGATATCCTCCCTAGGAGGAAGGGTTTTAAGAGAACTATTAACTAATTGCTCTTGACAATCAAAGGTTAGTTCTTCTAAAATGACTTCATTGCAAGTAGGGTAATGATCAATGTTTGAATTTCCTTGCATAGTAAGGGTTTCTCTAGGTGAAGGGGGGAGATGAAGAGTATCATGACCTTCACTAATTGTGTTTTCTGATAGCAAAGTATCTTCTTCACAACTAGGAGAAATACTAGGAGAAGAAAAAATGTATTGTCATGATTAGCTATTTTTGTGTTGTTTTGTTCATTAATGTCTTTTCCACTAAGATATGTAAGAGGAGTAAAACAACTAGGATTCTCAAAACTCTCATTGATTGGTTCTTCTCCCAAAATATCTTTGTCACCAATAGGAGAGATATTAGGGGATGAACAAATATGATCATTAGGAATGTCTAAGGTTGTATCCTCTTTCACTAAAACATTCTCATAGGGAGGGGATAATAAATTTTTCTTAGCATGCTATTAACATTGTTTGAACAAAAATGAAAAGTACATGTAACCATTTCATGCAATGTTTCATCAATATAAAGAATGTATATCCAAAGATACAAAACATTTTTATCCAATATATAAAAAGCTTTAATAATGTAAACAATGTACATGCAAGAATGAAAAGCACTTTTATCAAACTTATGCATAGCTTTATGAAAAAAAACATTGTGTAGGAAAAAGTGAAAAGTACTTTTATCAATGTAAGAAAAAATTTCAAAAATGTGAGCATTTTCAGATCTAATGATGAAATTATTTCAAGAATGGCTACCCTAAATTGGTGATTTTTGCCTAGATGCATTAAACCAACATTCAAGAAACTTTCTAGACTTATAGTATATGATACTACAAGGCTAAGAAAGCACATAAAAGAGGTTTCTAATGTTGTAACAAATATGGACAAGGACTAAGTCACCCAGAATGGCTAATTAGTTCTAGTTAGGGTTTTTTTCAAAATTTCTAGAAATTTGCAACTGGTTTTGATGGTTTTGATGTTGGATGACTAGAAGAGGAAAGATAAATGCAGATTTTATATGATTGTTGATGATTTGAGATGCAAAAATGGAAAGGATATCCACTTTCATTAATGCAAAAATGTGAAACCATAGAATTCAAATTAAACAATGAAAAGTGAAATTCCAACTAAATCTAGGCTGATAAGGGACACCAAATCAAAAAAGGTGTTTGAAAGGTGGTTTCACCAAAATGTACCATAGATTTTGGTATCGCCTAGGGTTCTCTAACACTTCTAGGGTTTCTAACCTAAAAGGAGAGAGGGATACCAAAATGGAAATGTTAATATTCAATACTAATGCAAGTATGATGTAAATATGTCTAAATGTAATGATCTAAATGTTGGAAATTGATAAAAGAGACTAAATGCTATTGTAAGACCTAGAAAATGTAACTCATTCGAAAGCACATTGTGATATGTAGAGAGATGGATTGAAATGAAATATAGAACAAGATAAAATGGTTAAATAGAAAGAGTGCACCTAGAAGTGTGTTTCAAACATGAAGCAATTCTAAAATTCTAGAAATATTGAAATTTAAGTCTGGCGGGACACTTGTGCCAAATTGGGCAACTTAGTCCTTTTGGGGGGTGATTCCAAAAAAATGCATGGGGGCCTATTTCAACCAAATGGGTATCCATATCCATAGGAATCTATGAAAAATATGTATAATGGGATTAAGTCACCACAATTGGTGGAAGTTTCCACTTTGTCTTTTCTAAATATTCGAAAGGGGAATCTGTAGACCTCAACTTACACTTTTGCTCCTTATAATTTTCTAGATATGAAACTGCAAAACTCAACATGTAGGTGTTCTCTAAGCTTCTTTTAGTCTTTTGAACACCTTGAAGGTATTTGAAACTTTTATGAAAACTTTTATAATCCTACTCTTTAACAAACCTACAAACAAGACCTGTAAATCACATAAAGAGATAAAGAAATGTTGGATGTTAGGGCACGAGGGTTTCCCTTTGTCAAACCCCTTTTAGGTAATTAAACCAAAACGAAGAGATAATGAAATGAACCATAAAAAAATGGATTCAAAACCTTTCCTTGATGATAGATCTTGAGTTTCTACAACAATGGTTGAAGAATTTTCCCTTGAATGCTTGACTGATGAATTAGAATGCAACAACCCTAGCTTTCTTGAAAAGAGTAATGAATGATGAGAGTAGAATAAATGAATAGAATAGAATTAGGGTGAAAATGAGGGGAAAACCCTTTATTTATACATTTTGTGCCCTAATTTCCTGAAAATACCTCTTCACAGGCTAACCTTATGGTTTAGAAGACAATATCCTGCCAAGATTTTGAGTTAATTTTGATTTTTATGCAAAATGGGACTATCTCCCAAGGTGGTGACTTAGTCAACTTAGGAAATTTTAAGTGGATTTTGGGAATTAAAATTTAATTAATATTGTTTAATGGGATTATCTTTTGAAACACACTTAAGTAGGACCTATAAGTGCATTAAGGGGTCATTTTAACATAAGAAATGGTCAATTTGTTGATGACAAGCCTAGGAAAGTATGAAAGTTTATTACAACTCATTACAAAATTTTGAAATAGGACTTGGTAAGTGGTAAACAAAGGTTATTTAGGTGAATTATGATAGAAGTGTCCTAGGAAAGTGTGAAAGTGGGTTACAACACCTTTACAAGACACCATAGAATTATTATTGATTAACAAGGGTTCAAGAACTAATGTGTATGTGTTGGTCACATTATAATATTAAATTCAAGCAAAACTAGGCCAAAAACCACAAGAAAGGGCCAAATGAGTATGAAAAAGGGATAATTTTTCCTACATTACAATAGTTTATATAATCAAATTGTCATCTTTGTAATAAAGAAGACCTTCTACATGAAATCTTACCTGGTGTATGCATTAGGTATTAGAGGTACATTTAAGGAGTTTGAAAGATTATAGGAATATTTAGAATTGGGCCAGGAAAATTACTAGTATATTAAACCACCACCCTCAACTAGAGACAAAAAAATTAGTGGAGTATTACAAAAGGGTAATGATGCTTTCTTGATGTGGTTGGTCTATTGAAGAACAAGAACGAGTAATAAAAATGAAACCTAATTTATATAATTCCTATTTTTTTCTTATATTAGAATGCAAGGTTTCATTAGACAACCTTACAAATTTTTAAGGTACCGCATATATATAAGATGGTCTTTCTTTAGTATACATAGTAAATAATTTAATCTCATTGTTTTTTGTATTCTAAATAGATAGTTAGAGCTTAATTCAAATAAACACTAGATGGTACACATGCATATAATTAGCTGTTCCAATGCTTTTAAACGTGAATTTCAAACAAATAGTTTAGAATTGTTTGAGGTGGTTGAGAAAAATTATGACACATATGGGAAAATAGAGATAAAAGTGGGATATAGGATTAGACATGAGCATCACATTGATGAAATTTTGATAAGTTGTGTTGATGACCATGAGGTTAGGAAAGGGAGTCAAAAGAGGCTAACCATGTATCAAGTACAAAGTCTAGGAATATATAAATTCAACTAGAAGTAGAGGAATATGGGAGGACCTTGGATTCATATTATCAGATTTACAAAATTTCTAATGAACCCATCTTGAATCTAGAGTGGATAGAGTCATATGTAGATACATTAGAATGTGTAACTCATAGAGTATTACAATTGTTAAGAAAATGAGGAAATTACTAGAAAATTATACTTGAAGCATAATTTATTAGTCCTACATGCCCTATAGGTTCAAAGAGAAATCGTAGAAATGATCTTGATTATGATGATTCTATTTTATTTAATGTAAAGGAGGACTCATGTAGCATAAGAAAGAAAGGGAAGACAATAAAAATATAATAACCTTGAAGAAATTAAAAAGGTATAGATACTACAAAAATTAAAGTACAAATAGTTAATGATCATTTAGCTTTCTCTTATTCTACTCTTTTACAAACACCAAAACAACAAATGGTTAAATTTTTTCCACCATAGAAGACAAAAGACAAAGGTAAATATGAGGTAGTGGAGGAACTTTTCCATTCTCCAATAAAAAAATATATTTTCTCCGTGTGCCATGAATGAAACAATGATAATTGTATTGGCAATGAAACAAAAAGAGAAATTAAAGAAACACATTTACTTAGTGCATGCCAAGAAGTGTTATTGTGAGATAAGTAGGCCACATTTCATTCATCAAGTTCAATTTTATCAAAAAATATTGTGCAAGGTACTAATTTTTTTTTGACTTGGATGTTGATGAATTAAAGCATGTATATATTAGTCAAATTTTTCTTCTAGTGTTCAGTTTCTAAGAAGGTTGAAATAGAATTTCTTCTAGAAGAAAAAATCAAAAAGGATAAAGTTATAGTTTCTCAAGGAAAAGAGGTAAAGGAATAATTGACTAAATTCATCATAGAGCCACCTCAAGATGAAGAGATGCTTGTAAGTGTAGAGGTGTCCACTAGTATATATTTAGCTAGTCTCAATAAATAATTTGAAGGGGATATCATTGTGCAAGAAAAATTAGAGAACAATACTCAACAAAAATATTAAGACCTCAAGGTCTAGTAATGTAGCTACACAAGAAGCTTAAGAACCAAGGACTTGAAGAAAACAAATGAAATGTCTCCTTAAAGGGACCAGTAGAAGGAAGCAATAACATTTGCAAACAAATATTATTGGTTAATTAGTAAATTTGAGTCCCCCCCATAGGTGCAAGTTGTGTCACTTGACTTTAAAATTATAATAAAGTAGATAGAAATTCCTAGGCCAAGGAAAAAAGAATGAGAATTATTTTCGTTGACAAGAAACAACATTGGTTCAAGGAATTTGTAGGTTGCAAATCCATTAGTAGATAAGGATAAAGAAGATATTATTCTAATGGATTATCAATTGAAAACTATGGATTTAGGGTGCTTAGTTGGAGAACACAAACTGAATGAGATTAAGGATAATATAGACACATTAACATGAATAATGTAAAACGACAAGTAGAAGAAAAGAGAGATGAAATATCAGGTGTACTAATTGCATAGTTACATCAAATAGCCAAGTTGGTCAACTTAAGATATTGAACAACTACAACATAATCATCCACTCCTTTTTAGAGAACAATGGTTTAGTCTTAGACAAAATTATTCATGTAGGCAACACCAATGGAAGATGGATCCAAACAATGATAGTAAATGGAGAATATATAATTTGAAGATGGCCATAGAAAAATATAATGAATCTCAATAGGAAAATAAATTTGATAAAGTGAAAAAAGAATATAATGAAAAACTATAGAAAAGGGTATGGACATCAAGTTGTTGCACAAAATGGCTCTTATAATGCCATTTTTTTTTTAGATCAGAAAAATATGATTTTTGATGAGAAAATGAGGATAGTTATGCTCAAAATTTGAAGATGTGACAAGAACAAGAGTAATAGTGCTTTGAATCTACTTTATAAACTACTATTTATTTTAAATAATGAAGATTAAGGGTTTGGAAAATGGGGGCAACACAAAGTGGTCCGAATTTTGTCAAAATATATAGAATTACCCTTTTTTTGTCCCCCTAAAAAGTTAACTTTCTTTTAGAATTTCAAATATAGTTTATGCTATATTTTTCAGCTAATTTTTCTAAGAATAGATAATATTTCACTAATTTTTGAACTAAAAACATCCTCAAATGAAGAAATTTGAGTACCCCTAAAATATATGAAAACTAATCAAAAATCAATTTTTTTAATACGTGTAGAATGGAGTTTTCTTTCTAAAAATGTAATTTATTTTAAAATTTGATGAATGAGTACAAATCTATACTCAAACTAAAAAAATAAATTAAAGACAAAAAACTTAACATAATCCAAATGTATAAGAAATTATATGGTTATATAGCTAAGAGATATCCAAACATCATCGCGATATTTTTATAAATTCTCATTGAAACATGTGCAAACCTAATGGGTAACATCACAAAAAATGTATGAAATTTTATTACCCTTTCATAAAATCATGTCCTTGACATGAAATGGTCATCTAACCCCTTAGGTTGGTATTTCCCAATGTAATACATTTAGTGAGCACCAAATTTAAATGCTAAATCTAACCTCTCTTTCTCTTTATCTCTCTCTCCCCAACTTTGGTAAGGCTTATTTTATCATTTATGATCAATAATGGATAATTGAGTTTTTACCATTCAATCCCTCTCTACCTCCTTCCCTCTTAATGTATACTTACCCTCTTCTCTCCAAACCCTCTCTAGGTATCTCCCACCCTCTCTACCTTTCCTTACCTCATTAACACCATCTCTATCCTTTCCTCCTAGCCTCTCTCCCTTTGTTATTGTTTCTCACCCATCTCTCTCCCTTCTCTCAATCACTACCTCTCCCTCCTATCCTCTCTCTCCCCATATTCAAGTCTCTCCCTCCTTTTCTCATTACCCAATTCTCTCCCCTCTCTATTTCTCTCCCCTCATTCTTCTCTCTCCCTCCCCTCTCTAGATCATCACCTCTCTATCTCCTCTTCCCTATGTCTCTCACTCCATCCATGTATACCTCTCCCTCCATCCCCTCTTACTCCTCTATCTATACTTCCCTTTCTCTATCACTCTCTTCTCTCTCCCCTCTCTAGCTCTCTTCCACTATCTCTCTCCCTATATCCCTCTCTAACTTGCCTTCCCCACTTAGCCCCATCTATATACTTTCCTCCCTACCTCTCTCTTCTTCTCTCTCCCTCTATTATTGTTTCTTTCCCATATCTCTCCATTCTCTTGATCACTACCACTCCCTCTCACATTCTCTCTCTCTCTCTCTCCATCTCTGAGTCTCTCTCTCTCCTTCAATTTTTACCTCTCTACCTCTCCCTCCTTGTCTCATTTCCCACCTCCCCTCTATCTCTCTCACCCCTATCTCTCCCATATGTCTCCCACCCCTCTCTCCCTAGGTTTTAGGTCTCTCACCTTTATATTTCTCCAGGATATCTAGCTATTTCCCTCCATATCCATCTTTATCCCTCCCTCCTTACCCCTCTTTCCCTTTTTGTGAAATTCTCTCTCTCATTTCATTCTCTCTCCACTCACCTCTCTACCTCTCCCGTTTCTAAGTATCTAAGTCACTCATTTTCATCCACTCTATCCATCCTCAGACATTTCTTTCTCTTTGTTATTTTATCTCTCATCTTCTCATCCCCCCTCTCTATTTCATAACTTCTATATCTCCTCATTCCCTATGTCTCTCACTCCCTCCATATCTACCTCTCCTTCCATCCCTTGTTACACCTCTACTGATACTTTTGTTTTCCCTCTTTTTCTCTTCTCTTTCTCCCCTATCTAGGTATCTCCCACTCTCTCTCCCTATATACCTCTCTACCTTTTCCTTCCCTCCTTACCCCATCTATATCCTTTCCTCCATAACTATCTCTTCTTCTCTCTCCCTCTATTATTGTTTCTTTTTCCTCTCTTTCCCACCTTCTCTCTCTCTCTCTCTCTCTCCCATATATCCATATCTCTCCTTCCTTCCATCCTTACGTCTCTACCTCTCCCTCCTTGTCTCATTACCCACCTCTCTCCTCCCTCTATCTCTCTCACTCCTATCTCTCCCCTATGTATCTCACCCCTATTTTCCTAGGTTGTGTTTCACTCACCTCTATATCTCTCTAGGCTCTCTAGTTCTTTCCCTAACTCATATTCTTATCTCTCACCACCTCTCCCCTCAATAGGTAATAATCACTCCTTGTATACCTTTTCATTGCTCCATACCCATATATTTTTCTTTATTATTCTCTCTATCCTCTTCTCTATACCTCTCCTCTTTGTTTCTTTCCCTATGCCTCTCACTCACTTCATGTCTACCTATCACTCCATCCCTTACTACTCTTATACCAATACTTACGTATATCTATCCCTCTCTTCTATATCTCACCTCTCTACCTCTAACCTTTCTAGGTCTCTCAGTCACTCCTTGTCCACCTCTCCATCCCCCCTTATCTCATTACCAACCTCTCTGCCCCCTCTATCTATCTCACCCCTATCTTCCCCCTATGTCTCTCACCCCTCTCTCCCTAGGCTATAGGTATGCCACCTCTATAGCTCTTGAATCTCTCCATTTATTTCCCTTCCTCTCCACCTTTATCCCTCCCTCAGTACCCCTATTTCCCTCTTTGTGAGCTTCTCTCTATCATTTTATTAAATCTCCTCCTCATTTCTACACCTCTCCACTCTATAGGTATTTATTAACTCCTTTAATACCTCTCCATCCCTCCTTGTCCATCTATTTCTCCTTGATCTTCTCTCTCCTCTTCTCTCTCCCTTGCCTCTCTACATCATCACCTCTCTATCTCTTCCTTCCATATGTCTCTCACTCCCTCCATCCCTTGTTACTCTTCTATTGATATTTCCATTTATCTCTCCCTCTCTTATCTCTCTCACCCCTATCTCTCCTCTATTTCTCTAACCCCTCTCCTCCTAAGATGTAGGTCTCACACCTCTATATCTATCCCCACTCTATTTATTTCCCTCCCTCTCCCCCTATCTCCCTCCATCTCTACCTATCTTTCCCTCTGTGAACTCTTATTTTCTCCACTCTCCCCCTCACCTCTCTAAATCTTCCCTCCATAAGTCTCTTAGTCACTCCTTTTCCACCTCTTCATACCTCCTTAACCATATATTTCTCTTTGATCTTCTCTCTCTCCTCTTTTCTATCTCCTCTTTCTACATAATCACCTCTCTATCTCCTCCTTCCCTATGTCTCTCACTACATCCATGTCTACTTCTCCCTCCATCCCTTGTTACTCGTCTAGGTCAATACATCCCTTTCTCTAGTTCTCTCTTCTCTCTCACTCCTATCTCTCCCCCATGATCTCTTACTCCTCTCTCCCTAAGTTGTAGGTCTCACATGCCTATATCTCCCCCTTCTCTAGTTATTTCCCCCCCTCTCCACCTCTCTCCCTCCTTCCTTACCTGTCTTTCCCTCTTTATGAACTTCTCTCTCTCATTTTTTTCACTCTCCCCAACACCTCTCTACATATTTCCCCTATAGGTATCTTTTTTACTCATTGTCTACCTCTCCACCCCTCTTTAGCCATCTCTATAATTTTATCATTAATCAAACTACATACAAGTTCAAAAAAATTGATTAATAATCATATCCATAAAATAATTGAATAAAGCATCATAATCAAATTTGATAAAATTTTAATTGCATATAAAAGTATAGGTAATTAAAGGGTAGGACACACTCTAAGGGCATCATCAAGTTCATTAAAATTAAAGAATATATTCACAAATTTTATTTGTAGGTGATGGAGTAGCATAATATCCTAAATAAGCATGATGCCAAGGTTGTAACAAAAATCAAGCAACTTTAACAATCATTACTCGATGTTTCCAGTTGCTATGATATCCATAATTTGGGTTCAAATTCAAGTATTTACAAAAGACCTTGAATGCCACAAGTAAAAAAAATAGTGGAAGTGCCAGATCTCCTAACATTTGTGAGCCAACATGTTGTACCACTTCCTTAATATTTGTGTTGACCTTTGTCACTAGCACCATTTTACCTTGTTTGAATCATTTAGGGTGCCATGCCTATTATTTTTCTAGCTTGGATGTGTATGATGTTGATTGAATGGGGAAAAATATCTTCTTCATTAGCATTATAGATCATTAAACCTCTCTCTCCATCCCTTGTTACTAATCTAGGTATCTACCACTCTTCTCTCTCCTCTTTGTAGATCTTTGTATAGGTTTAAGGTTTAAACACTTATAAATTCTTTATAAATCTAATTTGGTGCTTTACCAATTTGATGAGAACCAAATTTAGCTAGCACCAAATAGCCTTGGCTAAAAATGGTAAAAAAGGCATCTAACCCATGATATAGGCCCACAATTCCTTGCTTTTGTCTTGTTATTGTTCTTTGCATGGCAAGGAAATTATTTTTCATGTTGTTGAGTTCTTGTGCCACCATATTTTTCTTGATCCATCATCTTTTCAGCACCATTCCATTTCGTTGACAATATATAAGAAGAGAATTTGAAGTTTTACATCAAATTTGATTATATCAAACAATATTTTTATGTTTGTTGAGTTTAAATATTTACTATGAGTTTTTTATATTTAAATTTGACAATATAGACCCATTATTTTCATACTTTAGTAATCATAATAGATTTACATAGAATTTAGTATTGAATTAGAAGGAAGATGCATAAAAGTACATTTTTTAGGAGTTTGAAGAAAAATTAAATAACATGAAATAATTTTCTTAACGTAATATTGATCACTTATATTATTTATACCATTAATCACTTTTCCATCATTGAGGTTAATTATCAATCTTCGAGCATAATACAAGGAATTTGTTAATTGGAAAGGCTAAGATTAGTCAAAATTGGCAAGATTGTCCATGAAACCTTCCCTACAAGACAAGGATAACTTGAAGAAACCCCACCCCTCAGTGAAAGTGTAAAATCCTAGTGAATATTTCCTTTTATTTGAAAAAATTATTAATTTTCCCTAGCAAATCTTATGCACATTATTCAAAAATTTGTAAAATCCTGGCGAATCTTAATGAAGAATTGGTAAAAAAAATTAATCACACTGGCGAATCCTAGTGAATAATCAATAAAATGATTAATCATAATGATGAATCTCTCCTTTAAAAATTTGCATAGTTGGTCGGCATAGTTCTCGCATTTTTTTTTTTTTTTAAAATTTTGAAGTAGGGGCTCGAGGGCAGTAGCCACCGGCAAGGTCAATTGGCAATGCCCCTTGTAGGGGCAGAGCTGCTCACCACCAAGCATTAATTCACTATTGAAAATGCATTGGACCACACACGAATGAAGTGTTTTTAAAAAATCTCACTTGAAAAGTAAGACTAAATGAATCTTGAAAATTTTACCATTGATTAGCTTTTAAATCGGACGACTGCAAGTTCATTCTGTGAGCAAATATCAGCATGAGTGAACATCATTGGTGGGACAATTAGGGATGTTCTACCAATACAATGATTTTATATGCACTTAGTGAATTTGTGACTTAGTGAATTCCGTGACTTTATATGCACGTGCCTTTTAAAAAGGTTCTTGAGTCCCGAAATTTGTTTTGGGCCACATGATCAAATCTAATCCTATGGCCCAAAACAAATTTCGGGCCTCAACAACCTTTTTAAAATGCACGTGCAAATAAAGTCATGAAATTCACTTGCAGCCATTCAATTAAAAAGATAATCGATGGCAATAAATAATAAACCTATTCAAGACTAAAATATCCCTAAAATGAAATGGTAAATTATTATAAGTGGCGATATTTTTGAAAAATTAATTGTAAGACTATAAAATTACTGGTGAATATAAGTAATATTTGTAATTACAGTATAAATTGCTGGTGAATCAGTTCTGATGATGTGTCGTTTAAAAAATAATGCATTGGCAAATTAATCGAGACAAATTTATATTTTTGTAAAAACCTAGCGATTCGGTATCCTTTCTAGCTTGTATTATTCACCATTTTTGGAGGTCCCAATTTCAAATATTCACCAATTGGCAAAGATTCACCACTAAAGTTTTCCCTGCTGCAAGATAACCTAGGATTGATTAAGTCATAAAAAAATTAGAAACCCGAGTATGAGGACATGCAATTTATTTCTAGAAGGTGCCTTATTAGGTCATAATTAAGGTACAAATTTGCTTCAAAATGAAGAGAACTATGAAAATACCATCATAGAAAGGATTAGAGAAGGAAGATTTGTTGCTCATGAGCCTCTTGATTACCAAGAGAGTCGCAAGGAATGAACTGAACTAAACTACCTCAAACTACCTAATGAGTTGAATAAGATGAAAGAGATTGCAAGAAGTAGATCAAAACAAGAGTTTCAAGAATGATAAGAGACAGACAAATTTAGGGACCAAAAGAGTGAATCAATAATATTTTTGAGATAGAAGGAGAATTTCTCAACCAAAGGATGATAGTGCAAGAGTAAGATATTAGTACATTGTTCTAAAGTTCTAGAGACATGCTGGAATCCTATATGGATAGAGTACTAAGCCTTCAAACAATACTTCAAAGGATCCACTAACTATTCTAGATCTGAGGTCTATTTAACCCACTAATTTAATAAAAAATGAAACTGTAGATAAATGATGAGGGAGAAGAATCGGCTCACATAAGGTCATACACTTTGAATCCTCTTGCAATTCTCTACATGAACAACCTACACACAAGGAGAAAAACTAAAAATGTTGGGGTGGTTTTGGGACTTGTCATAGTCAAACCCCCATTTTGGTGTTCCCATGTCCATGAACTACTAGAAAAATAGAAAGAATAATAGACACAATGTAAATTAGACACAAGAGTGAAATGAGTAAACCTCTCTTTGGAGGAGAAACCATACCAAAAAATAGATAGATAGAGTGATAAAAGAAAACCACGCTCAAGAATGAGAGTCCATATCATGAGATAAAGACACAATAGATAATATGCTAACAAATAGACTAGAATCAAGAGAGTGTTACTGAACCACCAAAAATATATATTCTAAGAGGGAAAGAGGATTCCCCTTACTACGCCCCTAGGTTTTTTCATGTAGGAGCACTTGGTTTGGAGGAATGGCACTCTTTCACCTAATGGTATGCTATTTTTGGCAAGTTCATTCAAAATGGGGTATGGGATGAATAGGGTTGTGTTGTGTGTGATGAAGTGTGTCTAATGCTGAAATGAAATAAAACTAAACTAAATATGAAAGGTAAACACAAGAAAATGTAAGCTATGTGCAAACTAAGCTAAATTGCCTAAATGTATCCAAACTAGAACTAAAGTAGAAATAACATGAGTGGTACACCTGGGTATTAAAATTTGTAGATGAGGAGCTCTGGAATGTTCTAGAATCAGCTAGAAATGTTCACTAGGAAATTTACGCCAGAATAGGTGACCTAGTCCTCCTTTTGGGAATTTTTTTTGGAATAGGTTTATGGAAAAAGTGTATCCAGAAATATAAAAAATCCTTGAAAAATAGATTCAGAGGGACTAGGTCACCATTTTTGCCGACCTAGTCCACTTCTAAATTTCTAAGAATCTGGAAGTGGAAATTGGAGTCCTCAGTCTACACTTTGGTTTTTGATAGGTGTCTAGTTCAGATTCTGCAGAAAGCGAGTTGAAAGGGGTATACAAGCTTCAACTAGGGCTTTGTTGACTTGAGTGATTTTGATGAGTTAAGAACACCTTTTTGGCACCCTTCTCCTTGAAAAACTTGCATAGAAAAACCAAATCCTTTGTTGAAGATGTCTGCAACATGTAAGAATTAGCTTCAATGGAGATTGCTTGAGATGCCTTGTGCTTGGATGCTTTCTTGGGAAACTTAGGTGCAAGAGTGCTTGTGAAGATGAAAATGATCTTAGGAGGGGGAGAAGAAGGTGAAAACCCTTATTTATACAAGATATTCCCTAATTTCCCAAAAATGTCACTTGATAAGCCGACACTAGGGTTTTGAAAGAAAATTCACATTAGTTTTTTGTTTTAATTTTGAATTTTAAGCCAAAAGGGACTAGGTCATCCAAATTGTCAACCTAGTCCACTTAGGAAAATTGAAGTTGTGGTAGGGAATACAAATATGTAAATTGATGTTTATCAAGATTTCCTCTTGAAACACACTTAAGTCAGCCCTGAAAGTACATTAAGGGACCAATTTATCATTAAAAGGGGTTAAATTAGTGATGACAAGCTTGGGAAAGTGTGAAAATGTATTACAACACCTTACAACACTTTGGCACAAGGATCGTAAAGAGGTAAAAAGGGGTTGTTTAGGTGAATTGTGTTGAAAGGGTCTTAAAAAGGTGAGAAGATGTGTTACAACACTTCACAACACCTTTGTAAAACATAGTTAGATTGTTGTTGATTTGCAAGCTTTCAAGACTAAATCAAGGAAAAACAAGGCCAAAATCTAGGGGAAAAGGCCCAAAATGATTGAAAAAGTGTCAACGGCTACACTTTTTGGTGACATAGTTACCATTAGTTCATGGCTCCCTCTTGGCTTGATAGACATAATGTTGAGCATGTGCAAGAGCGCTTTGGTTATTGGTGATATGTCAGTCTGACATAGCTTCACCATAGAAATGAGATGGAGAAGAGAAGAGAAAGAGAAACAAGTTAGAATGAGAGAATGATAGAATGAATGATAATGAGAGTGAAAAAAATGTTTTTGTTCAGCTGCATAGGAGAGAAGAGCCATTACTCTAAATTTTTCAATAGAGACACATGTCATGGATCAAGGATTACAAGATTTGTCATTTGAACTCATGAAATTATGAGCACACTAAGGCACCACATGGATGTCAAACTCATTTTTTCATGAGAAATGAGGTGGAAGACTATTGTTACTTCATCATTCGCCCTTATGGAGTTAAAATCATGAAATTTGACTTGTAAGGTTATTGTCATAAATGTGGCTAGGTTCCATGAATGCAAGTGTCAAAAATGCAAATGTGAAATTCCCATGGGGTGCAATTTTATTACATTACATTTTTCCTCCACTTTAGTGTACTTATTTTTAGGAAAAATCAGCTACACTAAAGTAGAAAAGAGAACATTAGAGAAAACTCAAAAATTTGAAAAAAATTATGGATTTGTGTGCCAAAAAGGATACTATAGAGGTTGCAAAGGTTGAGTAGGTAGATATCGATGATACCCCCAATGATCAAGCTTAGTGAGAAACCACATAATCTGACATGAAAGTTCATTTTGTAAAACTCAAATTTTGATCAACTCAAAAATTGGAAGAACCTACCAAGGTAGGAAGAATTCTCAAGAAAAGATCTAGTAGTTCAAAAGAAAAATATGATAAAGAGGTGAGTATATGCCCCCTCCTAGTTTGACCAATAGTTATTTGGGGGTAAAAGTAGGAAAAATGATAGGACTACAATCATTAGGAAAATGGGCTTGGGGATGCATATATACGCTCGAGTGGGCCTTGAGAAGGGTCACTTTCAATATTCATTGTGAGAAAAGTTAGTAAGATACCTTGCAAACAAGATTTTAAGGAACTCAGGATCTAGGAACTATGTTGAGTAGTAGCACACAGAGGTGAGGTTGTCTAGGTGAGTCTGAAAAACCCTCTTTTGTGCATTTTATAACATGTTTTTAGTATATTTTTTAATTTCATAGCACATGAATCTCAACAATGTAAAGTAACCCAACCAACATGTTGGCATCCTGCTAGGTGCTCTTCCTTCTAGGTAGCTCCAATGGTAGGCCTCAAACAATGACACATAACATAGATGTTTATGCAACACTTTTGTGTCCCAAAGGTCATACATAAAAAAATTTTGATGTAGAAGTTAGGAATTTTTTGTGTTGATGAGTTTGATTCAATTTTTTTTCCCTTTTTAATAATTACCTAGATATGCAAGAGCATGGTGATGGATGCATGCTGAGGATGATCCATGATCATAGACAATGCACTTTAGTTGATGAGGAGGGTCACCTTCAATGGGTAGGCCTATGGTGGGCTTACACTATGTCTTAGATGCTTTATCATGATAGCATGCTCATGGCACTAATGGAGTAGTGGGATTCAACGACCTCCACTTTTCATATCTTGATGGGGAAGATGATCATCACCTTAGAGCATGTCTACAAGATTATTTTCCTCCCTATATATGGATGATGAGTGGCACTAGATGAGACACACTCAACCTTAGAGAAATTTGAGGGCATCAAGTACTATGCAGAGCATATAAAACCTAGCAATGGGATTGTCCATGTTTGTATTCACTAGTTTGTGCATGGTCATGTAGTGGTTCCTTTGATGTAGAGGGTGGTGGTGATTACAATCATCATATAGGTAACCATGGATGGATGGGGCTCCCACATTCATGAGGGCCTCAACAATACTATTGAGGCGATGAAGGAGCAACATAATGTCTTTGAATGGTGTCATAACATGCTAGCACACCTATAAAAAGAGTTGGTAAGGTTCATGCACTATGAGTATGTGAGTCTCACTTCTTGCACACTTTAATAGCTATGGGTGTTCACTCACATCACTTGTACCCAATTAGCTAGGTATCCTTGAGGGACAGGCCTTGATACACCGATAGCCAATGGTTATGATTTAGTATGCCAATGGAGGTACAAAGACCTCCAATTTCAAAGATTATAGTTTGATACTCTATAGCTAGACTAGATCAGACGGTGACCCTACATAAGTATGTAGTGGGTAGATGACCATTGGAAACTCCAAATCATTTAGCACAAGTGATTTTTTCTTGGTCACATTGATTTGCGATTATGCCCTATTATTGGTACTAGGTCATGTGATAGTTTGGTATTGTATAGACCATTTTACCGATAACACCATCATATGTGTGAGAATTTAGGAGTGTTGTGAAGATGGGAATTCATCGACGTCATTTTGAGTGATGACAAGGCTAACAACCAAGGTTAGTCTTTGATGTTTCCCATGGATGATGTAGGGTTCATGGTTGGTTTTGGACCCAGAGGCTTTAGAATGGTCCTACTCTAGTTTCCCCAGTAGATGACCCTAGAGGTGATGTTGGTGCCTAGGAGCATGTGTTAGTGTAATTAATTATTTATTACACTAGCATAAGTTAACTTAGGTTTTAATTAATCATATTAGTCCTAAGTTGCATTTAATCATTTAATAAAGTTGTTGAGATAAGATTCCCTTCTAGAAGATGAGTTGTCTTTTCTAGAACTTATCTCCATCTTGTTATCATTCCCTAGGTAGTTGGTTAGGGTTTCTTGTTGTCACATGAAGTGTGATTTGAACACTTGGCAACATCCTTTTCATTCTAGGTTTAGCACTTGCCTATATAATCAGCCATATGTACTCTTTGTAATACATTAACCCATCTATCAATCAATCAATACTTTCTTTGTGGTTGAATATTTCTTCAAACCCTTGTTTGTTTTCTCCATCCATTCTCTTCCTTGTGAAAGGTATCTATTTGCATGCAGGTGATCTTGGAGTCTGAAGTTGGTTTTTACAACTTCTACAACATGCACCTCTAGTAGGAGGAGGAGAAGGAGGTGGTGACGATGAGCAAGAGGGAGAGGTAGTGATGTAGAGACCAAGGTTGTAGTGGAGGCTCTCATCCCCTCTGAGTGTCATCAGAATTTTAGTTGCACCACCACCACCTAAAAAAGTCATTATCCTTACCACAAAAATATCAATAATAATGGATGTAGGAGGAACAAGAGGCATAGGTGCTAATTTCACTCCTCCCTCTGATCCACACTACTAGGCTAGGGACTCAGGTATAAGAGTCACTTATGTTATTTATTCTTTAGTACTTTCAATTTCATCTCATTTATATATATGTATACATTTTTTGATATATCATATGGTGTTGATGGGTCTACTATTCTTTGGATGGAATGGGCACATAAGAGTTGATCACATTCATTGCATGGTGTATTTAAGAGGTGGCCATGACCATTCTAGTCCAAAGGAGTATCTCGGATGCCTATAGGATAGCTTCTATAGGGTTATATTCTAAAAATTTTGGGCTTGTGGTATTTCTCAAGATAGCATGTACAAAGAGGTGTGGGTGGAGGTAGTGTAAAGAATTGTGGATGTCACTTCCCTCACTAGATAGAGGGACATTAGTTGGTAGAGCTGTAAATCATGCTCACCAATAGATATTTGGAAAGGATAAGAGTAGAGAGTTTCCATAGGGTACATGACAATCTTCAGAGCCAACTCAATGACCTCAATGCATATGGAGTAGCCATGAGACTAGCGATTGATCAATAGTTGCGAGAGGACTTGAGGAAAGTGGAGCTAGAGATATTTGAGTTGGATGATGAGATCAAAGTATTGCAAGTGAGCATGCTATTCTCTTGATCTCATATATCTCACTATATCACTTCCTTCTAGCCCCAACCATGCTCAACACCAAGACCAGAGGACTCGGGGATCCACACACCCAAAGCCTAGATGTCGATTTTGTAATACCAATTTTGTACCAATGATATTACATTTTATAGAAATTTACATATATAGAGTCATGACTATTGTTTTATGATAGCAGTGTGATACATGTGCATGATATACATTCAATATTTATATATATGTGTATGATTTTACTTTCATGTATGATTATGTGATGGATGTTATACTTATGGATGTATGTTTAGATTAGATTCTTTCATGATTTAATAAACACACATGGATGTATGTTAATTAAATACAATGATAATCTAATTGCCTAACAAAAATATGTAATTAAATACAATGCATGGGTACATAACATAATAGAACACATGTATGTATGTGTTTCTTAATTAAAGAAGTTAACCCCACACACATACACATGTTGACATCATAACACAAAATGTAACAATGTGTTAATGAGTCAATGTTATAATATGGTACACTACAATTTGTGAGAGATGAGCATGTTACACACATGACATAAAGACACTATGCATAGTATTGATGAAGATGTATTGTATTGATAGGTCCTTTTAGAGGAATTCCATCCATAGAGGAAAATCCATAAGCACTAGAACCATACAAAAATATGACAATGTAAGGGCCTAACCTATTAGGACTAAAATTTCCCTTCAAATTAGGTGACACATTTATATTTCTCTAATTATCATAGAGAACTAGGTCACATACCTTAAATGACCTAGGGAGAAAACCTTGATTATAGTGTTTAAAAACTGATCATTGATAAGATTTAAAGTGGTTGAGGGCCTATAATTGGTGCTCATTTAGCAACTCAAGATGATGCAAATGATTAGCATAGTAAGTTTCATCATCAATTAACTCTTTAATGTAAACTTGCAAAGATGGAATTTCCAACTCTAAAGGCATGATGACCTCGGTGCCATACACAAGGTTGTATGTTTTTGTTCTTGTCATTATATGAAGACTCATGTGATAAGCCAAAAAATCATATTTTAATTGAGTGTGCCAATCTTTAACATGATTTTTTACTGTTTCTCAAAGATGAGATCTCTTGGTGTAATTAATATTTAATTACACTTGCATAAATTTACTTAGGTTTTGCTTAGGTAATAATTACTTTACTTAATTAATAAGATTTATTTAGTTGAACTATTTTTAGGTCAACATTAGGGTTGCATACTTTGCTTTTATAAAGAAAATCATCTCATTGTAATATTGAATTCCTGAATAATATTTTTTTGCACATTGACATGCAAAGCTCTGCTTTTTTATGTTTTCTCTTCTATGGAAAGTGTTTAGGTTTGCATGTCTGATCTAGGGTTTCTAACATGGTATCAGAGCCTTGACATGCAACCCCTTCTCAAATTCTGGAGAAATTCATTGTAGAGTTCATTCAGGGTTCCTCGAGGGTATCATGCCTTGAATTTATTTTGCAGGTCCTTGAACTCAGATGTTGTTGTTTTCACTTCGGAGGGTATATCTTTTGACTCGGTAATCCTTTTTTCACCATTCTTGCAGAATTGGAAAGCTGGTTCAATCCTCTACATAGATCTAAGGTCTATTTTAATTTTATTTTTATGCATGTTTAGGCATTCTCTCCTTTTGTAGTCATTGGGGATTGTAATAAATGAACTAATATAAAGTTCCATTAGGGGGGTTTCTTGCATAATAATCTTCATCATGTTTTGATGGAAACTCACATGGGTTGTAATCTGGTTTCTTAGTTTCTTTTAGCCATATTTTTGTCTTAGCTTGACACATACCAGATTCATTTTGGTTCACACTTTAGATTGAGAGCCTATGGTTAGTGATCCGCATCGGATCCATCTCAGTTTGGGGGCCACTAAATTTGTGGTTATTGTTCCTGAGTTTGTATGGTACTTTTTCCCATGGACGAGTTTCAGTCTTAGTTTGGCATCGGCATCAGGATTCACGGCTTCCAGATTCTATCATCATCATATCATCTACTGTTGCTCTATGGATTCCAGGGTTGTTCCAGTTTGGAGTGTTCGAGTGTTCCGTGGCATCGGGTTTGCTGTCACATTATTATGATTCCAATATGGTTTCTTGTAGACAGAAGTATCTTTCCTTGCATGCCAGATTGTGGTTCCAGTGTTACTCTATAGTGTTCTTCCAGTGCTTCTTTGCAGCAGTCATCTCATTGTAGGGGGGGTTGTCCCATTGGGTTTTCCTTCTCTACCTCATTATTGCATTTGTACATGGGTACATGATCAGGCCTTGTTGTCGGGACCCATTCATCTTAGTTTTAGGTGCATGCTTTTTTAGTCTCCCTAAGTTGCACTTATGGGGGGGTGTTGGTGTAATTAATATTTAATTACACTTGCATAACTTTACTTAGGTTTTTCTTAGGTAATAATTAGTTTACTTAATTAATAAGTAAGCTTTATTTAGTTGAACTATTTTTAGGTCAACATTAGGGTTGCATACTTTGCTTTTATAAAGCAAATCATCTCATTGTAATATTGAATTCCTGAATAATATTTTTTTGCACATTGACATGCAAAGCTCTGCTTTTTTATGTTTTCTCTTCTATGGAAGGTGTTTAGGTTTGCATGTCTGATCTAGGGTTTCTAACAAGATCAAGAGTTTTATTGGATGCTTCAACTTGGCTATTAGAGAGGATATTATTGTGTAGACAATCGATGCTCAATATGAAGCTTCTCTAGGAATTGCTTCACCTCTTTGTTCTTAAATGGAGTACCATTATCAGATACAAGGATAGAAGGGAATTTCAAGTGAGCAATGATATTTTTCAGAAGGAATTTGTATATGGCTTGAACATTCATGGACCAAAGTGGAATAGATTTGACCTATTTTGTAAATTAATCTGTAGAGGTGATGATAAAACCATGTCCTTTAGAAGAAGGAGGTGATATTTTTCCAATAATATCCAACCCCCACCTCCACTTTGTGAATGAACAAAGAGAAGTTTGGTTATGAAGTTCCTGAGTAGGACTATGATTAAGATGACTATGTTGATGACATTGCGAACATTTCTTGACAAATTCAAAGCTGTCTTTCTTCATTTTCTTCCAAAAGTATCCCATGAGAATCAACTTTAACACAAGGTATTTACCACCAAAATGTCCACCCCTAGAGCCTAATTGGGATTTTTTAAGGGAAGGGGTTTTTTCTACTTTAGTGAGACACCGAAGAAGGAAACCATCATAATAATTTTGATAAAGAGCATCTAACAACACAACAAATCAGACTACAAGTTTTTCTATCTGAATGTGACCATTTTTGGTCACATCTTTGGGAAAAATTCCAATCTTTAGATAATTGTAAATGTTAGAATATGATTCCTCTAAGTCCCCATGATTACACATGAGAGAATCATATTCAATTTGATCAAAGATAGTGTGAGAGTGAAGAATATGAAATAAAAAATTGTATTCTTCTATATCCTTTTCCAAATAAATAAGGGATCCAACACTCACCATGGCATCTGCATGTCAATTTTCTCTCGTAAGAATACTATCTATAGTAAAAAGGGAGAAGAGATCAAGCAAGGATAAGGCCAAATCCCAATACTGAGATTGATTATCCTACTTTTCTTGGTACATCCATTTGATTTCATTTACAATGTGTTCACAATCACCATTTATGTGAATATATTTAATGTCTAATGCAATTGTGGAACACAAGCTAATGAAAAGGTCTTTGTACTCAACAATATTACTTGTACAATGGAATTCCAATCAAAAGTATAGAGGTTCTCACTTACCCTTGGGTGAGATGAAACTATCCCCACTCTAGAGCCAACTTGACATCTTGATTCATCAAAATATATCTCCCATATAGGCTCATGATAAGTTGCAAAAAGTTCTTAATCTAGAAATACATCCAAATTAGTGAAAGAGTGAGATGAGGGATCTTCCATCAATTGATCAAAAATAACTTGACCCTTAATGTATTTTTCAATTAGAAACTTGATGTCAAACTTAGAAAGTAATATTATCCATTTTTCCAATTTCCTAGCAAGATCGGTTGTAGTGAATAGATGCTTTAGAAACTTTTTACAATGACATGATTTTCAGCATGAAGAAGATAATGTCTTAAATTTTGCATTACAAATATGAGAGCTATACATTCTCTCTCCATGGAAAATTAATGATTTTCATAATCAACAGTAACATGGCTAATATAGTAGACCACACTTTATTTGCTATCATCATCATACTGGGCCAACAAAGCTACTAAGGCATGATCTGACACACTAAGATAAAGTAGAAAGGGTCTATCTTGCATAGTTCATATCAAGATAGGAGGATAGGTCAAATAACTTTTGATTAACTAAAAAGCTTTCTCACTCATCATCCCATTGGAAATGAACATATTTATTCAGTAAACATGTAAAAGGAAGGGTGTGATCAACCAACTGAGATATACATATTGTCTAAATCTTCCCCTATAGACTACGTGGTTGAGAGATGTTTTTGGGTGGAGGCATGTTAATGATAATTTCAATCTTATCTGTGGTAACCTTTATTCCACGATGGGAAACTATGAATCCCAAAAAAAAAAAACATAAATGCTGAAAGCATACTTAAGAGGATTTAGTCTCATCTTATAGAATCGAAGCCTTTTAAAAATAAGAGATCTTTTCTACATGATCCAGATGATTCATAGACTTATCCAAGATTTCATCAACACAATCTTCTAGAGTTTTGTGAATGAAATCATGAAAGATTAAATTCATCACCCATTGGTAAGTTGTGCCTTCACTCTTTAACCCAAATGACATAAATGCATACAATAAAGTATCTCATGAGATAGTAAATGTTGTCTTATATAGAGTTTTTGGGTTAATGTGAATCTAATTATATCTAGAAAATACATCCATGATGGACAAAAAGGCATGCCTTATGGTCAATTTTACAATCATATAAATATTAGGAAATAGAAAATCATCTTTAAGAGAATCTATATTAAGATCATGAAAGTCAATGCAAATGTGAATACAACCATCAAGCTTGCTAACAACAATGATATTTGATATCAAAGGAAATAACTGATAGGATGGATAAATCCTACTTTTAGTAGCTTCTCTATCTCAGTCTTAATCAACATGACCTTGAGATTCATCTTTTTGGATCTTTTGTTAATAGGCTTGGTATTAGGATCCAAGATGACATTGTGAACTACCATGAGCTCATCAATATTAGGCATATACTCATGTGACCAAGTGAAGATATCAAGATGAGAATGCAAAAATATAGAATATTTCTTAGACTCTTCTAGAGAAAGGCACATCCCAATATTAATTACCTTTGAGAAGATTTAAGATACATCGAAATATCAGTAGTATCCCTTTTAAGGAGACAAATATGGTCTATAAGATGGGGAATAGGAACATCATCATCGACATCAAATAAAGGAGCCTCCCCATCCACACTCAAAATAGATTCTCCAATGTATTCTTGTTTATGCAAGTGATATGATAATCACCATTTGTTGTGAAAGGAAGGCAGGTAAGAGTAGATACCTAAGAATTCTTCCATTTCTTCCTTCAAAGAAAAATCTAAGGGAAATTCATCAGGTTATACTTTACTCTCAATCAGTTCAGGATGAACTAGATCAAGTGGCTCAATGGAAATCATGTTAACTCTCCACCATAGTTTCTATATAGATTATTCAAGAGAGTAACCCATCCCCAAGTTACGCTTTCAAGGCATCACTTGGATAGAGAAATGGATCCCTTATTTAATATTCCCACAACCTTTATGGTTATAACCATATTTATAGAGTAGTTCATAACTAGGGTCATATAATGTTTGAAAATCCTAAGAGGAAGGTGGATCCACATAGAGAATTTCATTAAACCAATGAGTATCAAACATGTCTAGAAGATCACAATCATCCTTCTTGCTAGAACTACAAACATTAACTTCCTTAGTAGAAGCATGATTATCTTCCTCAATTGGAGTGTAATCATTTTCCTTGATAGGATCTCAATTATCCTACACAATGATAAGATGATTAGCCTTCTTATCAGACATCTATGAGACTAATGGAAGGTCAAGGTGGATAGGGTAAACTTTATATTCTTTAATGAATAAATCACAAAATTATATGGACCCCCAATCCTTACCAATACATGCATCCAAAAAATAAGTGGAAGGGGAGGACATGGGATTATTTACTTCATATTGTTCTTCAAGGAGTTTTTCCTTAGGTTCATCCTTGAAGGAAAGCACCACTAAAGAGCATGCCAATGCATCAAAATATAACAATGGAATACAATTCTTAAGAGTGGAAACAACCGATGCTCGACCAATAGATACCATCTAACAAAGAAGTACAACCTTGGGGTCAATAATGATTGTAATAACTTCATTATTATCAACAAATTTTATATGATGTAAGGTAGAGGTTGAAGCCCCCAAAGCTTGAATCCAAGGTCCTCCCAAAAGAATGTTGTAAGGTAAAGGGATGACCATCACATATACAAAACTAGGTACCATAATAGGTCTTAGTCTTAGAGGCAATATTATCATGCCTAGGGATTGACAACCAACATTATCGAATACATGAATGCACAAAGAAGAAGAAACTAAAGAAGAAAAGGAAATATTGATGCTAGGTAATAAATCCATGCCACATGTTGAGACCTAAACTGGTTTCAATGAGAGCACATCTAATATAAATCTTATTAATGTTAACTATAGTCATCAAAGTGTCTACTTGCTTCTGCACATCTGAGGGAAAGATTTCTTGTAGATAGAATGTAATATTTGATAAATCTATATGAATATGATCCATAAACACATTAACATCCATTATCCTTGTTGAAGAAGGCAATATAATATTTTACAAGGCTTCTTTAAGTATACCTTGATAAACTAGAGTAGACTAAATTGAATCCCATAGTGTGATCGTAGTGGGAGTAATATGGAGTTTCTTGAATAGATCGCAATCACTAGGTGGTTTAGTCATGTTTTTAGGTGCTGAAGGAAGAATTGGTTGAGAAGCTGGTAAATAAGTAGGAACTTAAGTAGGATGGGAAGTAGGTTGATCCAAATTTTGTTGATTTCTTCTAGTGTTAGATTCCCTACAACATTACAATAAATTGATGCTTTTAAGAATCTCGTGTAATTTTTTGATGAGACATTAGAGAATAGAACCCCATGAATAGAATAAATAATGTTAGAATGGATAGCCAAAGTCAAGTAAGTTATGGGTCTCCTATGCCTTTAAGGGGCCACAAAAACAATCACCACATTCATAGACTCCTTGACTTGCAAAGATCAAGGAGATGCTTGTGATGAATATGTTAATTCAAGATATCTACACATAGGAGAAGATACCTTTAATAAATCATCCTTGGAATCCTCTAACATATAATAATCATGCTTAGAAAAATATCTAACATGTTTCATGTCCGATTCACCAAAAATGTTGAAGAGGATTTATTGCTCATGAGTCTCTTGATTACCAAGAGAGTCCCAAGGAATGAACTACCATAAAATACCTTAGACTACCTAATGAGCTGAATAATATGAAATATATTGCAAGAACTAGATCAAAAGCAGAGTTTCATGAGTGATAATAGCAAGACAACTTCGGGGACTAAAAGAGTAGATCATTGAGATTTCTGAGACAAAAGTTCTTTGCCAAAGAAAAAAAATGTGGGAGTGGGATGTTAGTATGCCACACTGGAGTGATAGATATGCATTTGCATCATGTATAAACAAAATACTAAGCCTTCAAACAAAACTTCAAAGGATCTTCTAAATGTTATATATTTTATGTCTGTTTAACCTATTGAATTAATGGAATGCGAAAGTGTAGATAAATGAAAGGGAGGGAAAATAACTCACTCATACAAGATATTTTTCTTTGAATCCTCTTGAAATTCTCCATAGAAACAACCTTTAGACAAGGAAAACAAGGAAAAATGTTGGGGCAGTTTTGGGGATTTTCACTGTCCAACCCTTTTTTGGTGTTCCCACCTCCACAACCCCCTAGATAGATAAAAATATTAATAGAAAAAAATTGAAGTAGACACAAGAGTGAAAAGAGTAAACCATACTTGAGAGGAGAACCTGTATCATGAAATAGAGACAAAAAGTGATAAAAGCAAACCCCACTCAAAGAGGTGAACCCATATCATGAGATAAATATGCAATAGATAATGTGCTATCAAATAGACAAAAATAAAGAGAGAATTACCAATAGTTGGTTTATTTCTCTTGGCTTGATAGAAATAATTTTAAGTTCTTGCAAGAGAGCTTTGGCTATTAGAGAGACTTCATTCCAATAAATTTTCACCATAGAAATGAGATGGAGAAGGGAAGAGCACAAGAAGCCATTTAGAATGATAGAATGATAAAATGAATGAGAATGTGAGTGAAATGAAAGGATTTTATTCAACTACATGGGTGATAGAGACGTTATTCTAAGAATTATACCATAGAGAGATGTGTCATGGGTAAACGATTCCAAGATTCCTTATTTGAACTCATGAAAGTATGGGGATGCTAGTGCACCGCACAAAATTTTTCATGGTGTGCATGCGTCCAACTCCATGTTTCATGAGAAACAAGGTGGTGGAATTTTTTTGCTTTATCATTTTCCCTTATGGAGTTAAAATTACAAAATTGTGAATCATAAGATTCTTATTATAAATGTGGCTAGGCACCATAAATACAAGGGTCAAATGCACAAATGTAAAATTTCCACGTGGCATAATTTTATGAAATTACATAAGGGCTCCAAGAACTACTCAATCCCCTTCAAATAATATAGGATGGTCAAGAACAATGAAAATTTTATTATTGTTTTTTTTTAATCTATTGCTAAGATAAGTTATTTTATGTGTACCATCTATTCATCAAAATTTCGTATAATCCAATGATATGTGACGATTTAAGGCAAGGTTGGAATTTTATGCCATGTATCACCATTTGTTAGAATTGTCTATATGGCAATATTTTTTAGGATTTATAATATGTAGGTCATAGTAGGCCCCATAGTTGTCCTAGTATGACTAAAATTAGGCTTCATGACCATATGGTGTTCCCTATAGATTTTATGAAGAAAGGGGTGATTCTTGTAGTAGGATTCCATGTACACCATCCAATCATCCTTGATGGAATTTATCTAATGACCTATGTAGAAAAAGAGTCACACCCAACATTCCTTGGCCTACATACACCACTACAACATAATTATTTGGCCCATGACTCCACAATGGTTATTTTCCTAATTATAATACCAAGCTATATAATATTACATTCTCAATGACTACATCTATGGAAATACTTCATAAATAGGATTTTTCCCAGGTAGTGTAATTTATTGCTATAGCTACTCAAACATTCTCTCCACAATCCAAGACCTATCAATAAATTATTAGGTCAATTGACAGATTAATGTAATGTATTGTTATTGTGATGTATAAGAAATATCCTCACATTTCTTTCATCTTTATGATTTGAAACACATGAATTGTCACATCTCATATTGAATTCTACCCCTTTGAGAGATGGTTAAACTTTATGCTCATGATGGGTTTATTTACATTGACATTTTTTAATACTATTTCATTTTAATATTGTGAATGTCCTGTTTCTTTTTGTACTTACTCAAGCCTAAGAAAATCCCTTCATCTTGAAATCGTTTCCCTTCTTAGATCATGATTTTTTTTAGTATGCATCTTTATACATCTTATGAGATCACTATCTTGAACAAGACTACCATTTCTTATTACATTCAAGAGAATTATTAAAAATTAGTAAAAATTCTTTTATCATTTAAGTATTTAGTTCATCAACAATTCATCACAAATTACAAAGACATTATGCATAGACTGCCTATCACTTCATAAGTAACGATCACTATAGGATCTTCCTCTATACCATTCAATTTAGTAAATCTCACATTGCAATATCTCCACCCTCCAATAATATTCTTAATTATATGATTTCCTTCCTTTGAGTCTTTGCATAATCAGAGGGCTAGCATCCTCTATCTTGATATATCTAATTTAATGATCAAAACCTTAACCTCTAAATGATAATGGATTTTGATAGGGGTTAGGAGCAAATTTGGAATGCTCCTCTTGGCATTAAACCAATATCTCAATTAAATTTTCAAAGAGACCCTTGTTACTCCTTTATAACTTTTGTACTACTAGCCACTAATCTATGAATTCTCAAAATAAATATTTTTGGGAAAACATAATAAACTTTGTCAATTCTCCTATATATAGTGGCATGTTTTCTATTTTAGTGTTTTAGAGATTTTATTACATAGTATCATTTACACTATGCTCTATATTTCACTAAGACACTCTTTTTCAGTTTTCAACTTAATGGGAAGTGTGTATGCTACATTTTCCATTTTCTAATTACAAATCAAGTGCATAAAATGTGGGCCTAATCCAATCTACTAAATCAATAAGAGGTAATATTACAATCTCTATAGCCTCAAATAATCTAAACAAACAAATAAGGACTATTATCATCATGATTTGTATATCCAACATAATCAATAGAAAATAATCATGTTCCTTACTCAATATTTCATGACTATTATCATCATGATTTGTATATCCAACATACTCAATAGAAAATAATCATGTTCCTTACTCAATATTTGATAGCTTGCATCAAAAAGAGCATCATTATATCCTAATAAAAAATGAAAATCATAGGAATAGGATCAACACCATTAACACAAGTAATGGATACAAAATAGTTCTATTTGGGAATTAGATTAAACTCTTCAATCATTTCAATAAGTGACCACTTATCAAATACACCAAATAGTAGTACAAGGAAACTCAAATTGTTAGGGAAATAAAACCTAGACACTATTGCCCTAATGGATACAAGATTGAAAATGTAGAGGAATGACATTATTTTAATGTGTACTTGACATTTAAATACACAAAAAATAGATTGAAACATGTAATATGTGTTATTTTATACTTTGAATAAGGGCTTGTTGTTCTCCTTGTATTGTTTCAACAAAATTCTCTACATTATGAGAGCCTTGTCATGTTGTAAAATCTCTATTGGTCCATGAAATATAATAGCCTTGGGAATATTCTAAATGGATAACATTTCTCTTGGCTCTTCTTTGATCCTATTTCTAATTAGTATTCTCACATTCTCTCAATTGTTAACTTTTTGAAGCTATTAATATTTAACTTGTATGTGAAGGCTCTCATTCAACCTATTTCATTCATGGAGGATTACGATTCACCAAAATTTCTCATCTTCAATACTTGGAAGTGATTTTATTTGTGTGCACCTGATCAAATCTCTATTTTTTGTTAATTTTCTCCATTCTTTTTATTATTGTTAACAACTTTGATATTTTGGATTGTTCTCATTGTTTCATTGTTATTATTATGTTTCATCTTGATTATCATAACTTATCTTATTTTAGTTTTCTAAAAATAATGAAAATATGTTGTAGGTTGATGAAGAAGAATATTTTTTAACAAATCAAATTATTTAGTGATATCTTGTTTACCCTTCATCTTGTCTTCATTTTTAGTTATTTTCTTCAACAAATTTATTTATCATAATATTATCAAGTATTACTTTTAGTATTGTTTTTTCCATTATCTTTTCTTTTTTTATCTTCATTTTTGTAGATAGCTCATAGTTCATATTCTAGATTCCTCAATTATTGTATTGAAAATGTGATTTCAATATTTTTATATTATGCAATTTTTACTTAATTTAAGTCCTTGTAATTGTGAATTTATTTGTTCACTTTCCATTGGTTTCATCTTGTATGCAGTCTTATTTATTAATATATCCCTTGGTATCATATCAATGCAATTGTAAATTATTATCTTGAGTAGAATTATATAATATGATACTTCCAACAAGGTATTTTATTTGTAATCCAATAATTTTCTTCACCTCTATTGGTAGCTCTTCGTCTGTAAAATTTTCCTTCTCTTATATAGGTTTACATATGAGTTCATGGACCATCCCTTCCATTCTCACAACATTGATAAATTACTTCCAAAAGGATGTGTTACACATTCATATGCATGATATGTCAGTGTATGTCAACTTTGTAAGATCTAGTTTGTAAAATTTATTAAAAAAAGGTAGGCTATCAATGCAATGACTATCAAAAATGAAAGTGTGATCATGGAATCTAAAATTTTAACATCATTTGAATGGAATAAACATTATCATACCTTATGAAGTTGACTATCCAAAAAGAAACAAAAAATTGTACTGGAAAATAATACATTTAGGTTCATGGTCCATCCTCTCCATTCTTAAATTATTGAGAAACTACTTTCAAAAATGGAATGCTACATGTATCCATATGCATGATATGACATTGTACCTCAACTTTGTATGATCTAGTTTATAAAAATTATAGTGTACTATTCTTTTATTATCAACCAATGGAAACCTTTTATGGGTTTAGATGCATGCATTACCATTTTTCAACATTTCTTAAGGACACTCTTTTCACAAAAAACAAGACTAGAAATGCAATGAATACCAACAATGAAGGTGTGATCATGAAATCTCAAACTGGGCTCAAAGAATATGAAATTATTCATACAAAAACATAGTCACCAAGACTCATTACTCTCTAGGTTGAAAGTAGCCCTACTTCTCTTTCCTTTTTCATGGTTATACTCATTATATTTTTTTTCTCAACCTTAACATTTTCCATTATTCTTAGATTTTTATGAATTGCCTCTTCATAGACCTATCAATCTATCATTTGTTCACAACTATCCTTTACTTCTTGAGTATTGGTTAGTATATATTTTTTCCTAATAAAGCCTACTTTGATGGAATCCCTTTTACATTTATGTCATTTACCTTAGCAAGAACCAAGTTTCCTATTTCCATATTGCAACCTTTGACTATTACTTTATCACTATCATTAACCATTTTCATGAGGTAAGTGGTCGTCCTTAGTTTGGTATGTCTTGAAAATTGTACCCTCATGGTACATTTTTCATTTATGATTGTCAACCCAACATGAAACCTCACTATCCTTCTTAATGGACTACCCCTATAGATCCATTCATTATATCCTTATCATGCTCTAAATTCTTTGGTATTTGGGACTATCCGCTTCCTTAACTACCACTATTGTCCTACCCTACAAATCAAGAATGTTATGGAAATGATCCATCCAAGATAATACATTGTGTTCATTATAGAGCTACCATTATAATTATCTAGTTTATGTTTAGGATCACTCAAAGGCCCTTTATTTACATTTGAAGTTACCTTTAGATGATTGAACCTTTTTATTTCAATATAATTTCCAACATGTTTGTTACTTTAATCATTTTCCAAAAAGAAACTAAACTTGTATTGGTAAATATTGTATTTAGTTATGTTTGATAAGGTTGACGATCATGTTCATCAATTAAAGTGACTATCCATTTTCAATTCAACAATTATCTTGGTGTAAATTTAAAGTTTCTAGATCAATTTTGATTATATGAGGTAATATTTTCATATTTATATAACTCAGATATTTACCAAGATTTTTTATTTAAATTTAAAATTTTCTTCTTGTCATCTTCTCACACTGTTGAATTGCAATAATTTTCATTTTCATTTGATATGTTTGTATTGGTGAGAATTACTTCATTTTGTTCTTTTTGTGTTTGTGAATGTGTAAAATTCATTGTCATACCAAGGAAACAAGCAAACTCTCTAACACTAAATGAGCATGAAGCCAAAAATGCAAAGAAAAGATCATTTATGAGGAAACTTCATAAAGAAAGGAAATTGAAGGGTATGTGTAGGATCATGATGGGCCAAAAAGTGCCGATATGTAAGTGATATGATGGATCCTATGGCTAACGATTTTTTTTTTACCCAAAATTGATGAAACGAAAAGGATTTTTAAAGGAGATTCTTAACTTTTCACCAATATAAATTATTCTTTACTTTGAATTTAATAACTAATTATTATTCATTTTCTATTTGAATTATGACTAAAGTCCTGATTGATAGGCTGATTGAAAAACATCTATAGCTTTCAAAAGGTATCACATTTTTTGAATCTGAAACACATGTCACATTCTATGCTTCACATAATATAGAATTTAAAAAAAAAAATGAATTTCATGAAGTTTTGACCAAGTTAAGGTGGTTAGACATACGAGATTTTATATTTTTTTAAAGTTGTAATAAAAAAATCATAATTAATTATTTACTTGGAATTTTTTTTTTGAAAAATATGCATCACATCGGGACATGAGTCTTCTACTTATATATAAAATCTTATAAAAAATAATTATCATTTTATTGTGGTTAGGGTGGTCAGATAGACACCTACTTCTTATTTTTTCCCTGAAATTTAAGTACTACTGCATTGAAATTTCAATTTTTTACCAAATATATTTAAAAAATAAAAAATAAACCTAGTATTTTAGAAACTACATTAAATTTTCAACATATTCTATTCTTACATATTTTTGAAATAATATAGTTAACTTATTCAAATTTTTACATCAAGTTGCCTAACTCTGATTTTTTAAAATTTTATTGCCACTTAAGGGCTTATTTTTTCGATGATGATCCTGCACATTCCCTAAACCCCATAGAAGAATAAATGTCATTGTAATGTAAGAGAGATTTTGAATTTCCATCACAAAGCCAACAAATGCAAAAACTTTATGCAATGAGAAAAATGAATCCTAAAGTTGGGGGCACATCATCTACCACAAGTGAATTTCAAGGCACACCATCTACAATATGTCAAGTTCAAATTGCATAAGAAATAACATCTATACTTGAAGGCACACCATCTACAACATGTCATGTTGAAATTAAATTAGAAAATACATCTCAAGTTTGAGACACTCCACCTCCCATATCTCAAGTTGAAGGTATAACATCTTTTACTTGTTAATTTATAGGTACATCATAATTTGCATATTTGTTTAAAGGTATGCCATCTATACTCAATGTTGTTGACATTCCTAATGTTGAGGAAACTCTACCTTGAGAAAATCTCCTAAAGTTTTTCATAGAAATCCTAAATATTTGATTGATATTGATGCTAATATTTTGAAACCCATAGTTGATAAGATTCCAAAGTATACTTTCTAAAGATATGCCAAGAAGACATGGAGATTATTTTTTGAGAAGATAAATGGTATTAGAAGATATAACTATTTGTTGAAATGATGAGGCAAATAAAATTTAGTCCCATCATGATGATTCTTGGGATATAAAAATCAAATGACTCGAGTGAGAAATGAATTGTGAAGAATTTAATGAGTGCATATGAGAGTGTATGTTCTACCTCACACACAAATGATAATAATGTCACCTAATGTGCCATGACATCAACATTGTTAAGAAATTAAATAAGGAAAAATATGATCCTTTCAAAGAAAAGTAAAAAAATGAAAGTATTTAGATCATCTCTAATGAGAGCCAAACTAAGGTGTGAAAGAGTGGAGGATCAAAATAACAATTAATTATGGGAATTTTCGGGTATATTACCACAAAAAGATAAAGCAATTGTTCAAGCCAGGAGATACTTAATAAAAGTGAAATTAAGAAAATTGTCACTCTATATTTTGGGATATAGAATCGCCATTTTCCTTCAAGTCTCATTCAATGAACCCTTAGAGATCTCAATCTAGGGATGAAAATGAGGGAAAGAGATCTGCAATAAGGTATCCTAGGGGTGTGATTAAAGACTAAAATGGGGTTCACCTCCAAGCAAGGGCTTGGAAAGAAATAAATGTAATGATATGAAAACCTAACTATGCAACTCAAAATATGAAACTAAAAATTAGAACACTAAACTGAAAAAGGACAAAGGTGAACCTGGAAAATTGAAGAGGCTTAGAAAAAGGTTTGAAATCCTAAAAATTTGAATTTTAAAGCACACTTGGAGTCATATTCCAAGTTGGACGATTTAGTCCTAGTTTAGGGTTTCTAGGCAGAAATTAGAATTTCATAGTGACAAGTCAAAATCCTCCAAAATTTAGGAAAAGTGCTATACAAAGAATTCATATGCGACAAGTGGCATATTAGTCCCATTCTATTTTTTTGAAAAATTAATATTTGAACTTGTTCTCCTAGCTCTTCTCTTCCTTTCAATTTTTTTTTCCGGATTGGAACCTCCTAAAAACCTACAAAACATAATATTGTATTGATTTTCTTATGGGGGTTTTTCCTCGGTCAAACCCCTAGTTTGGTACTTAAACCTTGATAGAAATAATAGATCTTGAAAGTAAAAATGAGTGCATATCCTAATCTTAAGTGTATCTAAGATTAGGAGATATTAAATGCAATGAAACCCTATTCTAATGTGCTAGAATAAGATGCATGAATGAAACATAGAGATGATGACTGACTTTGGGAGATCTCTAATCACCCTAAAAATCCATAATAATGCATGTACCTACCTCTAGGTAAAAAGTTGAGTGACAATGGAGGATGTTATCACTAAGGAAATAAGTCATTAGGCTTGGTTCAATGGCTAGTTGCATCTCTCCAACCTAGAATCCATCATGATTCTCCATAGGGAACCATATTCAATCCCTGGAAATGTTAGATCTTGAATTGAAAGTGAGCTTGAAGAACTACAAAAACACTATAATGTTGCCCCAAGACTTAAATTGTATGTGCTCCTTGCTATTAGAGGCTCTTGTGGAAGTATAGTTGAGTTCTCAAGTTGATACTATGAATGATTAGGTAAAATAATGATTTAAAACCCTATTTATATAGTAACTTCATCTAATTTACTATTTATTAGATCCCAAATGCCAACATCAACCAAAAATTTGAATTAAAAATCTTAATTTCCCACTCAAACCCTAAAAAGGGGCCACTAGGTACTGATACACCCAAGGTGGCATATGGGTCCCACCTAGGGGGAATCATACCCTCAAGGTGGTGTATGAGTCTCACACTAGTTTTTCGGGGTGCAAAAATGTTGGGATGTTAGAAAATTGAATGCCTTTATTGATTTTATTAGGATTTCAATCAAAATAAGCCTTGGGATCCAAAATAAAGGCTCTTAAAAACCTATTAATGATAATCTAAAGGGTCATGAATGCAAGCGTAATAAAATAGGTCCAAATTGAGTTTCAAATTGTACCATCTCCTAGGAGGGAGTACAATTTTCTACACTATATTTAGCCCCCACTTTAGCACCCATATGACTCTACGTTCATATGCAAGCTAAAGGAATTCAAACAATAAAATTCATTTCATAAAAGGATACTCAAATGGATTCATTTGCGAGCATGGGAGAATGAAGCACCCACTATAGCTATCTGCAAAACCACAATGTTAGGAACCACATCCTACAAAATGAATTTGTTAATCATTCAATAATCCTCTTATCTAGCTTCTTTATGAAATCAAATTTTAGGGTAGATGTATGCCCCCCTTGATTCTACTTGTTTTACAAAGCTGGAATCAAGGTAGCAGTCTAACCACATTGAATTCCATAAGTCATATCATAGGGTATTTCCAAGTACCATACCACGTAGTGATAGACATGTGATGATGAAGAGAGCTAAATGATGAATCCAACACAACAAACAGTGTCAAAAATGGAGCCCTTTAGCCCACAATATGCTAGTTTGAATGAAAAATAACTTTTAACCCTAATGCGTAAATTACCTAATTTTAACATATATAAGAGTAAAAAGTGAAGTAATTTGTAATAATTTTGTCTTTTACCTTCTCGTAGTTTTATTTTAGTGGAGAGTGAGTGATAATTCTAAGTGTATGAGCATATGTGCCTCCAAAACACGATAGCCTATGCATGGAGGTAGCGTGAGGTGACCTCCAACATCCAATGAGTGGATTCTTCTCTACCTTATCTTTGTTCTTACACATTTGTTTTATGTTTTACACATTTCTAGATAGATTTAGGACCCAAGAAGAAAAATTCACAAAGCGTCCCATTTTTTTGCAAAGTGTCCCACTTTTTCACAAAGTGTCCCACCTTTTCGCAAAGTGTCCCATGTTTTCACGAAGTGTCACCTAAAGGGAATAAAGTGTCTAGGACCCTTAGAAGAGTACCCTAGAGAAAATTTAGCACACTTTTTGACTATTTGATGTATAGATTTAAGATTTTAGAATTTTAAAAGGTAATACTTTTTATTTTTTGTTAGATTCCTCCTTTGCCATGACAACATCTTGATGGTAGATTATTTTATCAATTATGAGACCTAGTCACAACATTGTTGGAGGAGGATACATAGACTTTATAGGCTACTAGGATATATTAGGTGTATCTCATACCTCCTATGAGATACTATGATGTCATTATAATGGAATTACCAGAGAGGTGGGATGCAGATACGTCTACATTTTGTCTAGTAACTGGAAAGATAACGATCACTCTAGAGGATGTACATCACATTCTTTGAGTTCCCATTCAAGGCAAGACTCTCCATTTTGCAAAGGACTAGTCTTACCATAAGATGAGGTATGACACTCCGTACTTCCTTGGAGGTTTGATTCAGGGTGAAATTGTGGTGCCATGTACTGAGCTAAAATGGCTACTCTATGCATGATCACCACTTCTAAGATAGATTATGATTTTCACCATAGCACTAGTACTAGTCTTACATCGCTAAGGAGCACACCCAGATGGAGAGCTCATTCGCATTATGCGAGAGATGGAGCACTGCAAGATTGTCTATGAATGGGGTTGTAGAATCCTTGAAAATATTTACTATGGTATATGATAGTTTGGATACCATGAGGTTGAGAGCATGGTGCATTGTACACTACTATAGGTTTGGTACTTGAAGCATATCACATGCACCAAACTGACAAGATCTCCTTCTATATGCACCCTAGGATATCTAAATTCCTTTAGTTATCCACTGAGACAAGCATGGAAGTACGGAGATTTTCTATTCTAGAGACTCATATTTGACCTCCTAGATCAAGAGGAAATTTATGGAGACCCTACCAACTGATATCATAGTGGCTAGATGAGACCCGCTAGTTGAGGAGGGTGTAGAGGGATAGGTTTTTACTAGGTTTGAATGATTACATAGTAAGACCATTATACTACAATCATGTCATGAGATAGTTTAGATAGGTATAGGTACGACCAGTAGCATTAAAATTTTACAAGCAATCAGTGTGGTGTCTAGAGGCTAGGAGATACAAGGCAACTCATAGTCGATGATGTTGTCTCTAGTGATTCAGATACTCAAATCTTGACATGTTGCCAGTCTCTGACACCAATGACATTGGTGTTGCAGATGCATATGAGGAGTGGTGGGCCGCAACATGACCAGCTCCGGTATTTCTTATGGATCATCATATAGAATTTGTGAGGCCTCTTCTAAATCAGAGGGTTGAGGACAAGGAGACATGTGAGGAGGCACAGGTTAGGGCTGCAAACCTATTTGTGAATGAGGTAGAGGAGGACTACAAAAATGATGTAGAGTCAAAATAGGAGGACGAGGGCTAGCTAATGAATGAGGCTGGTGATACAATAGATGAGGGTCCAGTTTCCCACAAGTGGAGAGATTTAACTCCCACTCATTTACTATATCACAATAAACAATTCCAACACATGCCAACACCTATGAGCATGGGGAGGCTAGAACATATTCTATTCCTCCTACGTAGGATGGGGTTTCTTTTACACATTCGGTTGGAGAAGTAGGTGATGACATATTATTTAAGATTATGCATATTATTTTGTGATTATTATTTTGATTTATATATATCATGATGTTTACTAATTCGTTTTATGATTTCTATCTTGGAGGGTCCATGGAAAAGTTCCATGATCTCTACCAATGAGCAACCACAGAGATAGTGCCTCCTTTACTCAGAGACGAGACTATCAATATAGACTACATGCCCCCACCTATCATGGAGAAAAATATAGAGTTGTTCGAGCCTTTATTGAGGTTGAGAGGAGTATACTAGGGTGCTACGAGGCATGCTGATCAAGTTGAGGGTGATCTGTCAGCATTGCAAGGTGTCTATGAGGAGCTTTAGTCATATTGAGATCTAGCAAAGGTTGAGACACTTTGTGTAATGTTTTCTAGGATGTAGGCATATAAATACTACATAGAGTGACGGTTCCTCAAGTTTTTCGGATGAGAGGCCACATTGGATGGATGAGTAGGGGGCCTATAATATGCACTGGATTCTCTTATTAGTTCATGATTGCACACTATTGTCTTTCGATGGGTGAGATCACTAGCACTTGAGGGATCTTGTATCCATAGGCCACAGTATATTTTATGGCATGTAATAAAACTTTGTGATATATATGATCATTTATGTTTGATTGTTTATGCTTATGTATTTAAGTTAGATTGCAATGGGATTTATCAAATAATCTTTACAAGACTATTTAATAAATTTCTATATGATCTAACTTGCTTTATGTGATCTAATTAAAACCATCTTATTTTTCTTTTAGATGGAACATTATGATTAAGTATATTATAGTAAATTAAATTCACCTATGATCTAATTGTAGAAAATTAAATGCATATAAGGATCTAATATAACACAACATATAATATTAAATCTAATAGTACGAGACCTAAAGTAACCATTAATTTAAATAATTACTTTATTATTCAAGATGCACAAATGATTGTTTGTCAAGAATGAAGCGATGCGCAAGAACATAGAATGTCATCTACTAACTCTAACACCACTCCTTTATCATTCGTACTATTCAAAAATATTAGACATAGTACTAGCACAAATTCCTAACATTAATAGGTTCTTTAAGAGGTGTACCATCTATTTTTGTTAACATGCATGCTCCAAACCCATAGCTTTCATCAATTATGTAAGGTCCTAAGAAATTAGGGCTGAATTTTCCTTTTTCAGTCGAGGCAACATTAACATTACATTTATTTTCTTGACAAACATCAAATCACCTTTAGTAAATAAATGAGGGATGACATGATCATTGTAACTACATTGCAATTTTCTTGAATAAGCTTGGAGATGATCAAGAGAATTAATGCATCATTCATCAAGCATTTTAAGCTGATGCAATCATTGTTATTTATAAGTATTGTCATCAATAAGTCCTTGAAGAGTGATTCTTAATTTAGGAATCTCTAACTCCAAGGGCATTATTTCCTTGGTACGATAGACAAGGTTATAAGGAGTATTCCTAGTTGTTGTTCTAATACTAGTACGATAAGCCCATAATGCATATGTCAATCATGTGTGCCAATCCTTATTATATTTTCTTACTATTTTCCTTAAGATTTGTTCAAGGTTTCTATTATTTGATACATCTTGACCATTAGATTGTAGGCAGTAGGGTGTTCAAAAATGATGTTGGATGTTAAACATTTCTAGGAATTTCTTCACATCATTATTCTTAAATGGTGTCCCATTGTCTGAAACCAATGTGGAAGGAAGTCCAAAGCAAGCAATAATGTGTTCCAATATGAAACGACATATTAAATTGGTATTTGTTGAACAAAGGGGAATGGATTCTACCTATTTTGTGAAATAATATGTTATGGTAGTTATGAATGTATGTCCAACGAAATATGGTGGTAAAATTTTTCAAAAAAGATCTAGAACCCATACCAAGGAAGGCCAAATAGGAACTTGGGAATGAAGCTCAAAAGCAGAAGCATGAATCAAATTTATATGTTCTTGATACTTGTGAAATTTCTTAATGAATTCAAAGAAATATTGTCCCATATATCTCCAATAGTATCCTATCTCGATTAGCTTTTGAACTAATGATCTTCCTCTGAAATGGCCTCCACAAGCACCTGCATGATCTTCCATAAAGTGCTATGGGGATTTTGGATTGTTTGGCATCTAAGTAAGAGACCATCAAAGGACCTTTGATATAGAACGTCAGCAAGAATTATAAATTTAGATGGTATTTTTCAAATGCAGTCTCGAATATTCTTAGCTTTTAGTTTAGGAAAGGTACCTTCTTTTAAATAATTAAATATTAATGTATACCATTCACTAGATCTTTTTGTGATTTTTGATTATACTTCTTCAATTTTATCCTCTATTGACAGTTTCATAATTGTATGGACAATAAATGTCAAATATTTTGAAGGATCTAGATGAGATATAAGGGAATCTGCATGTTCCATTGCATCCACATGCCAATTATCTTTTCATGGGATGTTATCAATGGTATATGAATCAAATTTATTTAATAGAGTCATTGTGAGATCGTTATATTTTCATAATTTTTCATGCTTTGCTTGATACATTCCATTTATTTGCTTAATGACTAATTGCAATTCACCAAATATCTTAATATCTTGGGCTCGCAAAGTTAAAGAAACACGTAATCCAAAAATTAATGCTTCATACTCTATTGTGTTGTTTGTGCATAGGAAGTTTAAGAGATATAAAAAGGAAATAGAGTTTCATGTAGGTGAGATTATTATAACCCCTATGTCGGAGCCCGTTTTACACTTAGAGTCATCAAAATATAACTCCCATGTATTATTCTCAATCATCAACACATTATAATCAAGGAATGAATCATTATTAGGTAACGCTAGGGGAGAGGGAGAATTAGCTAATTGGTCGGTCAAGGCTTGTCCTTTAAATTCCTTTTGTGAGACAAACTTAAGGTCAAACTCAGTTAACAACATAACCCACTTAGCTAGGTGTCCCAATAAATATTTCTTGGCAAAAAGATTCTTTCAATGGTTGAACTTCATCATCACATGTATTTGACATTCAATAAATAATGTCTCAATTTAGTGGTTGTGAATATGAGAGACAAACATTTTTTTATATTGTCGTATATCATGTTTCATAATCGATCAAGGTTTGGCTAATGTAATAAACAAGATATTCTTTAGCTCTTTCATATTGTTGAGCCAACAATGTTGCAAGAGCATGGGTCGATGTTTCTCTGTAAAGGATAAATGGTTTATATTGTATATCAGATTGTAAAATAGGTGTAGTAATATAGAATTTTAAAATCTCAAAAGTGTGTTTACAATCCTCATTCCAATTAAATTGAACCTCTTTCTTAAGAAGATGCATGAAGGGTAATGGTCGGTCCACTAGGGATGCTACGAAATGATGGATAGCTTTAATTCTTCCTTGTAAAGTGCACAATTGAGAAATATTTCTATGAGGTGGCATGTTAACTATAGCATCAATTTTCCTCGTGTCTACCTCAATGCCTTTGTGAGATACAATAAAACCTAAAAAAATTCCACTATCTAAACCAAAGACATACTTGTTCGAAGTCAATCTAATGTTATATTTTTGTATTCACTCAAATATTATTCGAAGGATATTCAAATTTTCTTGTAAATTTAAAGATTTTTCTAGAATATCATCAACATAATCTTCCAAAATCTTATGTATGTAATCTTGAAATACCAATGTCATAAATTTTTTGAGTTTTTCGCGCTTCTGTTCTTCAATCCAAAAGACATAACTACCAAATAAAATGTTCCCCAAGTTGTAGTAAGTGTTGTTTTGTATTGATTGTGAGGGTTGATAAATATTTGACAATATTCAGAGAATGCATCCATGAATGAAAACAAAGCATGACCCATAGTCGATTCCACTATCAAATAAATATTAGGAATGGGAAAATCAACTTTTAAAGATTCTTTATTTAAATCAAGAAAGCTCATACACATCCTAATATGATTATTAGGTTTTGTAACTACAACAATGTTTGAGATCCAAGGAGAATAATCTATAGGTCATATAAAACCAGCTTTGAGGAGTTTCTCAATATCGACCTTGACTAGTAAGGAGATGTTAGGATTCATTTTTTGTATCTTTTGTCTATCTAGTTTAGCATTTTCTACAAGGACTATGTTGTGTGTCACTATCTTAGCATCAACTCCTAGCATATCCAAATAAGTCCAAGCAATTTTTTTGGGAAATTCATGAGGTAAAGTTGCATGGGCTTCTTTCTCATTGTCATCAAGGAACTTTCCTATCTTAATGACTTTCTCCTCATTATTAATATCCACCGATATGTTGATTGTATCTTAATGACTTTTTCCTATCTATATAATATTTTTTCCAAAGATTCATCATCTTCAAAATATTTCAATGATTCTTCACAAGTTGTATCAATAAATTCAGGATGCTTCAAGGTGAGATTTGTTTTAGGGTTACATATGATGGTGTTTATGTTTAGCGAGGATCTTTTATCTACTTGTGTTATCCTAGAAGGGAAATACCCCAAACCACTTCTGTGTTAGGATCTATATGAACACAAATTCCATGTTCTTTTCTTCCACATCCTTTTCCACTATAGTCAAGTTGTTTCATAACCTCATAACCTTTTCCATAAAGTTTCTCTATTTCTTTTAGGTTTGGTTGTTGTTGATAGTCTATCTCATCAAAGTTTGTTATATAGCTTGTGTCTTCTTCTAGAGTAGATGAGCTAGATGCTTGTGAGTTTTCTTTCAATGCCATTGGTTGATTTTATTTTTAAATTTATTTTATTGTGATGTTGTATTCTCCATAAACGAAGGTGTGAACTCTAAGGAACCCTAATCATCTTATAATAACTGCATCACTTTTTCAATCTCATGTTTCCCTTATTTCATAGGTTCTATATTTGAAGTTTGAATTAATGTGTCTAGAGGTATTTTAATTCCCTTTTCAACTTGTAAGAAAATTTTAGGCTCTGGTTCTATTTCAACTTGGTAGACTTTATTCTTATAGACATACTTCATGATGCGATGAAGAGTTGAATGCATCAAATGAATCTCATGAATCCAAGGTCTTCCTAAAAGGATATTGTGTAAAATATCATCAGGCATAACATGAATAAGATTTTGTAAGGTAGATTTTCCAATTTTAATAGGAAAAGTAATCACACCAAGTAGTTTCTTTCCTATATTGTCAAAACCTTGAACTGATAAGGAATTAGGTTCAATTCTTGACTTTTCCATGCCAAGTATATCCAAAAGGTTCACACTACACACATTAAGAGTAGAGCCATTTTCAACAAGGGTTTTTTCATTTATTTCCTATTGAAGATAACTAGTATCATGAAGGCATCATTTTTCTATCTCATCCATAGGGGAGGTAGCTCGTTTTGTTGAAAATTAATGTCTACATTAACTATATTCATTCCTTGAATTAGAGTTTTTGCATCACTCACATTTGTATTAGAGGGAATCATAACTTGTTTGCAAGGATGTTTGAAACATAATATGATTGTTAGCTGAATTTTGAATTAGATCCCATAGGGATATATTTGCTAGAGTATTCTTAATTTGTGCAATAAGATCATACTACTTCTCACTATGCAAAGGAAAATGAGGAGCACTAGGAAAGATGGGTTGAGGCAAAGGTAAGGATGTTGAAGTTGTTTTTCTTGGTTGTGGATTGTTTCTAGTGTTATATGTATGAGTACTGGTATTATAACTTGATTGTTGCAAAAAAAAATTCTTAGGTGGCTCAAGAGTGAAAATGGGTTTGTTTTTAGTTTCGTTTGTGGGTGGGTATAGGATAAGTTATGGTTGAATCATATTGACTTCTCTTTGTTTTAGTTTTTTGTAACAAGCCTTAGTGGATGAACCTTGTGATATGAAATCCTTAAGGGCATCATATAACATGTCAAATTCATCATGACTAAAAGGCTTGAGGGTTATGCTAACTTGGAAAAAGAGATTTGACATACTCAAATAACTATGCTTTTTCCAAGTGGCTCATCAATTTATAGGTGTTTTTCATTTTGTTTTCTGGGTATGTGCAAGATCATGATGGGCCAAAAAGTGGCGATATCTAAGTGATATGATGGCCCATGTGGCTGATGACTTTGTTTTTATGAAAAATTGATGAAACGAAAAGGGTTTTTAAAGGAGATTCTCAGCTTTCCACCAATATAAATTATTCTTTACTTTGAATTTAATAAATTATTATTATTCATTTTCTATTTGAATTATGACTAAAGTCCCCATTGATAGGGTGATTGAAAAAAATCTATAGCTTTCAAACGGTATCACATTTTTTGAATCCAAAACATGCATCACATTCTATGCTTCACATACTGTAGGATTAAAAAATAATAATAATAATTTCATGAAGTTTTGACCAAGTTAAGGTGGTTAGACATACGAGTTTTTATATTTTTAAAAATTGTAATAAAAAAATAATAATTAATTATTTACATGGAAAAAAATTACAAAAAAATATGCATCACATCAGGAGATGAGTCCCCTACTTATATCTAAAATATTATAAAAAAATATTATCATTTTATTGTGGTTAGGGTGGTCAGACAAACACCTACTTCTTATTTTTTCCTTGAAATTTAAGTACTACTGCATTGAAATTTCAAATTTTTACCAAATAGATTTAAAAATAAATAAATAAACCTAGTAGTTTAGAAACTACATTCAATTTTCTAAAAATTCAATTCTTACATATTTTTGAAATAATATAAATAAATTATTCAAATGTTTACGTCAAGTTGCCTAACTCTGATTTTCTGAATTTTATTGCCACTTAAGGGCCTATTTTTTTCATGATGATCCTACACATGCCCTTCTACTGAATGTCAATTGTAATAAAAAAATACAAACTAATGCTTGAAATGAAAAGTGAAATAATGTAATTTTATCCATAATTGAAAGATATATAAGTTAAGCTAGATCTAATGAAATGCATGAAATAGAAACTTAGTAAACTGAAACATAAATCTAACAACAGGAAAAAAAGAACAAAGATGAGGTTTTTAATGCTATAAATATATATTCAAGTCTAACATGGGACTAAATTTCCCAAAGGGGAATATGAGTCCCAGTTAAGGATTTTCAAGGGTTTAACTGTTGAAAAATAGTCCACACAAAATACCCAAAAATCAAGTAAAACCACCTATACTAGGACTAAATTGCCCAAAGGTGTGTATGAGTCCTAGATTATGTTTTTTGCACTAATTTGAGGAAATCCTAAGTGAAATTTAGGAATTATAGTTTGAATGATGTCTATAAAATGTTCAATTATAGATTTTAAGTGAAATTCAATTATTCAAGATACAAAAATGCAACCTATATGCACTTTCACTAATATAAGATTTAGAAACCCTAGATGAAAATAACTAATGCAAGACCTAATGAAAATTTAATGCAAGATAGATTTAGGACTATGATGTACTCCAAATCAGAAAATAATGTCTTCTAAAGGTTAGGTTCACCAAAACGAAACAAAAAAAATTGTCACTTTATGTTTTGGGAGATAGAATCACCAATTTCCTTCAAGTTTCATTCAAGGAAACCTTAGAGATCTCAATCTAGGGATGGAAATGAGGGAATAAGATCTGGAAAGGTGTCCTAGGGGTGTGATTAAAGACTAAAAGGGGGTTCACCACCAAGAAAGGTCTTGGAAAGAAAGAAATGCAATGATATGAAAACCTATCTATGTAACTCAGAATATGAATCTAAAAATCAGAATACTCAACTTAAATAGGATAGAAGTGCACCTAGAAAATTGAAGAGGCTCGAAAAAAGGTCTAAAATCCTAAAAATATAACTTTTAAAGCACACTCTTCCACTCATACTGTAGGCTAGGTGATTTAGTCCTAGTTTAGGGTTTATAGGAAGAAAGTGTAATTTCATGATGACAAGTTTGAATCCTCTAAAATATGATAAAATTAATATACGAAGACTCATATGCCATAAACTTGGTGTATCAATCTCATTCTTATTTTTCAAAAAATTAAGATCTGAACCTATTCTCCTATTTCTGCTCTTCCTTCAAAACTTTGTTTCTAGATCTAAACTTGCTAAAAACTTGCTAAACAAAATAATGTATGGATTTTCTTATTGGGGGTTTGCCTCGATCAAAACCCTAGTTTTCTAGTTAAACCTTGATAGAAATAATAGATCTTGAAAGTGATTATGAGTGAAAATCCTAATCTTAAGTGTATCTAAGATTAGGAGATCTAAAATACAATGAAACCCTATTCTAATGTTCTATAATAGGATGCATGAATGGAACATAGAGATGATGACCCACTTTGGGACATCTCTAATCATCCTAATAAGCCATAATAATGTGTGTACCTTCCTTTAGGTATATAGTCAAGTGATAATAGAGGATGGAATCACTAAGGGAACAAGTAATTAGGCTTGGTTCAATGGCTAGTTGCATTTCTCCTAACAAGAATCCATCATGATTTTCCATAGGCAACCATCATCAATCCTTGGAAATGCTAGATTTTGAATTGAAAGTGAGCTTGAAGATCTAAAAAAACACTATAATGCTACATCAAGACTTCAAATTTATGTGCTCCTTCCTCTTGAATTCTCTTATGGGAGTATTCTTGAGTTCTCAAGTTGATAATTATGAATGCTTAGGTGAAATAATGATTTAAAACCTTCTTTATATAGGTAATTCATCTAATTTACCATATATTAGATCCCAAATGTTGACATCAACCAAAAAATTGAATTAGAAACATTAATTTCTCACTTAAACCCTAAAAAGAGGCCACTCCACAATCATACACCCAAGGTGGCATATGGGCCCCACCTAGGGGGACTCATACACCCAAGGTGGGGTTTGAGTCCCAACCTAATTTTCTGGGGTGAGAAAATGTTTGGATGTTAGAAAATGGAATGCCTTTGTTGATTTATTCTAGATTTTAGTCGAAATAAGCCTTGGGATCTCAAATAAACGGTCTTAGGGGTCTATGAATGATGATCTCAAGGGTCATGAATGCAAGGGTACTAAAATAGGTCGAAATTGAATGTGAAATTGTACCGTCTCCAAGAAGGGAGTAAAATTTTCTACACTATGAAAGGAATTTTTGAAGAATAACACAAGGGTCTCTCCCAATCAAAGAGATGTTGTAAGAAGGATAATTGGTAGTTGATATAGTGAGCCACATCCAAAGAATTTTTTGGATATGACTTAAACACATCTTTTTGCTAAATTTATAGAGATGTGTCCTCAAGTTAAAATTTGTCAAGGTTTTTTTAAAATGACAAATCCTTTTTATGTCATGAACTAGTTGTTTTTGTAGAGTACATATTTAGTTTTATAACAATTATGATGTTTATCAATGTATATTTGTAGATATGCATACTATTTTTTTTTGCAGGAATGTAACACAAGGACTTCACCTTAGTATTCAAGGGATTTCATATCTACCATTTCATGTGACAAAGTGAATGATCAGATTTTTTATAGGATATCATGCTTGGATGGCACATGTGTCCATTGTCTTGGCTTGTAATATTTTCCAAATTTTCAACATATGCATAGTACACATGCAGTTGGAAATGAAATAGTGGAATCTAGAAAATACAAGACAATAGCCTATAGTCTAAAATATGGGAAAGAAGCAAAAACGTGTGAAATTTTTAGTTATAAGATTCTAGTGTATTAATTTATGAGAACTATTTGTGATCATGTGGTGTATGAGCATGCAAGGAATCCACATAGAGCTCAATGGTTTGAATCACAGTTTAAGTTATGCAAGGACATGTTTCCACTTCATACCATCATTTTAGTTCTCAACTTTGCAAAGAAATAAACACTATAACCATAGAACAAGCTGCAATCACAATATAACACTCCACATAGGTTTCTATATTTGTGCATATAGAATTCATTCATGTAGGTATAGTATAGAGGATGAAAGGAAGGTGTTGATGATTTTTCTAGCTAAACCTAGGAATTCTCTAAAGGGATGCCAATCCGTATGTCCAATAAATTCACAAGTTAGTGGCCAATATAATGAGTAAATATTCTTGATGTCCTTACTCTTGCACATTAGGCTCTTATTGTTCTTATTCTGAACTTATAGCTGGGCATATCACCAATTCATTAATTGTACAAACTCTTGAAAAATAGGCCAGTGCCTCATCAATTATGTAAATGGAGTCAAATATAAAATACATAGTAATATACAAATCATTTAATTCTAAAATAGATGGACTATCCTTGTCATGCCTTACACTACAAGAACTCAAAGTATCTAAAACATTACTTTTTACCCAAACACCATACAAGTTCTTATAGACCTATAACTCTTTCCAAGTAATTAATTAACTCTTTGAGTTAAAACATTGAACAGAGCCATACATTCAATTAAACCATTGAAGATAAATGAAAATATGCTTCATATTTTCATTCATAATCTACAAAAAATATACACAGGAGAGTACATACTTTAATTTCAAATGTTTTTTTCGATATCAGTAATCTATATAGAACTATTTAAGAACATTAGATACATGACCTATACCTAAGACAATTTACTAGCAACCACATCAAGCGCTTTGCATCATGTTTTGCACTTGAATTCACCTAGACCTTTCTAATCTCAATTTTTTTTGACCTCTTTAAATGAGCCTTGAAATACCTTTTATAGATCAAGGGAGCAACAGACATCAGGATCATTACAATTACATTTCAAAACAAATTTCATTTCAGCACAAAATTTCAACCGCATTTCAAGAATTCTCAAATGGTTAAATGTAATCATTTACCTAGCAAGAGAATCAAAATTTTCATACCACCTGCCAAAACTAGTTGATACCACCACAACCTTTGCAATATTTCATTGAGGCTTTTTTATCCATGTTCACTGGTGCAAACCCTTACATTATCATCATAAAAAAAATTGAAACCTAGACACCTTTTCTATCACCAAGAACCCAAACCAACACCAGGACCATGGTACGTGTGCCCACTTTGCATCTTCTCCATAGTAGGAGGTGAAAAAATGGCTTCCTCTTCCTCATTAGTGTTCCTCTTAACAACACCCATATGTCCACATGGTTCCTTCATAGAAATTGGGGAGACTATGAGCACCTCCTCATTCACACCAGCCAAAGTAGTTAAGGCCATAATATATTGGCCATAACCAGAGTCAGTTTTTGTATTACTATCTAGAGAGTTGTCTGAAACATCGATAGGTGAATTTTTCCTTCCTATAGTGCCCTGACCATAACTTATCTTCACTCTTGATCCTTGCATGAACTCCATAGGATTCTTTTCTTTCACACCCACTCCTTCCTCTACAGTCATGGCCTGGCCTCTCAACCGAGAGCTACATCTTGAAACAATTAACACAGACTCGTTACAATTACCCTTCAAGATGGAAGTCCTTTTAAAACAACTTTGCTCATGTATTGGAACAACATCATTTGAAATTTCCACATTAAACCTAGTAGACCTTCGCACAAATGACAAGGAATTATTTGACCTACTCATCTTGTACCAATATATGAAACTTACATAAAATCAATCATTACTCACTACACAAGCATAAACAATTCAGACTCCTGATTGCAATTTTGAAAATGATGAGCCTTCACCTACATTTATTAATAAAATTGATGATGTCGATCATTAATTCTCAAAGAGAAACATGATCAAGTGAGTGATTATTCGCTAGCGTCTATTTCACCACCATTAATTTCCCAAGTACATGAAAATTTGCATATCATTCTTCATAATTGCAAGGAAATAGCTCTTCACACAGCTGAAGATCAAAATGATATCCTTTGAAGAGCATACACCATTAATTATCGCTCTTCACAGAGCCCAAACAACTATCACATGCCTAGTTCTTCTATTTTGAATGTGAGTTGTCGATTCATTGATAAGGTGGTCCTTTGGATGACATAGATCGAGTCAATGATTTTTGAAATTTCCACACTGTCGCATGCCAAGTCCACTAGCCAATGGTACCCATCCAAGTTAGAAGCCACATCCTTCACCTGTGGGTTCCATCTAGTCTCTCAAGCTACTAGCAAGATCCACATGTCACCATCACGTGGATCATGCAAGGAATTAGGTAACAATATTTAATACTCTACACAAAACGTGTGCTATGACCCAGATTGAGATTAGATGATAGGTTAGAGTCATCAATTCTAAGCCATAGGAGGTTGAGGCTGATAGTGGGGACTGGGTCCCACATCGAAAGAAAGACAAGTGGTGCAATCGCGCAGACCACACAACCCAATAGAAATGCATTTTTTAATTGATGAGCGATGTGCACACATAGATGGAGGATTTAGTCTTTTCATCTGATGATGTCAATTTCTATATGTGCAACTAAGTTATCCATAAATATTTGGGTCTCAACTAGGTTGATGCGTGATGACCGCTTAGGAAAATGATTAAAGACTTAGGACTTAAGTCTTTAAAATGGTGAAATACTTTGGGCCAACTTTAGAAGATTTAAAAAATTATGAACAACACCCAATAACCAGTAGGCCTAGGTGAATGGGCTAGTATAAATGATTGGCTAGACAACTTAGGTTGTAACTAAGACAATCAAAAACCTATTAACATAGGTCAACACAAAAATATAACGTAAAGGTTTAAGGCTTGAGAAAAGGAAACAAGGGTATTAGACCTCAAACACTAGACCAAACCTATCAAGCACAAAAACAACATACCATTTTAAACATAGAACCAACTTAAAATTAATCTAGATTTTAAAATCTCTACCAGTGGCCCCAGCTTGGGGATGCATACCTCTAGTGGGTATGGTGAGAATTAAGATCTCAGGTTGAAGCAAACCAACACAAAAATACAAAAACCCAAGGTACTTGTTCAGACAAGACAAGCAGACACATTAGAAAAGAAAGAAACCAAACCTATATAAAAAATTTGCATGAATATACAAATTTTCCCTTGTTAGGAAATCTCATCCAATTATGCTAGAATCAGTTTTTAAGCTTGGTGTTTCAAGACTTTCCAATTTTTGGGACCCATCCTTCCTTTTATCAAATTCTTCTCTATCACACACTTGCATTGGATTAATATTCATACCAGGAAATCTATAATATTCAACATCATTGTGGTGGATACCATAAATCTCACATACCATAAATTTTCCTTTCATACTCACATCAAACTTGTTAAATCGGAGTGGAAAAAGGAAACATCCATATTCCACTTGATCACATTCAATCTGCATATCAAAATGAAAACCTTCAAAAACAATGTGCAACAAAATAGTCCAACAATCTCTTGAATCATTAGAAAGAAAAGAAACAAATTCAAGAAGGTATTCACCTTGCTTCACATAAATGTCACCATCATTAAATGGAAGAAAATCCATAACATAATGCACCAAAATTTGAGGAGGATCAGCAAAGAACTCAACCATATATTTGTGTTGGCTAATATCATACCCAACATCATTAGGTTTCCTTACACATGAGCCAACTTTGCATTCATCATTCATGAGCCCCAATGCCAATCCATAATCTATATGTGCATCAAAATGTATAACTCGGTCACTAAATATTGAATATGTTCCCCTAGGGATGCACACATCATCCTATAAGAATTTGACATTAGACTCAACATCTATGTATTGAGAAGTGATACCTCTATCCTCATAATCTTCATCATCCTTAAAGCCAAAATGATCCCCCTAATGTAAGTGAAATATTTCCAAGTCATTTTCATGGAGGAAATTATGTTCCTAGGAGAGAAACTCAAGTATTTTGATCTCCCCTTGATCCTTAGTCTCATCCTCCATAGTAGTACAAAATGTGAAAAATTCATAAGCATTCCCATCAAAAGACTTGCTAGTGCACTACTCTCCTCACTCATAACCATACCCTGACTATACATTCAAAGCATCATTAGAATCTTCAAAAAGTGGATTATCCCTAGACCAACCATAGGATTGATCTTTATTAATTGATATGAATAAAGGTTCATCAAAAAGGGGATTATCCATTACATTCATCTTTACCCAAGGATCTTTTGCTCCCTATACATGAGGACACAAACCTTCTAGCCTATCATCACAACCAAAATCCTTGCAAACTTCTAAAATAGGGCCTTCCTTCATTTGGTAGGGGTAATCATATTCAACAAAAGAAAGAAATGGCTTTGCATTATCACAACTACCACAACATGAGATTGCACCAATAGTAAGACTATATTCAGACTCCTCAAACTGAATGTCATAGTTTTTTTTATTAATATCTTGATCATTGGCAAGTGATTGAGGATCATCAACATTAAAATGATAGTTATTGACCAAACTACTTAATGGGGCAATCATTCATACCTCGTCCAACTCTTCATCCTTCAATACCTCCTAAGAACTCAAGTCCAACACATCATACCTTCTATCACAACATGGGTCATCATCTTCATCACTGTTGTAATGATCTACCCATGTATCACTAGTGATTTGGTTGCAATCATCATATTCTCCTACACAACAATATTGATGCTCACCTTTTGATTCATCTTCTTCACCTCTTTGTATTATTTCTTACCTTTCCTCAATAGGACTGTGACCATTATTATTTCAATGGATTTCATGTTGTGCATATTCACTCCCAATTCCCTCTACCAATTTTATCCAGTCAACTATTTGAATTAGAATTTTTGGCTTCAATTATGTTTGCAACATACTCATTCTTAACTAGTATATTTCAAAAAAAAAATCAATGCAAATTGACTCTCTTGGCCTGAATTTTTTTGGTATTTCCAACAAAACATCCACAAATCTATGGAAGAGGTCATGGGATAATTCACCCTGACCTCTTTTTATTTCATATAATCTGTTAGCAGAAGAGACAAGATTAGCTTTATTTTGATCTTGTGGATACTTCACTTGGGGCTCATTATGATCTGCATACTGTGGTGATGAAGAAAATGGGGTAATAAGAGCATTATCTTCTTGGCATGACTCTTTATTGGTTGATTCACTTATTACATTTGCACAATATGTGCTAGGATAACTAATATTAGCAGCTAAGCATCCTTTCATCATTAAATACTTCAAATTATTTTCAATATCTTTAGCCATTTGGTATGATTGGTGTAGTGTTGTGGGTTCTTAGTATCTTAATAGATAGCTCATCTTTTTATCAAATGCACCTAAATATATAACCAAAAATTCAACATCATTTGGTCATATACTCTCAGTGATTTCCCTTATGATCTTTGAAAATTTGAGATTAAAATAATGGATCAACTCATCCTCCTCTATGTGGATTTCCATAAAGCTTTTTCTTACCATACTTGGGTTGACTCTCTAACCAAATTGTTTCATGAATGCTAGCTTAAAATAATACAAGGAATGTATAGAAGATGTTGGTAGAAAAGAGAGCCAGTCTCATGCATCTCCTTTCAGGGATTGAACAAACAACTTCATGACAACATCTTCAAAATTCAATTCATAATCTCGCATCATATCAACAATATCTTGCAGGTGCTTGATTGTTGATTCATCCTTTGCACCATAATACTTAGGTACCTTTTCTCTTATTTTAGGTAGTATATCATTTGGATAACCATGAATATTACTAAAGTCTATAGCACTATATCATTCAGTACTAAAATTTCCTTGATGTGGCAAAGGATATCCATTATTTATTGTTGCACTCATATTTATATCAGGGTACACAATTTGATAAGAATTTTTTACCGTGTCTTTGTAGACCTTGCTAGAATTTATCAAAAAAGTGAATCAAATTCCTTTTGCAACTAAGCTCTCAAGCTTTTATGATGAAAATTGTTTGTCTATTTGCTAAATATCTAAGATATAACATGCTTCATGGATTTTACATTACATTCTAGAAACATGCAAATCTCCACTAGAATTCAAAACTCCACTAGAATTCCCCTCTATCAGTGCTTCTTCACTTAATTGGGAATCAATTACATTTCTATTCTTGAAGATTTCTCATAAAATTCTTGCTTAACATGAAATATGTTTACGAGAATACCTGGAAATTTACAGCAGCTACTAAACTCTTTTATGATTGCAAACTTTGGAAATCTAGAACTTCTACATGTTATTTATCAATTTCTCAAGCTAGAGTTTCCACCTCCTTCTCAGAGGACTAAACATCAAATTAATATGAAGTTATTTCAAGAGAATCATATTATGGGTCTTCTCCACCAGCAGATTCATTCACAAATTCTTTGAAGTTTCCTGCAACATAACCTTTTCCAAGTACATGAACCTTTCAACAGCTGATAAAAATGTTTAGATCCACCAAATACTTAAATCTATGCTATAGATTAAATTTTGCAAGTGGGGATACAAAATTCTTTCCCATCGGAGTCACCATTTCTTTTGGTGTTTTTTCCAGCTAAACCTTGGAATTCTCTAAAGTGATGTTAGTCCTTATGTTAAAGAAACTCACAAGTTAGTGGCTAACATAAAAAGTAAATATTCTTGAAGTCCTTACTCCTACACTTTAGGCTCTGTCAGATCTAGGAGGATATTTTCCTATTTGTGTTCATTCTGATTTACCTAAAAGTAGAACACTTCTGAACAAATAGGTTCCTATTACTTGCAAATGAACAATACCTACAACAATTTTTGTTGTCTTTAGGTAAATAAATATCCATTAAGTAGGAACATGGGTTTTGTATGAGACTTACAACTTAGAATTAATCAAATTTTGATGGGTATTGTTCTTATTTTGAACTTATGGCTTGACATATCATCAATTCATTAATTTCATGAACTCTTGAAAAATAGACCAGTGCCTCATCAATTGGGTAAATGGAGTCAAATATGAAATACTCAATAATATACAAATCATTTAATTCTGAAATAGCTGAACTATCCTTGTCATGCCTTACGCTACAAGGAATCACAGTATCTAAATCATTACTTCTTACCAAAATCCCATACAAGTTCTTGTAGACCTATAACTCTCTTCAAGTATCTAATTAACTATTTGAGTTAAAATATTGAATAGATTCATACATTAAATTAAACCACTAAAGATAACCAAAAATATGCTTGATATTTTCATAGATTTTTTTTTATATCAGTAATTTATATATAAATATTTAAGAACATTACATACATGACCTATACCCAGGAAAATTTACTATAAATTGTATCAAGCGCTTTCCATCATATCTCTTTTGCACTTTAATTCACCCAGACCTTTCTAAGCTCAAAATTATTTGACCTCTATAAATGAGCCTTGAAATCCCTTTTATAGATCAAGGGAGCAACAAGCATCAGGCTCATTGCAATTACATTTCAAAAAAAAAATCATTTTAGCACAAGATTTCAACTACATTTCAAGAATTCCTAGATGGTCAGATGTAATCATTTACCTAATAGGGGAATCAAAATTTTCATACCACCTACCAAAACCATTGGAAAATTCCATTTAGGCTTTGTTATCTACATTCAACAACACAAACCCCAACATTATCATCACAACAAAATTTGAAACCCAAAATAGCACTAGGACCACAATACATGCACCCACTTTGCGTCTTCGCCACACCAAGAGGTGAAACTACTGATAACTCTTACTCATTAGTGTTCGGGTATGTGCAGGATCATGATGGGCCAAAAAGTGGCAATATGTAAGCAATATAATGACCCATGTGGCTGATGACTATTTTTTTACCTAAAATTGATGAAACAAAATGCGTTTTTAGAGGAGATTCTCAGATTTCCACCAATATAAATTATTCTTTATTTTGAATTTAAGAAATAATTATTATTCATTTTCTATTAGAATTACGAATAAAGTCCTGATTGATAGGCTAATTGAAAAACATCTATAACTTTTAAATGGTATCACATTTTTTGAATCTGAAACATGTGTCACATTCTATGCTTCACATACTATAGGATTAAAAAAAAAAAAATGAATTTCATGAATTTTTTACCATGTTAAGGTGGTTAGACAGACAAACTTTTATATTTTTTAAAAGTTGTAATAAAAAATTCATAATTAATTATTTACATGGAAAAAATTTATAAAAAAAGTACGCATCACATCAAGACATGAGTCCTCTACTTATATTTAAAAGATTATAAAACATTATTATCATTTTATTGTGGTTAGGGTGGTCAGACAGACACCTACTTGTTATTTTTACCCTGAAATTGAAATACTACTACATTGAAATTTCAAATTTTCACCAAGTATATTTAAAAAATGTAAACAAAGGTCTAGTATTTTAGAAACTACATTCAATTTTCTAAAGATTCAATTTTTACATCTTTTTGAAATAATGTAGATAACTTATTCAAATTTTTACATCAAGTTGTCTAACTCTGATTTTTTGTCTTTTTATTGCCACTTAAGGGCCTATTTTTTCCATGATGATCCTGCACATACCCATTCCTCTTAATAGAAACACACATATGTCCACACGGTGCCTTCATAGAAATTGGGGAAACTACAAGAATCTCCTAATTCACACCAGCCAATTCAGCTAAGGCCATAAGATACCGGCCATAACTAGAGTCAATATCAATATCTCTATCAAGAGAGCTATCTAAAATGTTGATAGGAAAATTTTCCCTTCCCAGAGTGCCTCGACCATACCTTATCTTCACTCTCAATCCTCGCATGAACTCTACAGGCTTCTTTTATTTGACATCCACTGCTTCCTCTACAGTCATTACTTGGCCTCTCAATCGAGAGCTGCATCTAGAAACAACTGACATGGGATCATTGCACTCACCCTTCAAGATGGAAGTGCTTTTAAAACTACTCTACTCGTGTATTGGGGCACCATCATGTGACCTTTGCACATTAAACTTGGTAGACCTTTGTACAACTGATGGGAAGCATTTGACGTACTCATCTTGCACCGATACATGAAACTTACACAAAAGAAATCACTACTCACTGCACAAGCACAAACAATTCAGACTCCTAATTGTAATGGTGAAGATGATGAGCCTTTATCTACATTTATTGAGAAAATTGATGATGTTGATCATGAATGCTCAAAGAGAAACACAAGCAAGTGAGTGATTATTTTCTAGCATCTATTTCACCACTATTAATTTCCTAGGTACATGGAAATCTATGTATCATTCTTCATAATTGCAAGGAAATATCTCTTCACATGGATGAAGATTAAAATGATATCCTATGAAGAGCATACGCTACTAATCCTCATTCTTCGTAGATCCCAAACAAATATCACATGCCTAGTTCTCCTATTTTGAATGTGAGCCATCGATTAATTGATGATGCGGTCCTTTGGATGACTCAAATCGAGTCAATGATGTTTCAAATTTCCACATTGTTGCATGCCAAGTCCACTGGCCAATGGTACCCATCCAATTTAAAAGGCACATCCTTTACCTGTGGGTCCCACCTAGCCTTTCAAGCCATTATAAAAATCCATGTGTCACCATCGCATGGACCGTGCAAGGAGTTAGGTAGCAATATTTAATACTCTATGTGACACACACACTACGAACCTTATTGAGATCAAATGGTATGTTAGAGCCATCGATTCTGAGCCATAGGAAGTTGAGGTTGATAGTGGGGATTGGGTCCCACTTCTGACGAAAGACATGTCACGCACTCACGCAGACTACATGGCCCAATATAAATGCATTTTTAATTGATGTGCGGTGTGTGCACATAGCTAGAGGATTTGGTCTCTTCATCCGACAGCTCCATTTTTTACACTTGCAACAAAGTTAGCCATAAATAAGGGGGGATCAACTAGGTTAATGGGTGACGACCCCTTAGGAAAATTATTCAAGACTTAGGACTTAAGTCTTTAAAATGGAAAAATACTTTTGGCCAACTTAAGAAGATTTAAAAAATTGTGAACGACACCTAATGATCAGCAGGCCTAGGCAAAGGGTATAGTATAAACGATAGGCTAGATGACTTAGGTTGTAACTAAAAAAACCGGAAACCTATTAACATAGGTCAACATAAAAATATAACCTAATGGTTTAAGGCTTGAGAAAAAGAAACGAGGGTATTAGACCTCAAAACCCTAGACTAAACCTATCTAGCACAAAAGAAACATACCATTTTAAGAATGAAACTAGCTTAAAATTAATCTAGATTTTAAAAGCTCTACTAGTGGATCTAGCTCGGGGATGCATACCCCTAGTGGGTATGGTGAGAATTCAGATCTTGGGTAGAAGTAGACCAGCACAAATAAACCAGATCCCCAGGGACTTGTCTAGAGAAGACAAGCAAACACAACAAAAAGGAAAGAAACCAAACCTATATACAAAATCTACATGACTGTACAAATTTTTTCCTATTAGGAAATCTCATCCAATTCCACTAGCATTAATTTTTAATCCTAGTGTTTCAAGACATTCCAAGCTTTGGGACCAATCCTTCATTTTGTCAAAGGCTTCACTGTCATACACTTGCATTGGATTAATATTCATACCCAACAATTTCCAACATTCAACATCATTATGGTGGATACCATAAATCCCACATACCCCAAAGCTTCCTTTCTTACTAACATCAAACTTGTTAAATCATAGTGGAAAAATGAAACATCCATATTCCACTTGATCACATTCAATCTGCATATCAAAATGAAAACCTTCACAATCACTATGTAGAAAACTAGGCCAACAATCTCCTGAATCATCAAAAAGAAAAGAAAAAAATTAAAGAAGGTATTCACCTTGCTTCACATAAATTTCATTATCATTAAGTGGAATAAAATCCATAATAATGCCCAAAATGTGAGGATCATCAACAAAGAACTCAACCACATATTTGTGTTGGCTAATATCATACCCAACATCATTAGGTTGCCTTACACATGAGCCAACTTGTCATTCATCATTTGTGAGCCCCAATGCCAATCCATAATCTATATGTGCATCAAAATGTATAACTTGGTCACTAAATACTGAAGATATTCCCCTAGTGATGCACACATCCTCCTCTAAGCATTTGACATTAAACTCAACATCTACACATTGAGCAGTGATATATCTATCTTCATAATCTTCATCATCCTCAAAGCCAAAATCATCCCCCTCATGTAACTGAAATATTTTTGTGTACGTTAGAATGTGTTAATCAAACTGAATCTAATCTAATACACCAATGAAACATTAGATTAAAGAAACTAAATTAAAGAAAGAAAAATGCAAACTTTAAACACAAGCAGCTCCTTCAAATTCGTCCCATTGTCTTCTATCTCCAAGGATTCATTTCAAGATGCTTGCTCTCAGTTGTTTTAAACAGTAGCTTGTAGAATGGCAGCTTGAGAGAATGAGATTAATGAAAATGCATGTGCATCAAATATGCTTTAAGCTATGAAATTGAAATGCTAATTAAATGCTAGAAATGCTAAAATGTGACTATAATAACTATGCATGAAAATCTAGGATTCGAGATCCTTTTAAGCTCACAAGAGGGTTGTATTTATAGATTTTTGAAGGCAAGAATTCAATTGGCCAAGATCAATGGTTGAGTTCAAACCTGTTAAGATGAACAGTGAGAGATCGAGAATTCGAAAAGACGATGGAAGTTTAAGAGACGGATGGAAAATGAAGAGACAAATGAAAGGTGTCTCCATAATTTAAATAAATAAATATTTAAATATCTATGGGAAATGAAAAGCCTCATAATTAAATATTTGAAAATATTTAATTATGGAGAAGAGAAAAAGCTATTAATTAAATATTGAAAATATTTAATTATCGAGAAGAGTGAAGAATTTCAGAAAATGTTTTAATTAAATATTGGAAATATTTAATTAAATGTGAAATGAAGAATATCATTTAAATTTAAAATTTAAACTTGTGATAATTAATATAAATAAATTGTGAAATCTATTTAATTAATTAAGAGGAAGGTAGCAATTAATTAAATAAACTTTATTTATTTAATTAAACTAGAAGAATTGGAAAATGAACAATATAAATAAATAAATAAATTTATTTATATGTAGATGACTTCAGAATATTAATTAAATAATTCATATTTAATTAATTAATAGGTTTGGCTAACCGTGATCATTTTTAGATGTGTACATTTTGCCCCTCTTTGAAGTGATGTGTTTTACGCATTGCTTCAAAGAATTTGCCCGTGATTTTGAAAAATTTAACTAATGATGCTATATGCCCCCTCGAGAGATAAATCACATGATGAGAATGGTTATGAGGCTGATTTGGAAGATTTTCAGATGATTTCAAAGAAAATTTGGTGATTTATCTCTCGAAATAGCACTTTGCATAGAAAAAATGCCATTTTTACCCCTTTAAAAGGTGAAAAAGGTGAGAAGTCACTTTCATTTGAATAGTAACCTTTGAGAATTTTGGAGCTCTGAGAGAGATATTAGCGATGTCGATACCTTATGAGCACCATAGATTCCAGCGAGGTCGCCGTCATCAGAGACCACCGTGTATGGACCTCCGTTAAGTCGATCAAAACCTCTCCATGAAATTTTTAATGATTTTCGGATACTTTTTTGAATTTTTTTTAATTTTTAAAATTTTGTTTTAGCGCATACGAGCCGTAGTTTAGCACATAGATTAGATAGAAATGCGCATCCAAAGTGGCGCATAGGTGCAAAACAGTCGCGCATAGGTGATTTAGCGCATAGGATAGATCAAATGGTGCATCCATGAAACTTGCCTTCGTAGGATGATAGATTAACGCATAGGTTAGATTAGCACATAGATGAATTGTTTTAGTGTATTTTCTTGATAAAATAGTGCATTCATGTTTTAGCGCATCCATGGAGTAAATTTGCACATCCATGTTTTGGCGCATCCATGGATTTTTGCTGAATTTCAATTTTTGAAGAAAAATTGATGCATGCTTGACGATTGTTGCTAGATTAGACAACGAATTTTATGCTTTTGAAAACATCAAGATTAGATTTGTGATTTGATAAATTTTCCTTCGTGCTTGAAGAACAAAAATGATTGATGTGTTTTCCTTATTGAAAGGCTGATAGATAGATATTGAGTCATGTTGACTGTTAAATTTGTTTCCATGCGATATGAAAAACAAATAGTAAAAATGATTGATAAATTTGCTTCCATGCGATATGTAAAGCAAATAGAAATTGATTTGAACCTACTTGATGTATTTGATTGATTGATAATATCCATTGCTGATTGATTTGTATGATTGCTTGATTGATCTGATAAAGGAGGAATTTAACCTCCTCCTATTTAGAGAGAAATTCCCTTGTACCTGGGAGATGGTTCCGCGGTTATCTGAGGATGATTTAGGGATCATACATCAGTGTGGATTGGGTCCTTTGTTGATGATGCCATAGTATCGGGTCAACATGGCACTATTGACTACTTTAGCAGAGAGGTGGCACATCAAGCACAACACCTTCCATTTGCTGACAGGAGAGATCATGGTCACTCCGGAGGATATTTATAGGATTATGGGTATTCCTATGGTTGGAGAGCTTGTGATTTATGATCACAAGGAGATCGGAGGGACCGATGCACTTAGGTGAGTCTTCTAGGATCCTCGTGTCTCTGGATATGAGCTTCCCTGGAAGGAGATGTTGGAGAAATACGACCCACTGCCTTCGGTTTTAGCAGGTATGATTGGTGGTTTCCTTTGTCCTGATCATAGGGAAAAGGGACTATTTGTTGGATTGGGTAGGATTCTGGAGGACATGCATGCTTTCCCATTTGTACCATGATCTTCATCAAGTCGTGTACACAGATGGGAAGAGTCTTTCCTATCGGGTGACTCTCTTATAGATATTCGCATGGGAGCACTTTGCGATTACACACCCCATCGTCCAGAGAGATCGCCCCATTGGATTTCCATATGCTTATGCGTATATAGGGCCCCTTGTCCAGCCCAGGCTGGGCAAGTTGGAGTATTGGTGGTGAATATCAAATGATTTGGATACGGTTATCTGGAGACCGTATGTAGATTGTGATCCATGGCATGCAGATGACATAGAGCTGTCGTATGTGACGAGGTCTAGATACTTGATTGGATGCACCCCATTTATCATTGAGTGATTTATGGGTCGGAGGGTTCTGAGGCAGTTTGGATGGGTACATATGATGCCATGGGGGGCGGCACACTATGCTAGGCACCGAGAGGATACACGAGAGTGGGGTCCTGTTTTTACCATTGAGGCAGCCAGAAAGGAGTATTTTGAGTTACAGCCAGAGGATTGGACTATATGCCCAGAGGTCACAGATGCAGGGATGACAGATGACTATGTTGCATACTTCTACACACATCCCTTTCCTAGGTTTAATAGTCCAGAGGAGCCTACCCCATTGATCGGAGGTCTAGTTATTTAGGCAAGGCGACAGTAGCGATAGGGACATCCAGTAGTAGGGTAGCCACAAGGTCAGGGATAGGTACCATCAAAGTAGGCTGCAGATATGGGTGGGGTGGCCATGGATGTGGACGATGATAGTTCAGATGATGAGGAGGTGGATGAGGATTCAGATGACTCAGATAGTGGGGATGACGGGGATGATGGGGGTGGTGGGAGACAAAGATTTTTCTTTGATGTTCCCTTCAGCACGAGGCCACGGACATCTAGAGTGGTAGGTCAGGCAAGTACTTCAGTACCACAGATTACTATTAGGGCTCCATCATAGGGATAGGTGGATGCTTTGCAGACTGAGGTTCGGACTCTTTGGAGTCAGTTAGCACAGGCATAGGTGGCCATTAGTCAGCTACAGGCACAGATCGCACAACCACTACCTCCTGACCCACAGATAGCTCAGTTTGCAGCCAAGAGAGACAGCTTCAGAGAGCGATGTATACAAGCTGAGGGGGTTGCCAAGAGACTTTTGAGATCAGTTGAGAGCACCTCCATTAGAGAGGTTGTAACAAAGGGGCTAGAGACTGCTCGGGAGGCCGAGTACTATATGATGAGGTATTTTTAGGTGGTGCCACTTGAGCGGCGGATAGCATTTACACAGTCAGGTACTCGGACTCGAACCCATTCACGTAGTCACTCTAGGAGTGCGACCTGGAGTGTGGGTCAGCCAACCAGACGAGAGATCAGAGCTTCTAGGAGCAGAGATCCATCGAGACCTACTACCTCCAGAGGCAGCAGCAGTCATGTCCCATAGCCAAATGCCCCTCAGTGATGAGTTTTTGTACACATTTTATGCCATTGTATTTGATATATCTTTTTGAAACATTTGATATCCTTGTATTTCTGGATATTTGTTTTGATGAGATTTATGAGATGCAGTGGTGATTTGATTATGCACGTGTTATGGATGATTTATGCACATGTTATGGATGATTTATGCACATGTTATGGATGATGATGTAATAATGATATGATATAAATGTTTTTTTCTTCATTATGTATGTAATGAATGTATGATGCAGGATGTAAATGCTTTAGATGAAATGAGGGAATATGATTTATGATGTAATATGTAATGAATGATATGAACGTGACATGATTTATGATGCAATATGAATGATAATAATGATGTAATGGAAATGCACTTATGTAACGAACTTATGATATATGATGTAAATGAACATGATAATAATGATGATGTGAAAAGAATGAAATGGATGCAATTTTATTTATGAATGTGTGTGAAATATGTAAATGTATATGTTAATGAATGATTAAAATAATGACCATGTATATGATGTGTAATAATGGATAATGATCATAATTGATAAAATGAGATGATAATGAATATGATAATGATGATGTAAATATGCAAGTGAAATGATAATGATAATGGAAATTGATGAGAAATGAATGTGAATGAAAATGAGATGTAACAAATGTCCAATCATACTCCACCGTTGTCTTAAAAAGATATTCAAGAATGTGATCAACCGTCAAAAATCTATTTTAAAAAGGCCCTCGAAATGCAAATGAATTAAGCAATCCTAATAATGAATTATGCAATCCTAAATGAAATAATGAACCATTCTCCTTGTTGCCATTTCCTGTTGTGTTTAGTTGTCATCATTGAGCCTTTTGATATGTTGAAATTTAGTACAAGCATCAAAGGGTTTGTTAGCACCAATGATGACCTGAGTATTGCTTTCATAATGTTTGATGTAGAAAGTTAATACAAGCATCAAGGTATAATTGACCCAAGATGACCTGAGTATTGCTTGCATAAACAGACAAAAGTTAACCATTTTCCTATGCAAATTCTGAAATGTCATCAATGATACGTTGTAGAGCATGTGCCACGACCAATTTGCATCATACTAATGATTAACCTACAAACAACAAGCAAAGAAAAATCATACTTTTTCCTTGTGATTCTAGTTCAATACATCATTGAACCACTCCAAAGATATGATGTCATCAAATATCAAAACAACAATTTGCAACTTATGCCTTTAAGTTTGTCATTCATTTTAGTCAGATTAAGATCAGCCAATTTATTTTAATTATCTTTCAAAATAGTCATGTAAATTGGACAAGACTGTTGTTTCCAATATCCTGATTCTAGACACATGCTACCAACTACCTGCTAGAAAAGCTTCACGAAGCGAACTGCCCCCTAGTGACCTTGTACTATGACTCTTGCTAGACACAACTATTGAGATGGATAACCCTCAAATCATCAAGCCATGATGAGATCCTTGTCATTCCAGGGAAAATGATGCAATGTGAATGCGATGGTGAGGTGTGTGCGTGATGCTAATAAAAAGATGAATATGCGAAAAGAATCATAATAGATGAGAGAGCCAAATAAAATCACAAACAATGCTTGTTTGCCAGGTTTTCACTGTTTGTTTTTATTGCATTTTTTCCTAATTTTATGATTTTTTTGTTATTACCAAGATGCCTGTTTGCCAGGTTTTCATCAAGGCAATTTTTTTATTTTTTTTTCAGGAGTTTTTATATTGTTTTTGATATTTTCTTAGGTGTAGAACCTCTTCAGATGAATTTTGATTGTTGGATCTTCGAATAGGTCCCCTTCTACTATTGATAACTGATATGCCCCTGATCCGTATGTTGCAACAATAATGAAAGGGCCCAACCAATTAGGTTCGAACTTGCCTTTCTTTTCCCGATCTTGTTGATTTCGAGGGTTTTCTCTGAGAACCAAATAACCCACTTGAAAATTTTGTGGTTTGACTCTGTGATTGTAGCTGCGGGACATAATTTGTTGATATCCCTTCAAGTGATTAACTGCAATTTGATGCCATTCATCAAGCAGTTCTAGCTCTTGCAACCTTAATACTTTATAGTCTTCATCATTGATTAGCCCTTTGAGTGATACTCGAAGTGAAGGAATCTCAACTTCTAGTGGTAAAATAGCCTCTGCTCCATAGACGAATGCATAAGGAGTAGCTCCTATCGGTGTGTGAATGCTTGTTCTATAGGCCCATAATGTTGGATTCAATTGGACATGCCAATCACGACCTGCTTCATTCACTATTTTCTTCAAAATCTTTAGAATTTTTTTGTTTGATGCTTTGGCTTGACCATTCCCTTATGGATAATAAGGTGTAGAAAACCTGTGTTGGATGTGAAATCTTTCACATAGTTCATCAACATCCTGATTTTTAAAGGGTCTTCCATTGTCTTTGATAATGGAGTTGGGAATGCCATACCTGCAAATGATATAGTTCAAAATGAATGAAGAAATTTGTCTGCCTGTAACCATTGTCAGAGGAACAACTTCAATCCACTTGGTGAAATACTCAGTGGTGGTAATGATAAATTTATGTCCATTTGAAGATGATGGATGTATCTTTCCAACCAAATCCAATCCCCACTGAGAAAAAGGCCATGTTGTGGTGAATTTTGTAATTCTTGAGCAAGAGCGTGAATGAGATTCCCATGAATCTGAAATTTTGCACATTTTTTCAAAAAGGTGAATGATTCTTTCTCCATGGTTGACTAGTAGTACCCTAATCTTACAAGTTTCTTTGATAAGGTTAGTCCACTTGAATGTGTCCCACAAATTCCACCTTGGACCTCTTGTAAGGCCTTTTCAGATTCATTGCGTTCAAGAAATCTAAGGAGGGTACCATCCAGACCACGCTAGTATAAGATGTCAGCAATTAAGGTGTAATGGGATGATTGACGAATAAAATTTCTTTTTTGATTCCTAGACAAACCTAAGGGTAAAGTAGTATCTTTTAGGTAAGTGTAAATTTGGCCATATAAGGAAGAGTTAGAACTTGTTAGATGGAAAATTATTTGAGTTTAATGATTTTCATGGGCGGGAGAAAACAATTGTTCCACCAGGAAATCGTACCATATTTTATTCTCTGTCAACTGGAGTAGAGAGGCGATTGTAGCCATAGCATCTGTTGCTTTATTATCAATGTGTGGAATCTGTATGAACTTGATATTAACAAAGTATTTCTTGAGATCTTCCACCATTCTTTTGTAAGGTATCAACTTTTCATCTTTAGTGTGATATTCGTCATTGATTTGGTTTATAACAAGTTATGAATCACCAGAAACTTGAAGTTCTACGATTTTCCAGTCCACTCCAATTTTTATGTCGATTATCAATGCCTCATACTTAGCTATGTTGTTTGTGCAAGGAAACATTAGCCGATAAGATTTTGGGATTGTATGTCCTTGAGGTGTAATAAAAATAATTCCTGCTCCTGAACCATGTTGAGTGTAAGAACCATCAAAGTAAAGTAACCATGACTGCTGGATATCTGCTATGAACACGTCGGCATTAGGAAAATCAACATGTATTAGGTGTTCTGCTGGTATTGGTTCTTCTGCTAATTGATTTGTAATTACTTGTCCCTTTATAGATTTTCAATCCACATAATGAATATCAAATTCACTTAGGATCATAACCCATTTAGCCAACCTGCCAGTTAAGGTTGCCTTACTTAAAAGATATTTGAGTGGGTCAATCTTAGCCACCAACTTTACTGTATGAGTTAGCATGTAGTGTCATAATTTTTGAGAAGTGAACACCACTTCTAAACAAGCTTTTTCAATGAAGGTATAATTTAGCTCATGACTTGTTAGGGTTCGACTGATGTAATAAATAGCTCTTTATTTTCCTGAGTTGTCTTGTTGTGCCAATAATGCTCCTAAAGATACTTCTGTGGCAGCAATATATAATATGAGAGGTGCACCTTGTACTGGTGGAATCAACACTGGTGGATTCATGAGATATTGCTTTATCTGATCAAATGCTACTTCACATTTGTACTCTCATTTGAATGGAACATTCTTGTGTAAGAGATGTGTAAATGGTAAACTTGTATCTACAATTTGAGCAATGAATCTTCGAATGGATTGTAACCGTCCCTATAAAGAGAATAGTTGACTAATGTTCCTTGGTGGTGGCATATCAAGAATTTCTTGTACCTTAGCTAGATCCACTTCAATTCCCTTTTCTGATAGAATGTAACCTAATAGCTTCCCAAATTTTACTCCAAAAACGAATTTCTTAGGGTTGTCGCACTTTGAATTTTTCCATTCTTTTGAAGATTTTTGGTAAGATATCTGTGTGTCCTTCTCTGGTGTTAGATTTGGTGAGGAGTTCATCAACAAAATCTTCCATGAATGTATGCATCATATCATGAAAAATCATTGTCATTGCATGTTGGTATGTAGCTCTTGCGTTTTTCAACCCAAAAGGCATTACGTTCTAGCAATAAGTACCCCAAGGACATGTAAATGTTGTTTTATCCTGATCTTTTGGTGCAATATTTATTTGGTTGTATCCTGAGAATCCATCCATTAATGAGTACATTGCATGTCCAGCAGTTAGATCCACAATCATATCAATGTTTGGTAAGGGGAAGTCATCTTTAGTACATGCTTTATTCAAATCCCTAGAATCTGTACAATTTCTAATCCTTTCGTCTGGCTTTGAAACAGGCGCGATATTGGAAATCCATGGACCGGATGAATCCAACATCTCAAATCTTTTTTAATTCCTCTTTAACCACTAATGCAACATGCGGATGCATTTTTTTGAGTTTTTGTTTTACAAGTTTTTCCCCCGGTGAAATAGATAGATGATGCATGATGAGATGTGGATCTAATCCAAGCATATCTGCATAGGACCATGCAAAACTGATTTGATTATCTTTGAGAAATTATGTGAATCTAGGTACTTCTTTGTCTGTTAGAGATGCAGCCAATTACAAAATCTTGGGCTTTTCTGTAGTACCTATATTAAGTGCCTCTGTTGGTTCGATTAGAATGGAAGACCTTTCCTGGTAATGCTCCGGAAGAGTGTCAAGTTTCCCATCCTCTGGCACCTTTGAAAGGTTTTCACCATTGGATACGCTTTTTATTTTTCTCTTTTATTGATCTAATACTACCTTTGTTAGATTTTCACCATTAGATCTTTCTTTCATTTTTCTTTTTCCTTGATCTAATACTGCCTTTGTTAGGTTTTAACCATTAGATCTTTCTTTTATATTATTTATTTCATAGCTAAGAAACTTGGCACTTTCCTGTCAAAAACTCTGATCTTGTGATTCCCTAGTGGAACTTGTTTTGGGATGGGATGAACAAAGAAAGTTTATTATGGTTTCATCATTTGGAAAAGTTGGGACATCAATGGGTGCGACTTGTTCCCAATCAATGAGTTCAGGATGAACCAAAGGTAGTGGATCATTAGGATGAGTAAGGTCATTGGCCGTTAGGGTCATGATGTTATTGTTAACGTCATTATAGGGGAGATCTAAGATGGTATCCTCCTCAAAATGATCTATCACACTTCGAATCAAATTGTTCTCACTAGAGTCATGATCACTTTTTAGGACGTAATCAAGTGGATGTCTTGAACTTTCCCCTTGTAAGAATGCGGGTGAGAATTTGTGTATGACATCTACCCTTTTCTCTGAGATATATGTATTGTCAGAGAAATTGTCCCATTCATATTCATTGGAGTCTGTTTCAGAATTATCTGCTTGAATTCTCAGAATTGATTCAACTAACTCCTCATTAGATGACCTTTGTGTTACTTCTTTCTTAGTATCTTCACCATATCCTAACCCAGTCTTATCTTTTGGGTGAATTGTTTTTAATTGGACAGGTTCAACAATACCCTCTTTCCTTTTACCTAAAGGGCCATTTCCTTTATAACCCATTTGTTGCATGATAGCATAACCTTTTCCATATTGTTTTGTGGGTAACTTGATATGATGTACAGATTCTTCTTCATCTTTATAGAGCCAATCAAGAATAGATGTATCTTCTACTTCAGTTTCTTTAATAAATATCCCATTAAACTTGGTGATGGGGGCTGAAGTTGAGGCTAAAATTGCTGCAACCTGTTGTGTAGATGTTGATGGTTGACCATGGGATCTTGGAGATATGGGTAGCTTAGAGAGAGATAAATAATATTCTCCCACCCCATTATCTTTCAATTTTAACTTGGTGCCAAAATTGCTTATCATTTCTTGTGCTTGTTCTTTGTATTTGGAGGTAGAGACGGCCAAGGCCTCTCTATTATGTGGGACGAGTGTGTCTTGAGTTGCTCTTAGATTAGAACAAGTTTGACTGCTAATGTGATCAGAAGGTATTGTTACTTCCTATCTATCATATGGAAACTTCAAACATTGATGATATGTAGACGGAACAGCTTGCATGTCATGGATCCATGTACAACCCAATAGTATGTTATAGGTTAGATCTCGATCGAGAACCTAACAAAAGGTATTCTTCACAACAGGTCCCACTCTGATTGGTAGCATGATGAGGCCTTTGGAAGTCCTTTCCTCATCATCATATGCCTTGATTGTAATTTTCCTCCGTGGATCTATAGAGTCTGCTGAATATCCCAAAGCTAGGACTAGTTTCAAAGTGTAAATGTTTAATCCGGCTCCCCCATCTATGAGGACACATCTAATGCAGGCTTTGTGAACCATGACTTCTAAATATAGTGATGAATTATGCAGATGATTTATGGATGAATCATATTTTTTAGAAAAAGATAAATATGTGTAGGAGGACAAGTGTCCCACCATGGCTTGAAATTTATTGATAGCTAGATCAGGAGATATAGTTGTATCAACAAAGGCCTTTTCTAGAATGTCCTTATGTGCAGGTGATAACTTCAAAAGTTCCAAGATAGAAATTTGGGCTGATGTTTTTCACAGTTGATCAACCAAATTGTATTGACTTGGAGGGGGAATTGCTACTTTAGATGAGCTGCCTTTGACGATGATTTTGGCTTGTCCCCTTGTTGTACCATTGACTTCTCGATATTCTTGCTTACCTTTCAGTTGGATAGCGTTGATTTGAGGATAGTCAGTATAGATATGATTGATAATGACATCATGGATGTTATTAACATTCTTGCCCTTGTCACTCGAAGATTCCCCTTTTTGATAATTAGGGAGCAGATTCTTGAATGCTTGATGGTCATTATTGACATTGTGTCCCTCAAGCGTGATGGTATGATTATCAATCAAATCTTGAACAATATTCTTCAACCCTTGGTAATTGTTTGTCTTATGACCTTTGCACCTATGATAATCACATAAATGTGAGTCATTCCATGATGGTGGTTTAACTCGAGGCTCATAATCTCTTTGTGGTGGTAATGTAATAGCATTTTTGATTTAATAATTCTTTGAGAAAGGATTCCAAAGATTGGCCCAAGGGAGTGAAACTCCGTCGATTCGAGAAATATGACAATTTGGGCACATTTGAATTTTTATTATTGCCAAAATTATTTCCATGATTATTAGTTGTGTTTCCTTGATTGGAAACATTGCCTTGGGTGCTAGAATTTCCAGTATTATTGTTACATTGAACACCTGACACATTAAGGACGACAGGCATGGTATTCACATTGTTAGCACCTACTACCCCATCATTTACAACATTTTTATTTCAAGTCCAAAATCGTGACTTGTCATTGTTGTTATTATGGTTGTTGTTGTTGTATGAATTTGAACCCTCTTTATCAATTTTTACAACTCCACGCTTGATCAATGCACCTTCAATGGTAATTGCATTTTCAATCAATTTTTCAAATGATTGAGGATAGTGAAGGTTTAGTCTGTAACTCATTTCTTGATTAAGACTATTGATGAAGATCTCCATCTTTTCTTTTTCAGGAATAGGACGAGAGTATTTAGCAAACACCCTTCTCCATCTTTTCAAAAATGTAGTGAAAGATTCCCCTACTTTTTGTTTTACCTTACAAAGATCAAGCGTGGCTATCTGATGTTGAATGTTGTAAGAATATTATGATATAAACTTATTCATCAACTCTTCAAAGGTTTTGATGGGAGGAGTGATCTTTGAAAGCCACTCCATGGATTGTCCACCCAAACTTCATGGAAACAACCGCATTAAGTAGGTATTGTTATGAGAAAATTCTAAGCTCATATTTTGGAAATCCCTTACATGTTCAATGGGGTCAGTTTTCCCATTATACCTATCAAACTTAGGGATTTCACAATGTTTTGGAAAAGGAATCATTCGAAGATTCATATCAAATGGATAAGGACATATTTCATCCAAAACATACTTCTTTGTTGCTCCCCCTTGCATTTCTTTTATTTGCCCTTGTAATTCCTTGATCTATTGAGTAAGGGCACTAAAATCGCTAAGAGGGGTTTCAGGATTTTCTTTAATCCCTTCTGTGTCAAAATCGGCAAGTAACTTAGCTCCTTGATTAGCTAAAGAAAGAAAATATCTCTCCTTGTTTCATTCTAAAATCCTTTCCATAAGAGTATGGAATTGAGGATCATGCTCCGCTTCTTGAAGTTTTTCTTCCATTAGCTCTTCAGTATTTGAATTGTTAAAGAGGTTTTCCTCCCTCTCACTATTATCAACCATTTTGTTCATTGTACTTTCATATTTTTCTATGTGCTTTCGAGATCTTGTGGTAACAGGCATAAGCTTTACTCAAATCCTACTAACTTTGATCAAAGGAATGAAATAGTGCAACGGTGAAGAATATGAAAGTCGGGATAGAATGAAGATTCTATGACTTAAAAGATTTTTAATCTTTAGATCGTGATTCCCTGATTGAAAGGATGAAAATCTTGTTTGCGGGAATTAAACCAAAGATTGAAAATAAAGGTGATCTTGCACTTTGTGAAGTTTGATCTTAGCTTTGTAGAAAGATGAATTTAATGGATGCCTAATGCGTTTGAGTTCTCTATTGCAGAATTTGATTTGGACGAGTAGCGTACGTGATTGCAGGTTGGGGAATATAAGAGGAATGAATACGCTGACTGTGGTTATGCCTTTGAGAAGCGACTCTTCTTTGAAAGAAAGCTCTTGAGTATAAGGGTTCTATAGCATAATCGTCAGTGAAACCTCTAACATAGTCGTGATATCGATGAATAAAGGTTTTTTGTTCAAGTAGGACCTTTTGACTTTGATATAGAAATTTCCTCTTCTTCAATATCTTCTTATAACTAAGAGATTTCTTGTGCTTTCTAATCTTTCTTTCTAGGGACTTCTTAGCAAAAGTTGTAGACCTCCAAAATTTGAGCATGGGAAAGACTAGACTGATAAGACTTGATTTCTGAAAGTCAAAAAATTACCTAGGCTCAGAAAATAGATGTGCCAAAACAGAGACTGAATGCGCCAAAATAAAGCATAGATGCACCGAAACAGAGCATAGATGCACCGAAACAGAGCATAGATGCATTGAAACAGAGCATAGATACGCTAAAACAGAGCACAGATGCACTGAAACAGAGCACAGATGCGCCAAAACATAGCACAGATGCACCAAAATAGAGCATAGATACACTGAAACAGACTTGGGATGCGCTAAATTACTTCTGAGACTGACATGTTTTGACAGTTTGATAAAATTTTCTTGTTTTTGATGATCTTAATCTGATTTAAATGTGAAAAACACAGCATAGAAGTAGACAATTGTTTTGTTAATCCTAAAATCTAAATAAAGAGATTATGTTCTTGAGATTTCCATAGGTTTTAAACAAGATACGCACTTCAGTCAGACTCACTCTTAATTCGTCAAATAGGTCATCATAGCAATCACAACCCACAGCTTAAAATCACGTTGACTCACATAGCCTTGTCACCCCCTAGAGGGCGCTTGTGTTTTTGTCTTTTCTAGGTGCATACTCAAAGTGACGGAAGTGGATACCGAATCCCTTGAGCAAAAAATCTATGGCGACTATATGGTGAGTGTCTTGAGGGAGATTCTTCCCTCCTCTTGCACCATGATTAAGATGATGTTTGGATACTAACATGGCTAGCTTTCTACACTATGGTTCATAGTAAGGGTATCCGTTTAGTGTGGAAAATAGATATACTCCCTCGAGAGACCTCCCAACCTTTAGAACAAAGGTTTTGGGGATGGTTATCCTGCGCACTACTATCAAATTGGATTTTCATCAACAACTTGCTTTTGATTAAATTGGGTTGGAAACCTTGGATTTAGGTGTTCCCACTTAGGTCGTTCCTCTTGGGTGAGTACTTTGTCGCACAAGAGCAGGCCTTCTAAAGGATGTAATCAAGCATTAAATTGCCGAAAATAAAAGGTAAGTCTGGTGTTCTGATCACCCAATTAAGGGGAGAGCATAAACCTATTACCCATAATCACAACAAACAATAATGGTTCAATTTTAAATCCCAAATCGATAAATTCTCTACACTAAGTGAAGATGTTGCTTCACCCAAAACATGGGATTCATTTTAACCAAAAGAAAATTTATGTTTGGTGACTATCCTAGGATTGGTTAATTCAGATTTAAATGTCTACCCTAGGAATGCTTCATTTTGTTGAAAATAAAATTTCAAAAATCCTATCCGCGGATTGTGTCGGAATCAGAATTTAAAATTTTTACAACTGTATGCACTGAAACAGGTCATGTATGTGCCGAAACAGTTACTGTATGTGTCGAAAGATCTCAGAGGAATGCACTGAAATATAGTGTCTATGCACCAAAATAGGTCATGTAAGCATCGAAATAGTTACTGTATCCACCGAAAGAACTCATAAATGCATCGAAACAGTCCTCATATGCACCGAGCCGAGACTCGTATGTGCCAAAATGTGATTTTTTGTCTGTCACCTGCTAGAAAAATCTGCAAAAAGAAATATTAAATGAGGGGCTTGGCCCCATGGTGGGCACCAAAAATGTGTACGTTAGAATGTGTTAATCAAACTGACTCTAATCTAATACACCAATGAAACATTAGACTAAAGAAACTAAATTAAAGAAAGCAAAATGCAAACTCTAAACACAAGCAGCTCCTTCAAATTCATCACATTATCCTCTATCTCCAAGGATTCATTTCAAGATGCTCGCTCTCAGTTGTTTTAAACAACAGCTTGTAGAATGGCAACTTGAGAGAATGAGATTAATGAAAATGCATGTGCATCAAATATGCTTTAAGCTATGAAATTGAAATGCTAATTAAATGCTAGAAATGCTAAAATGTGACTATAATAACTACGCATGAAAATTTAGGATTCGTCGTCCTTTTCAGCTCACAAGAGGGTTGTATTTATAGATTTTTGAAGGCATGAATTCAATTGGCCAAGATAGACGGTTGAGTTCAAACCTGTTTAGATGAATGGTGAGAGATCGAGAATTCAAAAAGAGGATGGAAGTTTAAGAGATAGATGGAAAATGAAGAGACAAATGAAAAGTGTCTCCATAATTTAAATAAATAAATATATAAATATCTATGGGAAATGAAAAGCCTCATAATTAAATATTTGAAAATATTTAATTATGGAGAAGAGAAAAAACTTTTAATTAAATATTGAAAATATTTAATTATTGAGAAAAGTGAAGAATTTCAAAAAATGTTTTAATTAAATATTGGAAATATTTAATTAAATGTGAAATGAAGAATATCATTTAAATTTAGAATTTAAACTTGTGATAATTAATATAAATAAATTATGAAATCTATTTAATTAATTAAAAAGAAGGTAGCAATTAATTAAATAAACTTTATTTATTTAATTAAACTAGAAGAATTGGAAAATGAACAATATAAATAAATAATTAAATTTATTTATATGTAGATGACTTAAGAATATTAATTAAATAGTTCGTATTTAATTAATTAACAGGTTTGGTTAACCGTGACCATTTTTAGATGTGTACAATTTCCAAGTCATTTTCATGGAGGAAATTATGTTCCTAGTAGAGACACTCAAATATTTTGATCTCCCCTTGATCCTTAGTCTCATCCTCCATAGTAGTATAGAATGTGAAAAATTTATAAGCATTCCCATCAAAAGACTTGCTACTGCACTACTCTGCCTACTCATAACCATACCCTAAGCATACATTCAAAGCATCACCAGAATCCTTAAAAAGTGTATTATCCCTACACCAACCAACGAATTCATCTTTATTAATTGATATGGATAAAGGTTCATAAGAAAGGGGATTATCCATTATATTCATCGCTACCCAAGAATCTTCTATGCCCTTTACATGAGGATGCAAACCTTGTAGGCTTTCATCACAATCAATATCCTTGAAAACTTCTAAAAGAGATTCTTCCTTCATTTGGTAAGGGTAATCATATTCAACAAAAGAAAGATGACTTTGTATCATCACAACTACCATAGGACAAGAATGCGTCAATAGTAAGACTTCATTGAAACCCCTTAAATTGAATGTCAGAGTTTTTGCTGTCAATATCTTGATCATTGGAAAGTGACTAAGCATCATCAACGTTAGAATCATAGCTATTAATCAAATCACTTAATGGGGAAATCATTTGTACATCATCCAACTCTTCATCCTTCAATACCTCCTAAGAACTAGAGTCTGACACATCATACATTCCATCACAACATGGGTCATCATCTTTGCCACTGTTGTAATGATCTACCCATGTATCACTAGTGAATTGGTTGTAATCATTATATTCTCCTACACAATAGGATGGATTCTCACCTTTTGATTCATCTTCTTCACCTTTTTGCATTATTTCTTGCTTTTCCTTAGCAGGACTATGACCATTACTATTTTGATGCATTTCATGTTATGCATTGTCACTCCCAAATCCCTCTATAAATTTTATCCAGTCAACTATTTGGCTTAGAATTTTAGGCTTCAATTCCTTTCACAAAATATTCATTCTTGACCTATATAACACACAAAACAAATCAATGCACATTGACTCTCCAGGCTTGATTTTTTTTGGTATTTCCAACAAAACATCCACAAATCTATGGAACGGGTCTTTATAGGAGCGAATTTGCACCCTTAACGTGAATTCCCTATTTATCTTCCCTCGCCTTAGAAAAATGAATTCAAAGACTTAATTCTACATAAGCCCATTGCCTTTGTTCCACTTGGCACCTATTTTGAGTGTTAGTCGAGGCATTACTATCAAAGAAACCTGCACGGTGCAGAGACATCTGCATAGTGCACCGACGCCCACGTAGTGCACTTACATCCCTAAAAAATTCCCACATCTAGAGCCTACAAAGGAATTACCATTCCCATTGGGAGTTGAATTGTAATGCCCTCTTTAGCTGATTGACCTAAATATGGTCGTTTCCTTCACCCCTTTCCTTAAAATTCATCATTCCCTCTTTCATTTGCATCTTTCATAGACTGTGAGAAGTCTTCTTCACATTCCACAATCTCTCCACAAAATCCAAGTAGCTTCTTCACCATCTCTTCAATCTCAAGCAACACTTTACACTTCATAGTAGCAACATCAACACTCCATCACTTCAATAGAGCAAGTGTGGAATGAAACACCATGACAGCAGAGGATTGAGTTCCTCTCATTTTCTCCCCCACTAGCCTTGAGAGCTTTGGGAGGAGGTGGTAAGCTTTCACTCCTCTCCTCTATTATTTGGTTGAGTAGAATAACACTATTTTGTAGTACTTTATGTACTTTACTTTATTTTCTGCTTTTTTATCTATCTATTTGGCTATCTATGGAGGTGGGAACACCAAAACAGGGGTTTGACTGAGGCGAACCCCTATATAGCCCCAACTCTCTCTCTCTCTCTCTCTCCCTCTCTCTCTCTCTCTTGTGTGTAGGTAATGAAGACATTCATGCACTGGAGGCTTCATCACTTGCATGGTTGTAAGAATTCCCTTTCCCTTCTTCATCTTTTCTTTGTCATTTCCATTCAAGTTCTACTACATTTTGTCACTTAATCACATTCTAGGAGTTCTCAAAAATCAACTTAGAAGCATTCGGTTTGTTTTTTTCTGTGATAAACTCACTCTCTGGCCTGTATAAGATGCTAGTGCGCCACGTTGTCATCCTTATTTTTTGTTAACGTCCTTTGGCCAAGATCTTGTTTGTTTATCCAGAGAATCTCTTTGACCTTCTCTTCCTGGTTCTAGAACTCTCGTTGATGTCCTTTGAGGTAGTTTAGGGTAGTTCATCTTGTGAGGCTCTCTAATTGAAGAGAACTCATGAGTAGTGAATCCCCCTTCTCTACATTTTGGTGAGCCTCACGTGAAGAACATATTTTTTGAAAACTAGTAATTTATTTTCCCCTCCTTGGGAAGGTCGTAACTTGCAAATTACTAAAAGATAGAAAATACCAAAAAAAAATCAATGGATTTAATATCATCTTTTATTAGTTTTGTATCCAATTTTGTCCAAAATATTAATGATGTTCCATTTCATGCATGTGATGGTGACTTGGCTTTTCCCATGTCACTTCGTAGCTTTGATCCTTCTTAGAGAACCCTCTCGTATCAGAGGATATTTTGTTGCAAGAAGATGAAATCATTGTTACCTATCTTAACATTACTCTACGTTCTATTCATTCCAATGCACTCTCTTCTAGAGATGATGCATTTTTGAAGGATGAATCTACCCTTCATCTCAATGCACTCTCTTCTAGAGATGATGCATTGGTGCATGATGAATCTTCTACTCCTTTCGATGCACTCTCTTCTAGGGACGTTGCATTTGTGAATGATGAATTTCTTATCTATTCTAATGCACTCTCCTCTAGAGATGATGCATTAGCGCATGAAGAATCTCCTGCCACATTTGATCCTGTTTGGATTGATGTTGAGAATATCTATTAGAGTAATTGTTCTACTAGTTGTAATGATTTTGTAAATGTAATCTATGTCTTTGCTGCCCCTCAAAGACCTAAGAGATCGATCATTTACGTGACTCCAGCTACTCCTCCTGAAATGGTTTGTTCTATTGATGGTATTCCATTTGATAGTGATTCCCTCAATCTTTCTAAGGATCCCTCTTATAGAGCAGTAGCTTGTATCTATGATACTAGAATGAATAAAAAACTAAGCTTTCCTCAACCACCTGAACTTACGACTAAAGCACCTAGTGATAACAACCTTGTAGAGCAACCTGAAGTTACTCCAATTAAGATCTCATTGTGGGACTGGCTTAAGTCTACACTAGTTTATCATGGTCTCCTTCAAGAAGCCTTGCAAAATATCCTCTTGCCTTCTTCTGCTAGGTTAGTAGATGCTAGTGCACTGATGGTGTATATTCATGTGAATTCATCGAATATTACATTCTATCCTCAGGAATCACCACCTCCAGAAGTACAAAAGCAAGAAGATCCTCTAATGATTATATTCAACATTAACAAGATTGGTATTAGATGTACTCTCATTAACGTTGGTTCAACACTTAATGTATGCAGTATTGGTCTATTGCCCAAGATTTATATTCATTTATCTTCTCTTAATGCTTCTTCTGTCATCATCTGTGGGTTTGATAATGTTAGGAGACGAGCTCTAGGTACAATAGTATTACTTTTGTAGCTTGGACCCATTACCATACCTACCCTTGTATATGTTATGTCAGAGAATTTACCTTATAAACTCCTTCTTGGTAGACCATGGATTCATGCTATGGGTGCAGTCACATCTACCTTGCATAAATCTATCAAGTTCATTTGTAATAATCAAGTAGTCATAGTTAAAGATGTCCCTAATGCTATGCACTTATGTGAGATGGAAGCTATTGGTCAAGCTCTAGTTGTGCCTAATCTTATTCCTTTAGTGTCTTCCAATGTGTCAATGTCTACTCTAGCAATACCTACTACAAAGGATACTCTTGAGATAGATGTCCCTAAAGAAGATCCTTCTAAAGCAAGAAACCTTAAGTCTTCTCCTTCTACCTCTTCTCAAAGGAGTGCCTATCTTGATAGTGATTGGGGTCCTTTAGACTTTATAGATTCCTTCATTTAGGAATATGAAGTCGACCCGATCCACTTAGACCATTCAATAACATCATTCACACCCATTATCAAAGATGATCAATCTTTTGCATTGCGGGATAATTTGAATGTGAATTGTAATGTTCTTAGTGTTCACTCTCCTTCTAAGGAGGATGATTACACCTCTACTAAAGAGAATAATGTTGACAGTCCTATCAAGAAGGATGATGATGATCCCATAGAGGAGTGTTCTCCCCCTTGCTGGAATAATGCTCTCTATGAGGATCCTCCTTATTCTCAAGATTTGCGGACATTTTATGGCCTCAACTTTAAGCTTATCTCTAAATATGGCTATGAGCATAAGGGTTTTGGGCGTAACGAACAAGGAATTTGGGCCCCTATAGAATTTGCACCTCAAAAGCGTAATCTAGGGCTTGGCTACTTGAGTGAAGAATCTAAGTAGAAACCACAGTTGAACATTGACATGATGTATTCTCAACCTCATTCTCATGGATTGGTCTATCCTCCCTTTTCTTTGATCTTCATATATTCTTCTTGTGAAAAGGAAAAATTTTCTCTGCAAGAGAAATGGTTGCTTCCTACCCCTCATCCTTTGACTAAACAAGAGCGTATTTTGTTGCAGCTTCTTAAAGCCCACTTAATTACTCTTCCTCCTCCTACATGTAATAAATTTCATAAAAATGATAAAGAAGAAATTTAAATTTGTGCATACCATCGAGTGCCTGGCCATTCCACTAGTGAATGTAAGGCCTTGGAGGACAAAATACAACAACTTCACGATTTAGATGCCTACTGATGCACCTAACTTTTCTTTGCACAACTAGTGATATCATGGTTTTCCTCCATCATGTTCCAAAAATCTAGCATGGTTCTCTTCCCCTATATGTTTGGGGTAGTGACAACTTTTTTTGCTGATGTGTTTCCTTCTTAAGGAGTCCCTCTCTTCTCTATCTCTTTTGAATGATGTGTCCCTTGAGCGGACCCCCTTTTATTTTTGAAGGGTTCTCGAGGGACCTATTTGAAAGCCTTTTACTCAAAAAAATTCTTTGCGTCTAGCTTGGGGGCAACCTAACTAGACCTATCTACACACCTTCATGTCTAGCTTGGGGGTAGCCTGACTATTTTTTCTCTTCAAAAAATGTGTCCCTTGAGTGGACCCCTCTTCCTTTTGAAGGGTTCCTGAGGGACCCCTTTGAAAGTCTTCCAATTTGATGATGTCCTACATGACTATATACTCTGTGATATAGGTTCTACTCTGAAGTGAGTTTCGCTTTTATCACTTTTACTGTATTATACAGGCTCTACTCTGAAGTGGGTTTTTATTTTATCACTTTTACTCTGTGATACAGGCTCTAATCTGAAGCGGTTTTTCCTTTGATCACTTTTACTCTATGATACAGGATCTACTCTGAAGTGGGTTTTTCTTTTATCACTTTTACTCAGTGATATGAGTTTTCCTCCCTAAGCATGGATTGCTTTTATCACTCTTGCATTCTTTTGTATCTTCCACTTTTGACCCTACATTCTCAGGTTTTCCAGATCATGTTCTACTTCCTCAATGGTCCAGGTATACATTTATAACTCTACTACTTCTCTGATCTACTTTACTGAAGTACTCATCAGTATTCATGCTCGCTAAAGTGGAGGAAAAATGTATAGGAGTGAATTTGCACCCCTAATGCAAATTCCCCTTTTACCTTCCCTCGCCTTAGAAAATTGAATTCAGAGGATTAATTCCACATAAGCCTATTGCCTTCGTTCCACTTGGCACTTATTTTGAGTGTCGATGGAGGTGTTACTATTGGAGATGCCCATGCATCACAAAGATGTCCACACAGTGCACAGATGTTCACATGATGTGCTTATGTCCTTGATAGATTCCCGTGTCTGGAGCCTATAAAGGCATTACCATTTCCATTGGGAGTTGAATTTTAAGGCCCTCTTTGGCTGACCGACCCAAATATGGCCATTTCCTTCACCCCTTTACTTCAATTTCACCATTCCCTCTTCTATTTGCATCTTTCATAGACTCTAAGCATTCTTCTTAGCATTCCACAATCTCTCCATAAGCTCCAAGCAACTTCTTCATTGTCTCTTCAATCTCAAGCAACACTTTACACTTCACAACAGAAACATCAACACTCCATCACTTCAGTAGAGAAAGTGTGGAATGAAACACCATAGTAGTAGAGGCATGAGTTCCTCTCATTTTCTCCCCCACTAGCCTCATGCACTTTGGGTGGAGGTGGTAAGCTTTCACTCCTCTCCTCTATTACTTGGTTGAATAGAATAACACTGTTTTGTAGTTCTTTTGTGTATTTTACTTCATTTCCTACTTTTATTTCTATCTATCTAGTTGTTTGTGTAGGTGGGAACACCAAAACGGGGGTTTGATTGAGGAAAACCCCTATATAGACCCAACATAGTCTCTCTCTTGCGTGCAGGTATTGAATAAATTCATGCACTAGAGGCTTCATTACTGGCATGGTTGTAAGAATTCCCTTTCACTTCTTCTCCTTTTCTTTATCATTTCCATTCCAATTCTACTACATTTTGCCACTTTATCACATTTTAGGAGTTCTCAAAAATCAACTTAGAAGCATTCACTTTGTTGTTTTCTATGATAAAATCGCTCTCTGGCTTGTATGAGATGCCAATGCACCTCGAGGATTCTCGCAAACCATGTTTTCGTCCTTATTTTTCACTGACATCCTTTAGCCGAGAGCTTGTTGGTTTGTCCAAAGAATCTTTGTGACCTGCTTTTCCTAGTTCCAGAACTTTTGCTATTGTCCTTTGAGGTAGTTTAGGGAAGTTTGTCCCATGAGGCTCTTTGATTCAAGAGAACTCATGAGTAGTGAATCCCCCTTCTCTACAAGGTCATGGGATAATTCACCCTGGCCTCTTTTTATTTCATATAATTTGTTAGGAGAAGAGACAAGATCAACTTTATTTGGATCTTGTGGATATTTCACTTGGGGCTCACTATGATTTACATACTATGGTGATGAAGAAAATGGGGTCATGGGAGCCTTATCTTCTTGGCATGATTTTTTACTATTTCATTCATTGACTATATTTGCACGAGATGTGCTAGGATAACTAATATTAGTAGCTAAGCATCCTTTCATCATTGAATACTTCAAATTATTTTCAATATCTATAGAAATTTTAGATGCTTGGCGTAGTGTTGTAGGTTCTTTATCTCTTAAAAAATACCTTATCTTTTTATCAAATGCATCTAAATATACAACCAAACATTTAGCATCATTTGGTTGTATATTCTCAAGGATTTCCCTTATGATATTTGAAAATCTGAGATTAAAAGAAGGAACCAACTCATCCTCCTCTCTATGGATTTCCATAAATCTTTTTCTTACCATACTTGGGTTGACTCTCTTACCAAATTGTTCCATGAATGCTAGCTTAAAATCATACTAGGAATGTATAGAGGATATTGGTAGAAAAGAGAACCAGTCTCTTACATCTCCTTTTAGATATTGAACAAACAGCTTCATGACAACATCTTAAAAATTCAATTCATAATCTCTCATCATATCAACAAACTCTTCTAGGTGCTTGCTTGCTAATTGATTCTTTGCACCACAATACTTAGGTACCTTTTCTATAATTTTAGTCAGTATATCATTTGGATAACCATGAATATTACTAAAGTCTATATCACTGTATATTTAAGTACTAAAATTTCCTTGATGTGTTAAAGTATATCCATTATTTACTATTGCACTCATATTTATATCAAGGTACACAATTTGATAAGGAATTTTTACCACGTCTTTAAAGACCTTTCCAAAATTTATCATAGAGTGACTCAAATTCCTTTTGCAACTAAGTTGTCAAGCTTTTACAATGCAAATGGTCTATCTATTTACTAAAGATCTAAGACATAACATGCTTCATGGATTTTACATTACATTCTAGAAACATGCAAAACTCCACTAGAATTCCTCTCTATTAGTGTTTCTTCACTTAGTTGGGAATCAATTACATTTCTATTCTTGAAGATTTCTCATAAACTACTTACTTAACATGAAATATGTTTATTTGAATATCTCAAAATTTATAGCAGCTACTAAACTCTTTTGTGACTGCACACTTTGAGATCTATAACTTCTACATGTTCTTTATCAGGTTCTCAAGCTAGAGTCACCACCTCCTTCTCAGAGGACTAAAATTAAAATGAATATGAAGTTCTTTCAAGAGTAAATCATATCATGCATCTTAAACCACTAGTAGAGTAATTCACAAATTCTTTGAAGTTTTCTACAAAAAAAACTTTTCTAGGTATAGGATCCTTTCAATAGCTAAACAAAATGTTTAGATCAAGCAAATGCTTGAATCTAGGCTATTACCATCTACAAGTGGAGATACAAAATTCTTCCCTAGCAGAGTCACCATTTATTTTGGTGTTTTTTTGAGGTGAACCTAGGAATTCTCTAAAGTGATGACAATCCTTATGTTCAAGAAAGTCACAGGTTAGTGGCCAACACAATAAGTACAGATTCTTGAAGTCCTTACTCCTGCACTTCAGGCTCTATGGGACCTAGTAGGGTATTTCCTTATTTGTGTTCATTATTATTTACCTAGATGGAGAACACTTCTACATAGATAGGTTCCTATTAGAGGAAAATGAACAATACCTACATAGGTTTGGCTAGTCTTTAGGTAAATAACTATCCATTCACTAGGAACATGGGTTTGTATGAGACTTACAACTCATAATTAATCAAATTTTGATGAGTATTGTTCTTATTCTAAACTTATAGCTAGGCATATCACCAATTTATTAATTGCACAAACTCTTGACAAAAAGCCAATGGCTCATCAATTGGGTAAATGGAGTCAAATATGAAATTCTCTGTAATATACAAATCATTTAATTTTGAAATATATGGAATATACTAGTCATGCATTACATTGCAAGAACTCATAGTATCTAAATCATTACTTCTTACCCAAATCCCATACAAGTTCTTACATACCTATAACTCTCTTCAAGTATTCAATTAACTCTTTGAGTTAAAACATTGAACAAAGTCATACATTCAATTAAACCACTAAAGGTAAATGAAAAGGTGCTTTATATTTTCAATCATAATCTGCAAAAACTATACACATAAGAGTACATATTTTAATTTCATATATTTGTTTCGATATCAATAATTTATATAGAACTATTTAAGAACATTATAAACATGACCTATACCCAACAAAATTTAGTAGCAACTATATCAAGCACTCTGCATCATATCTATTTTGCACTTGAATTCACCTAGACCTTTCTAAGCTCAAAATTTTTGACTTCTCTAAATGTGAATTGAAATCCCTTTTATATATCAAGATAGCAACAAGCATCAGCCTCATTATAGTTACATGTCAAAACAAATTTCATTTCAGCACAAAATTTCAAGTGCATTTCAAGAATTCCTAGATGGTTAGATGCAATCATTTACCCAACAAGGGAATCAATATTTTCATACCACCTATGAGAACCAGTTGATACAACCACAACCATTGAAAAATTTCATTGACTCTTTGTTATCCATGTTCACCAGTGCAAACCCCAACATTATCATCACATCAAAATTTGAAACCCTAACATGATTTCTATCACCTAGAATCCAAACCATCACTAGGACCATGGTACACACACCCACTTTGTGTCTTCACCATAGTAGGAGGTGAAACAACTACTCCCTCTTCCTCATTAGTGTTCTTCTTAACAACAACACCCATATGTCCACACAATGCTTTTTATAAATTGGGGAAACTACGAGCACCTCCTCATTCACACCAGGTAATTGGTTTCCATATCACTATCAGGAGAGTTGTCTAAATGTTGATAGGTGAATTATTCCTTCCCATAGTGCCCTGACCATACCTTATATTCGCTCTTGACCCTCACGTGAAATCCATAAGTTTCTTTTCCTTGACATCCATCGCTTCCTTTGTAATTGCAGCCTGGCCACTCAACCAAGAACTGCATCTAGCAACAACCAACACGGGCTCATTGCACTCACCTTTTAGGATGGAATTTATTTTAGAACTACTCTAATCATGTATTGGGGCACTATCATGTGACCTTTCCACATTAAACCTCACAGTCCTTTATAGAGATGATGAGGAAGAATTTGATCTACTCATCTTGCATTGATATATGAAACATAAAAAAAAAAAAATCACTACTCACTACACAAGAACAGACAATTCAAACTCCAGATTGTAATAATGAAAATGATTAGCCTTCATCTAAATTTATTGAGAAAATTGATGATGTCGATCATCAATGCTCAAAGAGAAACATGAGCAAGCGAGTGATTATTTTCTAGCATCTATTTCTCCATTGTTAATTTTGAAGGTACATGAAAACCTATGTATCATTCCTCATAATTGCAAGGAAATGGCTCTTCACACAGACTGAGATCAAAATGATATCCTTTGAAGAGCATACCCCATTAATTCTCTCTCTCCGTAGAGCCAAAATAGCTATCACATGCCTAGTTATACTATTTTGAATATGAGTCATTGATTTATTGATGAGGTAGTCATTTGGATGACTCAGATTGGGTCAATGATGTTTGAAATTTCCATGTTGTTGCATGCCAAGTCCACTAGCCAATGGTACCAATCCAAGTTAGAATCCACATCCTTCACCCACAGGTCCCACCCATCCTCTCAAGCCACCAAAAAAATCCATGTGTCGCCATTGCACAGACCATGCAGGGTGTTAGGTCCCAATATTTAATACTCTATGCATCATACACACTATGACCGAGATTTAGATCAGATGGTATGTTAGAGCCGTCGATTCTAATCCATAGGAGGTTGAGGTAGATAGTGGCTACTAGGTCCCATGTCTGATGAAATACATGTGGTGCAATCACACAAACCATATGACCCAACATAAATTCATTTTTTAATTGATGTGTTGTGCACATGCATAGCTGGAGGATTCAGTTTTTTCATTCGACAGCTCTAATTTTTGCATGTACACCAAATTTAGCCATAAATATGGGGGCTAAACTAGGTTAATGGGTGATGACCCCTTAGAAAAATGATTAAAGACTTAGGACTTAAGTCTTTAAAATGACGAAATACTTTGGGCTGACTTTAGAAGATTTAAAAAATTGTGAACTACACCCAATGACATGTAGTTCTAGGTGAAGGGGCTGGTATAAACGATGGGCTAGATGACTTAGGTTGTAAGTAAGACAACTGACAACCTATTAAAAGAGGTCAACGCAGAAATATAATGCAAGGGTTTAAGGCTTGAGAAAAAGAAGTGAGGGTATTAGAACTAAAAACCCTAGACCAAACCTATCAAGCACAAAACAAACATACCATTTTAAACATGGAACCAACTTAAAATTAATCCAGCTTTTAAAATCTCTATAGGAAGGTATTGATAAAGTATTCATTTTACTTCAGTGATGATCACATAGATTCTATAGAGTTACTGGAAGGTTTCTTTTAGATGTTCTATGTTGATTTGGATAGTCGGAGTGTATCATTATGTCATCATATCACATAGTTAGATAATTGTACATCACAATTCAAGAACTTAGAGGGAATTTATTAAAGAGCAAAACATATTAAAGAATGTTAGGAAGACGGTGTTGGACACCTTACACAAGAATGAAATATTTTAATTATGTAAAACAAATATTTATTTTTGGTGCACTTAGGTTATGTGTTTAGTCTCTTTAGATATTTATTTAGGTTCACTTGTAAATTTGTATGTATCATTCAATTAGTTATTTTATGTGTGGGAGACATAGAATAATAAAATATTATTTGAAGAAAATATTTATTAATGTAAAAAATTAGTATCAAAAATTAAATCAGGGGTCAATGGTTTGTGTACTCATGGTTTTGAGGCATATAGTTTTATCTTACCACTTGGTCGTATTTGTATGAGCTTGAATCTATAAAATCAATCACATGTTCAATTGTTAATCTTGGCTAGGTGAGTGGGTTGTCATTGCATTGAATTTATCTTGTGAGTACATATGTGAAGCAAGTCATGAGATTTTTGGTTACATGCTTAGAAACATGGAGAGTACATTGGATGAGCTTTATGTTTCAAAATTATTCATGAAAACTCTATAAGTGTATTGTAATGTTTTATTACTAGGTAATACATAGAGTGTGGATTCTTTTGGAGGTAGAATTTTTTCCTTTATGAGGGTTTTTCTAGGGTATATCTTGTGCTATATTATGTCTTATTTATTCGATATTTTCATTATGGTTATTCTGTAATCTTGTATGCATGGTTGTCTCTCTTGAGGTTATGTATGAAATGGATTGATCACTCTAGGTATTATGCATTAATTTCCTAAAAAGTGGTATGAGAGCCTTATTCATAGTTGAGGTATATGTGAGTTCCTAGATTTTGTATAACCCTTGTTTCAGTATATCTATTGCAAAGTTAAATCCATGGAAATGTAGGTAAGATCTAAAATATTTCAAGGTATGAGGCTTTTTTTTAGGTTATTATTTTCTAGATTTTGGGTTATGAGGTTTTCATATTTGGGGTTTGAAGAATGATTGTGAGAGGTTTTTATGATGTGCTTCATATTACAGTTTTGTAAGTAAAATTTCCTACAACCTACCTTTGATCCCCTTGAAAGCCAAATGAAATAGTTTTCTTCTAGGGGATATAACATTCACCCACAGCGTCAAGATTTCAACTTCCAATAATCATTAGAAAGCTCTATGAGAACTAGAAAATAGTATATGTTTGGTTTGTTTATTTGACTTATTTTGTTAGTTTTTGGTGGCATGAAGAAAAAAAACTATGCAAAACAATCTTTTGGTCGTATGCATTTCATAGAGACTTGGATTTTCAATTTCAACATAAGTATCGTAGAGAGTTTATAGTGTACTACACATTGGATTATATAGATTTTAGTTTTGTGTGTAGAGATATTTTTGTACTTACTTGATCACTTGTAGGTGCATGAGATTTGAAGTGTGATTTTATGAACATTTGGAGGAGTCAAGAGGAAAAAATTTATGGAAGAGCATATTTTTTGAGATATAGATGATCGTACAATATATTTTTAGATTTTATGTTTCTTGATATGGGTTTACAATTTATTTTGTAGAGTTTCGATCTTAGTGCTAACAGGTACATATGTTTTCTTCTAGTTTGAGGGAATGGGTTGATATGCATGGAGACTTAGAGTCTTAGTATAGTGAGAGTTGAGTATAGGTATAATGATGATGATTATGTTGTCATTGACATGTAGGTATATTTCAGAATTGGCATAAAATGATCATGTACGTGGTTGATTGGTGGTGGTGTGGTTTAGTGTTAGGAGATTATTCTTATCTCTTGGATTCTTGTGTTTTTCCTTTACCATGGTTAATAGTTTATGGATTTTTTTGGAAAATAATATTTGTGGCTGATTTGGTTTTTCTTGACGTCAAACAAATTACCTTTATTGATATATTTATTTTTAGGTTACTGATGTGAGGATGAGTTTGTATGCTTCATTCTTTGGGATCAATGAGTTGTGAATATTATGGTATACACAAATCATTAATTACAATTGGATTACTCAAATGTGGATTCCCTATATCCATGATATTAATTCACTTTTGATGCAAAATTTGTTAGTTGGCCTTGTTTGTTGTCATTTGTGCATTGGTATGTTGCATTGGGATGAGAGGATAGATGATTAGAGAACTTGGATAGTTATTGGGACTTGTATAATATTTATCATAATTCCATCAATAGCTTAGATACATAGTTTAGAGTGAGATTTTGGAAATTATGACTTATTTCCTTGGCTTGGATATCTTGGATATACTTTGGTGTTATTGGAATTATAGATGAGTGTGTGTAAACCAAAAATGAATTTCAAATTAAGAGATAATTTTCATGATACTCTGGATATCTTGTATCACAATTCAATCTAATCTTTGGTAGTGATGTGTACTAGTTAATCACCTAGTAGTGGATGATCTTCTACAATGGTTGGGTGTCATGGACAAGAACTTGGATTATGATTCTTATGTAGCTTGTGTGATTTGAATTATTAAGTTCTACTGTTAGAACATGGTTACCTTCTGAAAGGTGGAAATTTTTTTTTGCCTATGGTTTAGGACATAGAACAACAATCTTCTTCACTCTCATTCCAGGAAACCCTAGAGATCTCAATCCAATGTAGAAATGGGAAAGAGATCTTGCAATAGGTTATCCTAGGGTCTAATTATAAATTAAAAAGGGGCTTACCACCAAGCTAGGGCTTGGAAGGACTAAAGAAATTCAAGACCTAATGTTTAAACCAGTGCAATGGAAAAATCCACTAAATGACATAATGAAAGAATGTAAATTTGAACAACAAATTGGGAAAACACAAAAGTACACCTGGGAACTTGAAAGAGCTTAGAATCAACTCTCAAATTCTAAAAATTCTATTTTTAGGGCACACTAGGACTCATACACCACTTCTAGCATATCAATCCTAATCTAGGGTTTCTGGACTAGAACACGATTCTGATAGTGCAAATTTAGGATCTTCAAAATTCTAGAATTTTTCTTGTAGTGGGACTCATATGCCACTTTTGGTGTATCATTCTCATTTTTATTTTTTAGAAATTCAAAGTTCAAATCTCTTCTCTAATCTATACTCCTTCCCAAATTGATTCCTAGATCTGAACCTATAAAAAGAACCTACAAAACAAAATATATTGTTGATTTGCTTATGGGGAGTTTTCCTTGGTCAAATCCCTAGTTCTATAATTAAACCTTCATGGAAACAATGAATCTTGAATGAAAATGTGAACATAAACACTAAACTTGAGCGTGTCTAGGATTAGGAAACGTAAAATTTAATGTAACCATATTCTTTTGTGCTAGAATGAGATGCATGAGTGAAACATGAAGATGAAAGACTCACTATGAGAGATCCCTAATCCTCCAAATGAGCCCTAATAATTCATGTAACTTCCTAAAGCTGAATGTAGAATGATAATGGAGGATGGAATCACTTAGGAAACAAGTCATTAGGCTTAACTTGATGGCTATTTGCATCTCCCCAACCTAGAATCCATCATGATTCACCATAGGCAACCATAATCAATCCTTGACTATGTTAGATCTTGAATGAAAGTGAGCTTTAAGACCTACAAAATCACTTTAATGTTGCTCCAAGACTTTAACTTTGCTTTCTCCTGAAACTTGAATGCTTGTGAATACTTAGATCTTGAAATTTCTCTTCTAGATTGAAAATAATGACTTAGAAGCTTGTTTATATAGGAAATACAACTAATTTACCATTATTTAGATCTCAAAAGTTGACATCAATAAAAAATTTGAATTAAAAACTTGAATTTCCCACTCAAACCCTAAAAAAGGGCCAAATAGAACTCATACACCACTTTTGGCATATGGGTCCCACCTAGGGGGACTCATACACCCAAGGTGGCATATGAGTCCCACCCTAGTTTTTCAGGATGGTTTGTTAGAAATTTTAATTTTTTTGATGATTTTTTCAGTTTTTTAGCTGAAATAAGCCTTGAGATCTGAAATAAAGGGTCTTAGGGGCCTATTAATGATGATTTAAAGGGCTATTTAATGCAAGGTTACTAAAATAGGTCCAAATTAAGTGTGAAATTTTACCATTTTCAAGGGCGTACAATTTTCTACACTACATTTAGCTCCCACTTTAGCACCCATATGATTCTACGTGCATATGTAAGCTAAAGGAACCAAAAAAATAAAAGGATACTCATATAGGTGCATTCACAACATGGGAGAATGAAGCCCCCACTCTACCTATTTGCAAAACGATAAGGGTGAAACCAAAAAAGTGGTTTACAATTCGAATGAGGAACGAAAACTTCCAAAAAATGCCCCCACTAACAAAAATGTGTTTTGAGGGGTTCAAACAAACTCAAGGTTCGAGCAAACTCAAAAGGGTTATGTTCGAACTAGAGTTCAATTGAACTACTTTGAATGTGGAAACATGTGTTTTCCATTATGGAGTGGGGTTTGCTCGAACCCCCCTTTTCCCACCCTCTCTCACAAAAAACTTCCATATTTTTTCCCTCTGAAGCTCGGATTGAGGATGAAAATGGAGAAGAATTCACAGACCCAACTAGAAGATGGTAGTCCTTGGAATGATCTATCCAAAGAATATAATTTTAATATGTTTTGGTTTTATTATGTGTGTTTTTTTAGTTTTATTAAACATAGGTTTTTCACTTAAAATTAAGCTCTTTGTTTTGCACATGTGGAAAAATAGAAATTATCAAAATAAAAATTTTAAAAATATTTTTCGTATTGGGTATTGATGTCCTTGATCCATTAAAAAAAATAAAATTGAATTTCGATACATACAGAAAACGTTATGTTGTATATAGTTCGCCTATGTCTGAGTTGCAATTGGTTTGACTTCGAAACTTGATTAAGGAAAAAATATTCAATTAAAAACTATGAGACAAAATGAAAGTACTAGATATCGTAGTTACAAATCTAAATTAAAAAAAAATAGAATTTTATCCTTCATTAAAAAAAAGTTACGTTGTATACGATGAGCGTCACTTTTTTAAAATGTTGTTTTATGAAAAAAACCAGTTTTCGTGGGAGACGGAAAAAGAAGTGCAATTTTATTAAAAAAAAATTGCAAAAAGTATTTTTTAGAATCTATAGACAAAATTTGATGAAACTCTAGTTTGGATCATCTTTAAATTCCTAACGGTTTATCCTCTATAGGTGCCCGAATGTGAAGATTCAGTTAAAAATAATAATTTCAATGTCTAGTTTGGCCAAAAATTGTAAACCACTATTGTGGGATCACCCATAATATTAGGAACCACATCCTGTAACACAAATTCTTTATTCATTTAAAAATCCTTTTATCTAACTTCTTCTAGAAATCAAATTCGAGGGTAGATGTATGCCCCCCTTGATTCTACTTGTTTTATGGAGGTGGAATCAAGGTAGCAATCTAGCCACATTGAATTCGATAAGTCATGTCATAGGGTATTTCCAAGTACCTTACAACATAATGATAGACATTTGATGAGGATAGGAGAGAAATCATGACTCTAATTCAACAAACAACATCATAAAAGGTGTTCTCTAGGCCCCGGTATGCTAATTTGAATGAAAAGGTACTTTTAACCATAATATCTATAGTAAAAAAACCTAATTTCAACATATATAAGAGAAAACAGTAAAGTAACATGAAATAATTTTATCTTTTACCTTCTTTTAGGTTGAATTCATTGGAGAGTGATTGAATATGCCAATCCAACAAGACTACATGCCTCTGAGACTCGAGGTCTTGCGGGAGGAGGTAGCCTGAGGCCAGCTGTAGCATCAGGTGAGTTGTTTTTTCTACCTTAGCTTCATCTTGACATGTCTATTTTATGTTCTTACACATTTCTAGGTTGATTTAGGACCTTGGAAGAAAAGTTTTCAAACCATCCCATTTTTTTATGAAGTGCCCCCTTTTTTCGCAAAGTGTCCCCTTTTATCATGAACTGTCCCACTTTTTCACAGTGTCCCATTTCTTCGTGAAGTATCCCAAAGGGAACTAAAGTGTTTGTCGAAATTTTTTTTCCTTCAAACATCTTGGTTTCTTGCACTTACTTCTCTTTTCACTTTGGGATGGCTTCACACCCAAGGGAAAAAGACTACTCTCACATAAAGGCATGCAATGCGCCACATGGTGGTTGCATTACTTTATATATATTGTTTTCTTTCAAGCCCGAACTAGGACATGTGTCTTCTTGGTGAGGATTTTCTTCAAAGTCATTCTCACAAGTTCTAAAATTTCCCACCCACTTGCCACGTCATCCATTTTTTCAAGCAGGTTGTGTCAATCATGTATGTATTCTCTTTTAGGCAGAGTTCGCCACACACCAGGGAAAAGTGATTTATTTTGGGAGTGAAATTTGGGAATAGCATCATCACTCACTGTGGCTAATCGGATTGTGCTTACATGAAAAATATAGGATCTGATCTTCTTATGACAGTATATCTTCACAAAATACTTGGAATCATTGATGAGGTAGTTGAAACTTTATGAACAAAGATTGTTGTGATCTAATCAATCTTTAAGATCATATTGTGAGATATCAAATTTAGGCATCTGGTAGTTTCTCCTTCTTGTTCATTTAAAGTGGTGTCTTCTTCTTCTGGCTATAAATAAGGATAGGAAGCAGTAAAGAAAAAAGTTTTGGAGCTTCTTCAAAAACTCTTTCAAAGAATATAGATACTATTTTAGGGAGTTATATTTTCTCAAAAATAGGAAGGTATTGAAAAAATATTGTTTATTATCATTGGCATGTTGTATTTCTTTAGGCTATTATTTGATTGGCATCCAACCTCTTTTTCTAGTTAATATATCATAAGAATTTGATCTATTTGGGAGAAAACTTTGGTATTGTGCATTTCATGGCCTTTTTCAAGTTTCTTTTTCATACTTGGTTTATGTTCAGAACATTGTGTTAAAGCCTTACATTGATGTTCCAAATGGTTATTTTACATGTTGTTAGCTTCTATGTTCTATGCTATCTTTCAGGAATTGGATCATGTCCATTATACTCTTTCATTTTTTATAAAGGATATGCCATTTTTTATATTATGTTGTAAAGCAGGAAGGATTTTGTAAATATCAGAGTATTCCTGTTAATCTTTAGGGTTTCTTATTCTTGTTGGACTTTAATGGATGCTTCCCATGGGGAGATTTGAAATACTACATTGTGCTTTCTCTAGCCTTTGCTGCTCATTCTCTTCCAAACAATGAAGGGCTTGTGGCATTATGTGTCCATTTCATCAGTTATAAGATATAGTTAAAGTTTGAAATGTTGCTAAATATTTGGCACATTGCCATGTGGGTAAGTGCACCAATCTGTGACACAATTTAGGTGCCAAATTGAAAAAATGTTTAAAAAACCCCGAAATAAGCCATTTGGCGGACACCAAATTTGGCACACACCAAATGACTTAAAAGACATTTGACATGCACCAAATGACTTAAAATACATTTGGCACATGCCAAATGACTTAAAATCCATTTGGCGCATGCCAAATGACTTAAAATCCATTTGGCGCACGCCAAATTTGGCATACGCCAAATGGCTTATTTGACATAAAAGCCAAAAATCAAGTTTCAAACCCTCATTTTGTCTTCAACCCGCAGCTTGAGGAAGAGGATTTTAGGTCTGCAACTCTCACTCACCAAAACTCTTCTATTGTTTGCATCCTTAGCTTGCCATTTTCCAAAAGAATGCCACCAACACGTCGGAGAGGTCGAAGATTGCAAAGAGGTATGTACTTTTATTCTTTTTATTTTGAATTTGATTTAGAATGCAAATTTAAATAGATTTTTATAATAAAACTTTGTTCTAATTCTCAGGGAATGAATCTCCAACTCAAAACATTGAGAATTCACAATCACCCCCTCATGAAGAGCCTCCTATACAAGAAGAACCTGAAACCCCTCCATCAATTCATAGGCAGCCTCAAGAAACACAAGAAAATATTAAAAATAAAATTGAAAACAATAAAAGAGACATTCAACAATTAATTGCAAGATTAACCGATCATGCCGAAACCCACCCTTATAAGAGAGGGATTGCTGAATCATTAAAGTCAATTGTAACTCATGTAGGAGAAATGAGTGAGTAAATGATTTTTTGGTCAAATAAGGGGAATGAGATGAGACAATTTTATGCTAGTGGTTTGTCATATATAGATGTCAAAAAAATAAAAATTAGCAAAGCCGACTTGTGTGCCCTATTTATAGACTCAAAAAACAATGAACCTTTGTCCCATGCATGCAGGAGGTTCCCCATCCATTCATGCCATGATGAGTTAATTAAAAACAAATTTTTGGAGCGATGGTGTATGGTATTTGACCAACCTCCATACCAAAATCATGAGGTGCCACAATAATTTTTGAGGAAACTCCATTGCGAGTTTGTCCTCAATAAAATGCCAAACTATTTTGACATCTTAGAATTTCAGGGTAGAGGTGGGGGCTCCACACATGATATACCTGTTGCACGATGTAATCCATAGTTGGCACTGAGAGCCTTAGGAAGACCTATGGTGGAGCATGTCATTGTTCCTTCCATTGTTAAGGACAGTGTAGAGGTGGACATGATGAAGTCGATTGGCTCACTCACCCAAACCATTTTATAGTGTGTGATTCCTCTAGTAGAGCCTAGTGTGGAGGAGATGTGTAGGCCCCGAGCTCCACCCCACCATTGTGGATCTTGTGGTGTTGTTTGCACATATAATTATCAGGGTGATCGTGATGCAACTACACAACCTACATCAGTTGCAGAGGTGATGGCTTTAACATATGATATTCTGAATGATAAATTCGGCATTAACACTTAGGTAAAATTTAGTAAGTTATTTTAATGTTGTTTATTAAAATATATTTTGAAATTTAAGAATAACTAAATTAGTAGAATTTTGATATGATGAAATTTCAGGGTGACACTATTATGAGGGATGCTCTATTCCTACAGACCCTTATACATTCTCGATGATGATTCCACAGGTATACAACTAGTATTAAATATATTATTATTGCATTTGAATAGTTGAATGTTATATTTGAATTTTTGTCTCATAACATGCTTCGTATTTCAAACAGTTTCTTAGTGCACCTTCTTCCTCCACACCTCACAATTCATATCCTCAAACAATGTACACTCAGGTATCCTTTATTCATTAATGGTGTTGTAAATCTATGTTAGCTAGATTTTGTAATTTTGCGTATATACAAATCTAAAAAAGTGATGAGAAACACAAACATTGCATTCAAGTATTCCTTGATCATGTCACATTATGTTGTCCTAATTCATTTTTTGTTCCTTTATTCCTTCCTAATCCCTTACCATTAACATTTAATAGTTCACCCTATTTTCCATGATCCCCTCCTAGCCCATCCCACTAATATCTTCTAGTCCATGCTACGTGTCATTATGTCCTACTCCCATCTTATTGTACCCATTATTATATCACCCTAGATGTTCCATGATCCCCCTATGTTCCACCCTATGTTCCTTTATATCATCCTATGTTATGCCATATTTATCCACGTTTCATCCTAGATAACAATTCTCTATTATTGCTACACACTGGTCAAGTTCGCACTTCGTGTACTATAGTCAAACCCTAGACACATCCTAATTCACCCTATGTTGCATTATTCCCTAATAATCACATCCCATTAACCTCAAATTTTCCACTATATATTTTTTTATCCCATCCTAGCTCATCCCATCAATCTATACTAGTCCATCCTATGTTCCATTAATCCGTTTGGTGCAGGGCACCACTCTTTTCTATGTTTCTTCATTAAGTGTCTGATAGTGGTGTAGGAGCACCCACAGGTCTAAGGGACCTAGAATCATTTGTTATGTTTTGTTTATTTTTTAATTTTGTAATAAGGTCTCATGGACCATTTAATTTCTTTTTAATAGGTATCCTAGGGATTTGGTGGAGTTTTGATCTTGATGACCAACTTTTTGTACAAACAAGGTCTCCATCCTCCTTTGTAAGTCTAGTGCATTTTGAAAAATTAAGTAAAAAGGATACCTTGATGTAGCTAGACACCTGAGGGGAGTCATATTTATCATTTTGAGGATTTTTGGATTCCTTTCACACAATTTCGAGGTATCTTTGTAGTTAGGTTGGTGAAAGTTGGCTAAATTGCCTTAATTAGGCATTAAAGAGTCAAAAATGAAGTCTTTTTGTGTTTCCAATGGCCAACTGATTCAAATTTAATTTGGAGGAAGTTGGAGGAAGTTGGAGGAGTTTTTAAGGCTTCATATATTCCTCTCTTGGTTGAGGGAAGGTTTTTCTTGAAGTTTGGAAGAAGTTTTCAATAAAGCATTTTTTGATTTATGTGTTTTCTTGAATAAATTGCTGATCTCGTACTTGGTATGGTCTATACATGTTTTTTCATGCTCCAAGGATTTAATGGTTGGATATTTAATTGGATAAGATTTCTTTTGGAATTGGAGTGGTGATATTTTGTTGAGTATCGAGGGAGATATCTTAATTTTACTCTCTAGTGGTCTGAAAACCCTGAAAATTAGGGTTATGAATGAATTATGGGTGTTTTACCATCCCAACATTGTATAATTTCTAAATCCTAGTGGGATGGAAGGTATATGCCTGTACTATTATTTCCTCAATGTCTTGGTGAATGGAAGGTTCATTGGAGGAATCATTTTGAGATTGTTGGCTTGACATCTCTATGTGACAAGCCTAATTAACAAGCAAAAAAGTGAGTTTTTCTTGGTTTCTAGAAAATCTATTTGGGGGGCACTTAGGAATGATGGTAACAGGTGTGGAAAACCTGTAGGAGTTTTTTTTTTGGGCTTTGGGGTGAAGGGGAGAGCTAATATATTCAAGACCCAAGTGTAGGTCTATGATTTAGGCCTCTTGGAGCAGTGGTAGAATAGGACATTGTGAGTTATGCCTTGATAGTCAAGAGGAAAGGTTTTGGAACTTTGTAGGGGTCCATGTGGGGTTTATGAATCCATGGGTTTTATTTATTGATAGTCCTCCATGTGCATTTTAGTCTAACTGTCATACCGAGTAAGGGCTACAAGCCCTAAGAGGGAGTGAGGTCTAAATCACCATAGTGATAGTTGTTTGTTGAAACCTAAGTGCTAGAGGGTTGTTGAACCTTTTTTTGTCCTAATATGACATGATCCAAATTCTTTCAAGCTTTTTGGGTGGTTTGATTTGTTAACCCTAGGTGTGTGGGGGATGATCACTTAAAAATAATGGAGTTTATGACTCCTTGTAAGAGTATTTGAGAGAATCGTTGAATTGGATTATCTTTGCCATCATAGTTGTGTGTTTACCTTCCCTACCACTCTGCATCATAGTGGTATCAAATCCTAATTGAAGGTAATTGTTGAAGGGAATACTTCATGCCTCCAAAACAACCTGGACCGATGGTTGCAAAGGAGTTAAAGGCCTTGAGACAAGAGGTAGAGGCCTTAAAGGAAATGAATAGAAGAAGAGGAGTGGCCATGGAGGAAGAGATACAGGGTGAAGGACCTATAGAGGGTGGAGCGAACCCTCAAGGGGAAGAGATACCCCCTCATGAGGGAATAATCCTTAAAGCATTGCAAGCATCAAGAGGAGAGTCCTCTAAAGTTAAGATTGGCCTACCAGTGTATAGTGGAAAGATGGATGTGGAAGAAGTGTTGGAATGGGTAGAGGCATTGAATAACTATTTTGAATATAAATAAATGGCAGAGAACAAGAAGGTGAAGTTTTCCAAAACAAAGTTGAAGGGATCCGCTTTGACATGGTGGAATTTCCTCCAAGGAGAAAGGGTGAAGATGGGTAAGTCTATGATCAACTCATGGGATAGGATGGTGCATAGGTTGAATGCACAATTCCTTCCTGATGATCATGAGGTGCAAGAGTTCAAAAAGAGGCATAATCTAAAGAAATGGATGTTTCATCCTACACTGAACAATTCTTCAAGTTGAGTATGAGATGTGATCATGTAGAAAGTGATAATGAAAGAGTGGTCGGGTATATCAATGTCCTAAGGCTCAACATAGAAGATTAGATGAGTTTGGTTGTCCCCAAGACCATGGAGGATTGCATACAAATTGCACATAAGGTTGAAGAGAAGATAAGAAGAAAACAAGAGCAGCAAAATAGAGGAAGAGGCAATAATTTCAGAGGTAGAGGAAGGTTTGGGGGAATAAATCAGTCCCAAAAACATCAAGAGGAGTCTAATCCTAATGAATCAAGTGGAGAATCAAGAAATACAGGGGGATTCAGGGGTAGGAGACACAATGGTAGAGGCATATTTAATGGAGGGAGAAGTTCCAATCAGTTTTCAGGGAGATGTTACACTTGCAACTAGCCTGGGCATCCATCCTTCAAATGCCCTGAAAAACAAGGATCAAGCTCTCATGGTGGAGAGAGGAGGAATTAATTGGTACATGAATATGAATAAACCTCACAATAGAGGTTGGAGAGAACTTGATGATAGGGAGATAATTGCTCAAGGCACCAATCCCTGAAGAACCCCCATAAAGGAAGGCACTCTTTAGAATCAATTGCAAGGTACAAGGTAAGGTGTGTAAGATAGTAGTGGACTCAAGATCAACTAATAATCTTGCTTCAATTGAGATGGTAGGAAAATTGAATTTGAAAAGGATTTCTCACCCTAACCCATACAAAGTTTCATGGCTTAGTAGAGGACAACAGGTCTTGGTGAATGAGAAATTATGGGTAGAATTCAACATTGGGTCATACAAGGACAAGATCCTATGTGACATCATCCCTATGGATGTGTGCCACTTGCTGCTTGGGATGCCTTGGTAGTTTGATAGGAATGCCAAGCATGATGGGGAGAAGAATACATACTCCATTGTGAAGGATGGGGTGACTTACAACCTCACACCTCTCATACAAGAAGACAAGGAAAAGCGTGAAGGGCATTGTGTTTTGATGGTGGGTGAGAAGGATTTCATGAAGACCTTGAAGGAAGGAGGAGGAAGAGGATTCTTCCTAATTATGAAGCCAAAGAGTGAAGCAGATCTACCCACAAAGAAGAAGGAAGATGCACATCTACCCACAAAGAAGAAGGAAGATGCACCTAGAGAGGTCCAAGAGTTATTGGAAAGCTACAAGGACATAATGGTAAATGAACTACCTAGTTCCCTACCTACCATTAGAGATATAATCCACCATATTGATATAATTCCAAGGGCTAAATTTACCAATAAGGCTTCATATAAGATGAAACCTACTTTGAATGAGGAGATTGCAAGACAAGTGCAAGATTTGTTGGATAAGGGGCTAGTGAGAAAAAGTTTGAGCCCATGTGTTGTTCCTACTATCCTAGCATCAAGGAAGGATGGGAATTCAAGTCTTTTCATTGATTCAAGAGAAATTAAGAGCCATTAAGAGATATGATATTGAAGAGGTTACAAGAGGAGAAGTTGTTGATCAACATGGAAAAGTGTGAATTTATGAAGGGAGAAATAGTGTACCTTGGATTTGTCATCTCCAAGGGATTTTTGAAGACGGATCCTTCAAAGGTGGATGTTATTCTTACTTGGCCAACACAAAAATCCATGGGAGATGTGAGAAGCTTTCATGGACTTGCAAGATTTTATAGAAATTTCATCAAGAATTTAAATCAAATTTGTGCACCCATCTTGGACACCATCAAAGGAGGTAACAAGAGTAATTTTTCTTGGACCAATGAGGCTGATAAAGGGTTTAAATATCTGAAAAAGAGAGTAGCAAAAAAACCTATACTTGTGCTCCCTGATTTTGATAAGGTTTTTACAATTGAATGTGATGGTAGTAACCAAGCAATAGGGGTTATCTTGAGCCAATAAGGCAAACCGGTTGCATTTTTCAGTGAGAGGTTGAATGAAGCAAAGAGGAATTATTCTTCATATAATTTTTAATTGTATGCTAATATGGTCTAAGCCCTCAAAACATGGAGACACTACTTGTTACCTAAATAATTTTTTGTCTATAATGATAATCATGCTTTGAGTTTCTTGAATTCACAAGATAAACTCAATCATAGGCACATGATGTGGGTGGAGTCTTTACAAGCCTATACATTTACAATAAAGCATAAGAAGGGCCAAGCAAATAAGGTGGAAGATACTCTTATTAGAAGGGAACTTGTAGTGCAAGAGATCCAACTCCAAAGAATAGGGGTTGATGCATTGAAAGACATGTATCATGAAGATGCAGATTTTAAGGAGGTATACAACCTTTGTGATCATCATTTGAATATTTTTCATTGTGAATACTCTGATTTTCTGTTGTAGAATGGTTTTCTCTTCAAAGGAAGCCAATTGTGTGTGCCTAAATTCTCAATGAGGGAGAATATTATAAACAGATGGCTCATTTTCTTCCTTGTAAATGCACCAATGATGCATCTAGTATAGAAGGTCTCTTCTTTAATGAGGTTTTTAGAATACATGGATTTCCATTAGGCATTGTTTCTGATAGGGTTTCAAAGTTCATAGGTCACTTTTGGAGGACCTTGTGGAAGAAACTTGGCAAAAACATGTCCTTTCACTCTTCATACCATCCAAAAACAGATGGAAAAATTTAAGTGGTGAATACATCATTGGGAAATCTCTTGAGATGTCTTATCAAGGAGCATGGACAAGCTTGGGATCTGATTTTATATCAGGTTGAATTTGCATACAATGACTCCATGAATAGGAGCATTGGTAGGAGTCCTTTTGAAATAGTCTATGGCATGCACCGTAGAGGGGTCTATCAGTTAAGAGATCTATATGGAGTTGATAGGAGAAGTGATCAAGGAGAGGATTTTTTTGTTACAATCAGGGATATCCATCAACAAGTGAAGGAAACTCTACAAAAGAATGTTAAGTACAAAGATAGAGCAGATTTGAAGAAGATGGATGTTCAATACAAGGTTGGAGATTTGGTGATAGCTCACTTGAAGAAGGAGAGATTTCCAAAGGGAAAGTATACTAAACTCATATATGCCTCTCTTGGTCTAGGCAAGGCTGTTTTTGAAGTTTGGAAGAAGTTTTCAATAAAGAGTTTGCTGATTTCTGTGTTTTCTTGAAGAAATATCTGATCCTATACTTGTTATGGTTTGTACATTTTATTTCATGCTCGAAGACTATAATGGTTGGATAGGTAATTGAATAAGCTTTCTTTTGGCATTGGAGTGATGATATTTCATTGAGTATAAAGGGAGATATCTTAATTTTACTCTTGGGTGGTCTGAAAACTCTCAAAATCATGGTTTTGAGTGAATTATGGGTGTTTCTTCCATCCACATGTTGTCGAGTTCCTAAATCCTGGTGGGATAAAAATCATATGTTTGTACTAATAATAGGGAGTGAGGTCTAAATTACCATAGTGATAGTTGTTTGTTGAAACCTAAGTGCTAGAGGGTTGTTGAACCTTGTTTTGTCCTAATGTGACATGATCCAAATGCTTTCAATTTTTGTGGGTGGTTTGAGTTGTGAACCATAGGTGTGTGGGGGCTGACCATTTAAAGAATAATGGATTTTATGACTGCTTGTAAGAGTATTTGAGAGAAGCATTGAATTGGGTTGTCTTTGCCATCATAGTTGTGTGTTTACCTTCCCTGCCACTTTGCATCAGATAGGAAAGGTGTGTTAGGATGTTTCAGTTGAGTCCTTGAGTCTTAAGAAGGTCCAATGTGACCATTCTATTGTAATTGATCAACTTTGAGCTGATTTTGAAATCCTGTAAGGTTTTCCAATCATGTGGAAGGAATTCTCAAAGTTGACAAGGGGTGTCAAGGTAGATAGGATGATGTTTTCTTAAGTAATTAATGAATTCTTAGTTTAATAAGGTATCATTAGAATATTTTAATAGTTTAGGTGTTTAAGAGGGTCTAGGAAAATATAAATAGTCAAAACTTGAAAGTGTTAAATTTGTGAGTTGCATAAATGCAACAAATTTGTAATGCAACAGTCATGAGAGGTTTAAAAATTAGTTGTAAGGAAATTGGGAATTGGTTTGATGAGAAGAATTATTTAAAAGGCATGACAACTCGTTTTGTAACATTGGCTTGAAGTTTGAAGCATTAGCAATAAGAATATCTATTTTTTTCATCAAATTTATGAGTTTTCTTGTCATTTGTAGGCCTGTATGAGCCCGTACAGATTCGTTGTGCCATGTAAATAATTTTACTTTGTGGTGGAAGGTGTTAACAATCTTTTGGAACATGTTTGAGGGAGATCCATTGTGGTTTGTGGTAAATATCCTTGTTTTCCTATGATAGGACGAAGGCACACTGTTTGAGGGTTTTGTAACCAAATTTATGATTTAAGGTCCCTTACACTGACTGTACCGACTATAACTAGTATAATGGGCCCTAGGGAGTCTGAGTAGGTTTTAGGTTGCATGATTAGAGTTGTGGAGAAGGAACTAAGGAGATAAACCTGTTGTCTTTATGAGTTTTGTGAAGAAAAACACATGAAGATGGAGCCTTGGGTCTAAGGTTTGTGGAAATCAATGAGATTGTGGAGTTTTTTCCAGATTTTGAGCATATTGGGGTTGGAATATACATGTTTTAGTTGGTGGCATGGTTTGGGAGGTTGTGCAAGTGGGACTTTGAATAAACCCTCTTGACTTGGCATGAAATTGAGGGTTTTGGAGTTTGCTATGTTGGAGGAGTCAACCCTGGGTTTTGATTGTGGTTTTAGAGGTTTGAGGGAATTGAAAATGCATCCCCAAGGTTTCAATGGTTTGTGTTAAGTTTAAAGGTATTTTTCTTTATAAATCTGGCCTAATTCATGGCCCAAGACAGCATTGAGGGTCTAATTTCAATGGATTGGTCCAAAAGACTTGTATCTAGTTAAGAGATATGTTGTATAACTCCGAAATGGGTATTTGAATCCATCTTCTAATTGTCAATTTTTTTTAAAATCATGGGAGTTAAAGGCCAAAAACTGAGTTTTCACTACTGCTAGGTTACATGGGTGAAAGTGAGAGGTTCGACTCCCGATTGTTGTCAAGCTTTGAGGATTTTTTGGAAATAGGCCATTTTAATCTTGTTAGATGTCTCTTGAATGCAATTTGTCACTTTGAATGATTTTGAGCCCCCTTGAGCTACACCACCCTTCTATTCCCATCCCATTACCCTCTCTTATTTCACCTTATGTTCCATTATTCTCTCTTGGTCTTTATATCAACATGATACCTGAGATATTGTTTCATTTTCACATGTTGACAAGAGATATCCCTGGTGATGTTGGTGGCACGATGGACCATGGAGTTTCTACAACAATAGCCAGTTTTGATCCATTGAGAGAGGTATGGAATAGATTAGTCGATTTGACATTATATTTTCTCTTTTATGGTCTATTATAGAAAATTTTCACTATACTTTTATGTAGTTTAATTTCTATCTTCATTGTTGCTACAGGTGGTTGTCACTCCAGATCGTGGATGTGGTGATGTTGCAAATGTGCATGATGACTATATGTATGCGGTAAGTGATTATATATTTTGTTATACGCCATTCCACAATTCAATTTCTATGTTTTAACATCTTTACTTTTAATTGTATCAGTCGAAGGTCCAGAGTGAAGAGAGGAGGACTAGTGAACGTGTTCAATAGATAACAGAAACAACATTCACTCAATCCAACCGAATTTTGAAGGCAGCACGAGATCTATTTCCTTCCCCTAGAGGGAAATGACTATGTATTAGTGTTGTTTTTTGTATGCCTATGTGGCATTTTGGAACATATGTTTTGAACTCTCGATATATACGTGATATTTTATGTCCATATAGCTCCTTTTTACTAAGCCTATATGGTTTTTTTGGATATATTGTATATACTTTTATCAATATATATCATTGTATAGCCTTTTGGATTTTTGATTAAAGAAACTCTTATTTTTCTACTGCCATTGTTGAATAATGTTAACATGCATATCATGTAAGTTGTATGCTTCAATGTTTTAGGAATGGATTTTTTTTACATCTAATGCTTAATTAATTGCTTTCGAATGCTCAATAAGCCCCATCTAAAGCGTATTGTATAAATAATCTTCAATAGTGGTGGTTTGTATCCTTTGGAATGCTTCAATTACTTGTGCCTCACTTATTCACATGTATACTTCACCTATATTGTGTGTATTCACGTATATGCTTCATGCTTCTAATGCATAGCAGCAAAAATCTTTTGGGGAAAAATTTGACAAACCAAAAGTATAATACTTTATGAAAAATTGGGAAAATTTGTACAACAAAAGATTAAAAAAAAAATTTAATTTTTTTTTTAAAAATTGAAACTTATTTCCATAGCATATAGAAATATAGAGCGCAAATAAAATAAATATTTTAACTAATGAATTGTAAAAAATGGATTTTTGTAGTTTATATTCATATCATTGATTGTGTTGGCACTCTCAAATTTTTCAAATTTGACATGCCTATTTCAAAATTTTGCTTCTGCACATTTAGAAGTGCACCTGATGAATCAGTCCCGACTGACCCTCTTTGGAGGCTTATAATTTAAAACCTGTTGATTTTTGTGCAAAATCCATTTGCAGACATACTCAGTAGGCCTATGTGAGTAGGAATGTCAAATTTTAGCTTCCCATGATAAGTTTTGATAGGTTTTCAAAAAGTGAATCTGGAAGGTTTTTGCACTCTTCTGTTGTTTGCAGATTGTCAGTTTGCAAAACAACTTCCTGTTTGAGTTTGGTTTTCGCAACCAGTTCACTGTCGTGTCAAAAAAAATGCTGTTCCATATTCCACATATCAAGGTGATCTCATATATCAATTTGCAGAACTTCATGATTTGATTTGCTATTTTTAGCAGATCGAAACCAAATGTAGTTTGTTCTGTTTTGCAGCTACATTCCTGACAACCTTTCTGAAAGACCAACTTCGACCGTCAATATCTTTTGATCAGTGATGATTCAAGATAATTCCTTTCGCACACATGCTCAGGGTACCTTAATAAACTTACATGTCTAATGGAAATTCACCAGGAGTTGATTCACTATTTTTACAAATTAGTAGTCAAGTCAGTTTCAATTGGTTCAGAACAGTTGTTTTAGAAAAGTTCAATCAGGCAACTTTTTCGATTAATATCTGGTTCCTCGGGATCTATTTCTCTGAGCCGTATTTTGCTCTGTATTCTTGGATCAAATTTCTAAATGCTTGCAATATTTGATTCCTCTCGGAGGTCGTTTACCTGGGTTTCAAGGGTGATTCCAGAGCCAACTTGACCTATTTTGATCGTTTCCCAAAAAGGACAGAAAGTAGTTTTTAATGGTGACCTAGTTCATGTTTTCACTTCACGTGCATTCACAACACAGTGTCAGATCATTTCAAGGTGAAGTTTGTTTCAAAACGAAATTTTTTTTAGTCAATCCACCCAAGGCCTGACATGCTTTACATTGTTGTGAAGTTGCAAATGATAAATTTGGTCAAGCGTGATATGAGAGTCTATCAATGGTTGTTTCAAATGGTTTCAAGTTTTCAATGCATCATGGAAAGAAGGCTCTTGAGCATAAACACTTGCTCACAAAAGACACAAAGGACATACTACAACATTAGAGGAATCAAGACAAAATAAAAATCAAATGAGAAGGGGTAAATGGTAAACTTACCTCTCTGAAAGCTTATTAAATATAAAGTGGAGACTTAGAAAGGAAAAATAAGGAAACAAGACCAATTCTACATTGCAAGGAATCTCTGATACACAGGGACTCAAGCCTACAGTGAAAACTCAATAAAATTGTTTGGGGAATTTCTCTCTTTTTCTAATATTGTGTAACAGAGTGACAAATAAATGAAACTGTCGGGTCAGAGAATGGCATTGTTTTTGTTTTCAACAATAAATTTTCTATATGGCCGATTGAGGTAAATCTGATCCGGTTGTGATGGGCGGACAAGTGTAATGAATTTGTTGAAGGCTTTAGAAACTTCCTTGCAACTGTAGGCTCGAACCATGGTGGAGTGTGATCTGCAGTGTGGGGGGAGGACAAAGGAAACATAGAGGAGGGTGCGAGTAGCAGGGATGGCACCATGAAGGGAGCCCACAACCTATGGCAGAGTGGGAAGCACACAATGACCTGTTGAAAGGTTTGGGTGACCTGTCAGGGAGGAGCCACCACCAACAGCATGTGGGAAGCCCAACATAACCTGCGCAGGAAGGAGTAGGCCCACGCCAACTGATTAGGGAGCTCGATGGAGAGTGGCCCGAGCCGGTTGGGAAAACTCACTCCTCCTCATCCTGCTCGCAAGCCTCGCAGGAGGGATGGAGACCACATGAGGTAGGCTGTGAGGTCAGTGAGATAGGGCCATGAAGGGAGTCTAGGGGAAAGTGTGGCCTGTTGCAGAGGGGTGCGATCGGTGGTGGACAAGGATCACGTGTAGGAAATATGAGGGAAGAGCCCATGCTAGCAGGGGAAGCTCGAACCAGTGGTGGTGGGCACTATGCAAATGGAAAGAAACCCACACAAGAGCACGAGAGCTCACAAAATGGAGGATTTGGGCATTCTCATGGACCTCACAAGAATGTTAGTGACGTCGGCCAAAACCCCGTGAGGTGTGCGAGAATGCACAATGGGTGAATTTTATTTAAAAAAATAAAGGGGTTGCATAGTTTTAAAAAATGAGGTGGGCCCATTTTTTAAAATGATCAAGTATTTGGGGGTAAAATTTTAAATATTTACTCCATAGTGCAATCGAGTGAATATTTAAATGATAAATTTCATTTAGAGGTAAAATATTTCACCTGAGAGTGTAAAATGTAAAATATCTCAAAAATGAAATATTTAAATGAGGCATGGGTAAAGTTTTATTTATCCCACCAAATAGTAAGAGATTTAAATATTTAAAGGCAATGCTTTTAAATACGATTGAATGTGGGTATTATATAAAGTGAATTTTATTCACTTTATAATGAAATATGTTTTCTGGGAAGCAAAATATAAATGCAACAAGGAGGTAAAAGGATGAAACAGAATTTGCACGGGAAGAGGTTTTTGAGCAGCTGGATGAAATAAGAAGAATCTCCACATGGGTAGATTTTTTGTTGCTGGGCAATCATGAGGAAATGTTGTTTTGAGAGGTAAAGTTTGTTGGAGGAAGAAGAGAAGATATTCTATTCAATTTGATCAACGAGAACGGAGCTGCCATGTGTCTGCAACAAATTCAAATTTAGGACTTCTTCTGTTTCCTTTATTTTTCTATATCTTCTCTTCTCTTCTCATTGTATAGGGTTCTGAGATTTTGTATTGGGTTGGGTAGACAGAGGTTTGTTAATTCTAAGTTATTTTTGAGTCTAGAAGCTGTAATTTCTGATTTTATGAGCAAATACAGCCAGTTTGTGCAAATAAATCATGAAATGTGTTTACATTTTAATGAATATCTTCAATTTGTCTCCATACTTGTATAGTTAAATAATATGAATTCAATAATACAAAGTATTTTGAGTTTATCATCTCAAATTTCATGAGATTGTGTTATTTTTTTATGGGTCTACTTCAAAGAAATGGTTAAATACTTTGAGCAGATAATAGTGATTTCAAGTGTGCAGGTTGGATTTGATAAGGAGAAGTTGATTGATAATAGGAGTGGGATTGTTGGTGTAAGACACTAACAGTTGATGCAAAGCATCAACAATTTTAGATCCACTGGTTGAATGCCATTTGTTGATAAATTTGTCTTATGTATTTGACTCCATGGCCCAGAATTAGCACTGATTTATCTTGCAGCTTAATGCATCTCAGAAATAAAATTTTAAATGTAAAATTATTCTTGTTCTTGTTGTTTGGAAAGTTGTGTCTGTCATGTTCTCCTTGGTGATTAATGAAATTCATTCAATATTTTTCCAATATTGAGTGATACTTTAGGTTTCTCAGCATATTTCTATGAGAACATAATCTGTTAAGTAATATCCTGTTGCTTGTGTGTCTAGATTGTTTGATATTGCTGAAGGGTTACTCCCCTAGGTCTTACAGAGCCTGAAGTGTAGAGGAAATGTGTATCCATTCCATTTCCTATCAGTTAGCCACTAGGCTTTGTGGTTCTTTATAATGGAGGTTGGCTACCTCTTAGGGAATTGCAAATCCTAGTTGGATTGCATTTTTAAACACCAACAGATTGCATTGCATTGCACATCTTTCAAAGTCAAAGCATTACATTCATATCATTGATTGCATTGCATTGCACATCTTTCAAATTCAAAGCATTATTTCACTTTCCATAACTAATAAGTAGATGTTGATAGATGACTAAATTTCAATTACAATATATTTTGTACAAAGTCAACCTAAGCAGTTATGCAATTTCTTCACATTGCATAACTAATAACTAGGAGCAACTGCCAATTGCATTTTCCTATCATGGTATTCTTTGAGACCAAATTTTTTTGAGGTATTTTTTCAAATAGTTCTCTACCTTGTCTATGTTACCACATTTTTCATACATGTCTACCAAAGCATCTTCTCAAATATTTCACTGCCTTGTTGCTATGGCTAAAATCCTAAAACAAGTGATTTTGAACAAGCTATGGATGCTTCGAAAAAATATATCAAAAGCATAATAGTAAGCAATAGCATAGACAAGGTAGTGAACTATTTGAAAAAATGCATCAAATAAATGTGGTGATGGAATTCCATGACAAGCAATAGACAAGCCAATGAGCTAGTTCAAAATATGCCTCAAATAAATGTGGTCTCATGATGATAGAATTCCTATAAAGTCATTTTTACACACTCACCTACTTGCATTTGATAATTCTTTCCCCAAGCAAGAAATCTCCACCACAAGAAAAGGCCTCTAAGATAGTGAAAACCAAGAGAGGTTATTGTAGAGGGGCCCAACTTGATCCTATAGGCTCAAACGAGAAGTTTCTAAGCATTGTGGTGTTTGAATACGAGCATGTTGAAGTTCACAACCATTTCACAATTTGGACCCTTAAGGGATCGATCTAGTTGAACTTAGTTCAAAGCAATTTTGCGTGTTTGGGTGTGAAAGAGGACTATTCCTAGTGTAAATCCTCCTATTCAGATGCATTGGAACAATTTGTTTGGTCACACAGACTGCAGAATGAAAGTTGCACCACTTTGCAACTTTCAACTACTTTCATTTGACAACTTTTTCCCCAAATAAAAATTTGCTACCACAAGAAAAATTCCTCTAAGATAGAAAAACCAAGAGAGGTTATTATAGAAGGTTCCATCATGATCTTTTAGGATCAGATGAGAATTTTCTAAGTATCACGGTGTCTGAGTAATAGCATGTTTAAGTTCACAACCATTTTGCACTTTGGACCCTTAAGGGATCGATCTGGTTTAATGTAGCTCAGAGTGATTCCGCGTGTTTGGGTGTGAAAGAGGACCATGCCTAGCATAAAAATATCTATTCGGATTCTTTGGAATAGTTTTCTTGGTCACAAGAATTACATAACAAAAGTTGCACCACTTTGCAACTTTCAACTACTTTCATTTGATAACTTTTTTCTCAAGTAAAAATTTTCCACCACAGGAAAATGCCTCTGAGATAGCAAAACCCAAGAGAGTTTATTGTAGATTGCTCCAACATGATCTTGTAGGATTAGACAAGATGTTTCTAAGCATCATGGTGTCTGACTAATAGCATACTGAAGTTTACAACCATTTTGCAGTTTGGACCCTTAAGGGATCGATCTGGTTGAATGTTGCTCGAAGTGATTTCATGTGTTTGGGTGTGAAAGAGAACCACACCTAGCATAAACATACCTATTCGGATGCATTGGAATGGTTTGTTTGGTCACATGAGCTGCAGAACGAAAGTTGCACCACTTTCCAAATTTCAACTACTTGCATTTGAGAACTTTTTCTCCAAGTGAAAATTTTTCACCATAGGAAAATAGCTCTAAGAGAGGTTATTGTAGAGGGGCCTAACATGATCTCGTATGATCAGATGAGAACTATCTAAGCATCACAGTGTCCAAGTAATATCATGCTAAAGTTCGTAGCCATTTTACACTTTTGACCCTTAAGGGATCGATCCAGTTGAACGTAGCTCAAAGTGATTTTGTGTGTTTGGGTGTGAAAGAGGACTATTCCTAGCATAAAAGTACCCACCTAGACACATTAGAACAATCTGTTTGGTCAAACGAGATGCAAGAACGAAAGTTGCACCACTTTGCAACTTTCAACTGCTTGTATTTGACAACTTTTTCCTCGAGTCAAAATTCACCACCATAGGAAAATTCCTCTAGGATAGCAAAAAATAAGAGAGGTTATTGTAGAGGGGCCCAACTTTATCTTGAAGGCTTAGACGAGAAGTTCCTAAACATCACGATGTTTGAATACTAGCATGTTGAAGTTTACATCCATTGGGCACTTTGGACCCTTAAGGGATCGATCTGGTTGAACATAGTTCAGAGCGATTTCGCATGTTTGGGTACAAAAGAGGACCATGCATAGCATAAACGTACCCTCCTAGACATGTTTGAACAATCCATTTGGTCACATGAGCTGTAGAATGAAAGTTGCATCACTTTGCAACTTTAAACTACTTGCATTTGACAACTTTTTCCCCAAGTGAAAATTAGCCACCACAGGAAAATACCTCCGAGATAGAAAAAACTGAGAGAGGTTATAGTAGAGGGGCCTAACATGATCTCATACGCTCAGATGAGAAATTTTTAAGCATCACGGTGTCTGAGTAATAACATGCTGAGGTTTGCAGTCATTTTGCACTTTGGAACCTTAAGGGATCGATCTGGTTGAACATAGCTCAGAGTGATTCCGTGTGTTTGGTCTTGAAAGAGGACCATGCCTAGCGTAAACATACCTATTCTGATGCATTGGAACAATTCATTTGGTCACACGAGCTATAGAATGAAAGTTGCACCACTTTGCAAATTTCTACTACTTGCATTTGAATACTTTTCCCCAAGTGAAACTTTGCCACCATAGGAAAAGGCCTTTCAGTAAGCGAAAACCAAGAGAGGTAATTGTAGAGGGGTCCAACTTGATTTCATAGGATTAAATAAGAAGTTTATAAGACTCACGATGTCCGATTAATAGCATGTTGAAGTTTGCAGTCATTTTTCACTTTGGACCCTTAAGGGATCGATCTGGTTGAATGTAGCTCAAAGTGATTCCACATGTTTGGGTATGAAAGAGGAATATTCCTAGTATAAACATACCCACCCGAATGCATTGGAATGATTTTTTCTGTCAAACGAGATGGAGAATGAAAGTTGCACCACTTTGCAACTTTCAACTACTTGCATTTGACAACTTTTTGCTCGACTGAAAATTTTCCACCACAGGAAAATGCCTCTGAGATAGGAAAAACCGAGAGAGTTTATTGTAGAGGGGCCCTATGTGATCTAATAGTCTCTGACGATAAATTTCTAAGAATTATGGTGTCCAAATACTAGCATGCTGAAGTTCACAATCATTTTGCACTTTGGACCCTTAAGGGATTGATTTGGTTGAATGTATTTCAGAGTGATTCTACGTGTTTGGGTGTGAAAGAGGAATATTCCTAGCATAAACGTACCTACTCGAATGTGTGGAACAATCTGTTTGGTCAAATGAGATGTAGAACGAAAGTTGCACCACTTTCCAACTTTCAACTACTTGCATTTGATAACTTTTTCTGTGATTGAAAATTCATCACCATAGGAAAATGTCTGTGAGATAGAAAAAATTGACAAAGGTTATTGTAGAGGGGCCCAATGTGATATTGTAGGCTTAGACAAAAAGTTTCTAAGAGTCACGGTTTTCAAATACTAGCATGTTGAAGTTCACAAACATTTTGCACTTTGGACCCTTAAGGATTGATCTGGTTGAACCTATCTCGGAGGGATTTCATGTGTTTGGGTGTGAAAGAAGACCATGCCTAGCATCAACGTACCCACTTGGATGTATTGGAACAATCCATTTGGTCACACGAGCTGTAGAACAAAAGTTGCACCACTTTGCAATTTTCAACTACTTGCATTTGACAACTTTTTCCGCAAGTGAAAATTTTCCACCATAGGGAAATGCCTCTAAGATAGCAACAACTAAAAGATGTTATTTTTGAGGGGCCCAACATGATTTTTTAGGATCAGATGAGAATTTTGTAAGCGTCACGGTGTTCGAGTAATATCATGTTGAAGTTTGCAGCCATTTTGCACTTTGGACCCTTTAGGGATTGATCCGGTTGAACATAGCTCAGAGTGATTCCTCATATTTGGGTGTGAAAGAGGACCATGCCTAGCATAAAAATACCTATTCAAAGGCATTGGAATAATTCATTTGGTCACACGAGTTGCAGAATGAAAGTTGCACCACTTTGCAACTTTCAACTACTTGCATTTGACAACTTTTTCCCCAAGTGAAAATTTTTCACCACAAGAAAATGCCTCTGAGATAGGGAAAACTGAGAGAGATTATTTTAGAGGGGCCCAACATGATTTTGTAGGATCAAACTATAAGTTTTTAAGAGTCACGGTGTCTGAGTAATAGCATGTTGAAGTTTGCAACCATTTTACACTTTGGACCCTCAAGAGATCGATCCGATTGAACGTAGCTCAGAGTGATTATGCATACTTGGGTGCAAAATAGGACCATTCCTAGCATAAAAATATCTATTAGGATGCATTGGAATAATTTTTTTGGTCACACGAGTTGTAGAACAAAAGTTGCACCACTTTGCAACTTTCAACTACTTGCATTTGAAAAAAAATTTCCCAAGTGAAAATTCACCACCACAGAAAAAGGCCTCTGATATAATGAAAACCAAGAGAGGTTATTGTAGAGGGGCCCAATATAATCTCGTAGGATTAGATGATAAGTTTCTAAGTATCACGGTGTCTGAGTAATAACATGTTAAAGTTCGCAGTCATTTTGTAATTTGGATCCTTAAGGGATTGATCTAGTTGAATGTAGCTCAGAGTGATTCCACGTGTTTGGGTATGAAAGAGGACCATTCCTAATGTAAAAATATCTATTTGGATGCATTGGAACAATTCATTTGGTCACATGAGTTGCATAACGAAAGTTGCACCACTTTGCAACTTTCAACTACTTGCATTTGACAACTTTTTCCCCAAGTAAAAATTTTCCACCATAGGAAAATGTCTCCTAGATAGAGAAAACTGAGAGAGGTTATTGTAGATGGCCCCAATACGATCTTTTAGGATCAAATGAGAATTTTTTAAGCATCATGGTTTTTGAGTAATAGCATGTTGAAGTTCACAGACATTTTGCACTTTGGACCCTTAAGGGATCGATCCAGTTGAACATAGCTCAGAGCGATTCCACGTGTTTGGGTGTGAAAAAGAACTATGCCTAGCATAAACATACCCACCAAACATGTTGGAACAATCCATTTGGTCAAACGAGATACAGAACGAAAGTTGCATAACTTTGCAACTTTCAACTACTTGCATTTGACAACTTTTTCCCTTGAAAATTCGCCACCTCAGGAAAATACATCCGAGATAGAAAAAATTGAGAGAGGTTATTGTAGACAGGCCCAACATGATCTCATAGGATCAGATGATAGTTTTCTAAGCATCACAGTGTTTGAATACTAGCATGGTGAAGTTCACAACTATTTTGCACTTTGGACCCTTAAGGGATTGATCTGATTGAGCATAGCTCAAAGTGATTATGCATGTTTGGGTGTGAAAGAGGACAATTCCTAGCATAAACATACCTATTCAGATGTGTTGAAATAGTTTTTTTCGTAACACGAGCTGCAAAATGAAAGTTGCACCACTTCATAATTTTCAACTACTTGCATTTGGCAATTTTTTCCCCAAGTGAAAATTCGCCACCTTAGAAAAAATCCTCTGAGACGGAAAAAACCAAGAGAGGTTATTGTAGAGAAGCCCAACCTGATCTCGTAGGATCAAACAAGAAGTTTCTAAGCATCACGGTGTCCAAGTAATAGCATGTTGAAGTTCACAACCATTTTGCACTTTGGACCCTGAAGGGATCGATCTGGTTGAATGTAGCTTAGAGTGATTCCACGTATTTGGGTGCAAAAGAGGACCATGTCTAGTGTAAACTTACTTATTTGGATGCATTGGAATAGTTTATTTGGCCACATGAGTTGTAGAACGAAAGTCACACCACTTTGCAGCTTTCAACTACTTGCATTTGAAAACTTTTTCCCCAAGCAAAAATTTTCCACCACAGGAAAATGCCTCTAAGACAGCAAAAACCCAGAGAGGTTATTGTAGATAGGTCCAACATGATCTTGTAGGATCAAACAAAATTTTTCTAAGAATCACAGTGTTCGAGTAATATGATGTTGAAGTTCGCAGCCATTTTTCACTTTGGACCCTTAAGGGATCGATCCAGTTGAATGTAGCTCGGAGCGATTCTGTGTGTTTGGGTGTGAAAGAGGACTATGTCTAGCGTAAAAGTACCCAACCAGATGTGTTGGAACAATCTATTTAGTCAAACAAGATGCAGAATGAAAGTTGCACCACTTTTCAACTTTCAACTACTTGGATTTGATAACTTTTTCCCCGAATGAAAATTTGCCACCATAGGAAAATGCCTCCAAGATAGAAAAAAACTAAGAGAGATTATTGTAGAGGGGCCCAACATGATATTGTATGCTCAGATGATAATTTTATAAGCATCACGATGTCCGAGTAATAGCATGCTAAAGTTTGTAGCCATTTTACACTTTGGACCCTTAAGGGATCGATCTGGTTGAATGTAGCTCGAAGTGATTCTCCATGTTTGGGTGTGAAAGAGGACCATTCCTAGCGTAAACGTACCCACCTAGATGTGTTCGAACAATTCGTTTGGTCAATTGAGATGCATAATACTTGCATTTGACAACTTTTCCCTGAGTGAAAATTCGCCACCATAGGAAAATGCCTTCGAGATAGCAAAAACCGAGAGAGGTTATTGTAGGGGGGACCGATGTGATCTTGTAGGTTTAGAAAAAGATTTCATAATCACAACGGTTTACAAGTAATACCCTATCAAAGATTGTTTCCCTTTTTCACTTTGGACCCTTAAGGGATCGAGTCGATTGAACCTATCTGAGAGTGATTATGCTCTCTTTTCAATGGAATTAGGTGGGCAGCAGACTTGACTCTGTTTTAGTTATATTTTGCTTGGATTTCAAGTGATTTTGTTCATTTTAGAAGCAAATTACTAAGGGTCAGTCTGTATACCCTATTTTAAGGGTTTTGAGTGCATTAAAATGTAATATTAAGCCTTCCACCCACTATATGTTACCTTTTGGCTTGTTGTGACTTTACCTTTGGTCGTCAAGAAGGGAGGCTTTGTGACTTTGTAGGGGTATCCATTTTTTGTCCAAATTTAGTGGTTTGGGCTTGGTATAGGCTTGTAGGTGGTTTTTTTCTTGATTTTCCTACCGGGAAGTGCTACAAGGGTTAAGGGTAAAAGAGGCCTAAAGGCTAGAGCGATTAGAAAATGGAATTCCTTAGGTGCAAGTTACAGTGCTATGTCGTGGAGTGGTCAGGAGAAACATGTTCTGGGGTAAAAAATCTGGTCTAAAACTTTGTCTCAGTCTGATTGGCTAAAATCCCATGTCAAGTGGCAAGATTACCCTATTGTGAGTTTGGTGATTTGATGTCCAAGTGGGCATATTTGAGAGAAGTTATGTCATCTCTCCTATTTGGTTGATCCACTCTGCATCATGGTTCTTGTTTGGAACAACCTCATTAGGTCCCCTTGTAGCATTTTAGATTGGTCCATAGTATTTGTTTGGTTGAATTTCATATCCAAAGTTATGTTAGAGATGACCTAGGTTGCATTGATTTTGATGAGGTATACGCTGCCCCTACCTTGTCAACCCTATGGATTTGGCAAGCCAATGAGCTCACTAGCTTGCCAGTTCGGTAGGATTGACAAAAGGTGAGTTTTGAGGAATTCAATGAATCTGCCTTGGGGATTATGCAAAGTTTATTTAATTATCATTGCTTGTATTTTGACAACCTTTGTAGGGTCCTTGTTGAGTTTGATGCTATTTTACAAGGTTGAGTTAATTGAAAGTTGATGTCTTGCTTGGCATATTTGAGAGAAGTTGTGTCAATTTGTGTCTTGGGTTACCACCACCTCTACATCAGTAAGGGCAATAAAATATGCTTTTCTATAATTATATTAGACATTATTTCATTTTTACTCATAAATCCACATGTTTTACCTTGAAGACAACTTTAAATGTAATCCATGAAGCATTACAACTAATTTTAAATGTAATATACACATTTAATTGAGGCATATATTAAGGAATATACACATTTACATGTATTAATTTCTCATAATGTTTTTATATAAAAAAAATACACTAAGTCAATGAAAAATATTACAATAGTGATGGAAGAACATCTTGAAAATCTTCCCATTTTTCAATACTTGTATCAATACATGTAGGGAAATAATCCTACCATTTGCAGCATAGATCATGGAATATATTATACTTCAAAAGAAACAAAAGGAGTTGCTACCTAGTTTCGTTTCTGCATTTTGCCCTAGTTGGCCTAGTTATTTACATTCCAAAATGGTTCAAAACATGTACATCCCCTGCTCCCCATGAAACACATGGGTAGTAGTCTCTCTGTGGTTGTGTAGTATCATAGGAATTTGGTCAAAAAAAAATTTGCAAAAGCCTCTCAATCTTAGACATAGACTCACATAAAATTATTTAAAAGAGAAATAACTAAATAATGTCAATCATACAGCTAACGAGACCTACTATCACCTTCATGCATGCTAGATAAGGAGGTCGATTGTAGTCCCTAAAATGGTGATGTGCCCCTTCACTACTTTATTATCTCTCGATGACCCTACATATAAATTTCAAATATATCACTGAGAGGCTTAACATAAAACATGTAGCATATAAGAATCTGATAAATCTAGGAGATGGAAAAGAAAGAGAAGATTGCCAACCATAAAATGCACCAGAAACTGATGTTTCTCATACCACTAAATACTTGCACCACCAACCAATGTTTTTATTTTCTTATATACTTTGATAATATTTAGTATTACCTTTTAGTCACAATTAGAAAAAGATCAATGATAGTCGTAAATGCATGACATCAAACACTAATGGTGAAAAAGCCTTATTGCAAGGTGTTGGTCCAAAAGAGTGATCAATAACATGACTTTACAAATTCAATGTGCATACTTACAAATCAATCCAGACAACCATCTGGGTTTTCTCTACTCTTTATTGTGTTGAGTATTGCCTTGTGGTTAGACTCACACACTTTCCACAAGTTCTTATTCGCGGTTCTTCCCTTATATTTCATCAAATGAGCATTGGTGGTGATGACAAGGTTCGAGTAGTGAATAATTTTCTGATGCGTGTCAAAGTCCTCAAACAACCAAACTACAACATTCTTAACTGGATACCTTCGAAGCCATATTCCAGTAACAACCACCGAATTGTAGGATATTCTATGTTTTCTCCATCTATAACTGGGCAGTCCAATTAATTTTTGGCCTCGATACAATGGCACATGTAATAATCTATACCCTCTTAATTGTCTTCATTTGCAATCACCGCATAAACATGCCCTGAATTGATATGTTCATCTTATTAGATGTATTTACTGAGCAACATAATAAAAATTGTAAGTAAGATATATTACCTAGTTCTAGTAGGTCCAATACATGATCAAAGTCAATGGATGATTGTATCTCTATGATTTGTAGAGTCGTCGGGAGCTGATAAGTGTCAAGTGGGGTTAGACTTCTTACAGACCATTCATCAACCCACTCTGTTGACTCGCAATCATTCCATGATTGAAGTATACATGCATAACAAAAGCATGCCATCTTCCTTGTATGGATAGTCCATGTACCTACATTGGAGCTTCTAAAAGAGTGTAGCTCGCTTGATCTTGTTAGTGTACAACAATCCTCATATTTTGCAATGTTAGTATCATTTGCTAAATGAAAAAATCTATGAACTATATAATTACCTTCACTACCTAGACCCATTGCGCCATTGTACCACTGGACAATTGATCTTGCATCTATCAACTTTACATTGTTTGTCTACTTTAGCTCTTCTCATGCTAGGGATCTTTTGATACATGCACCTGCTCCATCATGCTCCCCCTTACCATGCCCGACCTCTAAGAAGTTCCACATAGGTTTAACACCACTAATCGTATGCATTCTACTCAGCCAGTAAAAAAATTTGGCGTTCTTGAATTGTGATGTAAAGTTATCTAACCATATGATATGCTAACTAAATGATATTCCCCTACTAGTCAGATCAGCTTAGAACATATGAAAGCAACCTTGCACAAACTCTGTAGAATGTGTGTGATCATCACTGATGTAAAAGTGATACTCTGTCAATACTTTCCTATTTTCCTCCGTACTATCATTTGCATGAATGAATGCTATATGCACAAATATAGAAACCGGCATGGATTTGTAGTACTGTGATTGCACCTCATTCTATGGTTGTAGTGTGTAGTTCTCAGAGAAGTCGACAACTGAAATGATATGACGAAGTGGAAATGTGTCCTTGCATAACTTGAACTGTGAGTCTAACCATTGTTCTTTGTGTGTATGCATTGCATAATCATAGACCACTTCATCACAAAAAATTCCCATAATCTAATACATTGGAATCTTATCACTGACCAATTCACACTTCTTTGATTCTTTCCCATCTTTTAGACTAATTACACTATCTTATATTTGCCAAATTCCACAATTTTGTCTTCAATTGTGTGTGTACTAGCCATGTGTTGGCAAATTGGAAAATGTTGCATGCCACCACAATGATCACATGTGCCATCCATACATGTTTTTTTGTAAAAAAATTGACCATCCTCTCTTTCACATAAAATGGAAGACAAAAATTTCCTTGAGGATTTAGGTGGAGGCATTATGTTACATTCCTGCAAAACATTGTCAGTATGCATATCTCACATATACATCGATAAACATCATAATGGTTAGAAAAATTAATATGAATCCTACAACAACAAGTAGTGCGTGTGTGATTTATTTTGACATAAAAATGATTTAGCATTTCAAAATACCTTTGAAATATTTTAATTTCAGGAAACTTTTGTACAAAATCAACAAAAAATTGGGTTTGAGTGGTATCCAAATAATGCATTGGATGTGGCTCACGGTTTTTACTACCAATTCTCCTTTTTACAACATCTCTTTGATTGGGATAGGTCCTTGTTTTATCCTTCCAATAATTCACAATTAAAGATATCAAGCCTTGATAAATTATTGTGTCTTTCCATGGAACTCTACCCAAAAATGCCCATAACTCATTTCTATTTAGATCCTCCACTCTTTCACGCCTCCCTTTGGATCTCATTAGAGATGATCTAATTATTTTCAAAGACTTAATTTCCTTTGTAAGGTTCACCTTGTTCCTTGTTTGACTGCTTAACAGTGTTGTTGTCATGACACGTCGTGCGGAACAACTACCCATCGTGCGTGAGGTTGAATCCACGCTCTCGTATGCACTCATCAAGTTATTTACAATGAAATTTTCACTTGAGTCATTCAAAACTCTTAGCCCAAAAGCCTTCATGGCGGGCCTAAATTTGAGTTGCCTAATCATTTCAATAAATAGTTGGCATCTTCCACCCTCACATAGCTTCACAAAAAACAAAACCATATCCTTTGTGCATATCTTTGACATGTACGTTTTGGAATCTTATTAGGCATCTATTTTGTTGATGGTGTTTTTATGCACTTCACAACAAAGGTAATACGTAGGTGCATTACCTCTCTTGAAAGACAATCTTCCACAATCAAATTACAGAACACTATCCCAAGGTCTCTCGGATGTTAGGTCATGACGAGACTTGGAGTATTTCAGTTTTTTATGTGATTTGCTAGAATCACAAGGTTGACTTATGGAGTCGAAGGTGTAAGAGAATTGAGTCAACGAATGGAGTTCTACGAATCAGGAATTACTATGCTTTGCTGCAGGCTTAGGTAGTAGTCTTAGACTCCATTATTTCATCAGATTTGGCTTTACAATGTGCAATGAACCTTAACACAAGTTGCTTCTAAAAAAAGGGGGAAAAAGAAAAGGGTGAGGAAGGAGGATGTTTCTCGGACCTGCAACTTCCAATGAACAGTGATCATGGAGGTTCCTGCTATGGACAGTCTCCTTAAATGGGATTTCACTTAATCAGAATTCTCACAATATCATGAAATATGTGCTATCTTCTAGGGACTATAGATATTCATCATTCATTCATCATGAAACATGAATAAAGATAAACTTTAATGAGCAGCAATGAAATCAAAGTCCAGACTAACTTTGCACAATCATATACCATCAGCAAATGACCAAAAGTATGGACAGGGAAAGCATACACACAACAGTAATCTTCAAAACCATAGAAACCATAGTAATTATACCAAAGTCAATCTAAGTATACTAAAATAGTAAAGTAACTTAAAGCAAAGTTGTAACTAAATGGAGAAGAACCATGAAAGATGTGGAGAAAACTAGAAATACACCAAAAAATGACTGTATTTTCTATTATATTCTCAGCAGCATGTCTTTACAACAACTCAACTCTATTAAAATGAGAGGAGGAGACCCCTATTTATAGTTTTCAAAAAACAAAATGAGTGACCAAGATTCAATTTACATTAGGGTTTCACCTACCCCCAAATATTACATATATAAATAATTTCTTGTTTCTTCCCTGTTTTGTCATCTAGTGAAAGCATTGTAGCAAATTTGTTCTTTAGCCATTTGCCCTTTACTGTAGCTTATTCTTCAAGGAATTCATCGTCGATGACAGGATTGCCTTCTCGCTTCTTCAACGCGACATACTCAATGAAACTCAGGATCAGGGATTGAAACTTATCCACCTCCATGATGTCAGATCACAAAAGCTGGTAAGACCACTCTTGGGAATTGCTGCCAAGCTTCTTCCAATCTGCTTCATACTTAGTATCATTCTCTTTGAAATCTTCCGATTGTACAAAGGCTTGGGCCGCAAAACTCATGAAGTCAGTGGTGACTTCAACTAACATTCCATCTTCCATGATCTTTAGGAAGTGGGGCTTCATATTCTCTAGATTAATTTTGACAGCGGGCACTTTATATCCCATCATTAGCTTGAGGTATTGAGTACACTCCTCTCTAGAATCCCTAGCCCATTCAATGTCCAGTGCCATCCACTCCAAAACCTACTCAAGTCTCCTCTTACAGTGATCATAGTCTCGCTTCTAGGTATCCACTAGCTAGTGATCGTTGTCTTTGAAGGCCAAGTCCTTCTCCCAGGTATCACTTGGCAATGAGAGAATGGCCTCAATCTTTGGGTAGGCCATCTCATACTTTCTCGGGACCTCTTCACAGATCTACCTTGTGTCCTCGAGAGTTTTTTAAACTTCTAGGAACCTATTTGCTGCCTAGACAGCCAAGTTGATGCCCGTGTTTGCTATGTCCAAGACCCGTCGGAACCAGTTTTCCGTAGTCTTGTCCAAATTTTGTCTCTTTTAAAGCTTGTTGATCTGTTCTTGGGACAACAACTGAGGTGGGGCCAACGATGTCATGGGCTGCTCATCCAAAGATGACCACTGCTGAATATAAGCCATCAGATCAGCCACCTGCTCCTTTAGTTCTTCTTTGGAGACCTTATCCTACTGGATAAGGTGCACTACCATGGTGACCGACTCCTGGAGATGCTCAACCTTCTGTTCCCTCGTGGCCACCCCCAAGTCGATGGTGGAGACATTGTAAGTTATGCCTTGTTCTCCAACCATCGATTTTGCTATTTGCACTGCCCTTGATCCTGAGGCATCCATGGTGACTTTTGATCTAACTCTCGACTTCTTTCTTTCTTGGTGCTTATTCGTGCCTTGGCCATAATGGCTTCCAGCCTCGCCTTGGGATCCTTCAAGGTGGGAGTCTTTTTCTTTAGCTATCTTTGCAGCCAATCGGGCACTTGGGGCTCTTCCCTTGGTGGTTCACTTTGGTTCCCACTATCCTCCTCAAGTTCGACGGTTCTAAAAACAATAGCCTTCTCCTTTGTTCTTGCATCTTCCAATCCCTCATTAGGGTCTTGTTCGAACATTTCATGTCTAGCGGGGGACTTAGTGTGTAGCTATTCTTTGGGTGAATCTTTCTTTTCAACATCCCCCTCCTCTTTGTTTAAAGTATCTTGATGTTTTTCAGGGCTCTCCCCTTGTTCGTCCTCATGGGGGAACATTTCCTTGTCATGCTCTGAGTCTGGCCATGTCCCTCGGTTGGAGACCTATTATTCTTTGTCTCTAGAGTAGTAGTCTCTTCTTCTCTTGCGAACTGATCCTTGGCTTTTTTATCCTCAATTTCCTTGAGTTGCTTCCCCCACTCCGCATTGAGCTCAGGGTCATTCGAATCTCAAATTAGTTCAGCGTCGAGGTCCTCACAACCTTCATTGGAAGACTCATAGGCCACTTCATCAATCTCTTGACACTCTAACAAGGGATGTTCATGATATTCAAACTCTTCATACTGTGGTGCCTTCTCAGCCTCAAGTTGTTGCCGTTCATGTTCATCGGATATCTGCATGGTTGCTATCATCTTTGGTGATTCAATAGGGGGATGCTGCTGGTGCAGAGACCATAGCCTGAGCTATCGCAGCCTAGGCTATCGGATTGGTGAGCATCCCCGAAAGCTCAGATGGCATGTTCTGCATATACTTTACAAAAGACTCCAGAAGGCTAAGGGTAGGCATTGTAGTAGTAGAAATGGCAGGAGGGGAAGGAGACATGGAGGAAGAGGACATTGGTGAGGTGGTGGATGATGAATCCATGGGAATAACTTGCAACACTAGAGGAATAGGAGCAAGGTGGACTGAGATGTCCACCATAGGCGGGGAGGAAGCAGAGACTGTAAGCGAAGCATGAGGGGCAGGGGAAGTGGTAGTAGCAGTAGTAACAATGGTAGGAAGCGGCCTTGGTGAGCTAGATCCTGATCCTCCGATCCCAAGGGACGGACCCTTGGTTAATACAGTTCTCTCTGTGCTACCAGTTGTTTTCCTCCTATTTTTGGAAGGTTCAGGCTCAAAAGCCTTGCTGGCATAGACCTTTGGTTTGGTAGCTATTCACTAGCCTCTTTTATTTTCTTAGTCTTGACTGATGGTGGGGTATTGGATGTCTCCCCTATTGTAGCAGCAGCTGCTCCACCTTCGGAACCACTTGGTTCACTTATGTGCTCACTTGTAAGCTCAGTGAATGTTAGAACGATCCCTTGTTGTTTCAACTAGGCCACCTTCTTGTCGATCCACGCCCTCGTTCGAATCTCCACAGGCCTAGTGAGCACACCAACATCATTAAGCTCTGGTGCATTCCAGTCAATTGCAAGAAGAGGTAGGTTGGAAACTGCATCATAACTCGGATCCACAACTATGTCTTCATCCTCCTCTAGCTGGTTAGGGACCGGACACAAGTTCACCCTTTGCTCGTAGATGATGGTCATGCACATGTAATACTGCAACCGCTCCTCAATATCATCCTTGCAATTCGCCCAAAATTTGTTGATGTTGTGGAGGTGGGCGTATTCACATCCCAGTGCCTTTCTAACATGACCATAAGGATCCATCTATGGCCTTGCTGTGTATTGTTCAAAGTTATATTCTGCCAGCTCTCTTTCTGAATATCCTCGGCACTGGGAGGTGTGGATCTTATATATTCTCTGACCAAGGTTCATGGGATAGGCAGGGCCTACTAAATGGTTCTCGCTCAGGAGGCTGTGAACGTGTCGTAGCTATCGGGTCAGCTCCAAGAGAATGATCCGGTCATTTGGGTACCGGGGCAGCTTGTTTGGTCCCTTGGTGAATCCCTAAGCATGCATGTATGTGAACCTTAAGAACTGAATGTACCAGAAGGCATACTACCTGAGGAGGACCATGGCACTATGGGATGTCCTTCTATGAAAATCCCCTCCTATGGATCGGATGATGTGAGTAGTGAATGTGTCATTCACCCTACAGTAATCCCTTTCAAAATTCTAGAACTGTAGCTGGGGGTTCTTATCATAAGGCTTAAGCTCCGACACCGATGGATAATTGGGCATCATTGTTAACCCCTGATAATGTCGCCGATTGGTGAGAGAATATACCAAGTAAGAGGTCATGAAGAATTTGTTGGTCCTTTTCATGGTGGTGAACTATTAGTGGAAGCAGTTGTTGATTATCTCACCCCAATAGAAGGTGGTGCCTTTACCATGGAGGATCTGCTCTATAAAATAGTACATCCACTCTTGGAAGAAGACCATGCCAAGGAGGCCCATAACTCGACTGAGTAGAATTACAAGGTCATGGTAGTCCTCAAAGAAGTCACTACGGAAGAGCTCTTGAGGAAGCTTCCCAACACCACCTTGTTTGTCCTTCAACCAGTACTGGTTGATAAGTTTTTTACATCCCAATGGGTCCTATTCCCACACCTCTTTACAGTCTTCCATGGTGGGGACCTCCATGCTCTCAAAGGCAGGAATGTGGAAGGTTGTTGTTATACTTGACAGGGACTTATCTACAAGGATATTTCCGTCACAGTCCACTATGGCTCTAGTATCATATTGGTATGCCTCCATGCACACCATTACTAGCTTCGAGGCCACTAAGGCCGGTGGGAAACCTACAGCTTTAGCAAGTCCACTACTCTTTATTAATCTTGCGTTTACTATTTTTGGGTTCATTCTGACCCTTTGTGTGAATTCATCAACATCGACCTGTCCGATGTTGGTATCTGAGACATCCCTCCAAAGGGTAGTGATTCGGGATTGAATAGGGACACTATAGAATTTGTATTTCATTAGGTCTCTATCTTATTTTCCCCTTGGTGACTTGGCTATCCCTTTTCCTTTATTGGAAGCACTGGAAGTCTCTGCACCAGATTCCATAAATCCTGCACCAAAGACGTGAATTAGTCATGATAAACTTGACAAAATGGCTACCGACAAATCCTTGCATGTCAAGATTTAGTCCAGTAATCAGTATTCATAATTAATAACCATGGAAGCTAGATGCTTCATTGTTAGAAAGCAGTGCAAACAATCTGGAGTTCCTGGGCCAAAAATCCCTTGGCAGAATGTCATTCAAAAGAGCAAAATTCCCACAGGAATTTCCTGAGGTTGGATTTGGAGACTTGAGATTGGATGTGAAGGAAATCCTATTTTTAACAAGTGGGTCGAAATCCATTTTGGATTTGAAGGTCATTTGGTCGTTCATTTGGAAGTTCGGGCATCACCTATAGGAAAGCTGTCTAAAACGACACAGGGGAAATGAAATTCTGGGTGCCGAAATCCGGGTCTCGAATCACCCTCACTGGGAAGCGGCTACGTGTCGGCCATTAAGAATGGCGAAATAAGAGCGGAAATCCAAGGAAGGAAATCTGGGAGGAAAATTTTGGAAGCGGTCAGGGTTCGGGATAATCGGGCGGTGAACGGAGCACTGGGACCTAGAGGTTGGGAAGCTATCCCAAACTCGTCGTTAGAATGGCGCAGGTGGAATGGAATCCCGAAAGAGCAATTCCGGAATCCAAAATCCAGAAGAATTTTTGGAGGGAGTTCACCAAATTTTAGGTTTCGGCGAACAGTGGACCGAGGTTCAGATCCGAGAAGATGCTTGGACGAGGGCGTTTGGAATGGTGATGACACTACGGAATCCTGGGAGGGGAATTCTGAAGGTCCAAGTTCGAAGAGGTAAATTTATCGCAGGATTAGTCTGGAAGATAGAAGACTTTGTGGCCGAGGGGAATCCCGAGAACCGAATCCTGAGGGAAGATTCGAAGATGATGGTGATCAGAGTTAAGACAGCCTTCAAGGGTCTGGGGTCTAGAGGTCGGGAAGATGCTCGGACGGGGCCATTTGGAACGAAAAAGACACACCAAAATTTGGGGAAGGGAATTCCGAAGGTCAGAATCTGAGGAGGGTTCGGAAGTTGGGAATTGGAGATGAGATGCCACAGACGGCCATGAGAAGACCCAGGCTCGGGAGATGTCGGTGCTATTCCAAAGAATAGTCGTGACGTGATGAAGTTTCAAAGAGAAAATTAAGTGATTTAAAGACTGATTTTCACATTTTTAAAACATGGGTTTTGACCGAAAGGCATGAATTTACTTGATTTTAAACTCATTCTATAATTTGCATACATAAAAAATGCAAAATTTCATAAAACAAAGAAGGAGGGCACGTAGACGATGAACCTACCTCGAAATCCTAAAGAACGATCAGTCGATCACACGGAAAATGATGGAAAACGAAGGTCGAAATGCTGGGCAGGAAACACCAGGTCGCCGAAAGTTCTCTAAACTCTTCTATCACTCGCACAATTGATAATGACGGCCAAAAATTTTGTTTTTATAGTAAAACTACCATTAATGCATCATTAAATCCCTCATATAGTGGCAAGTTAGGTTGGTGAATTTGAAAAACATAGGGTCGGTGGGAGGTCCGAGGTCCAGGGTCTAGAAAGCTGTCCCAAGACAACCATTAAAATAGTGAAGACCGATGGGAAACCCAGAAACTGCCACAGATGCCAGAATTTTGACAAGGGAGAACTCGAGTTAACCCGAGACTTAGCAATTTTTTAGGGGGGGAACTCCGGTTGAGCTCAAAATATGGCATTAGAAAATGCATGGACCCTTTGGGACACAAAATAAAGGGTACGCACAATGAAGTAGAACAAAAAAGGATCGAAAAACAAAGGAGGGAAAAGAGGGTCCCCGTTCCGAATGGGGCGTGTGTGCAAAAGGCACAACAAATGGCGACTCCACTGGGAGAATGCTTCCGGCGTTGTAGAGATAAATATTCATTTTGAACCCATGATCTCTGGGTGCAGACCTAAGACAATTTTCAAAGCTAAACTAAGAACACTTTAAGGAGGACAAGTTTGAATTAGACTGCAGATTCATCATGGAAGTGTGTGCATGCTGAATTCATTTCCCTTTCCTTGGAGAGAGTATGAGTAACCATGGGTTAGAGGAGATAAGCTACGTAGTTCATCTAATCCCAAAAGCAACTTGGACATTGCTCCGCTACTAGTCAGGCATCCATAGCCCCGATGGAGTTGTCGCTATGATCTCACGAACATTGCTCTACTACCAGTCAGGTTTCCACAAGCCCGGTAGAGATATTTGCACACCCATACGGTTGTTATTTGCAATTTATTTATTGCTTATGTCGGATATTTCCTTTTAGCACTTTCCCTTTTTTGTGTATAACCGTGCGAACAACGAAGTTCACAATGGGCTTGAGAATCGCAGTGGTCACTAGAACAGACTTTAGATTTTTCACTTATCTCTGCTTCCCAGTGATCACCATACCATCCTTTGGAGATATTTTAAATTTGTTTTGTGCATTCCATGATAAGAGCAGGGATTCAAGCAGATAGCCATCCTTGGTTAGAGCAAAGTTTGAAAGATGAAAACCAATACTTTAGGAGCTTTCAGGGGGGTAGCAGTAGGGAATGAGGGCTTATCTAGAGAACAGCGAGAAAGCGAATAGTGAGGAAAACCATTCATCGGGCCAAGCATGGACACCACAGCAGAATAGGGAGACGCTTCCCAAAAATTATGACAAAATGGCTGAAAGACAAGAAAAACCAAATGACAAAGTAGGAAATCTATCCTAACCCATGAACAGGTATTTACAGAGACAACTCCCAAGAGCTCAGGCCTGGAAGTAATGCTTGAGGTGCTGCCTGTTGACTAGCAATAGGACATCTTCACCAGTAAGAGTCTTTAAGCGGAAAGCATTATCTCCAAGGATTTCAGCAATCTAAAAGGGGTCAAGCCAAAGGTTGTCAAATTTGTTGTGTCCCCCTTTCTTTTCAGGGCCTTGTCCCATTAGAAGACTAGATCATAAATGCGGAAGGCCTTAACTTTGGCTCGACAATCGAACCATCTTTTGACTACGCCTTGATGCTTGGCGAAATTTTCTATTGCGCAGTCTTGTACTTCTTCAAGGTGCAGCAGCTCGGCGAGGTGAGCTTCTCTATGGTCTCCTCCTTCATAAAAGTTGTTGATGAACTGAAGGGTTGGGATTTTCAAATGTATAGGAAAGATGGGTTCTAAGTCGTACACTAAATGGTACAGGGAATCTCCAAGGGTAGCTTTGTGGTGGGTGCAATCTGCCCATAAGGCGAAACGAAGTTGGGTATGCCAATCCTTGGGGTTCCTATCTAACAACTTCTTGATCACTATGATCAAGTTCTTGTTGGTAGACTCAGCAAGGCCATTGCCTTGAGGGTAATAGTTGGAGGAGAATTTGAGGGTAGGTACGAACATGACCATGAGCATCCTTGAAAATGGTGGGCCAATAATATCTAGCTCTCAATATCTGGTGTGCGGTTGATAGACCTGAGCCATGGCCAGTCTCGAACTTGTCGCGGAATTCCTTAAGAATGCGATCAACTTCCTCCTTTCCTAGACATCGTAGATAGATGCTTTCATGGTTTTTATTGTATAGTATAGAGCTCTGCAACATATAGCTGCTACTTTTCAACCTCAGAGCTCATCTCTGGACCCCCTGCAGGTGAGGCGGGCACCTGTGGTTCAGCAGGTAGTACACTATGTCATCATACAACTCTCCTGGGGAGATGTCTTCTAGCTGGTATTGTTGTACTGTGAGTGCAGGTATAGCATCAATAACTACCTCTGCCATTGTTTGGGTGAGTGCCTATCCTCTTACCAGTTTCATCGGCTAGATCTCCATATCATATTCCTATAGCAACGCGATCCACTTTTCCCTTCGTTCACCCAGCTCATTCTACATAAGCAACATTTTTAATGCGGGGTCAGGGACTATGGCAAAAACCTTGTTGTGCAAGATGTAGTGCCAAAACTTCTTGACTCCCTTAACAAGGGCATAAGCTTTTTTTTCTACATTATGATAGCGAAGTTTGACATCCTCCAAAGGGGCACTCATGAAGGTGATCGGATGCTCGCTTCCCTCGTTGTCCTTTTGCATGAGAATACTACTGCAGGAATGATCTGAAGCGAAGGAGTATATATAAAAAGGATTTAGGTAATTGGGGCTGACCAACACAGGGGCATCAGTGATCACTTTCTTGATCTCCTCAAAGGCCATCTTTGCTTCGGGAGTCCACTCAACCTTAGCATCTTGCTTTAGCATTGCATTGAGCGGTTTGATGATTTTCGCGAAGCATGTGATGAATTTGCGGACAAAGTTAATCTTCCCGAAGAAAGACTTTAACTCCTTCTTGCTGCCTGACAGCTAGATTTTTATAATGGATTGAATGAGTTTGGGGTCAATAGAAATTTCCCACTCTGATAAAATGTGTCCAAGGAGTTTCCCCTCGGTGACCCCAAAGATGCATTTCTTTGGGTTAAGGGAGACCCCAAAAGAGCGGCATCTTTCAAAGACCTTACATAAATTAGCGACATGATTACTCCACTGCTTTGAAAATATTGTTAAATCATCCATGTAGATGATTATGCATTTTCCTATCAAATCTTTGAATGTGATATCCATGGCTCGCTGGAAAGTGGTGCCAGCATTGATGAGTCCAAACGACATCCTGCTATACACGAACGTTCCCCACTTGGTGGTGACTACTGTCTTATGTCGATCCTCATACTGCACTATGACCTAGTTGTATCCCGAATAGCCATCCAAGAAGGACATCATTTGGGATCCATTCACTACCTGCAGCACCTCATCCAATGAGGGTATAGGATATTTATCCTTCTCTGATGCCTGATTCAGATTGCGAAAGTCCACCCACAACCGGATTTCGCCATTTTTCTTTCTAACGGGAACCAAGTTCACTAACTACGTAGAGTGTCTGACCAGAAAGATGATCCTGGAAGATAGCAACTTGTGTACTTCCTTATAAATGATTGGCTCCGATAGAGCGTTGACAGGGCACTACCGTTGTCAGAACGATCTTACATCTGGTCTGAGGGGAATAATGTGTGTGATAATCGATGTTTCATATGTTTTGAGATCATCGTAGCTCTAGGCGATGACGTCGTGATATTTACGTAACATCTCAAGCATCCCTTTTCTTTCTCCAGGAGCACAAACCTTGCCTATGAACACGTTCTTAACATTTCTAGTTGTTCCCAAGTTGCAAATATCACACTGACCATTGATAGTATCTTCTTTGGCTCGTCGATCCTAGTCTTTGATCTGATCAAGGTCGAAGATACACTCCAACTGAACCATTCCTCTAGGGATGGTGTTAATTTTTAGGTTGATGACCCCTTCTATGTCTAACTCCACCTCTTGAGGCTCGACCTCATCGATTATTTGGGTAGCAAACACGTTGAAACTAGTGAGAAATTCCAGAAAGTGCATGTCATCACTAAATACTTGGAAGTTGGCCACATTATCTGGTACTGATGGGACAGAAGTGAGTTCCACCATGAATCTTTTTAGGCCAGATAGGGACAAGGGCTGCAGTGTGCTTGCCGCCTGTGCCAGGGCATTGGTGGTATAATTTTGAGTGCGGGGGATTAGCTGAGTGTTGAATGCATCCAACCCTTCCAATAGATCCCAAACACACTGTCAGTAGTTAGTAAGTCTTCGATCATAGTAGGAATAGAGCTTTCTGACCTGCTTTATGACTAACTCCGAATCTCCATACACCTGGAGCATCTTGATGTTCTTTCTCAATGCCATCAAGAGGCCCAATACCAAAGCCTCATATTCTACCACGTTATTAGTACAGTAAAACTGTAGTCTATGAGCGAAAAAGTATGATTTACCTTTGGGACTGATTAGTTCAAAACCTTTCCCAACTCCGTGCTTGGATTTAGAATCCTCAAAATGCAACGTCCACAATCCAAGAGAATCCTTAGGCGGAGGAATGACGGATCCTACCTTTGTCTGAGAAGGAGCCTTGACTTCAGTGACTGCTTTAGGAGCCATAGGGATAGAACATGTTTGCTCGTGCAATGCTAACCTAGTTTTCGCCTTCAGCATAGCCCATTTCTTAATGTGTTCAACTTTCATTTGGCACAAGCAGCAGTCAAACTCTGAGTGAGCGGCATTATGCATCCTGCACCAAATGGGGAGCAGGAGTTCCTGGAAGTTCATTCGGGTTCCCAAACTGAGCTGGTCATGCACACATTTCTCCATGAAATCTTGGAAACCACCAAAGAGACCAAGGCCATCCCATTCTTTTGGTTCTTCACCATCAGGTTCCATGAGCATTTCAGTGCTCTAAAGGACATTAGCCAAGTTAGCAGGTGAGCTACATAGTACAAGTAGAACCTCGCTCGTTTCTTCATTTTCAAGGTATTCCTACTCATTCCTGTATGCCACTGGGGAATAATTTTCGAGGCTTGTTTTGGCATACAACACCTCATTCATGTTGTTGTATTCGGTAATCATAAATTTCATCCGGGGTTCTCTATCAATCCGGATCTGATTAGGCATTCCTTTCCATGGAAGCCATATGTGAGAGTAATCAGTGGCGGCGTAGACGTTCAGTGCCCTTATGAAATCCCTTCCCAGGATCATGTCATAGGTGTATGGGATGTCGGCCACCTGTATATCAATGGTTTGTTGGATTCGGGGATCAATAGCAACTTGCATGGGTATACTGTTGATCTCACCTACTATGCCGATTTCAATTTTATCAAGTTGTGTCACCTTCCACCGAGAAGGGGTTGGTGTTATCTCGAGTGCCTTGCATACACACAAAGGCAAGACATTGGCTGAAGCTCCTGAATCTAGTAGGCAATTGTGGAGGTTCTTCCCGAACACATAGACGGTGGTCAAAAAGGGTGGGGTCTCAAATTTCGCTCAGAACAACTCTCCAGAAATGTCCACCTGAGCAACCTAGGCCTTTTCCTTCTCATTGCCCTTGTTTTGGGTTGGTGTCAGATTAGCTGCCCTCTCGGACTGCTTGTTTGTCTGTTGACCTGATAGCGGGTTCACCTTACCGTTGAAAATTTGCCTGACAACTGGCTCATTTGATTGATCACTAAAAGAAATCTTCTTTGTTGGGATCTCCTTTTGAACTATCCCTTGTGACGAGGTCCCATTCATCATTCGAAAAAAGGCGTTCCTGATGATAGGCATCTTTAGAAGTTCAAATGCAGACACACTTAGCATTACCTTTTTGAATTCTTCAGCAATATACTCCCCCATCTACTCCATTTCTTGGTCATGGGAAAAGTTCTGGGAGGGGCTAGCGTTTTGACTTTGGCCGCTGCTTTGTTGTTTATTTCTGTTGAGATATCGTGTGGGTGTAAGTGAAAAACTTGGATTATTGTTTACATTCAGATCAGGAGGGATGTTGAAATTGTTTAGCGGGGTGGAGGTCGTGAAAGGACCTCCAGTATGGCCTCCGGATTGTCTATTCCTAAGGTTGTAAGGGGTAGTTCGCTGGTGAAACATTTGGAATAGAAAACCCGCAAACAAATTACGACCTGGGTTTAACTTAGTATACCGATGTATTATGAAACTGCATGGTCTAATATTTGTGCCGGATGTGCAATTTGTCCAAGAGAAGGTAAGGGACCTGATATATTCTATCCCAAAGTTGTACTGGCAATGATGGCTTTAGCATATGCATCCACCAACCTAGCAGGTAGCCGTCTCATCCTTT
>CM021102.1:666404278-666727572 GCA_007115665.2 Sequoiadendron giganteum
TTAGTCTTGACTGATGGTGGGGTATTGGATGTCTCCCCTATTGTAGCAGCAGCTGCTCCACCTTCGGAACCACTTGGTTCACTTATGTGCTCACTTGTAAGCTCAGTGAATGTTAGAACGATCCCTTGTTGTTTCAACTAGGCCACCTTCTTGTCGATCCACGCCCTCGTTCGAATCTCCACAGGCCTAGTGAGCACACCAACATCATTAAGCTCTGGTGCATTCCAGTCAATTGCAAGAAGAGGTAGGTTGGAAACTGCATCATAACTCGGATCCACAACTATGTCTTCATCCTCCTCTAGCTGGTTAGGGACCGGACACAAGTTCACCCTTTGCTCGTAGATGATGGTCATGCACATGTAATACTGCAACCGCTCCTCAATATCATCCTTGCAATTCGCCCAAAATTTGTTGATGTTGTGGAGGTGGGCGTATTCACATCCCAGTGCCTTTCTAACATGACCATAAGGATCCATCTATGGCCTTGCTGTGTATTGTTCAAAGTTATATTCTGCCAGCTCTCTTTCTGAATATCCTCGGCACTGGGAGGTGTGGATCTTATATATTCTCTGACCAAGGTTCATGGGATAGGCAGGGCCTACTAAATGGTTCTCGCTCAGGAGGCTGTGAACGTGTCGTAGCTATCGGGTCAGCTCCAAGAGAATGATCCGGTCATTTGGGTACCGGGGCAGCTTGTTTGGTCCCTTGGTGAATCCCTAAGCATGCATGTATGTGAACCTTAAGAACTGAATGTACCAGAAGGCATACTACCTGAGGAGGACCATGGCACTATGGGATGTCCTTCTATGAAAATCCCCTCCTATGGATCGGATGATGTGAGTAGTGAATGTGTCATTCACCCTACAGTAATCCCTTTCAAAATTCTAGAACTGTAGCTGGGGGTTCTTATCATAAGGCTTAAGCTCCGACACCGATGGATAATTGGGCATCATTGTTAACCCCTGATAATGTCGCCGATTGGTGAGAGAATATACCAAGTAAGAGGTCATGAAGAATTTGTTGGTCCTTTTCATGGTGGTGAACTATTAGTGGAAGCAGTTGTTGATTATCTCACCCCAATAGAAGGTGGTGCCTTTACCATGGAGGATCTGCTCTATAAAATAGTACATCCACTCTTGGAAGAAGACCATGCCAAGGAGGCCCATAACTCGACTGAGTAGAATTACAAGGTCATGGTAGTCCTCAAAGAAGTCACTACGGAAGAGCTCTTGAGGAAGCTTCCCAACACCACCTTGTTTGTCCTTCAACCAGTACTGGTTGATAAGTTTTTTACATCCCAATGGGTCCTATTCCCACACCTCTTTACAGTCTTCCATGGTGGGGACCTCCATGCTCTCAAAGGCAGGAATGTGGAAGGTTGTTGTTATACTTGACAGGGACTTATCTACAAGGATATTTCCGTCACAGTCCACTATGGCTCTAGTATCATATTGGTATGCCTCCATGCACACCATTACTAGCTTCGAGGCCACTAAGGCCGGTGGGAAACCTACAGCTTTAGCAAGTCCACTACTCTTTATTAATCTTGCGTTTACTATTTTTGGGTTCATTCTGACCCTTTGTGTGAATTCATCAACATCGACCTGTCCGATGTTGGTATCTGAGACATCCCTCCAAAGGGTAGTGATTCGGGATTGAATAGGGACACTATAGAATTTGTATTTCATTAGGTCTCTATCTTATTTTCCCCTTGGTGACTTGGCTATCCCTTTTCCTTTATTGGAAGCACTGGAAGTCTCTGCACCAGATTCCATAAATCCTGCACCAAAGACGTGAATTAGTCATGATAAACTTGACAAAATGGCTACCGACAAATCCTTGCATGTCAAGATTTAGTCCAGTAATCAGTATTCATAATTAATAACCATGGAAGCTAGATGCTTCATTGTTAGAAAGCAGTGCAAACAATCTGGAGTTCCTGGGCCAAAAATCCCTTGGCAGAATGTCATTCAAAAGAGCAAAATTCCCACAGGAATTTCCTGAGGTTGGATTTGGAGACTTGAGATTGGATGTGAAGGAAATCCTATTTTTAACAAGTGGGTCGAAATCCATTTTGGATTTGAAGGTCATTTGGTCGTTCATTTGGAAGTTCGGGCATCACCTATAGGAAAGCTGTCTAAAACGACACAGGGGAAATGAAATTCTGGGTGCCGAAATCCGGGTCTCGAATCACCCTCACTGGGAAGCGGCTACGTGTCGGCCATTAAGAATGGCGAAATAAGAGCGGAAATCCAAGGAAGGAAATCTGGGAGGAAAATTTTGGAAGCGGTCAGGGTTCGGGATAATCGGGCGGTGAACGGAGCACTGGGACCTAGAGGTTGGGAAGCTATCCCAAACTCGTCGTTAGAATGGCGCAGGTGGAATGGAATCCCGAAAGAGCAATTCCGGAATCCAAAATCCAGAAGAATTTTTGGAGGGAGTTCACCAAATTTTAGGTTTCGGCGAACAGTGGACCGAGGTTCAGATCCGAGAAGATGCTTGGACGAGGGCGTTTGGAATGGTGATGACACTACGGAATCCTGGGAGGGGAATTCTGAAGGTCCAAGTTCGAAGAGGTAAATTTATCGCAGGATTAGTCTGGAAGATAGAAGACTTTGTGGCCGAGGGGAATCCCGAGAACCGAATCCTGAGGGAAGATTCGAAGATGATGGTGATCAGAGTTAAGACAGCCTTCAAGGGTCTGGGGTCTAGAGGTCGGGAAGATGCTCGGACGGGGCCATTTGGAACGAAAAAGACACACCAAAATTTGGGGAAGGGAATTCCGAAGGTCAGAATCTGAGGAGGGTTCGGAAGTTGGGAATTGGAGATGAGATGCCACAGACGGCCATGAGAAGACCCAGGCTCGGGAGATGTCGGTGCTATTCCAAAGAATAGTCGTGACGTGATGAAGTTTCAAAGAGAAAATTAAGTGATTTAAAGACTGATTTTCACATTTTTAAAACATGGGTTTTGACCGAAAGGCATGAATTTACTTGATTTTAAACTCATTCTATAATTTGCATACATAAAAAATGCAAAATTTCATAAAACAAAGAAGGAGGGCACGTAGACGATGAACCTACCTCGAAATCCTAAAGAACGATCAGTCGATCACACGGAAAATGATGGAAAACGAAGGTCGAAATGCTGGGCAGGAAACACCAGGTCGCCGAAAGTTCTCTAAACTCTTCTATCACTCGCACAATTGATAATGACGGCCAAAAATTTTGTTTTTATAGTAAAACTACCATTAATGCATCATTAAATCCCTCATATAGTGGCAAGTTAGGTTGGTGAATTTGAAAAACATAGGGTCGGTGGGAGGTCCGAGGTCCAGGGTCTAGAAAGCTGTCCCAAGACAACCATTAAAATAGTGAAGACCGATGGGAAACCCAGAAACTGCCACAGATGCCAGAATTTTGACAAGGGAGAACTCGAGTTAACCCGAGACTTAGCAATTTTTTAGGGGGGGAACTCCGGTTGAGCTCAAAATATGGCATTAGAAAATGCATGGACCCTTTGGGACACAAAATAAAGGGTACGCACAATGAAGTAGAACAAAAAAGGATCGAAAAACAAAGGAGGGAAAAGAGGGTCCCCGTTCCGAATGGGGCGTGTGTGCAAAAGGCACAACAAATGGCGACTCCACTGGGAGAATGCTTCCGGCGTTGTAGAGATAAATATTCATTTTGAACCCATGATCTCTGGGTGCAGACCTAAGACAATTTTCAAAGCTAAACTAAGAACACTTTAAGGAGGACAAGTTTGAATTAGACTGCAGATTCATCATGGAAGTGTGTGCATGCTGAATTCATTTCCCTTTCCTTGGAGAGAGTATGAGTAACCATGGGTTAGAGGAGATAAGCTACGTAGTTCATCTAATCCCAAAAGCAACTTGGACATTGCTCCGCTACTAGTCAGGCATCCATAGCCCCGATGGAGTTGTCGCTATGATCTCACGAACATTGCTCTACTACCAGTCAGGTTTCCACAAGCCCGGTAGAGATATTTGCACACCCATACGGTTGTTATTTGCAATTTATTTATTGCTTATGTCGGATATTTCCTTTTAGCACTTTCCCTTTTTTGTGTATAACCGTGCGAACAACGAAGTTCACAATGGGCTTGAGAATCGCAGTGGTCACTAGAACAGACTTTAGATTTTTCACTTATCTCTGCTTCCCAGTGATCACCATACCATCCTTTGGAGATATTTTAAATTTGTTTTGTGCATTCCATGATAAGAGCAGGGATTCAAGCAGATAGCCATCCTTGGTTAGAGCAAAGTTTGAAAGATGAAAACCAATACTTTAGGAGCTTTCAGGGGGGTAGCAGTAGGGAATGAGGGCTTATCTAGAGAACAGCGAGAAAGCGAATAGTGAGGAAAACCATTCATCGGGCCAAGCATGGACACCACAGCAGAATAGGGAGACGCTTCCCAAAAATTATGACAAAATGGCTGAAAGACAAGAAAAACCAAATGACAAAGTAGGAAATCTATCCTAACCCATGAACAGGTATTTACAGAGACAACTCCCAAGAGCTCAGGCCTGGAAGTAATGCTTGAGGTGCTGCCTGTTGACTAGCAATAGGACATCTTCACCAGTAAGAGTCTTTAAGCGGAAAGCATTATCTCCAAGGATTTCAGCAATCTAAAAGGGGTCAAGCCAAAGGTTGTCAAATTTGTTGTGTCCCCCTTTCTTTTCAGGGCCTTGTCCCATTAGAAGACTAGATCATAAATGCGGAAGGCCTTAACTTTGGCTCGACAATCGAACCATCTTTTGACTACGCCTTGATGCTTGGCGAAATTTTCTATTGCGCAGTCTTGTACTTCTTCAAGGTGCAGCAGCTCGGCGAGGTGAGCTTCTCTATGGTCTCCTCCTTCATAAAAGTTGTTGATGAACTGAAGGGTTGGGATTTTCAAATGTATAGGAAAGATGGGTTCTAAGTCGTACACTAAATGGTACAGGGAATCTCCAAGGGTAGCTTTGTGGTGGGTGCAATCTGCCCATAAGGCGAAACGAAGTTGGGTATGCCAATCCTTGGGGTTCCTATCTAACAACTTCTTGATCACTATGATCAAGTTCTTGTTGGTAGACTCAGCAAGGCCATTGCCTTGAGGGTAATAGTTGGAGGAGAATTTGAGGGTAGGTACGAACATGACCATGAGCATCCTTGAAAATGGTGGGCCAATAATATCTAGCTCTCAATATCTGGTGTGCGGTTGATAGACCTGAGCCATGGCCAGTCTCGAACTTGTCGCGGAATTCCTTAAGAATGCGATCAACTTCCTCCTTTCCTAGACATCGTAGATAGATGCTTTCATGGTTTTTATTGTATAGTATAGAGCTCTGCAACATATAGCTGCTACTTTTCAACCTCAGAGCTCATCTCTGGACCCCCTGCAGGTGAGGCGGGCACCTGTGGTTCAGCAGGTAGTACACTATGTCATCATACAACTCTCCTGGGGAGATGTCTTCTAGCTGGTATTGTTGTACTGTGAGTGCAGGTATAGCATCAATAACTACCTCTGCCATTGTTTGGGTGAGTGCCTATCCTCTTACCAGTTTCATCGGCTAGATCTCCATATCATATTCCTATAGCAACGCGATCCACTTTTCCCTTCGTTCACCCAGCTCATTCTACATAAGCAACATTTTTAATGCGGGGTCAGGGACTATGGCAAAAACCTTGTTGTGCAAGATGTAGTGCCAAAACTTCTTGACTCCCTTAACAAGGGCATAAGCTTTTTTTTCTACATTATGATAGCGAAGTTTGACATCCTCCAAAGGGGCACTCATGAAGGTGATCGGATGCTCGCTTCCCTCGTTGTCCTTTTGCATGAGAATACTACTGCAGGAATGATCTGAAGCGAAGGAGTATATATAAAAAGGATTTAGGTAATTGGGGCTGACCAACACAGGGGCATCAGTGATCACTTTCTTGATCTCCTCAAAGGCCATCTTTGCTTCGGGAGTCCACTCAACCTTAGCATCTTGCTTTAGCATTGCATTGAGCGGTTTGATGATTTTCGCGAAGCATGTGATGAATTTGCGGACAAAGTTAATCTTCCCGAAGAAAGACTTTAACTCCTTCTTGCTGCCTGACAGCTAGATTTTTATAATGGATTGAATGAGTTTGGGGTCAATAGAAATTTCCCACTCTGATAAAATGTGTCCAAGGAGTTTCCCCTCGGTGACCCCAAAGATGCATTTCTTTGGGTTAAGGGAGACCCCAAAAGAGCGGCATCTTTCAAAGACCTTACATAAATTAGCGACATGATTACTCCACTGCTTTGAAAATATTGTTAAATCATCCATGTAGATGATTATGCATTTTCCTATCAAATCTTTGAATGTGATATCCATGGCTCGCTGGAAAGTGGTGCCAGCATTGATGAGTCCAAACGACATCCTGCTATACACGAACGTTCCCCACTTGGTGGTGACTACTGTCTTATGTCGATCCTCATACTGCACTATGACCTAGTTGTATCCCGAATAGCCATCCAAGAAGGACATCATTTGGGATCCATTCACTACCTGCAGCACCTCATCCAATGAGGGTATAGGATATTTATCCTTCTCTGATGCCTGATTCAGATTGCGAAAGTCCACCCACAACCGGATTTCGCCATTTTTCTTTCTAACGGGAACCAAGTTCACTAACTACGTAGAGTGTCTGACCAGAAAGATGATCCTGGAAGATAGCAACTTGTGTACTTCCTTATAAATGATTGGCTCCGATAGAGCGTTGACAGGGCACTACCGTTGTCAGAACGATCTTACATCTGGTCTGAGGGGAATAATGTGTGTGATAATCGATGTTTCATATGTTTTGAGATCATCGTAGCTCTAGGCGATGACGTCGTGATATTTACGTAACATCTCAAGCATCCCTTTTCTTTCTCCAGGAGCACAAACCTTGCCTATGAACACGTTCTTAACATTTCTAGTTGTTCCCAAGTTGCAAATATCACACTGACCATTGATAGTATCTTCTTTGGCTCGTCGATCCTAGTCTTTGATCTGATCAAGGTCGAAGATACACTCCAACTGAACCATTCCTCTAGGGATGGTGTTAATTTTTAGGTTGATGACCCCTTCTATGTCTAACTCCACCTCTTGAGGCTCGACCTCATCGATTATTTGGGTAGCAAACACGTTGAAACTAGTGAGAAATTCCAGAAAGTGCATGTCATCACTAAATACTTGGAAGTTGGCCACATTATCTGGTACTGATGGGACAGAAGTGAGTTCCACCATGAATCTTTTTAGGCCAGATAGGGACAAGGGCTGCAGTGTGCTTGCCGCCTGTGCCAGGGCATTGGTGGTATAATTTTGAGTGCGGGGGATTAGCTGAGTGTTGAATGCATCCAACCCTTCCAATAGATCCCAAACACACTGTCAGTAGTTAGTAAGTCTTCGATCATAGTAGGAATAGAGCTTTCTGACCTGCTTTATGACTAACTCCGAATCTCCATACACCTGGAGCATCTTGATGTTCTTTCTCAATGCCATCAAGAGGCCCAATACCAAAGCCTCATATTCTACCACGTTATTAGTACAGTAAAACTGTAGTCTATGAGCGAAAAAGTATGATTTACCTTTGGGACTGATTAGTTCAAAACCTTTCCCAACTCCGTGCTTGGATTTAGAATCCTCAAAATGCAACGTCCACAATCCAAGAGAATCCTTAGGCGGAGGAATGACGGATCCTACCTTTGTCTGAGAAGGAGCCTTGACTTCAGTGACTGCTTTAGGAGCCATAGGGATAGAACATGTTTGCTCGTGCAATGCTAACCTAGTTTTCGCCTTCAGCATAGCCCATTTCTTAATGTGTTCAACTTTCATTTGGCACAAGCAGCAGTCAAACTCTGAGTGAGCGGCATTATGCATCCTGCACCAAATGGGGAGCAGGAGTTCCTGGAAGTTCATTCGGGTTCCCAAACTGAGCTGGTCATGCACACATTTCTCCATGAAATCTTGGAAACCACCAAAGAGACCAAGGCCATCCCATTCTTTTGGTTCTTCACCATCAGGTTCCATGAGCATTTCAGTGCTCTAAAGGACATTAGCCAAGTTAGCAGGTGAGCTACATAGTACAAGTAGAACCTCGCTCGTTTCTTCATTTTCAAGGTATTCCTACTCATTCCTGTATGCCACTGGGGAATAATTTTCGAGGCTTGTTTTGGCATACAACACCTCATTCATGTTGTTGTATTCGGTAATCATAAATTTCATCCGGGGTTCTCTATCAATCCGGATCTGATTAGGCATTCCTTTCCATGGAAGCCATATGTGAGAGTAATCAGTGGCGGCGTAGACGTTCAGTGCCCTTATGAAATCCCTTCCCAGGATCATGTCATAGGTGTATGGGATGTCGGCCACCTGTATATCAATGGTTTGTTGGATTCGGGGATCAATAGCAACTTGCATGGGTATACTGTTGATCTCACCTACTATGCCGATTTCAATTTTATCAAGTTGTGTCACCTTCCACCGAGAAGGGGTTGGTGTTATCTCGAGTGCCTTGCATACACACAAAGGCAAGACATTGGCTGAAGCTCCTGAATCTAGTAGGCAATTGTGGAGGTTCTTCCCGAACACATAGACGGTGGTCAAAAAGGGTGGGGTCTCAAATTTCGCTCAGAACAACTCTCCAGAAATGTCCACCTGAGCAACCTAGGCCTTTTCCTTCTCATTGCCCTTGTTTTGGGTTGGTGTCAGATTAGCTGCCCTCTCGGACTGCTTGTTTGTCTGTTGACCTGATAGCGGGTTCACCTTACCGTTGAAAATTTGCCTGACAACTGGCTCATTTGATTGATCACTAAAAGAAATCTTCTTTGTTGGGATCTCCTTTTGAACTATCCCTTGTGACGAGGTCCCATTCATCATTCGAAAAAAGGCGTTCCTGATGATAGGCATCTTTAGAAGTTCAAATGCAGACACACTTAGCATTACCTTTTTGAATTCTTCAGCAATATACTCCCCCATCTACTCCATTTCTTGGTCATGGGAAAAGTTCTGGGAGGGGCTAGCGTTTTGACTTTGGCCGCTGCTTTGTTGTTTATTTCTGTTGAGATATCGTGTGGGTGTAAGTGAAAAACTTGGATTATTGTTTACATTCAGATCAGGAGGGATGTTGAAATTGTTTAGCGGGGTGGAGGTCGTGAAAGGACCTCCAGTATGGCCTCCGGATTGTCTATTCCTAAGGTTGTAAGGGGTAGTTCGCTGGTGAAACATTTGGACTTCATCCTCCCTAAACTCCTCTTCATCATCCTTAGGACCATTATCTATTGAATTAAATAAATTGAGCTAAAGGACTTTTGAAACTTACCTCTTTTGTTGCCTCATGATGGCTTGAATCAGCGTTCTCTAAGTCAGGGGCGTTGCATTCCACCTTTGGGAAAGGGGCTTCATTTAGCACCAACACCGAGGCATTGTATGGATCAGATGGGACAATGTCCCTACATCCTGAGTTATTGACCGCATTTTGAACTTCTACTTGGAAAATCTCAGCTGCAGTTTAGAATTCCAGATAATCTAGTTCAGAATGGTGGCTCGTCTTGTGTATGCGGCACGAGGTGGATAAAGCAGCCTTCGCCAAATAAACTCCACTTGTGGGGTTTTCATTATTGTTTCTATTGGGCTGATCAAGGGGTGTGGGAATGCCACCATTTTTGGGGCATGTATTCCACATCTAATTCTTCCTCTGGAAGGGCTTCTTATCAAAGCTCTGGCCCGAGTTTTGATTTCTTTCATAAGTCTGCCCTGACAACGTGCCAACCTCTCGATTGTCCCGATTTTCATGGTGATCCCGATTTTCCCTGTTGAGATTGGCTTGGATACTTTTTTACGACATCTGTAGCTGGTTATTCTAATTTCTTAATTGTTTCATCTCCATCGATATTTTCTTAACCATCTCCGTAAGTTCGTTGATCCTATCCCTTTTGGCGTTACTTGGTTGCGACACGGTATTCTGAAGGAACACTAGCTGTGCTGATGGCTGATTCTAATGAGCAGGTGGAAACTCCACTGCTTGGAGATATGCAGGCATCTGGGGTTGTTGAGGGTGTGACTATTGCTGTTGGGGTAGGAAGTAGTGCAGTACTGGATATGCCTAGTTCATTGGCTGCCCAGGATGCGAAACCATAGGCAATTACGACACTGGGTTTAGCAACGGTGTCTGATGTTGTAAGGCCTGCGTGAGTCCCTGTATTTGTGCCGGATGTGCAATTTGTCCAAGAGAAGGTAAGGGACCTGATATATTCTATCCCAAAGTTGTACTGGCAATGATGGCTTTAGCATATGCATCCACCAACCTAGCAGGTAGCCGTCTCATCCATTTTACCAAGGCTGAAGTCAGGTTGTCCAACGCCACATAGTAAACAGGTAGGACAACAACATCATTGAAAACATACGGGGCCTGTAGCCGAGTGTACGCTCTGTGGAAGTGATTGTTGAACGAGTTGATCAGTTCATTGATCTCCCTTTGCACTGACATGAAATGTCGATATGAATCTGCGAGGCTGATAGGGGTCTTAAATTTTTGTAGAAATGCACTTTCAGAAGATCCCATGTGCTGATTGTTCCAGCTAGTAAATTAACATACAAGTAAAAGGCCTCTTCCCCTAAGGAGTAGGGAAAGAGCCTGCATGCCACATCTTCATATATGATTTGCATAGTCTTCAAGGCAATTTTGAAAATCTTGACATGTTCTTCAGGTGTCCTCTATGGATCTCGAGGGTTGAAATTCATGCAAAAATTGTCAAGATTCTTTGGCATATCATGGTAGAGGTTGAAGGCGAGAGGAGATGGGTTATTAACCAACCATGCCATCAGAAAAGGTGGTGGAGGTGGCTGTGCCAGTTTGGTCTGTGGCTGTAGCAGAACAGCAACGATTGGTATGACTACAGTAAGACTGGTAGCATTGATTGGCTAAAAGGCAGTGTTCAGCCCTAATGAAGTGGCAACTTGGAATGCTATATGGATGGGATAAGCGGAAGATAAATATGTCAATGAAGATAAAGGAGGCAGAGGTGAAAGAGTAGTGAGCTATTCTATGTGATCTGTGATAGATGCCCCCCTTCATTTAGCTCTCTTAGCTCAGATCGGAGATTGTAATTCTTGCAACTCTCCCTTGTTTGGTGTAGATCTCAATATCCGATGGAGTCTCTTAGGGAAGAATGACTCAATTCAATCTAGCTTTACCCTTTAAGTTGCCCTCCTTCTAGCATCAGTTCCGTTGATGGTGTTTTTATGCACTTCACAACATAGGTAATACGTAGGTGCATTACCTCTTTTGAAAGACAATCTTCCACAATCAAATTGCAGAACACTATCCCAAGGTCTCTCGGATGTCAGGTCATGATGAGGCTTGGAATATTTCAGTTGTTTATGTGATTTGCTGGAATCACAAGGTGGAGTTACGGAGTTGAAGCTGTAAGACAATTGAGTCAATGAATGGAGTTCAACGAATCTGGAATTACTATGCTTTGCTGCAGACTTAGGCAGCAGTCTTAGACTCCATTATTTTGTCAGATTTTCCTTTAAAATGTGTAATGAACCTTAACACAAGTTTCTAAAAAAAGGGGGAAAAAGAAAAGGGTGAGGAAGGAGGATGTTTCCCAGACCTACAACTTCCGATGAACAGTGATCATGGAGGTTCCTACTGTGGACAATCTCCTTAAACAGGATTTCACTTAATCAGAATTCTCACCATATCATGAAATCTATGCTATCTTCTAGGGACTGCAAATATTCATCATTCATTCATCATGAAACATGAATAAAGATAAACTTTAATGAGCAACAATGAAATCAAAGTCCAAACTAACTTTTCATAGTCACATACCATCAGCAAATGACCAAAAGTATGGACAGGGAAAGCATACACATAGCAGTAATCTTCAAAACCATAGACACCATACTAATTCTACCAAAATCAATCTAAGTATACTAAAACAATCAAGTAACTTAAAGCAAAGTTGTAACTAAATGGAGAAGAACCATGAAACATGTGGAGAAAACTAGAAATACACCAGAAAATGACTATATTTTCTATTATATTCTTAGCAGCATGTCTTTACAACAACTCAACTCTCTTAAAATGAAAGGAGGAGAGACCTATTTATAGTTTTCAAAAAACAAAATGAGTGGCCAAGATTCACTTTACATTAGGGTTTCACCTACCCCCAAATATTAAATTTATAAATAATTCTTTGTTTCTTCCCTACTTTGTCATCTAGTGACAGCATTGTAGCAAATTTTTCCTTTAGCCATTTTCCCTTTGTTGTAGCTTATTCTTCAAGGAATTCATCATCGATGACGGGATTTCCTTCTCGCTTCTTCAACGCGGCATACTCCATGAAACTCATGATCAGGGATTGAAACTTATCCACCTCCATGGTCGGATCACAAAAGCTAGTAAGACCACTCTTGGGAATTGCTGCCAAGCTTCTTCCAGTCTACTTCATACTTAGTATCATTCTCTTCAAAAGCTTTCAATTGTGTGAAGGCTCGGGCCGCATAACTCATGAAGTCAGTGGTGACTTCAGCTAACATTCCATCTTTCATGATCTTTAGGAAGTGGAGCTTCGTATTCTCCGGATTAATTTTGACAGTGGGCACTTCATATCCCGTCATCAGCTTGAGGTATTGAGTACACTCCTCTCTAGAATCCTTGGACCATTCAATGTCCAGTGCCATCCACTCCAAAACCTGCTCAAGTCTCCTCTTCCGGTGATCATAGTCTCGCTTCCAGGTATCCACTAGCCAGTGATCATTGTCTTTGAAGGCTAAGTCCTTCTCTCGGATATCACTTGGAAACACGAGAATGGCCTCAATCTTTGGGTAGGCCATCTCGTAATTTCTCAAGAACTCTTCACTGATTTGCCTTGTGTTCTTGAGATTTTTCTAAACTTCTAGGAGCCTATTTGCTGCCCAAACAACCAAGTTGGTGCCCGTGTTTCGTATGTCCAAGACCTGCTGGAACCAGTTTTTCGTAGTCTTGTCCAAATTTCATCTCTTTTCAAGCTTGTTGATCTATTCCTAGGACAACAACTGAGGCAGGGTCGATGATGTCGTGGGCTGCTCATCCGGAGATGACCACTGCTGAATATAAGCTGTCAGATCAGCCAGCTGCTCCTTTAGTTCTTCTTTGGAGACCTTATCCTACTGGATAAGGTGCACTACCGTAGCGACTGACTCTTAGAGATGGTCAATGTTCTATTCCCTCGTGGCCACCCCCAAGTTGATGGTGGAGACGTTGTAATTTATGCCTTGTTCTCCAACCATCAGTGTTGCTATTTGCACTGCCCTTGTTCCGGAGGCATCCATGGTGACTTTTGATCTGACCCTCAGCTTCTTTTCTTTCTTGGTGCTTATTCATGCTCTAGCCATAATGGCTTCCAGCCTTGCCTTGGGATCCTTCAAGGTAGAAGTCTTTTTGCTTTAGCTATCTTTGCAGCCAATCAGGCACTAGGGGCTCTTTCCTTGGTGGTTTGCTTTGGTTCCCGCTATCCTCCTCAAGTTCGATGATTCTGACAACAAGATCCTTCTCCTTTGTTCCTACATTTTCCGATCCCTCATTAGGGTCTTGTTCGAAAGTTTGATGTCTAGCAGGGCACTCAGTGTGTAGCTGTTCTTTGGGTGAATCTTTCTTTTCAACATCCCCCTCCTCTTTTTTTAAAGTATCTTGATGTTTCTCAGGGCTCTCCCCTTGTTAGTCCTTGTGGGGGAACGTTTCATTGTCATGCTCTAGAGTCTTGCCATGTCCCTCGGTTGGAGACCTATTATCCTCTGTCTCTAGAGCAGTAGTCTCTTCTTCTCTTGCGAGCCGATCCTCGGCTTCTTTATCCTCAATTTACTTGAGTTGCTTCCCCCACTCCGCATTGAGCTCGGGGTCATTCGACTCTCAGATTAGTTCAGTGTTGAGGTCCTCACTGACTTCACTAGAAGACTCATAGGCTACTTCATCAATCTCTCGACACTCTACTAAGGGATGTTCATGATATTCAAACTCTTCGTACTGTGGTGCCTTCTCAGCCTCAAGTTGTTGCCGTTCATGTTCATCTGATATCTGCATGGTTGCTATCATCTTTGGTGATTCAATAGGGGGGATGCTGCTGGAGCAGAGACCATAGCTTGAGCTATCGCAGCCTAGACTATCGGATTGGTGAGCATCCTCGAAAGTTCAGACAGCACGTTCTGCATATACTTTACAAAAGACTCTGAAAGGCTAAGGGTAGGCATTATAGTAGCAAAAATGGCAGGAAGGAAAGGAGACACGAAGGAAGAGGACATTGGTGAAGTGGTGGATGATGAATCCATGGGAATAACTTGCAATACTAGAGGAATAGGAGCAAGGTGGACCAAGATGTCCATTGCAGGCAAGGAGGAAGCAGAGACTTTAAGTGAAGCATAAAAGGGCAGGGGAAGCAGTAGTAGCAGTAGTAACAATGGTAGGAAGTGGCCTTGACGAGCCAGATCCTGATCCTTTGATCCCAAGGGATGGACCCTTGGTTAATATAGCTGTCTCCATGCTGGCAGTTGTTTTCCTCCTCTTTTTGGAAGGTTCAGGCTCAAAATCCTTGCGGGCATAGACCTTCGGTTTGGGCAGCTATTCACTAGCCTCTTTTCTTTTCTTAGTCTTGACTGATGGTGGGGTCTTTGATGTCTCCCCCATTGTAGCAGTAGTTGCTCCACCTTCAGAACCACTTGGTTCACTTATGTGCTCACTTGTAAGCTCGGAGAATGTTAGAACGACCCCTTGTTGTTTCAATTGGGCCACCTTCTTGTCGATCCACGCCTTCATTTAGATCTCCATGGGCCTAGTGAGGACACCAAAATCATTAAGCTCTAGTTCATTCCAGTCAATTATAGGCAATGGCAGGTTGGAGACTGCATCGTAACCCGGATCCACAACTGTGTCTTCATCCTCCTCCAGCTGGTCAGGGACGGGACACAAGTTCACCCTTCGCACATAGATGACGGTCATGCGCATGTAATGCCACAACCGTACCTCAAAATCATCCTTGCAATTGGCCCAAAAGTCCTCAATGTTGTGGAGGTGGGCGTATTCACATCCCAGTGCCTTTTTGACATAACCATAAGGATCCATCCATGGCCTTGTTGTGTATTGTTCAAAGTTATATTCTGCCAGCTCTCTTTCCAAATATCCTGTGCACTGGGAGGTGTGGATCTTATACATCCCCTGACCAAGGTTCATGGGATAGGCAGGGCTTGCTAAATGTTTCCGGCTTAGGAGGCTGTGAATGTGTCGTAGCTGCCGGGTCAGCTCCAAGAGAATGATCCTGTCATTTGGGTATCGGGGCAGCTTGTTTGGTCTCTCGGTGAATCCCTGAGCACGCATGTATGTGAACCTTGGGAACTGAATGTACTAGAAGGTGTACTGCCTGAGGAGGACCCGATCACTGTGGGATGTCCTTCTATGAAACTCCCCTCCTATGAATCGGATGATGTGAGCAGTGAATGCATCGTTCACCTCGCAGTAATCCCTTTCAAAATTCTAGAACTGTAGCTTGGGGTACTTATCATAAGGCTTAAGCTCCAACCCTGGTGGATCACTGGGCATCATGGTCAACCTCTGATAATGTCACTGATTGGCAAGAGAATATACTAAGTAAGAGGTCATGAAGAATTTATTAGTCCTTTTCACGGTGGTAAACTACTCGTGGAAGTAGTCACTGATTATCTCACCCCAATAGAAGGCGGTGCCTTTACCACGGAGGATCTACTCTATAAAATAGAACATCCACTCTTAGAAGAAGACTGTGCTCGGTAGGCCCATGACTCGACTGAGTAGAGTTACAAGGTCATGGTAGTCCTCGAAGAAGTCATTATAGAAGAGCTCTTGAGGAAGCTTCCCAGCACTACCTCATTTTTCCTTCATCCAGTAATGGTTGATAATTTTTTTACATTCCAATGGGTCCTGTTCCCACACCTCTTTATAGTCTTCCATGGTGGGGACCTCCATGCTCTCAAAGCTAGGAATGTGGAAAGTCGTTGTTATACCTGACAGAGACATATCTGTAAGGATATTTGTGTCATGGTCCACTATGGTTCTAGTATCAGATTGGTATGCCTCCACACATGCCATTACCAGCTCTGAGGCCACTAAGGCTAGCGAGTAAGCTGCAGCTTTAGCATGTCCACTGCTCTTTATTAATCTTGCGTTTACTATTTTTGGGTTCATTCTGACCCTCTATGTGAATTCATCAACATCGACCTATCTGATGTTGGTATCTGAGACATCCCTCCAAAGGGTAGTGATTCGGGATTGAATAGGGACTCCCTAGAATTTGTATTTCATTAGGTCTATGTCTTCTTTGCCCCTTGGTGGCTTGGCTATCCCTTTTCCTGTTTTGGAAGCACTGAAAGTCTCTGCACCGGATTCTATAAATCCTACACCAAAGACATGAATTAGTAATGATGAACTTGACAAAATGGCCACTGACAAATCCCTGCATGTCAAGATCTAGTCCAACAATCAGTATTCATAATTAATAACCATGGAAGCTAGATGCTTCATTCTTAGAAAGCAGTGCAAACAATCTGGAGTTCCTGGGCTAGAAATCCCTTGGCAGAATGTTGTTCGAAAGGGAAAAATGAGAAAGGAATTCCCACAGGCATTTCCCGAGGTTGGATTTGGAGACTTGATATTGGATGTGAAGGAAATCCTAGTTTTAGCAAGTGGGTCAAAATCCATTTTGGATTTGAAGGTCATTTAGTCCTTCATTTGGAAGTTCAGGCATCACCTGCAAGAAAGCCATCTGAAATGGCGTAGGGGAAATAGAATTTCGGGCGTTGGAATATAGGTCTCGGATCGTCATCGCTAGGAAGTAGCTATGGGTCGGCCGTTAAGAATGGCGAAATAATTGCAAAAATCCAGGGGAGGAAATCCGGGAGGCAACTTCCAGAAGTGGTCAGGGTTTGGGATAATCGGGCAATGGACGGAGCACTGGGACCCGGAGGTCGGGAAGCTATCCCGAACTCATCATTAGAACAGTGCAGGTGGAACAAAATCCTGAAAGGGCAATTCTGGCATCCAGAATCTAAAAAAAAATTTGGAGGGAGTTCACTAGATTTTGGGTTTCGGCAAACAGCGGACCGGGGTTCGAAATCTGGGAGGATGCTCAGAGGAGGCCGTTTGGAACGACGATGACACTATGGAATCCTGGGAGGCAAATTCCGAAGGTCCAAGTTCAGAGAGGAAAATTTGTCTTAGGATTCGTCTAGAAGATAAAAGACTTTGTGGTCGAGGAGCAATGTTCGGAGAGCCACTCGGGGAAGGCCGTAGAAATGGCGAAGATGGGATCAAATTTTGAGAAGGGAATCCTAAGAACCGAATCATGAGGGAAGATTCAAAGATGATGGCGATCAGAGTTAAGATGGACTTCAAGGGTCTGGGGTCCGGAGGTTGGTAAGACGCTTGGACGGGGCTGTTTGGAATGCAAAAGACACCGGAATCCTGGGAAGGGAATTCCAAAGGTTGGAATCCAAGGAGGGTTCGGAAATTGGGAATTGGAGATGAGATGCCACGGATGACCACGAGAAGACCTGGGCTTGGGAGACGTCGGCATTGTTCTGAAGAACAGCCACGACGTGATGAAGTTCCAGATAGAAAATTAGATGATTTAAAGATTGATTTTCACATTTTTAAAACATGGGTTTTGAGCAAAAGGCATGAATTTACTTGATTTTAAACCCATTTTACAATTTGCATACATAAAAAATGCAAAAAATTCACAAAACAAAGAGGGAGGGCACGCGGATGGAAAACCTACCTCAAAATCTCGAAAAACGATCAATTGACCATGTGGAAAATGGTGGAAAACGGAGCTCGGAATGTTGGGCGGAAAACACCAGGTCGTCAAAATTTCTCAAAACTCTTTTATCACTCGTGCAACTGATAATGATGGCCAAAAAAATTGTTTTTATAGTAAAAATGCCATTATAGCATCATTAAATCCCTGGTACAGTGGCAGGTTAGGTTGGTGAATTTAAAAAATGCAGGGGCGGCAAGAGGTCTGGGGTCCGGGGTCCGGAAAGCTGTCCTGGGATAGCCGTTAAAATAGCTAAGACTGATGGGAAATCTGGCAGGAGCAATCCAAAAGGGGAAACCCAGAAATTGCCACAGATGCCATAATTTTGACAAGGGAAAAGCCGAGTTAACCTGAGACTTAGCAATTTTTTAGGGGGGGGGGACTTCGGTCGAGCTCAAAATATGGCATTGGAAAATGCACCGACCCTTTGAGGCATAAAAAAAAGGGTACGCACAATGAAGCAGAACAAAAAAGAAAAAGCAAGGAGGGAAAAGAGGGTTCCCGTTCTGAACATGGCGTGTGTGCAAAAGGCACAACACATTTCAAAACATTGGAATCAATATCAATCAAAAATGTAGGTTTTCTATGCAAAACTCTAGGAGGAGTTCTCAAATGTAAATTTGTGTCAATATTGGGAAGGTCAACAACATCAGGGATAGATCGTGTACCTTCAATTGGAGGTGCAATTGATGACATACATAAATGATGTTGTACCTCCAAGTTGAGATTTCATTTATGGAGTTCCTTCAAATAGAGATGTGTTTGCTGATGTACTTTCAAAACAAAATGTTTTTGATGGTGTGTCTGCAATTGGAGATGTGATTTCTGATGTACCTGGAAAACCACATGTTGTTGTCAATGTGTCTTCAACTAGAGATGTGCATTGAGCTTCACCTATGGTTGATGATGTGCCCCCAACTTTGTTATCTATTCCTATCCTTCCATGAAATTTCCTCATTTGTGCCCTTTGTTTTTCCAATTTGACATCTCTCATAGATTGCACAGGAATTTTTGGTTGTATGGGCTGCAATTCCTTCGCTTGACGAGCTACATTTTTTGATTCTCTTCTCCTTGCATTTTTAATGCATTTTACAAAAACATTGATATCGCTGATTACATTGCGTTAAATATGAAACACACCAAAGTATTTTATGAAAGAAGACAGCTAGTTGTTTGGAATTATCAAACATCTCTATGCTACACAGTATTTTTCATACATGATGGAGTTAGATGTCTATAGGGTTAGATATTAGAGTAGGGATTTTGAGTGTGTTTGAAGAGTTGGCAAAGTACCTAGAGGTTGATGCAGTACATGTAGGGATCCATAATGAACTTGTTCAAAGAGTTAGATGAAGGCTCTTAATAGACTTACACACAACTTGATCACTTAACTTACCAAGAAACACCATTTTTGATGTACAAAGGGGTGGAAACCATTCAATACAACAAATCAATCAGAATCAATTAGATTCCAAAGAAAAATTGGGTGTTCAACTGAAAATCCCAACTTCTACCAAACTTTACCTTGTAGCATAGGTAACCTGATTCAAGGGCCTTTTCACCAATATTTTCCAAAACATTTGACAAACTCAGGGATGATTAAGATACCCATTTGCAATTTATAAAACATAGGTTAACCTTGGCATCAACTCCTTTGGACCAAAATTGACTTCCAATATACCCACCTTGGAAAAGGCTATTCATTTGGCCTAATTTACAAAGAGAGTACCTTTTAAACACTACATATTCACTGAAAATCCTCAAACAGTAGTATTTTATGTATCAAAACCTCCAATTTCTTGATTTGTTTCCAGGTCCAGGACCTCTAGACCCCTAATACACCAAACCCTCAATTTCAAGAAAAATACTTGGGGTTTTAATGAAAATCCTATCTCCCAAACCTGTTAGACCCATACAAAGCACAAAAAACACTTACCAGACCCTTCACATGGTGAATAATACATTACATGGATAGTCCTTCCCACATTTCTTCAAAACACCACTTGAAGCCCTAATTTTCACCATGAAAAGACTTTGCTACAATCCTAGAACATCATCCAAAACACCCAATCTTCATCCCACAAAATTCTAAATAGGTTAGGAATGTATTTTAAAATTTAGAGAACCCATTCCACAAGTTATAGTAGGTAGAAAAAGTGTAATGGGTCGAATTACATAATTAAACCCTTCAATCCAAGAACACTGTGAAAGTAGGTAGCAACAGTAAAAACAATACAACTTTTGCTATACAAAGAGTTAGAACCTCTCAATACATGAAAATGAAAGCTAATTAATTAATCTACAACATCCAACAAGTTTCATATCATCTTAGAGTCCGTATAGGCCATACAACAACAAGAAAAGTGAGAGAAACCAATAAATTTCTAGAAAATAATGTTCTTCTTGATAAAAAAAATTGGTGTACAAATCAACCAACAACCTCTCCTTTGAGGCATTGAAGGTTATTATACATATTTTGATTTCATTCCAACTCTCTCGAAATATGCAACTTTTTTTAAGACATTTAGTCAAATTGCAAGCTATGACACAACTGAACTCCCTTAGCTCCAAATACATTATAAAATGGTCTAATTGAACTTACTAAACACAATATACTCAACATTAACTAAAATCCTAGCATTTGACCATGCTCACTAAAGATGACATTTTTGACAAAATTGAGCTTACAAGGTGCTCCTGTATTAGAGGCCTGGAACGTTGATTTTGAATAAACCCTCCTTGTTTCAAGAATAGAAAGGCCTAAAGCAAGGGTTTAGGTTTTAGATGCATTAGAAAGGGTTCCAGTGACTAAGATATGATAAGATATAAAAAAAATTATTTGTTCTGAATGCTACATGGAAGTGAATGTGAATTAGTTAGTTCAACATTGAATTCAGGTTTTTTAGATTGAAGATTATTTGAAACTGATCTAACTACGATTGTTGAAGGTTTTGTCTCCCTTCTTTGAATCACAAACCTAGGGTATAAGTTGTTGCCACCTAAATGAAAACTAGAGAATCTTGTGTTTATTTTTCTCAAAACTAAATTTTTGATTGTCAACAAAGTCATGAACAATAAGAATTCAAAGAAGGGTTTGTGATGTTATATCTTATAATTATTCACTATTTCTTTGGCAATGAGGTAACTTAGAAAGACAATAGGCATTCTCAATTGCACAAAATTTCCAATTTTTTTATTTATTAGAAAGGTAAATGGTATGAATGAATGGAAACTTGCATTAACAACTATGTCAACTCACTTGAATTTATCTAAGAACATATGATGAAGGTGAATTTTTTATGGAACAAAAAAATTAATGGACACTTGCATTAACATTGATGAAACCTTTCAGGTTTTCTAAATTTGATGAAAATAAAAGCTATCCAAATTAGTTGAAAAAATAATGAAATATAGTGAATTCCACTAGCCATGCTAGAAATGGAATACTATAAGAAATGAAAATAGAATTCATAACTAAATTTATGTTAAGAAAATGTCATGTTTTTAATTTTTTTGTTCTTCAAACTCATAAAAATTGAACTATTTTTTATGCAAATCCGATCTAATTCAATGTTTAATTCTATGTCCAATTGTTATGATTAATAAAATCATTAAGTAAATTTAGTTTATATTGTCAAAAACAAACAAGTATACTAAATATAAATATTTTAATATTACCAAAATGAATATATTACCTCAAATAATGTAAAATGATGTAGAAACTTCAAAATGTCTTCTTCAACATTGTCTACCATGCAGATTGGTGGTAAAAAGGTGATGGATCAAGCATAGATAGGTACAATATGAACTCAACTGCATAAAAAGAGGTGTTTTGAATCGGATAAAGAGTTGAACTAGACAAATATAGGAGAATGTGGGCCTGAATCATGATGTCAGACCTTATTTTACTGTTTCAAGGTAAAACACATTTGGCGCTCTCCAAATTTGGCAAGCGCCAAATATGTTGTTTTCAAAGGGAGAGACCTAAGAGAGAGGGAGAGAGACAAAGTGGGAGAGAGATAGAGGGAGTGAGAGAGAGAGGGAGTAGGAGAGAGAGAGAGGGGGGGTAGGAGGGAGATATTTTTGAGAGAGAGAGATGGGGAGGGAGAGGTCATGGGAGGGAGATACCTATGAGAGAAGGAGAGGAAGAGAGGCAAAGTGGAGAGAGATAGAGGGAGTGAGAGAGATAGGAAGTGGGAGAGAGAGGGAGAGACATAGAGATGAAGAGATAGGGTGAGAGAGAGGGAGGGAGAGGGGGTGGGAGTGAGAAACCTAAGAGAGAGGGAGAGGGAGAGAGGGTTGGAGGGAGACACTCGAGAGAGATGGAGAGGGATAAAAAGTGGGAGAGAGGGGGTGGGAAGGAGATACATAAGAGAGTAGGATAGAGATGAAGTGAGAGATAGAGGGATGGGAGAGATACAAGGAGTGAGAGAGAGACACTTGAGAGATGGAGAGGGGGTGGGAGGGAGAGGGAGGATTGGGATAGAGGGAATCAAGAGAGATGGAGGGGGTGGGGGGAGATACCTGAGATAGAGGGGGAGAGAGTGGGAGGGGGTGGGAGGAAGATATCTGAGAGAGAGGGAGAGAGAGATGGAGAGAGATAGAGGGAATGAGAGAGAGAGATAGAGGGAGTGAGTGAGAGAGACAAATAGAGGCCTAAAATAGGGAGAGGGGGTAGAAGGGAAAGACTTGAGAGACAAAGAGGGAGGGAGACTGGGTGGGAGGGAGAGACTTGAGAGAGAGAGAGTGGGAGATATAGAGGGCATGAGAGAGAGGGACGTGAGAGAGAGGGAGAGGTGGTACAAGGGAGATACTTGAGATAGATGGAGAGGTAGAGAGACAAATAGAAGGGGTGAGATAGGGAGGGAGTGGAAGAGAGATAGAGGGAGTGACTGTGAGAGGGAGAGAGGGTAGGAGGGGGAGAATTGACAAAGAGAGAGAGGGAGAGGGGGTAGGATGAATGTACTTGAGAGAGAGAGAGGGAGTGGAGAGAGAGAGAGAGGAGGGAGAGACTTGAGAGAGAGAGGGGGGGAGGGAGAGGGTGTTGGAGGGAGAAACCTAAGAGAGAGAGGGAGGGTGGGTGGGAGGGAGATACCTGAGAGAGAAGGAGAGAGATTCAAATTGGGAGAGAGGGGGTGGGAAGGAAAGACCTAATAAAGTAGGGTGGGAGATAAGTGAGGCCTAAAAAAGACGGATTGTGAGAGAGGGCATTGGAGTGAAACAAATTAGTGTAGGTAGCATGGGAGGGAGTGAGATCCGAGAGAGAAAAACTTGAGAGGGAAATAATTTATTCAATTATGGTGGGGGGAAGACCCGAGAGAGGGAGTGGGAGAGAGAGGGAGTGCGACCCTTAAACCATAAACCCTATACCATTAACCCTTAAACCCTAATCCCTCAACCCCTCTACAATCCTAATCCCTCAACCCTTAACCCTTAACCCTTAAACCCTAATCCATCATCCCCCATACCCTCTTAATCCCTCAACCCTCAACCCTCAACCCTTAAACCCTCATCCCTCAACCACCATAGCCTCTTAATCCCATAAACGCTCAACCCTTAACCCTTAAACCCTAATACCTCAACCCATCTACAATCTTAATCCCTTAACCCTTAGACCACAACCCTCAACCCTTAAACCGTAATCCCTCAACACCTATACCTTCTCAACCCTCAACCATTAACCCTTAAACCCTAATCTCTCAACCCTCATACCATCTTCATCCCTCAACCATCAACCCTCAACCCTTAAACCCTAATACTTAAACCCCTATACCCTCTTAATACCTCAACACCTCAACCCTCAACCCTTAAACCCTAATCCCTCAAACCCTCTAGAAAATTAATCCATCAACCCTTAAACCCTAATCCCTCAACCCCTATACCCTCTCAACCCTCAACACTTAAACCTTAAACCCTAATCCATCAACCCCCATACCCTCTTAATCCCTCAGCCCTCAACCCTTAAACCCTAATCCCTCAACACCTATATTGTCTCAACCCTCAACCCTAACCCTTAACCCTTAAAAGCTAATCCCTCAACCCCCAACCTTCAACCCTTATACCCTCATAATCCCTCAACCCTCAACCATCAACCCTTAAATCCTAATCTGTCAACCACTATACCCTCTCAACCATTAACCCTTAAACCTTAATCCCCCAACCCCCATACCCTCTCAATCTCTCAACCCTCAACCCTCAACCCTCCCTCAACACCTATATTGTCTCAACCCTCAACCCTAACCCTTAACCCTTAAAAGCTAATCCCTCAACCCCCAACCTTCAACCCTTATACCCTCATAATCCCTCAACCCTCAACCATCAACCCTTAAATCCTAATCTGTCAACCACTATACCCTCTCAACCATTAACCCTTAAACCTTAATCCCCCAACCCCCATACCCTCTCAATCTCTCAACCCTCAACCCTCAACCCTTAAAACCTAATCCCTCAACCCCTATACCCTCTCAATCCCTCAACCCCTCAACCCTTAATCCCTAATCCCTCAACCCCTCTACATTTTTCGTCCCTCAACCCTTAACCCTCAACCCTTAAACCCTAATCCCTCAACTCGTATACCCTCTCAACCCTCAACCCCTAACCCTTAAACCCTAATCCCTCAACCCTCATATCCTTTCAATCCCTATGCCCTCAACCCTCAACCCTTAACCCTTAAACCTTAATCCCTCAACCCCTATAACCTCTTAATCCCTCAACCCTCAACCTTCAACCCTTAAACCCTAATCCCTCAACCCCTATACCCTCTTAATCCTTCAACCCTCAACCCTCAACCCTTAAACCCTAATCCATCAACCCCTATACACTCTCAACCCTTAACCCTTAAACCCTAATCCCCCAACCCCCATACCATCTTAATCCCTCAACCCTCAACCCTCAACCCTTAAACCCTAATTCCTCAACCCCTATACCCTCTTAATCCCTCAACCCCTCAAGCCTCAACCCTTAAACCCTAATCCCTCAACCCCTCTACAATCTTAATCCATCAAGACTTAACCATCAACCCTTAAACCCTAATCCCTCAACCCCCTATACCCTCTCAACGCTCAACCCTTAACCCTTAAACCATAATCCCTCAACCCTCATACCCTCTTAATCCCTTAGCCCTCAACCCTCAACCCCTAACCCTTAAACCCTAATCCCTCAACCCCTATACCCTGTTAATCCCTCAACCCTCAACCTTCAACCCTTAAATGATAATCCCTCAACCCCTATACCCTCCTAATCCCTCAACCCTCAACCATCAACCCTTAAACCTTAATCTGTCAACCCCTATACACTCTAACACATCAACCCTTAACTGTTAAACCCTAATCCCTCAACCCTCAACTCTCAACCCTTAAACCATAATCCATCAACCCCTATAACCTCTTAATCCATCAACCCCTCAACCATCAACCCTTAAACCCTAATTCTTCAACCCCTCTACAATCTTAATAACTCAACCCTTAGCGCTCAACCCTTAAACCTTAATTTCTCAACCCCTATACCCTCGCAACCCTTAGCCCTTAGTGATTAAATCCTAATCCCTCAACCCTTAACCCTAAAACTCTAATCCCTCAACCCTTAAACCCTAATCCCTCAACCCCAATACCCTCTCAACCCTCAACCCTTAACCCTTAAACCCTAATCCGTCAACCCCTATACCCTCTTAATCCCTCAACCCTCAACCCTCAACCCTTAAACCTTAATCCCTCAACCCCTATACACTCTCAATCCCTCAACCGCTCTACAATATTATTCCATCAACCCTTAACCCTCAACCCTTAAACCCTCTCCACCCTCCACCCTTAACCCTTAAATCTTAATCCCTCAACACCCATACCCTCTCAATTCCTCAACCCTCAACACTCAATCGTTAAATCCTAATCCCTCAACCCCTATACCCTCTTAATCCCTCAACGATCAAACCTTAAACTCTAATCGATCAACCCCCATACCCTCTTAATCGCTTAACCCTCAACCGTTAAACCCTAATCCCTCAACCCTATACCCTCTTAATCCCTAAACCCTCAACCCTCAACCCTTAAACCCTAATCCTAAACCCCTATACCCTCCTAATCCCTCAACCCTTAACTTTTAAACTGTAATCCCTCATCCCCCATACCCTCTTAATTGCTCAGCCCTCAATGCTCAACCCTTACACCCTAATCCCTCAATCCCTATACCATCTTAATACCTCAACCCTCAACCTTTAACCCTTTAACCCTAATCCCTCAACCCCCACACCCTATTGATCCCTCAACCCTTAAAACCTAATCCCTCAAACCCTATACCCTCTTAACCCTCAACCCTTGACCCTTAAACCCTAATCCATCAACATCCATACCCTCTTAATCCCTCATCCCTATAACCTCTACCATTAAACCTAATCCCTCAACCCCTATACCCTCTTAATCATTCAACCCCTATACCCTCGTAATCTCTTAGCCCCTCTACTCTCTGCCCTTAAACCCTAATCCCTTAACCACTATAGCATATTTATCCCTCAACCCTCAACCCTTAACCCTTAAACCCTAATCCCTCAACCCCCATACCCTCTTAATCTGTCAACCGTCAACCCTTAACCCTTAAATCCTAATCCCTCAACCCCTATACCCTATTCATCCCTCAACCCTCAACCCATAAACCCTAATCCTTCAACCCCTATACCCTCTTAATCCCTCATTCGCTCAACCCTCAACCCTAAAACCCTAATCCATCAACCCCTCTACAATCTTAATCCCTCAACCCTTAACCTTTAACCCTCACCCCTTAAACCCTAATCCCTCAACCCCATTAACCTCTCCACCCTCAACCCTTAACCCTTAAACACTAATCCCTCAACCCACATAGCCTCTTAATCCCTCAGCCCTCAACCCTCAACCCTTAAACCCTAATCACTCAACCCCTATACCTTATCAACCCTCAACCCTTAACCCTTAAACCCTAATACGACAATCCCTATACCCTCTTAATCCCTCAACCCTCAACTCTCAACCCTCAACCCTTAAACCCTAATCCCTCAACCCCTATACCATCTTAATCCCTCAACCCTCAACAATTAACCCTTAAACCCTATTGCCTCAACCCCCATACCCTCTTGATCCCTCAATGCTTAAACCCTAATCCCTCAAGACCTATACCCTCTTAACCCTCAATGCATAATCCTTAAACCCTAATCCCTCAACCCCCATACCCTCCTAATCCCTCAGCCCTCAAACCTCTACCCTTAAACCCTAATCCCTCAACCCCTATACCCTCTAAATCACTCAACCCCTATACTCTCTACCCTTAAGCTTTAATCCCTCAACCCCTATACCCTCTTTATACCTCAATGCTCAACCCTTAACCCTTAAACCCTAATCCCTCAACCGCCATACCCTCTAAATCCCTACACCCTCAACCCTCAACCCTTAAACCCTAATCCCTCAACCCTCAACCCTTAAACCCTAATTCCTCAACCACTATACACTCTTAGTCCCTCAATCCACAACCCTTAAACCCTAATCCTTCAACCCTTATACCATCTTAATCCCTCAACTGCTCAACCCTCAACCCTAAAACCCTAATCCCTCAACCCCTCTACAATCTTAGTCCCTCAACCCTTAACCCTCAACCCTTAAACCCTAATCCCCCAACTCCTATACCCTCTCAACCCTCAATCCTTAACCCTTAAACCCTAATTCCTCAACCCCCATACCCTCTTAATCCCTCAACCCTCAACCCTCAACCCTTAAACCCCAATCCCTCAACCCCTATACCCTCTGAACTCTCAACCCTTAAACCTTACACCCTAGTCCCTCAACCCATATACCCTCTTAATCCCTCAACCCTCAACCCTCAACCCTTAAACCCTAATCCCTCAACCCCTATACCCTTTTAATCCCTCAACTCCTCAACCCTCAACCCTTAAACCCTAATCCCTCAACCCCTCTACAATCTTAATCTCTCAACCCTTAACCCTTAACCCTCAACCCTTAAACCCTAATCCCTCAACTTCTATACCCTCTCAACCCTCAACTCTTAACCCTTAAACCGTAATCCCTCAACCCCCATACCCTCTTAATCCCTCAACCCTCAAAGCTCAACCCTTAAACCCTAATCCCTCTACCCCTATACCCTCTTAATCCCTCAACCCTCAACCCTTAACCATTAAACCCTAATCCATTAGCCCCCATACCCTCTTAATCCCTTAACCCTCGACCCTTAAACCCTAATCCCTCAATCCCTATACCCTCATAATCCCTCAACCGTCAACCCCTATACCTTTGTAATCACTAAACCCTCAACCCTTAACCGTTAAACAAGTATCCCTCAACCTTCATACCCTCTTAATCCCTCAACCCTCAATGCTCAACACTTAAAACCTAACCCCTCAACCCCTATACCATCTTAATCCCTCAATCCTCAAACCTTAACCCTTAAACCTTAATTCACCAACCCCCTACCCTCTTAATCCCTTAATCCTTAGCCACTAAACCCTAATACCTCAACCCCTATACCCTCTTAGTCCCTCAATCCTCAACCCTAATCCCTCAACCCCTACACCCTCTTAACCTCAACCCTTAACCCTTAAATCCTAATCCCTACACCCCCATACCCTCTTAATCTCTCAACCCCTATACTATCTTAATCACTCAACCCCTCTAATCTCTACCCTTAAACCCCTAATCCCTCAACCTCTATACCCTTTTTATCCCTCAACCCTCAACCCTTAACCCTTAAAACCTATTCCATCAACCTCCATACCCTCTTAATCCCTACACCCTCAAACGTCAAACCTCAACCCTCAACCCTCAACCCTTAAACCCTAATCCCTCAACCCCTATACCCTCTTAATCCCTCAACCCTCAACCTTTAAACCCTAATCCTTCAACCCCTATACCCTCTTAATCCCTCAACCCCTCTAAAATCCTAATCCATCAACCCTTAACCCTCAACCCTTAAATCCTAAACCCTGAACCCCTATACCCTCTCAACCCTCAATACTTAACCCTTAAACCCTAATCCCTAAACCCCCATACCCTCTTAGTCCCTCATCCCTCAACCCTCAACCCTTAAACCCTAATTCGTCAACCCCCATACCCTCTTAATCTGTCAACCCTCAACCCTCAACCCTCAACCCCTATACCCTCTCAACTCTCAACCCTTAACCCTTACACCTGATTCAATCAACCCCTATACCCTCTTAATCCCTCAACCCTCAACCCCTCTACAATCCTAATCCATCAACCCTTAAACCCTAATCCCTAAACCCCTATAGCCTCTCAACCTTTAATCCTTAACCCTTAAAACCTACTCCCTAAACCCCCATACTGTCTTAATCCCTCATCCCTCATCCCTCAACCCTTAAACCCTAATCCCTTAACCCCTATACCATCGTAATCCCTCAACCCTCAACCCTTAACCATTTAACCCTAATCTCTCAACCGCTATACCCTCTTAATCCCTCAACCCTAATCCCTCAACACCTATACCCTCTTAGTCCCTCAACCCTCAACCCTTAAAACCTAATCCCTCAACCCCTATACCTTGTTAATCCCTCAACCATCAACCCTTAAACCCTAATCCCTCAACCGCTATACCCTCTTAATCCCTCAACCCCTCAACCATCAACCCTTCTACAATATTAATCCGTCAACCCTTAACCCTTAACCCTCATCCCTTAAACCCTAATCCCTCAACCCCTATACCCTCTTAATCCCTCAACCCTCAACCCTTAACCCTTATACCCTAATCCATCAACCCCCATACTCTATTCATCTCTCAACCCTCAACCCTCAACCCTTAACCCTTAATCCCTAAACCATCGACTTGAGAGAGAGAGAGAGGGAGAGGTGGTTGGAGGGACATACTTGAGAGAGAGGGATAGGGAGAGGGAGAGAAAGATATGGATAGGGATAGGGAGAGAGAGAGAGAGAGAGGGAGTGAGAGGGAGAGGGTTTACAAGGGGGAGACTTGACAAAGAGAGAGTGGAAGATGGGGGTAGGATGAAGATAGTTGAGAGATAGAAATTGGGAGAGAGGGTTGGAAGGAGAGACCTACGAGAGAGCAAGACAAAAAAAGGTGGAGAGAGATACATGGAGTGAGAGAGAGGGAGAGAGACAAAGTGGGATAGAGATAGAGGGAGTGAGAGGGAGAGGGAGAGAGACAAAGTGGGAGAGAGATTAAGGGAGTGAGAGAGATAGGGAGTGGGAGGGAGAGAGAGAAATAGACATATAGATGAAGAGAGAGAGAGAGGGAGGGAGAGGGGGTGGGAGAGAGAGAGAGAGGGAGGGAGATAGGGTGGGAGAGAGAAACCTAAGAGAGAGAGAGGGAGATAGGGTGGGAGGGAGACACCCTAGAGAGAAGGAGAGGGAGAAAAAGTGGGAGAGAGGGGTTGGGAAGGAGATACCTAAGAGAGTAGGAGAGAGAGGGAGTGAGAGATAGAGGGATGGGAGAGATACAAGGAGTGAGAGAGAGAGAATTGAGAGATGGAGAGGGGATGGGAGGGAGAGGGAGTACTCGAGGTAGAATGAGTACTCGAGGGAGAGGGATTACTTGAGATAGAGGGATTCTATAGAGATGGAGGGGGTTGGGGAGATACTTGAGATAGAGGGAGAGAGAGAGAGAGTGGGAGGGGGTGGGAGGGAGGGAGATATTTGAGAGAGAGGGAGAGATAGAGGGAGTGAGAGAGAGAGAGAGGCAGAGAGAGAGGGAAAGAGATAGATGGAGTGAGAGAGAGAGGGAGATACGTGGAGACGGAGAGAGAGAATGAGAGAGAGGGAGGGAGAGGGGGTGGGAGAGAGAAACCTAAGAGAGAGGGAGAGGGAGAGAGGGTGGGAGGGAGACACCCTAGAGAGAAGGAGAGGGAGAAAATGTGGGAGAGAGGGAACGGGATGGAGATACCTAAGAGAGTAGGAGAGAGAGGGAGTGAGAGATAGAGGGATGGGAGAGATATAAGGAGTGAGAGAGGGAGACTTGAGAGATGGAGAGGGGGTGGGAGGGACATGAAGTACTTGAGGTAGAGGGAGTATTCGAGGGAGAGGGAGTACTCGAGATAGAGGTATTCGAAACAGATGGAGGGGGTGGAGGGAGATACTTGAGATAGAGGGGGAGAGAGAGTGGGAGGGGGTGGGAGGGAGATATTTGAGAGAGAGGGAGATAGAGAGGGAGAGATAGAGGGAGAGAGAGAGAGAGAGGGAGAGAGAGAGGGAGAGAAATAGATGGAGTGAGAGAGAGAGGATGTGGGAGAGAGATAAAGGGAGTGAGTGAGAGAGACAAAGAGAGACCTTAAAGAGGGAGAGGGGGTAGAAGGGAGAGACTTGAGAGAAAAAGAGGGAGGGAGAGTGGGTAGGAGGGAGAGGCTTGAGAGAGAGAGGGAGAGAGAGTGGGAGAGACATAAAGAGCATGAGAGAGAGAGGGACTTGAGAGCTAGAGAGAGAGGTGATGGGAGGGAGATACTTGAGAGATATGGAGAGGTAGAGGGAGATAGATAGAGGGAGTGAGATAAGGAGGGAGTGGAAGAGAGATAGAGGGAATGACTGTGAGAGGGAGAGAGGGTAGGAGGGGGAGAATTGACAAAGAGAGAGAGGGAGATGGGGTAGGATGAAGATACTTGAGAGAGAGAGAGGTAGAGAGGGTGGGAGGGAGAGACCTAAGAGAGAGGGAGAGAGATAAAGTGGGAGAGAGTGAGAGAGAGAGAGTTTGTGTGCGTGTGAGAGAGAGAGGGGGCATGGAGATACCCAAGAGAGAGTGAGTGAGTGAGAGAGAGAGAGAGAGAGAGATAGAGTGAGTGAGAGAGAGGGAATGGGAGAGAGATATAGGGAGTGAGTGAGTGACAAACCTAAGAGAGGGAGAGGGGGTAGGAGAGAGAGACTTGAGAGAGAGCAAAAAAGAGAGAAAGATAACAACCTAAGAGAGGGAGATGGAGTGAGATACAAAAAGACCAAAGAGGGAGAGTGAGATAGATTTATTTATGTACCTATGTGGGAGGGAAGGAGACCTGGGAGAGGGGATTGGACTGAGAGAGTAGTCTAGGTCATGTGGGAGGGAGTGAAACCTGAGAGATAGAGACTTCAGAGGGATAAAGAGTTATCTAGTTATGGTAACGAGTTAGAGAAGGTATGAAAGGTAAAACCTCGAATATCCATCTACGATCATAAACTGTGCACTCTAAGCATTATCAAAGTTGTTCACCAAAAAGGGGAAATTCTAGTTCTGTGCAAAGCAGGCCATTTGGCAAGCACCAAATTTGGTGCTTGCTAAATGGCCTACTTTGGATGTGTTAATTGACAAGATTTGTAAAATTTTCCAATATTTTCATTTGTGCTCCCCATCTCATTTGCACGTATTTCAATGCAAGTTTATAAAAAAACTTTGATAGAGTTAACCTCTCTCTTAGCTATCTAAATATATAATTATTTTTTCATTTTGATTTAGTTAAGGTTTTGATCCATGGCTTCTATTGTAAATGCCTTTGTTTTTGGTCAAAAACCAACATGTGCTAGTTTTCGGATAGAGATTTACCCGTTCATAGAAACATGAAAAAAATTAGATTTTTTGAAACTAGACTCCATTCTACACATGATGAAAATAAAAAGAATCAATTTTTGATTAGTTTGCAAAACATTTAGGGGGGAGCATGCTCAAATTTCAGCTTTTCAAGATGTGTCCACTTTGAAAATTCATAAAATGCTATATATTCATTAAAAAAATTATCCGAAAGAATGAGGATAAACTACATGATGTTAGCTAATTTATCACCATTGGGATTTTTGAAATTCTAAAAAAATGTCAATCAAAAAGGGGGGTGCCCTCAAGCACTATGCTATTTTTTTCGATAAAAAAATGACCTATTTTGGGCCCCCCCTTTTTGAGACCCTTAATCTTCATTAATTTAAATAAAACTAGTAGCTTAGAAACTAGACTCAAAGCACTTCAACTTTTTTTCTTGCTGTATCTTGAATTTTTGAGCATAACTATCTTCATTTTCTCATGCAAATCAGATTTTGCTGATTTCAGAAAAAAAGTTACATCTTAAGAGCCAAAATTGTGTCATAGATTGGTGCACTTACCCATGTTTATGTTTTATTTTCATTTCTCTCTACCCCCTTTCCTCCAAACACAAATAAGAGTCAGCTTTCTTTAAAAATACTAGAGTTCATTCAATGAGGCACAAATTGGTCCCCCACTCATTGAATTTCCCATAAGGTTGTTCAAAGACGTGCAAGATTTTATGATCAACAGTGTCTAGGACCATTAGAAATGTACAATAGAACAACTTTAGTACACATTTTTGATTGTCAATGTTTACATTTAAGGTTTTAGAATGTTTATAAGACATATTATGCATTTTTGTTAGATTCCACCTTGATCATGATAGTGTCTCAGTGGTAGATAGTTTTGTTGCCTAAGACACCTAGTCTCGACATTATTAGAGGAGGAAATATAGATATTATAGAGAATTGGATTATATTAGGCATACCTCATGCCTCCCATGAGGTGCCATGACACTAAGTTGATGACACTCACTGAGAGGTTGGATTCAAACACTTGTACGCTTCATCTCCCTACAATCGAGATGACTATCACTTAAGAGGAAATCCATCACATTCTTCAAGTTGTAATTCAAGGTGAGAGAGTCTGCTTTGTAGGGGAGCGCTCATTTTGTTAGATGAAATATGATAGATAGTTATTTCTTGGAGGTTCTATTTGGAATGACATCATGGGGCCATGTATTGAGTTATCATGGATACTCTACTTATGAGCATCACTTTTATATGAATCATGGTTTTCATAGTGGCACTAGTACTAATCCCCAATGGCTGAAGAGCACATCTAGATGGAAGACTATTTCACATGATACGATGGATAGTGCAATAGAGGATTGTATATACCTAGGCCACAACATCCTTGCACACTTGTATTCTGATCTTGGGTGGTTTATATATCATGAGGTCAATAGTATGGTACATTGTACACTAGTGCAAGTGTGGTTTTTAAAGCATATCACATGCACTAGGTCGATAATGTTTCCATCAATACCACCCTAGGATATCCTTGTGCATTTAGTTATCCATTGAGATGATCATGGCAGTATGGGGATTTACACTTTTGTAGGGTTAGATTCGATTGACTAGATCAAGAGATTTTGTGAAGATCATACTAGCTGATACCATAGTGGTTGGATGAGACTTGATAGTTGAGAATGTAAATGGAAAAATTTCTAATGGGAAAACATGACTATGTAGTATGACCATTCTACTATGATCATGTCATGCGATATTTTGAGAAGATATAGGTTCCACCAATAGGATGACCCTTCTACAAGCGATTAGTGTGTAGTGCTTGGAGGTCTAGGGATACCACATGATTCACCACTAATGATGTCATCTACAATTACTTAGATTGTGAGGATTATGATACTCCCTTTATCTCTTACACTGATGAAATCAGTTCCATAGATGCATATGAGGAATGGTGGGTAGTAGCACAACCATCTCCTAAATTCCCCATGGATGAGCCTATAGGCTTTGTAGGACCACTTCTAGATCAGAGAGATGAGGAGAAATGGCTCAGGGTTGTAGAACTATTCATAGATGAGGAGAAATGGCCAACAATGAAGCTACCAAACCAGATTATGATGGGAAAGAGGAGGAGGTGGAGGAGGAGGAGGAGTAGCTGATAAGTGAGGGTGATGATACAATGGATGAGGATCTAGTTGGCCACTAGTGGAGAGAGCCATCTCCCACTCATGTGACTAGATCATAATCAACAATTATTCCATGCACCAGCACCTAAAGTCATGGAGAGGCTAGCACATCTTCCATTCCTCCTACACAAGATTAGGTTGTCTTCACATAGTTAGCTGGAGATCTAGGTAATGCCATTTTATTTATTTTTATATTTATGCCTATGTTCATGCTCATTCTTTTAATTTTATATCTATATATATCATGATGTGTACTGATTATATTTATGATTTCTATCTTGCAAGAGTTGTGAGAGATTTACATGATCTCTATTGACAGGTAGCTATAGAGATAGTGCCTCTCTTTCAGATTGGATGGTACGACCCAACCTCACTAAGCTATATTTTCTAATTCTTACGTGATCGACCTAATTCTCATTATTCTATTTCTTGGTGGGCTTCAAAAGGGGTGAAGGTTCAATTCCTTCTTGACCGAACAAAGCCATAGGGTGAACACGAATCCAAAATGATAGTTCTATGGTGGCATCTCCTTAGGCTATCATTTGTCGAAGGAGTCCATACAACTCACTTTACACCTCAGTTATACAACATGTCAGTCTTTGATGAGTCTATTAGCACAAACTATGTGCACCCACCCATCATGGAGTGGGACCTAGAGTTTTTCGAGCCATATGTTAGACTGAGGGTTCTAGGAGGTATTCTCACTAAGAGGAGGCTACCTATGAGGATATTCAGTCATCTCAAAATCTAGTAGAGTTTGAGAGACTCCATGCAGAGGTAGCCAAGGTATAGGAAGATAGAGACCGCATTGAGCAACAGCATCTGGAGGTTGTTTGTATAGGAGACCATGGCTATTGGATGAGCATAGGGTCTACTGTATGCTTTAGATGCCCTTACCAATTCATGATCATGATCTCATACTACCATCTCTCGATGGGCTGCATCTAGATAGATGCGATTACTAGATCCAAAGGGATCTAGTAGCCATAGGCTACCCTAGTGTTGTATATTTGATGACATGTACTTAAAAATTTGATATATATATATATATGATCATTTTGATGTTTGATTATTTATGTTTATGTGTTTTACGTTAAATGGAAATGTGATTTATCAAATAATATTTGTAAGACTATTTAATAAATGTCTCCATGATTTAACATGCTTTATGTGATCTAATTAAAAATATTCCACTTTCTCTTAGATGTAACATTATGATTGAGTATGTTATGCTAAATTAAATGCACCAATGATCTAATTGTAAAACATTAAATGCATATAAGGATCTAGTTTAACACAACATTCAAGATTATCTTGAGTTGTATGAAACATAAAGTAAATACTTCAAAATTAATTTAAATAATTACTTTAGTATTCAAGACACACAAATAATTGTTTTTCAAGAATGGAGCAATGCGAGAACATATAGAATGCCATCTACTAAATCTAATACAATTGCTTTATCATTTACACTACTCAAGTAGATTAGACCTAGTGCTGACGTATATGTGTGGCATTAATAGGTTATTTATGAGGTGTACCATCCATTTCTATTAATGTATATGCTCCAGACTCATAAATTTCATTAATAAAATAAGGTCAACCAATTAGTGCTGAATTTTCCTTTTTCAGTCAGGGCGACATTGACGTTACATTGATTTTTGAATAACACCAAATTTCCTTTATTGAATACATGAGGGATGACAAGATCATTTTAACTACATAAAAAATTTCTAGAATAAGATTGAAGGTGCTCAAGAGCATTAATGCATTGTTCATCAAGAATTTCAAGTTGATGCAATCATGGTTCCTTATAAGTGTTGTCATCAATATGTCCTTGGAGAGTGATTCTTAGTGAAGTAATCTTTAACTCCAAGGGTATTATCATCTTAGTACCATATAAAAGGTTATAAGGACTATTTCTAGTGGATTTTTTCATACTAGTACAATATGCCCATAATGCATATGTCAACTATGTGTGCCAATCCTTATTGTGTTTGTTTAGTATTTTTCATAATATTCTCTCAAGGGTTCTATTAGTTGATTCAACTTGTCCATTAGATTGCAGGTATTAAGGTGTTGAGAAACAATGTTGAATGTTAAATGTTTCTAAGAATTTATTCACGTCATTGTTATTAAATAATGTTTCACTATCTAAAAACAATACAGAAGGAAGTCCAGAGTGAGCAATAATATTCTCCAATATGAAATTACATATTACATCAAAATTTATTGAATGAAGGAGAATAGCTTCAACCCATTTTGTGAAACAATCTATTGCAGTAATTATAAAGGTGTGTCTAGTGGAAGAAGGAGGTGAGTGCTTTCTAATGAGATTCAGTCCCCATATTGAGAATGGCCAAATAGGAACTTGGGCATGAATCTCATAAGTAGGAAGATGAATCAAATTGCTATGTTCCTGGCATTTGTGACATTTCTTAACATACTGGAAGCAATCCTTTTCCATATCTCTCTAATAATATCCTATGGGGATAAGTTTTTGAACTAATGATCTTACTCTAAAATTACCTCCACAAGCACATGCATGAGTTTGTTGAAGTGCTATGGATATTTCAAATTATTTTAGACATCTATGTAAAAGACTATTAAAGGATCTTTGGTATAGCATTTCGGTGAGAATTATATATTTAGATGTGAATTTGCGAAGACAGTCTCGAGTATTCTTAGTTTTCAGCTCACGAAAGGTATCTTATTTAAAAAAATTAAACATAAGTGCATACCATTCACTAGAGCTTTCCATAGTTGTTGATAATACTTCTTTGGCTTTATATTCTATTGATGGGTTCATAATTACATGGACAATAAATATGAAATATTTTGAAGGATCTTTAGGGTATATAAGAGAAGATGCACTTTTTATTGCATTTGCATGTTGATTATCCTTTCTTGAGATTTTATCAATGGTAAATGACTCAAACTTCTCAAAAAACATCATTGTGAGATCCTTTTGTTTCAATAATTTGTCATGATTTTCTTGATATGTTCTGTTTATTTGCTTAATGAATAATTCTAAATCACCAAATACCTTAATGTCTCGAGCTCCCAAAGTTAAAACAATACATAATATATCAATTAATTCTTCATATTCCACTATATTGTTTGGGCATAGGAAGTTTAAGTGATAGGATAAGGGAATAGGCTTACCTACAGGCAAGAGTATTACAACTACGACGCCAGAGCCTATTCTACACTTAGAGCCATCAAAGTACAACTCCAATTTTTCTTCATCTTTCTGAATAATCAACATATTGTCATGAAGAAATGCTTCTATATTAGGTAATGCTTGGGGAGAGGGAGCATCCACTAAGTGGTTGGTTAAGGCTTTTCCTTTAATTGTTTTTTGTAAAACAAACTTAAGGTTAAACTTAGTTAACAACATGACCCACTTAGCTAAGCATCCTAATAAATCTATTTTAGCAAAGAGATGTTTTGAAGGATCAAATTTAGTCATCACATGTATTTCAAAATTTAGTAAATAATGTCTTAATTTACTAGTAGGGAATACAAGATTCAAACATTATTTTTAGATATAGTTGTGTATTGTGTTTTGTAATCAATCAGGGTTCTAATAATGTAATAAATGGGATGTTCCTTACCATTTTCATCTTCTTGAGCCATAAATTTTTTAAGATCATTGGTCGATGTTGGTATAAAGGATAACTATTTTTTTTTGAATAGAAGGTTTTAAAAAAGGTGGAGTGGTGAGATAATATTTGAAACTCTCAAAATCATCTATACATTCATCATATCAGTTAAAGTGCTCATCTTTCTTGAGGAGATGTGTAAATGGTAATGTCTAGTTTGCTAGGGATGATACAAAATGATGGATAGCCCGAATTATTCCTTGTAAGGTACACAATTGAGAGATGCTTCTAGGAGGTGGCATGTTAACTATAACATCAATTTTCTTTGTGTCCACCTCAATGCCTTTGTGAGATATGATAAAACATAAAAGTTTTCCATTATAGACACCAAAGACACACTTTTCAGATTTAATCTCATGTTATATTTTTTCATTCACTCAAATATTTTTTGAAGAATATTCACATTATCTTGTTGAGTTAAAGATTTGGCTAAAATTTCATCAGCATAATATTCCAAGATCTTATATATGTACTCATGAATTATCAATGTCATAGCTTGTTGATATGTTGCACCCAGATTTTTAATCCAAAAGGAATCATTACCCAACAAAATTTTCTCCAGGCTATTGTAAATATTGTTTTGTATTGATCTTGAGGATTGATAAATGATGTAGAGTGGCAGAACCAAAACACAATTGGACACAAATTCTCTCAAATATTCCCAACCAAGACACCAATCTTCACTTCACTCAATAGGGTAACTCAACTATCCAATCATGGAATATGTTAACTAGAAAAAATCAGAGGCTTGGAGTGGACTTGAAGACCTTCAACATGACAAAACCAAACCAGCACATTTGACTCTATGATTGGGAACAATCATTTACCTATTGCTTCCAAAATTATGCCTTACATTCCTTATAGCCTATCCAATTAGGAAAGTCAAACAAAACCCACTTGTTGATGGTGAAAATGACACAAACAACGTTAAAACAAAATATATCTACTCTATTTCTCCTGAAAAAGAAAGACAACATATAGTAGCCTAACTCCCAAGGTCCTAGTAGTTGGTTCTCAACTATTTGGTGTCACTCAAATGGTCCATGCAACTATAATGTTCAAGGGGCCTATGCTGGTAACAAAGAATACAAGCAATTACTCATTCTACCAAACTGTTCTTGTAAATAAAGAGGGTTTCAAACAAAAGAAAAAGATAGATCAGAGGGTAAACCAGTAAACATGAATCAAACTTATCTAGCGTCTAGACATATATCTCCAATAATGAATGTTTCCAATCATTCAAGAAAACCAAAGCATGACACAATTTACAGAATAAACCATACCATTGCATACATCTAAGGTCCTTAATTTAATACCACAACTCCTTCAAAGATCCTAAAAGAACACACATTCATTCATCACCAAGATCATAGATCAACAGACTTCAACAAATTCAATTCAATGATAGTCTAACGAGATAATCCTTAAATCTGACTTCTTCTAATGAATTTCATAACATAAGAAACTATCATGCTTTAGCACAATCACTGGCATATAGATAGATTATAACTCATCAACCTTATCAAGTAAAACTTAATTCTAACACCATATTGTGTAAACCTGTAATTTTATTTAATTGTAAAAAATCATGTAACAATGTATCTCTCTAACAACTATGAAAAATTATCTCTCCTAATATCAGGTGGCCAATTCTATTCTCTATTAGCCGACCCTTACAATATGATACCCAAAGGGTATTTATAGATATACAAAATTTGAACTCCACTTCTATTTTAAGTCGACCCACCCTTGTAGGGTTCACAATTATCCTTGCAAACTTAGTTAAACTGGAAGAAAACATAATAGAAAATAAGAAAGTCATGCTCTCCAGAAACTGTCAATGCTGCATGCAACATGCAAAGAAGAAAAAAGCCATGCATGCATGAGATTTAGGCATGTGAAGTTTTCTCCATCATGTATTCGTCATAGCTAGAGAAGACTTGTTGTAATGTGTCTAATTCAGGCCCATCCACCCAGCTGTCTTCAAACTTAATTTGCTCCAACTCTACTACAGCAAACCCTCTCATGTCCTTTAGCTTTGTCAACTCTCTCTTGGCTACTCTTATTTCCTCTTTGATGTCCTTCAATCTATCTACTAGAAAATCTTCACCGACATCCCCTCTCTGCATAACCTCTTTAAATATTTCAGTCCATTTATGCTTTATTTGGCTTAAAGGTAAGCCTTCTTTTACAAGTACCTCAACATTTACTAAAATAGCAACGATGGCCTCTAACTCCTCATATTGTCATTCAATTCCTTAACAGAATCTTGCACCTCATTTCTATGTTTGCACAGGAAATCTGATCTAAATCGGAGTATACAAGCAATCTTTTCCACAAAATCGTTATTATCTTCTTCAAGTATAGACTATTCTAGGAGAGTAATCTTAGGAAACTTATTGACCTCTTTCAGTTTTTGATTATATCCCCTATACTCCTCTTGTGCCTCCAAAGTTTTAACATATTGTTTCATTTCTTCCATCAGATCTTCAATCGCTTTGTAAACCTCAAAACTGTCTTCTAAAAATTCATTTATTTCTTGATTCAACTTACTTACCCACCGATCTAACATTTTTGCCTTGCCCCTCACCTGTTCCAAATCCTCTACCTCCTTTTTGCTCAGCAAAAATGGGGTCTCAATCACAACAACCTGTTGTGACCTGGGAGCAGAAATGTTCTTGAGAAAAACATGCAATTGATCTAGTTGAGCCTTAAGCTCATCCTTCCTTTGTTTATCCTTCAACATCCTAGACTTCATTGTTGAGGCTGCCACATCGATTAGATTCATCTACTGATCTCTAGTAGGCCTTCCCAAATTAACAGTGCTTAGCTGATAATCTATCAATTGCATGTCTCCAGCCTCCTTGTCTATCATAGGTATAGAACACTTGGCCACAATTTCTCCCTTGTCGGTCAATCTAGTAGAGTGCAGGATCTTGGCCTTCTTTTTAGGCCTTTCTCTTTCAATTTCCTTCATCATATCCTCCCATTTGAGAGGTTGAGAAGGTGTCAGTGTTCTCTTTTTAAGGTCTAATTTCAACCAAGTCGGAGCTCCTAGGGTAACAATCATCATGGTTGAAGAAGAGGCAATAGTAGTAGTAGAGGGTGGCTGCATGTTTTCTTGAGTTTGAGAATCAACCCTTGATTTATCTTGTTGTTCTTGCACCACATGCATCTGTACAAGCTTTTCATCTTCTTCTCTATCCTTTTGTTCTTGTACCCTTTTATCTTCTTCCTCCTTCTTCAACCTTTCCTCTTCTAATCTCTCTCTCTCTAGTTTTTCTTTCTCCAATCTTTCCTTTTCTAGTATTTTCTTCTCTAATATTTCCTTTTCTAGTCTCTCCTTCTCTAATCTTTCAAATTTTTCTTTCTCTAAAGCTTCTTTCTCCAATTTTTCTTTCTCTAACCTCTCTGTCTCTAAAGCTTTAAGCTTTTCTACCTATTCTTCTTCTTCTTGTTGCTTTCTGACCAGCTCTTCAGCCTCTTTCTCCTTTTGTAATCATTCTGCTTCTTCTTCCTTTCTATGAGCTCCCTCAACAAGCTTTAACTTGGCTACCATTACTTCTTTCTCCCTCCGGTCTCTTGCCTTCTCTTCATCAAGGTCATGAATCTTTTGTATTAGTTCTAACTTATCATTTTCCTCCTTAACCTTGAGCTCATGCTCCTGTTGCCTCTGCTGCCTCTTTACTTCATCAACTTTTGACTTACCTTCAATTTGTTGCTGCTGTAGTATGGCATCAGCTTGTGTTTTGGCATCAACCAACTTTTTCTTTTCTATTGTTATAGCTTGCTCATCAACAACCTTCCCGACTTCTTCAAACAATGCCCATTGATCCTCTTGTGTCAAATGACCTATTCAGTACCCTCCTCTAGAGGCAAATTTTCTTGCACTCCTTTATCTGATAGAGTGTCATCCAAATCCATTACAACATCATGAACTTCCACCTCTAGTTCTTTTCCCTTCATAGTTTCAACCATACTATGAAGAGCCCCTTTTTGCACTTCTTCATTTTGTTGTTTTTAAAGTGGGATTTGAGTAGAAGATTCACCTAATGTAGGTGTTGAAACAACCGATCCCATTTGATCATCTCCTTCTGGTGCCTCTATTTCATCAATAGCTACTTCAAGCTCTATTTCTTCAATGTCTGGAGGAAGGAACTCCAAAGGCTCCTTGGGAGGTGTCTTCCTTTTAATCCTTTTATACCCCTTTCCCTTTTTAGGAGCTGCTCCTTGAGGAGTTTTGGTTCTTAAAACCAACCATTGAATGCTTCTATCCAAGACTGTTTGCCCTATCTGTTTAATGTCAATAGTTTCCTCACTGTTCCAGTCAATTGGATCCAAACTTTTAGTTCCAATGTTTAAAGCTTCATAAGATGGATCCAATACAACTCCATCATCTGCCAATGTCTCAGGAATTTCATTCTTGATTCCAAGCTCTGCCATGAGTGAAACAGGTAATCTTTCATAATTTTTCTTCCTTAAATCATACTCATCCTGCCGGTCACTCCATAAATCTTCCAATAAATTAAAATGTTTATCAAAACACAAAAGGTAGCAAGGCATTAATTTTACCCTTAGGGTCAAAGTTCTTACGAGCTGTATATAAACCTAACTTTAACTGTATCAACTCACTGCAGACCACCTTTGCTCCTACCAAATGCTGATAGCTATACTCACCCAACTTCATGGGGAACTTGTGACATCCTGTCTTATGTTTTAATCCAAACCGGGCATTAACCCCAAGAGCCTGATATACAAATTCCATTAAAACTATCCTGTTATTGCAACATCAAGGCAGTAAATGTGGATGACCTTCAAAAATAGCTAGCCTAAAGTATGTAAACCTGGGGTATTGAATGTACCAACATCCCCATTCAGTGATAAATTCCATGGCCTCTTGGCTTAGTCTTTACCTTGCATCTCCGTTGAGCTGGTTAATGATCACATATATGAATTCATCATTAACCCTTCTGAATTGAGTCTCAACAACTTGTAGAGATAGTTGGTTATAATGCTCCCACATCTTCTTCTGTCCATCTAATACTCCCATTATCCCCACTCTATTTAGACCCAGGAAAATACCTAATCTTGCTACTGCATACATAATGTATGAAGTCATGAAAAAGCATTTAGTCTCCCTAATGCTGGTCAATTGATCATGAATGGCATATGATACAATCACCGACCAATCAAATTGTTGGATGCCATTTAAGATTATCTGGATGAAGGGAAACATCCACTCCTTGAAATGAAAGGAATCTCTCTTCCCAAAGGCCCTTGACAATGTCATTATTAAATTTGATACTTCTTTATAAAAATCTGCCCTCTTTGGTTGGTCAGCAAGCTTGGTTAGAGATTTCTTCTTTGTTTTTAACCACTTTTTGTTTAAGTGAGACTTGTTGGATTCCTTATATTTTCTATATTTCTCTAGGGCATCTGCCTCAATTAACTGCACCAAGTTCTTGGGATCTGAAACACTAAATATAATTTGAAACATTTGCGGAGTGAGATCAATGATTACATTATCTTGTGAATCCATGCATTTCCTTGTAGCTAGATTGTAGGCTCCTGCAGCTATCATGATTAACTCTGGGCATTGGATTGAAAGAGGAAACAGGGTGATATGAGCCAAACCAAAATTGACAATTCTTTGTGTCCTCCTTGTTATATCTTCAGCAAAGGGTTCTGAATACAGCTCATCAAAATTGTATTGGCCCAAATTTGTGTCGGTGATGTTTGACCAATCTGATTCTACTTTGCTTACTCTGACAATAGGACTCTTGTGGTTATATCTCAAGGTATAATGTAACTATTCTCACTTGATCTTCTTTGGTTTAGCTATTGCCTTTGATGTTCCTGCAAGCTGGTTCCTTTAGATAGCTTCTCCTGATGTTCCCGACATTCTTCAAATTTCCTGCAACAAAACCTCTAGTTAGATCTCTAAATAAACATCTCAAAATATGTATTAAAATCACACCTTTCAAACATACATCAGACGTAGAACCAGGAAGCAAACATCTTAAACAATCCTCTTTTAACATACTGCTAGGCTCAGAGCAAAATTTGTTATTGACATTCTACTAACAAGAACTGGGCTCAGAGTCTGAAATGCAATAGTGATCAGAACCGGAACCGAAATGGAAACTGATTCGGTTTCCTTCAGATTTTCTATTTTCATATTCTGTTTCAGTTCTACTTCCACTTCCAATAAGGTTGACATTATCTCAAAATAAAGCCTCTTACTACAAGAAGAGTCGGAGGCGGGATGGAAAAATGGAATTGACATTAATCATAAAACACATCCAAAAAAATCTTAAATCAATTCTGATCCCACTTCCACCTACGTTGACCATGACGTCATCAATGATTTTATCAATTCAATGCATAACTTCATGATTAAAGACTAAGGTCATATTAGATGAAATGAGGTTTAAAATATAGCATGAAAGGAACATGCCCATATGACTGTGGGGCGACTGTATTTTAGGGCATCATATTTAGTCATTTCGAACGCTATCACAAAAATGCATAAAACCCTAATCTAGAAAACGTAATATAAAAACTAGGGCACAAATTTAACCCCTCTATTTTAACCAGATGAATGTGTAATAAAATCCTAAATGAAAACAATATCTCACAAACCCTAACTCACTGTAAAACGTAGATTTAATCTACCTCACTATAAAACCCTAATTAATCTACACATTTAAAAACCAACACAACACAATGCGGTCATGACAAAACATGAAAAAAACCATTCCCTAACTTACTGAAAACTAGAAACAAAAGCACAAATTGAAATCAAGAACAACAAACAAAGAAAGAAAAAAAAAACATGCAAACCTATTGAGATAACGAACTTTCCCAGAAAAAACAATCAAACACAAACAGAGAACACAAAAGTAAATAAAATAAAAATGAGAATAGGAACCCTACCTCAAAAGAAAAACTTGGCAAACCTTATGAAGAAATTTGCAAGCAACTATCTCCTCCTCTTTGAATCAATTCACTTAGAATAACTCCACTACTGCTCGACTATGCTCTTTGATTTCCTAACAATGATAATAATAACCCGTTTAATCCCTAATCAAGATAAAATTCAGAATTTCTACCTACGCATGGTGGCTTTCATTAACACATTAAATGTAGCTAAGTGGAGTTGGAACTGGAGAAGAACAAACACTTCACTACAGTGCGACTTCAGTAATAAGTCAACGACCAAGAAATGGCGGCATCGAAATCGAAATGAAAATGGATTTGAAAAATTAAGGAATTTCCCAACTTCATTCCCATTCTGGGTCCGGGTCCACCAATAAAGCATAAAACAAAATCAAACACAAAAATAAAATAAAAAAACCAAAATAATAAGACTCAATGCAAGGACTTAATCTAAAACCAAAAGACCAAAAAGTGGAGGCAGAGATGAAATGGATTTTGATTTTGCAATTTTGAATAAATATCGACTTAACTTCCATTTCGGCTCCAGTTTTAGTTTCAGGATGGGAATGGGAATGAGTTTCAAAAGAAGATTCAAAACCCGATTCGGTTCCGGTTATGGGTCCGATAGAGAAACCAAAATTAAAACAAAGTATTGGAAAAGCAAGACTCCAAACTTTGTTTGAAAAACAACAAAGGAACAAAAACAACAAAGGGGGACCCATTTTGACCAAGGAAAAAGATTGGGTGGTTATACAAGGGATAACACCACTTAGAAGGTAGGAACTAGATAGAGGTTGCTAGTTTTGGACACCTTACACAAACCCTTAAAGGTCCTCAAAACCTCACAACATGACAGCAAAAGGTAGAGCCATAATAGGCCAAAATTCAATGTTGCAAGGAGGCCTAGCTAGGTTGTTCAACACAAGAAGATGAATAACTTGGAACACCCCAACACCCCTAAGCCACAAATAAATTCTTACAACATTATCACACACATTTCAAATGTTCCCAAGCACCCTTATCACAAAAACACTCACAAAAATACCAGCAATTAGACTTTTGCACAATGATACACCTAGGACATCAAAGATCTCCCTCCAACCTTCATGTCATCCTATCATACCTTTTGAAAATAAAATCACACATAGGAACATTCCATTCCACCCATATTTAGCCTTTGTACATGGTGGAATTGGAAGACACGTGCAATTTTCTCACAAAATCCTAGTTTTTGAGGATTTTTGGCCACTTCCAAGAAAGGGATGATATCTCCCTTATTCATTTATAGATTTACACCAAAACACCGCAAAATGGAATCCAAATCATCCCTCTATCAATCCATATCAATGGTATTTCTGTACAAAAAGTTTACAGACCATACCAAGCACGACATCAACAAAATACAGTAAAATCAGAGAATAGTTTTTTTTTTTTTGTATTGGATCTTCTTAACCACTTCAACAACCAACTTTCCCCAACCAAAAGGAGTCATTATAAACTTCTTCCAACACCTTCCAATGTCCTCCAACCAAATTTTGAGTTAGGGGACCGTTGGAATTCTAATTACCTCTGTTTTGGTAGAGTTTCCAATTTAGGACAACATAGATACAAGTGTTTCAAAAATTGATTCCACTCCAAGACAAATTGACCCTAGACACACCTAAACTTCTAAAAAACATCAAATGATCTCATTCCTACTACTTGGTTGCATCATGTCAAATTTCCCTTTCTTAAGCCTAGATGCACGAAGTTTACAAAATGGGCATGAGATCAATTACAACCATGAATACCTATTAAATCCTACTTGAAATGGTCCATGGGATCTTATTACATCATAATATATTTGGGAAAACAAACAAAAAATGAAAAAAGCCTCATGGAGGCATGAAAAACCCAAGGTGCCCTTGCACCATACACCCATGGTGGAAGAGATCTCAAGTACCACCTGAGATAAGTTGTTGCAGAGAAGTCCCATTATGTTTGATGTCCTCTTCACTCATCTAAGTTGCATCTTTAGGTGGAAGACCCTGCCATTTAACCAAATATTCATTATATACCTTCTTTCTTGTCCTTTTCACCTCCTTACTGTCTAGGATAGCTTCAAGTTTCAAAGGTTCAGATGGTGGAAGGTCTTGCACCCAATCTTCATCAGCTTCCACACATGTACTTGCATCCAAATATCCCTTAAAAGGGTACAAGCAAGAAACATTAAATATAAGGGAGATATCTACTCTAGGAGGGAGTGCTATCTCATATGCATTTTTCCCAAATTTATTAATTATCTTTCAAGTGCCTATTTTCTTCATGTGAAGATTGGTATATTTACCCTTAGGTAACCTCTCTTTGTTCAAGTATGCAAAAACCAGATCTCCCATCTTATACTGAACATTCCTTCTTTTCAAATCTACGCTCTCTTTGTATTTTTCCAAACTCTTCTTGAGATTCTCCTTCACTTGATCATGAATTGATTTCATTGCAATGGAAAAATCCTCTCCTTCTTCACTCCTCTTTTCCATTCCCTTCAAATCCCTCAATTCAAATATTTTCCTTGGCTTCATTCCATGCACCACCTCAAAGGGACTTTTGCCTATGCTCCTATTTAGGGAATCATTATAAGCATATTCTTCTTGGGGAATCACCAAATCCCACTGAAGACCATGCTACTTTGTTAAAAACCTCAGCAAGTTTCCATGTGATCTACTGACCACATTTGTTTTTCCATTCATTTGAGGATGGTAGGCGGAACTATATTGCAAATTAGTCCCCAAATTTCTCCACAAGGTCCTCCAAAAATGACCTATGAATTTGGGGTCACTATATAATACGATGCTCATAGAAATGCCATGCATTCTCAAAACCTTCTTGAAAAACAAACCTGCAATGTTAGAATCATCACTAGTGCACTTGCAAGGAATAAAATAGGCCATTTTGCTGAATCTATCAACCACTACAAAAACACTATCAACTCCTCTATGTGTCTTAGGAAGTCCTAAGAAGAAATCCATGCTTATTCTTTCCCAAGGTCTATTTTGGATTGGTAGAGGTTGGTAAAGACCAACACTTCAAGTAGTTCCTTTTTCTCTTTGACATATGGTACAAGTTTCCACAAACTTTCTAACATCCACCTACATTTTAGGCCAAAAATAAAACCTCCTAACCTGCTCCAAGGTTTTGTCAAGACCAAAGTGTCCTCTAAGACTCCCACTATACATTTATTTTATCAAATTCTCCCTCATAGAGCACTTGGGTATGCACAATTGGCCCCCCTTAAATAATAAACCATCTTGCAAAACATAATCAGCATAATCACTGTGAAAAGCATCTAAAAACTGAGAACAAACAATGAAAGAAACCTTGAAATATTCATCCTCCTTATACATACCTTTAAGAGATTCTATGTCCACTCTTTGGAATTGAACTTCTTGAACCATAATGACCCTTCTACTAGGGGAATCTGCAACTTTATTTTCTTCTCCCTTCTTATTATTTATGGAGAAAGTGTATTCTTGTGGGTATTCAACCCACTTCATGTGCCTTTGGTTCAATTTTTATTGTCCATTCAAGAAACTAAGTGCATGGTTGTTAGTGAATACTAAAAAATCCTTTGGTAACAAGTATTGGAGCCATTTATTTAAGGCTTGGACCATAGCATACAACTCTAAATCATATGAAGAATATTTTCTCTTAGCCTCATTTAGTTTTTCTCTAAAGAATGCAACTAGCCTACCCTCTTGACTTAGGACAACACCTATTGCTTGACCACTTGCATCACATTCAATATTAAAAACTTTGTTAAAATTAGGAAGAGAAAGGATAGGCTATTGTGATACCTTTCACCTGCCTCATTGGTCCATAGGAACTTACTCTTCTTATCTCACTTGATTGTATCTATGACTGGAGCACAAATGTGACTCAAATTCTATATGAATTTTTTGTAGAAGCTTGCAAGGCCATGAAATCTCCTCACATCACCCACTAACCTAGTTGTTGGTCAATTTAGAATGGCCTCAACCTTTTATGGATCTATTTTCAAACTGCCTTTTGCTATGACAAACCCAAGATAGACCAATTCTTCTTTCATCACCTCACATTTCTGCATGTTCATCAGCAATCCCTCTTCATGCAACCTCCTTAGAACCATGTCAAGATGCTTCAAATGCTCCTCCTTTGACCTACTAAACACAAGAATGTCATCCAAATAAACCACAACAAATTTTCTAGTAAATGGTTTCAATACCTCTTTCATTAATCTCATGAAGGTACTAAGGGCATTGGGAAAGAAAAAGGGCATCACCATCCACTCATAGAGACCCTCATTAGTCTTGAATGTTTTTTTCCATTCATACCTCTCTCTGATCCTAATCTAATGGTACCCACTTTTTAAGTCAATATTTGAAAAATAGCAAGCCCCTCCTAGAAAATCCATAAGATCCTCGATTCTTGGCATAGGAAACCTATATTTGATGGTTATCCTATTTATGGCTCTTGAGCCAATGCATAACCTCCATTCACCATCTTTCCTAGGATCCAACAAGGTTGGAACAACACAAGGGCTCAAACTCTCCCTCACTAGGCCTTTGTCCAATAGTTCTTGCACTTGTTTTGCTATCTCTTCATTTTGAGCAAGGGTCATCTTGTACGCAACCTTATTAGTCAATGTAGAACCTGGTATCTCTTTAATATGGTGACTGATATATCTGATTGGAGGTAGGGAACTAGGAAATTCATCTACCACAATCTCCTTATACTTTTCCAACAAGGTTTGGACTTCACTAGGGATGGATCCTCCTTTGTTTGTAGACAAAATAGACCTGCACTTTGGTTTAACAATCAACAAAAACCCTAAACCTCCCTGTTCCTTTAAGGTCTGAAAAAAATCCTTCTCTCCTACCATCATGATATTAGACTCAAGCTTTGTATGCATACCTTCATCCAACAAAGGGTTTAAGGTGAAAGATTCCCCATCTTTGTTGATCTTGTAGGTGTTTTTCTGCCCATCATGCTGGGCTTTCGTATATTACTGCCAAGGATAGACTAGAAGTATGTGACAAGTGTCCATAGGAGTAACATCAGAAAGGATTTTATCCTTATAGTCTCTAATTTGAAATTCTACCCAAGCTTTCTCATTGACAAGCACTTGTTGATTTTTATTCAGCCATGATACCTTGTAAGGGGCAGGATGAGCATTTTTTTTAATTTTAGTTTTTCAACCATCGCTAAGGACACTAGATTATCAGTAGATCCTAAGTCTACAATTTTCTTGCATAACTCTCCATGGAATTTGTATGTGGTCCTGAACAAGGACTTCCTCTGTCTTGGCTCCTTAGCACTTGGTACCTTCAAAAGTGTCCTCCTCATCATTAGATTTTCTCCAACCTTAGGATCAATAGGTTTGGAAGGTGAAGTCACACTTTGAGCATCCTCTTCTTACGCCAACTGGTTTCTCTTATCCCCATCATAAGATTTTGAAGCTTATTTCTCAGGACACTTGAAGGATGGGTGTCCAAATTGGTTACAAGTGTAACATCTTCTAGAGAATGAATTTGAACCTCTTCCACTAAATCTACCTCTTCCATTAGGTATCCTACCTCTAAATCCACATCTTGACTCTTGACCTTTTTCTTCTTTTCCACTTGAATCCCCTTGTCTTTGTGACTCATTTCTACCACCAAAACTGCCTCTTCCTTTGAATTTTCTACCTCTAGCCCTTTCTTGCTACTCTTGCTTTCTTTTTAACTTCTCTTCAGCCCTACATACCACTTGGAAACACTCTTCCACTGTCTTAGGGGTCATTAGGCTGATCTCATCTTGAATTGAAAAACTTAGGCCATTCAAATACATGGCCACTTTATCTTTCTCATTCTCCACATGGTTACACCTCATACTAAGCTTGTGAAACTCTTCAATATAGGTTGCCACATCCATGTCCTTTTGCTTTAAGTTTTGCAATTTCTTGAACACTTGTAATTCATGATCTGTAGGGAGGAATTGTGCTTTCAATCTTCTCACCATTCATTCCCATGAAGTAATCATATTTTTACTCGCTTTCACTCTTTCTCCTTGGTGATAATTCCACCAAATCAAGGCTAACCAATTCAATTTGGTCTTAGCAAAATTAACTTTCTCGCTATCTTCTATTTGCTTGTACTCAAAGTAGTTGTTCAAGGAATCTACCCACTCTAGTAAGGACTCTACTTTTATGGATTGCAAAGCACCAAGGAATATCCTTTCCATAGGAGCCATCTCCTCTATAGGTGGAGTCTCTTCCTCCTCACCCTCTACCTCTTCCTCTGAGGTACCTTCCTCATTAGTAGCCACTCTCCTTCTTTCATTGGCTTCTAATGCTTCTACATTCTCTTTCAAGACTTTCAACTCCTTTGCAACCACAAACCCACCTTTTGGAGGCATTATTATTCACTTTCAAACTACTCACAATCTCTTTGAAACTTCCCACAATTAGACTTCGCTCTAATACCACTTTGATGTAGAGCAGAAATACCAAAACATAATTGGACACAAATTATCTCAAATATGCCCAACCAAGACACCAATCTTCACTTCACTCAATAGGGTAACTCAACTACCCAATCATGGAATCTGTCGACCAGACACAATCAAACACTTGGAGTGGACTTGAAGACCTTCAACATGACCAAAAAAAACAAACACATCTGACTCTATTCTTGGGAACAACCATTTACCTATTTCTTCCAAAACTAGGCCTTACATCCCTTGTAGCCTATCCAATTAGGACAGTAAAAATAAACCCACTTAGAAGGTAGGAACCAAAAAAATATTACTAGTTTTGGACACCTTACAAAAACCCTTATAGGTCCTCAAAACCCCACAACATGATAGAAAAAGGTAGAGCCATAACAAGACAAAATTGAATGCTGCAAGGAAGCCTAACTAGGTTGTTCAGCACAAGAAACTGAATAACATGGAACACCCAAACACCCCTAATCCACAAATAGATTCTTACAAAATTATCAGACACATTTCAAATGTTCCCAAGCACTCATATCACAAAAACACTCACAAAACTACCAAAAATCATACTTTTACACAATGCTAGGCCTACCACATAGAGATGCCAAGACTAGGACATCAAAGATCTCCCTCCAAACTTCATGCATCATCTAAAACCTTTTTAAAATCAAATAACACATAAGAACCTTCCATTCCACCCAAATTTATCCTTTGTACATGGTGGAATTGGAAGACACGCAATTTTCTCACAAAACCCTAGTTTTTGAGGGTTTCTGGCCACTTCTAGGAAAGTGTTGATATCTCCCTTATTAATTTATGGATTTACACCAAACCACCACCAAATGGAATCCAAATAATCCCTCTATCAATCCATATCAATGATATATCTATACAAAAAGTTTATAGATTGTACCAAGCATGATATCAACAAAATATAGAAAAATCAGAGAATAGTGTTATTTTTTTGTATTGGATCTTCTTCACCACTTCAACAACCAACCTACCTTCATGAAAAGGAGGCATTATAAACTTCTTCCAACACCTTCCAATTTCCTCCAACCAAATTTTGAATTATGGGACCGTTGGAAGTCTAATTACCCCTGTTTTGGAAGAGTTACCAATTTAGGACAACATAGATACAAGTGTTTCAAAAATTGATTCCACTCCAAGACAAAGTGACCTTAGACACACAACATTTTAAAAAAGATAAAATGATCTCACTCCTACTACTTGGCTACATCATAGAAACTTCTCCTTTCTTAAGCCTAAATGCACCAAGTTTACAAAATGGGCATGAGATCAATTACAACCATGAAGACTTGTTACAACCTACTTTAAATGGTCCATGAGACCTTATTACATCACAATAATTTGGGGAAAACAAACAAAAATGAAAAAAGTATTATGGAGGCATGAAAACTCTAAGGTGCCCCTACACCAATAAAGATTTGATTATATCCAGAAAATCCCTCCATGAATATTAATAAAGCATGTCTTGCAGTCAAGTCCATTATCATGTCAATATTAGGAAGGGTAAAATAATATTTTAAAGATGCTTTATTCAAATCATGAAAGTCTGTACACATCATGAGACGATAATCCAATTTTGTGACTTTGGAAATGTTTGATATTGAAGGAGAATAATCTATAGGATGTATAAAACCAACTTTGAGGAGCTTATCAATCTCGACCTTAACTAGTAGGGCTATCTTACAATTCATGTTTTGTATCAGGTGCTTCCACAATAGTGGTTTACACTTTCTGGGAGATCCTGATTTTTGCTGAAAACACATATTTTTAGAAAATATAATGATTTAAGCCTTGAAAAGTTCCATTTAAAGGATTCCAATTGAAGAGGGTTTGATCAAACAACCTTAGACCAATCCCACTTGGATAGAACTCTACTAGTTTTGAACCTTACCTATAATGGAGTCTCCTTTACACCTATCAAAATCTTGATAAAAAATCACTTTTGATTTACCTTTGAGGGATCAAATGAGTTCATTTTTTTTTTTTTAAAGTATGTATTCCTTATTATAAGCTTCCAAAAAAGTATAATCTTAATTAAATTAAATTTGATTATTATATTTATTTTTTATTTCTTGTGAATGTAGGTTTTTCACCGAAACTCAAGCTCTCTATTCTTCACATGTGGAAAAATAGTAGATTATTAAAATAAAATTTTGAAAAATATGTTCAGGTTGGGAATTAATGTCCTTGATCTATTAAAAAAAAAGGTAGAATTTCAATACATATAAAAAATTTTATGATGTATACAATCCGCCTATGTCTGAATTGTAATGGGGTTGACTTTGAAACTTGATTCAGGAAAAAATATTTAATAAAATACCATGAAACCAAATTAATTGGTTAGATATCGTAGTTACAAATCTAAATTTGAAAAAGATAGAAATTTATATTACATACAAAAAATGTTATGTTGTATACGGTCAACATCACTCCTTAAAAATGTTGTTTACTAATAAAACTAGTTTTCGAAGGAGATGAAAAAAAAGTGCAATCTGATTCCAAAAATTTTGAAAAAAATATATTTAGAATCTATAGACAAAAATTCACAAATCACTAGTTTGTATCATCTTCAAATTCCTCATGGTTTAGTTGCTATAGGAGCTGAAAAGTGAAGATTTAGTTAACAAAAAATTGTTCAGTGTCTAGTTTTCCCAAAACTTGTAAACCAGAATTATGGGATCACCCTAATGTCTTTTATCTAACGGATTTAACATTTTAAATGAGGATGATATTGTGTGTTACTGTCTTAGGGTCAATTCCTGACATATCTGAATAAGTCGAAGAAAAGATTTTAGGGAAGTCATCAAGTAAAATTGCATGGTCCTCTTGTTCTTCATCATCAAGGAACTTTCCTATCATAATCACTTTTTCTGCATTGTTAATATCCATCGGCATGTCCATGGTGTCTCCTAAATGAAGTGAATTTTGTTTCGGGAATTCAAGATTGTACTCTTCAATCTCATTACTTTTCTTTTCTTCATCTCCTTGTTTTGCACTAATCACAATAGATGTGACCCATTTCTTTTTAGGAGTATATCGTTTATCATAAAATCCTAACATCTCTTTCAGGGCTTCATTATCTTTGAAGAACTCTCATGATGCTTCACAAGTTTTATTAATCAATTATGGATGCTTCAAGGTGAGGGTTGTTCTAGGATTTCATATTATGGTGTTGATGTTTAGTGAAGGTATTTTTTTGCTTGTGTTATCTTAGAAGGGAAATACCCCAAACCACTTTTTGTTTCTTGTGTATTAGGATCTACTGGAACACGAATTCCTTGTTCTTTCTTTCCACATGATTTTTCACTATAACCCAATTTTTTCATAAGCTCATAACCTCTCCCATAAATTCTTTCCATTTCTTTCGGGTTTGGTGGTTGTTGATAATCTATCTCATCGAAGTTTGTTGTGTAGCTTGTGTCTTCTTCTAGAGTGGATGAGGTAGATGCTTGTGAGTTTCATTCTGAGTTCCATGTTGACACTACCATTGGTTGCTTTTGTTTCTTAATTTCTTTTGTTACAATTTTGTATTCTCCAATAAATGTTGGTGTAAACTCTAAGGAACCCCATTCATCTTCCAAAAATTGTGATAATTTTTTAATCTCTTGTTTCTCTTCTTTCATAAGCTTTATGTTAGAATTTGGAATTAAGGTATTCAGAAGATTTGTCTTTCCTTTTTCAAATTGTAAAAAAATTTCATGCTCGAGGTCTATCTCAACCTAGTATACCTTATTGTTATATAGACATACTTCATGATAGAATGGAGAGTTGAAGGAACCACATGCATCTCATGAATCCATGGTCTTCCCAAAAGAACATTATATGAGAGGTCATGATGCATGACATGAATAGGAGTTTGTAAGGTAGCTTTTCCAACTATAATAGGTAGAGTAACCAAACCAAGCGATTTATTTCCTACATTGTCAAATCCTTAAAATGGATAAGGAATTGGGTTCAATTTTTGATTTATCTACTCCAAGTCTACCCTAGAGATACACACTACATACATTAAGAGCGGAGCCATATCAACAAGGATAATTTTTATTCCCATCTTGTTAAATATGGCTATTATCATGAATCCCTCATTTTTCTTTCTCATTTCCAAGGGAGGTACCTCATTTTTGTGAAAATTAAAATCAACATTGACCACATTCATTCCTTGAATTAAATTTTCTACATCACTTGAATTTGTATTAGAGGGGATGACAACTTGTTGCAAGGATATTTGAAGCATGGTATGATAGTTAGGTGAATTTTGAATTAGGTCCAATAGGGATATCTTTGTAGGAGTATTCTTAAGTTGTTTAACAAGATCGCACTCCTTTCCACTATTCGAAAGAAAACAAGGAGCACTAAGAAAGACAAGATTAGGAAAATGTAAGGTTGTTGGAGTTGGTTGTTTTGATTGTGTATTTTTGAGTGTCATATGTATGAGAAATGGTACTATAGTTTGATTTCTATAAAAAAATATGCTTAGGTGGTTCAAGAGTAAAAATGGGCTAGTTTTGAGTTTGAGGTTTGTGTGAAGGTGGATAGATGACAAGTTGAGGTTGAATCATGTTTACATCTCTTATTTTTAATTTTTCCTAACAATCCTCGGTGGATGAACCTTATGAGATGAATTCCTTAAGGGCTTAATCTAACATATCAAACTCATCACTACTAAAAGGCTTGAGGGTTAGGTTAACTTGGAAAAAGAGATTTGACAAATTCAAATAACTATGCTTTCTCCAAGTGGTCCATCGGTTTGTAAGTGTTTTTGTTTTGTTTTATAAAGAATGCCAAATGTCATCTAGTCTAACTACACTATGAACTAATGCTAAAAATGAAAAGTATAGTAACCAAATTCTATCCATAACTACAATGAATGTAAACTAATTTGAATTTAATGAATAACAAAAATTGTAAAAACTAAAATAGATAACTAATAGCAGCAAATAGAAACACAAAAATAGAGAATTGAATGTTGTAAAATAAATTTTAAAATCTAAAATGGGACTAAATTTTGTAGAGGGGCATATGAGTCCCAAGTAGGGTTTTTCAAGGATTTGAATAGTGAACAATAGTTAGCACAAAATACATAGAAATTAGGAAAAATCTCTTGTATTAGGACTAAATTTACCAGAGGGGCATATGAGTCCTAGGTGAGGATTTTTGCATTATTTTCAAAAAAAATTGTGTGAATACATTATTTTTTTTTATTTTATATTATGTATACGATAAGTGAAAATGAAAATTTTAGATGAAATTCAATGATGTAAGATGCAAAAATACAACCTATATGCACGTTTAGTAATGCAAGATTTAGAAACCCTAGAATGCAAATTAACTAATGCAAACCCCAATGCAATGTTAATGCAAACTAGATCTAGGATAATGATGCACTCCAAATATGAATTAGGATGTTCTCAATGAAGGTTCACCAAAATGAAAGGTGGAAAATTGTCGTTTCTTATGGCATAGACATAGAACCCCTAGAGATAAATAATCTTCTTCACTCTCATTTAAGGAAACCTTAGAGATCTCAATCCAATGTAGAAATAGGAAATAGATCTTGCAATAGGGTTCCTTAGGGTTTGATTAGAAGCTAAAGAGGGGTTAACCACCAAGCTAGTGCTTGGAAAGAATAATGAAATGCAGGACCTAATGTTTAAACCTAGTGCAATGCAAAACTTCACTAAATGACCTAAATAAATAATGTAAATCTGAACAACAAATTGGGAAAACTTAAAAGAGCTCAGAATCAACTCTGAAATGTTGAAAATTTTGCTTTTAGGGCACAATAGGACTCATACACCACTTTTGGTGCATCAATCCTAGTCTAGTGTTTCTAGAATGGAATAGGTTTCTAATAGTGCAAATTGAAGAACTTTAAAAAACTAAATTTCTTCCTATAGTGGGACTCATATGCCAATTCTAGCATATTAGTCTCATTCTGCTTTTTCAGAAATTCAAAGTTCAAATCTATGCTCCAATCTCTACTCTTTCTTCCCAAATTGATTCCTAGATATCAACATGTAAAAAGAACTTGCAAAATAAAATATAGTGTTGATTTTCTTATGGGGGGTTTGCCTTTGTCAAAACCCTAGTTCGATAATTAAACCTTGATCGAAACAATGAATCTTGAATGAAAATGTGAACATAAACCCTAATCTTGAGTGTGTCTAAGATTAGGAAACCTAAAATGCAAATTAACCATATTCTATTGTGCTAGAATGAGATGTATGAATGAAACATGAAGATGAAAGACTCACTTTGAGAGATCCCTAATCACCCAAATGAGCCCTAATAATTCATGTACCTTCCTTAGGATGAATGTAGAATGAGAATGGAGGATGGAATAACTTAGGAAACAAGTCATTGGGCTTGGCTTGATGGCTAGTTGCATCTCCCCAACCTAGAATCCATCATGATTCACCATAGGCAGCCATAATCAATCCTTGAAAATGCTAGATCTTGAATGAAATTGAGCTTGAAGACCAACAAAAAAACTTTAATACTACTCCAGGACTTCAACTTTTCTTTCTCTTGACTATTGATTTCTTTGTTAAATGCTTGTGATTACTTAGATCTTGAAATTTCTCTTCTAGATTGAAAATAATGACTTAGAAGCTTGTTTATATAGGAAATACACCCAATTTACTATTATTTAGATCTCAAAAGTTGACATCAACCAAAAATTTGAACTAAAAACTTGAATTTCCTGATCAAATCCTAAAATGGGGTCAAATGGGACTCATATGCCACTTTTGGCATATGGGTCCCACCTATAGAGACTCATATATGCAAGGTGGCGTATGAGTCCCACCCTAGTTTTTGGGATGGGTTATTAGAAATTTTAATTTTTTTGATGATTTTGTCGGATTTTTACTTGAAATAAGCCTCGAGATCCAAAAAAAGGGTCTTAGGGGCCTATTAATGATGATTTAAAGGCCCGTATTTAATGTAAGGGTGCTAAAATAGGTCCAAATTAAGTGTGAAATTGTCTAGTTTCAAAAGTATAAAATTTTCTTCACTACACCTTCATATGATAGAGATGTTCATCCTTGCATTAGAGGTGTTTATTATTGTGTCTTTGTTTACCTTGGATACCAATTTTATTATTGATATGATACAAGTTCTCTTGATACTAGAATATGTGCATTGATGCATGTGATATCCTAGGAGGATATGTTAGATCACGATTCCTTGATTGGGTTTCCAATTTTTTAGTTTGAGCTTTGATAATGATCTAGATAGTTCTCTTAGTATTGGGTATATTATTCATGCTTGGGAGCATCATGATAGTGTGGTGTTACATTTGGAGATTCCCACAAATTGATCAATTTTAGATGCTCATAGATACTTGGAGTCTTGAATGAGTTTTAGTTCTCTTCAGATTTTTTTTTATGATGGTTAATCTTTGGAGGTTTCAACAAAATTACTGAGGATCCTACACTTGGATATTGATGTGAGTTCATGATGGACCTACAATGTCAAAAAAAGGGTCCTTATCCTTTTTCGCGCTTGTTGATCTCCTTCTTATGGATTTTGGCTTAGTTTGGCCTTGATTTAGTGTTATAATGTGGATAACACATTCACAATAGGTCTTTAGCCCTTATGAACTAATGTTATTTAATTATGCCTTGTAAAGGTGTCATAAAGTGTTGTGATACACTTTCACACGTTTCTAGGATTTCTAAGCATAATTAATATTCTTTCCATCATAATTTCTCTTTGCCTTGCCTTATTTGGTGTGTTGTAAACTGTTGTAACACACTTTCACATTCCTCTAGGATTTTCATCAATGATTAGCCTCTCTTATGCTTTAATGGCCAATTTTTGTATCAACAAGCCTTATTTCTGTGTATGTTTTAAGATAATCCCAACAAATGGCATTTAAAACATCAAACCCCGATAACTCACCTCAAATTCCTAAGGTAGGACTCATTCACCATTTTGGGAGAATTATTCCCCTTAGGTGGGACCCATTCATCCAAGGTGGCAAATGAGTCCCCCTCAACTCAAAAATCAAATTTAATTTAAATCTTTAGTGGTATTTCATTCTTCAAGATCCAATGTTGGCTTGTAAAGTTGTAATTTCAAGAATTCTTCCATAATTTAGTATAAAGACAAGGTTCTTTCTCTCAATTCAATCCTAACATCCTAAGCATTCAATTCCTCATCCTAATAGAGAATTGAGTCCACAAGATCAATTGAGCAAGAGCATTCAAGATCTTCAAGGGTAGATTATCAAGGTTTCAAGAGCATTCATCAAAATCAATCATCATGTCAAAGATCCCCATTATGTTTTTCATTGTGATTACAATTGTTGTGTAGAGTTCATGATCCAAACAAGATTTGCATTTAAAATCCATATTCAACAAGCAAGAACCAAGAAACACATCCATTGCAGCGATCTCAAGCATATTTGCAACACTTTATTGCAAGGGTTTGGTGAGTTACAACATCACCTTTTGTTCATTCATCAATCTCCTTCCCATTTTCTTTCTATTTCAATCTTTCTATTTGTTGGCAACATTCGTGCATCTTATACTTGCATCAGAAAACATAAAAATCAAAAAATTCAATTCAATTTTTTATAAAATTTTCAAAAAAATTCATACCTGGACTCATTCACCACTTTGGGTGAATTAGTCCCTTTCCATATTTTTCATTACATTTTCTATCATTTTGCAGTTCATTTTTTGAGTTTATGTTTGTTGTTGTTTCCCCCCTATTTTCATTTTCAAACTTTTTGTTTAATTCAAATCATTTTATTTAGCTTACATGCATTCATCTTGTGCATAGATCAAAATTGCATTCATAACATTTTTGTATAGCTTAGAATCTAAAATTTGCATCATGGGTATGTGCTTTGAAAAAATTTAGATGTCCTTAAAATCCTTAGTAGATGTGTCAAGTTGTGCCTTTGGAAATGATCCTAATGACCTTGAACTCACTCATGCTCGCTCAAATCCAAATGAATGTCCTCCTCATGATGTTGACATCATTGGAGAAGATGATGACAACATGAATATGTTCTTAAACGATTGTCTTAATAATCTTGAGGCTAACACATCCTTTTATCCATCCATGAATGAACCAAAACCTCCTACCATACCACCTCTTGAGATTTTTGGTTATTTGCATCCTAAAACAAAATTTGAACCTAAGTTCCCTATAATAGGTGAACTAGGTTCCTCTAAACAAGAAAATACTCAACCCTTTTATGATAACAAGGTCACCAACACTTTCATCAATCTTCAAGAGATATATAAAAAAGGTTTCACAATCTTGAGAAAAAAGGGTGTGATACAACTAGCAAACATGAAATTCACCAACTCTTACAGCAAGTTCCAACTAATAAAAACACAAAAGGGTTAGGATATCAAGATACACTCACAAAAATAATAATCCTACACATTATCTAATACTTTGTAGCAATGGTATGATTATCTTAGATCGTCATCCTGATATGAATGTTCTTCTTCCTAAAGAACACCCAATAATTCCTAACAATGGCAAGGATGTGAGGGTCTCCTCTGATCCTCCTCCTCAACCTTCAACTACAGCAGTTGGTGAATCTAGAAAACACAAAAGGCCTTACAAGTTACAAAAGCATCAACTCCCTCATCCACCACCTGAAATTGAAAGGAGGCTACAACTTCTTTTCAAAAAAGGATTTATAATGCTGCCTCCTATGAATAGTTTAATTCTCTATCATAAGAATGCTAAGGTTCCACACTGCACATATCATTGAGTTCTCGACCATAGTACTGAAGCATGTTGTCCATTCCAATTAATATTAAATAACTTTTATTTTGATGACAATGAATGCCATTAGGTGATTGCCTAGCATTGCTTCCCCCCTTGTCATGTAACAGTTGTAGAAAGACCCCTTCTCACTATTACATGATCCCTTTCCCATTACCTACCTTAGAACATTCTTTTCTTGCACTCAGTGGGGGCCAGAAGTTGTTAGCCTTGTCCTAGTAATGTAGTTGTCATTTTCCCTTTGGTTTGTCATTCACCTTCCACTTATATAGATTAAGATTGGGAGGCAGATGGCTTGCTCATAGGTTGAATCAAATATTCCTTACTATTATTTTGCATTATTTCTTTTGCACTTTCTTTTGTGTGATTGCATGTGCATAATCTAATCCCCTGCAATGTTATGTTTTCTCTCTTTGTGACATTCCTCTATTTGTACCTTCATTCTTCTCTATGTCATAAATTGCTTTCATTTTTTCATCTTCATCTTTCTCTTTTTTGTGTTTTCCTTTTGGGGATGACACAAGGAATTGAGACATTCATTTCTCCTTCATGGTGACCTAAAATCCTTTTTTTTTTTCTTTTTCCTTTTCATTTCATCGTTCATCGTTCATCTTTCTTTTTTTTCTTATGTTTTCCTTCTAGGGATGACACAAGGTGTCAAGACACCCTATGTATCGTCCACATTGACCCAAAAGTTTTTCTCTTTGTTTTTGCTCTCTTTGTGTCATTCTTCTAGTTCTATGTGTTTGGGTATGTGCAGGATCATGATGGGCCAAAAAGTGGCGATATGTAAGTGATATGATGGCCCATGTGGCTAACGACTTTTTTTACCCAAAATTGATGAAACGAAAAGGGTTTTTAGAGGAGATTCTCAGTTTTCCATCAATATAAATTATGCTTTACTTTGAATTTAATAAATATTTATTATTTATTTTCTATTTGAATTACAAATAAAGTCCTGATTGATAGGATTATTGAAAAACATCTATAGCTTTTAAATGGTATCAAAGTTTTTGAATCTGAAACATGCGTCACATTCTATGTTTCACATACTATAGGATTAAAAAAAAAAAATTGAATTTGATGAAGTTTGGACCAAGTTAAGGTGGTTAGACATATGAGTTTTTATATTTTTTAAAATTTGGAATAAAAAATTCATAATTAAATATTTAGTTGGAAAAAAATTACATAAAAATATGCATCACAACTAGACATGAGTCTTATACTTATATCTAAAATTTTATAAAAAAATATTATCATTTTATTTTGTTTAGGATGGTCAGACAGACACCTACTTCTTATTTTTTCCCTAAAATTTAAGTACTACTGCATTGAAATTTCAAATTTTCACCAAATAGATTTAAAAAAAAAAAAAAACCTAGTAGTTTAGAAACTACATTCAGTTTTCTACAAATTCTATTCTTACATATTTTTGAAATAATATAGATAACTTATTCAAATTTTTACATCAAGTTGCCTAACTCTGATTTTCTAAATTTTCATTGCCACTGAAGGGCCTATTTTTTCCATGATGATCCTGCACATACCCGTATTTGGGGAATGATGTCGGTTTCAAGATCCTTATAAAACATTGCAACAAAGAACATACTGACCCAAAATCCATAGATCTCTTATATGCTCAGTGTTTTCATCTTGGGGGTAACCCCTCTCTATCTTCTTTTTCTCTTGCATGACACAACCTTACTCAAAAATGCATGATTTAGCATAGGGATTTCCAAGTCAGCTCTCATAACCTTCTCCTTGTTAGCATTTTTTATTTTCTACTTTAAATTAATTTCTCACAACATGAGGTTTAGCAATTTATTTAAAGTTGTGGCATACATTAGCATTATTTCTTTTACATTTTTCTATTTTCTTGGTTCTTAGTGTAGCCTTCTTGCTTCATAAGATGCATTTTTCACTTTTTGGATGACATTGGGTGTGATCTCTTTCACGAACGTTATCTCTCTTAACATATTATATTCTTCTTAGTGTCATTATGTGACACATTGCATCCCCTAAGTTGTGAATCTTCTATTCTTTGATTGGTCCTCTTTTGGAGACATTAGGCACAATGTTCCCTAAGTTAAAGACCTCACATGAACTAAGCAAGAATCCTTTGAACATTTCTTATGTTTCATTTATGGCCACCTTGCATAACATAGCTTGCATGCCTATGGAACCATATTTTTTGTTCATGACCTCCAAGCATTCAAGGTTTTGCTTGTCTCATGAAGCTCACAAAGTCAAACCACTTATTTTTGAGTGGCACCTTATTAATGTTATAAGGAGGTATAACTTTGGTATGGTTTGAGAAGAAATCCCAAACAATGGCATGACTTTCCCCATAGCCACTCACATGTGTGTGAGTACTTACCAACCACGAGTGTATGTTTTTCACCCATTTTGGACTTCTCACCTTAGAGTGAGTATGCATTTTTCTCGGAAAAACAACCTAGATTTGATCCAAATCGCATTGGAAAAATGGTCAAAGCTTGTTCTATCTTTCTCCTTCATTTCACTTTCTCATCTTTGGCATTGTATGATTTTTCTTGTCACTATTCTTTATATCATTTTCATGTGTGTTCCTATGTGTTTATGTTGGTTTGTAATGAGATCTTGATCCTAGGGGCTTGACCATCCCTCTTGATTAATGTTGTCTCATCTTACTAACATGAGTACATTGGAACCCTCCCTTGATGCATTTTTGTCTACTTTAGTGTGAGTTTGAAGCGATTTCATCCTCTCGCTAAAGTGGGGGCTAAATGTAATGTCAAAGAAAGGGTCCTTAGCCTTTTTCATGCTTTTTTAGCTCCTTCTTGCAAATTTTGGCTTATTTTGGCCTTGATTTGGTGTTGTAATGTGGATAACACATTCAAATTAGGTCTTGGGCCCTTGTGAACTAATTTACTTTAATGATTCCTTGTAAAGGTGTTGTAAAGTGTTGTGACACACTTTCATAATTTTCTAGGATTTCTAAGCATAATTAACATTCTTGCCATCATAGTTTCTCTTAGCCTTGCCTTATTTGGTGTGTTGTAACACACTTTCACATTCCTCTAGGCTTTTCATCAATGATTGGGCTCTCTTATGCTTTATTTTGGTGTATTTTTTAGGATAATCTTGACAAATGGCATTTAAAACATCAAATCCCCCAAAACCCGCCTCAAATTCCTAAGGTGGGACTCATTCGCCATTCTGGGAAATTGAGTCCCCTTAGGTGGCACCCATTTTCCCAAGGTGGTGAATGAGTCCCCCTCAACTCAAAAATAAAATTTAATTGAGATCTTTTGTGGGATTTCATTCTCCAAGATCCAATTTTGGCTTCTAGTGTTGTAATTTTGGAAATTCTTGCATAATTGAGTATAAATACAAGGTTGTTTCTCTCATTTCAATCCTAACATCCTAAGCATTCAAGTAATCATCCTAATAGAAAATTGAGTCCATAAGAGCATTTGAGAAAGAGAATTCAAGATCTTCAAGGGCAGATTATCAAGCTTTCAAGAGCATTCTTCAAGATCAATCATCATTTCAAAGATCATCTCAATTATGTTTGTCATTGTTATTATAATTGTGGTGTAGAGTTCATGATCCAAGAAAGCTTTTCATTCAAGATCTATCTTCAACAAGGAAGAATAAAGAACCACATCCATTGTAGCCATCTCAAGCATATTTGTAGCACTTCATTGCAAGGTTTTGGTGAGTTGCAACTTCACCTTTTGTTCATTCATCAATCTCCTTTCCATTTTATTTCTATTTAAAGGTTTAATTACTAACAAGGGGTTTGACCAAGGCAACCCTCCATTCTCAAACTCAACAACACTTTTTCCCTCTCTTTGCATGTGATTTTCTAGTATAGATTGCATATTTATCAAGGAGCAAGATTGGAAAAGTCGTCATCAAGTTGTTAAAGCAAGTTCAAGTTGTCAAGATTGTGGAAAAACCTTGGAGGAGCTTGGAGAAGACCTACAGGTTGAATTTGGTAGTTTTCAGACCCGAATCCAAACTAGAAGTAGAAGAGTAGACCAAGGGCTACATAATACTACTTTGAACTTCCAAAAATCTAGAAGTGGACTAATTCGCCACTATTGTTGAATGCATCCCAGTGTTGTTGTTTTCCAGAGGTTTTTATAGATTTGAGTACCCTTTTGTCTGAAACCTATTTCACCTAGTTTTGTGAATGAGTCCTATTTGGCTTCAACAATGAATTTTCTAGGGTTTCCGACCTTCATTTTTCCTTCTCCAAATTTCCGAGTGCACATCTCTAGTTTTACAATTTTTGTTTTTGTTTGCTTGCATTATTAGATCATTCTATGAAGGATTACATCAAATCAAGTTTTTCGGAATTTCATCATTCATTTCATTGTATTTTCAAGTTTATACTTGGTGGTAAACCCCTTATTTACATAATCATATCCCCTAGAACACACCCTTTGCTAGATTTCAATCACCTTTGCATTGGAATGTCAAGGGCTTGTTCTTGAATGTAAATGGTGAATTTTGTGTCCTAGGTCCTATACCCTAGTGATCTAGCCCAACACACAAAATTCTTCATTTCGAGACCTAAAGAGGAGATTTTTCCTAAAAGGAGTCATGATGAGCTCGGTATCCTAGAGGATATTTCTCATTTTTCACTCTTGCTCTACTTAGAAGATGATCATATGAGAGGTATTTCCTATCCTTGTTTCCATATGTATTATTTTTAATCTTTACTTTCTCATGGATATGGATCTTGAGATTTGGTTCTTAGTTTTTGAGGGTTCATTTGAGGGGTGTTTAGTATGGTTATTTCCTTGTGAATATGAGTTATTTAATAATGCCATTTATGAGGATCATAGGATATGTTGATTGTGATTATTCCTAGTTTTGGGAATGGATACCTTGAGTTTAATCTTCCTTGGTTAAGAGAGGATTACATCCATGTTGGTTTTACATGATAAATATGTTTCATTTTATTAAAGAAATTGATTGGATAGGTGTTTTTGATACTTTAATTTAGGTTTGTAATGGAGATCATACTTGACATAGCATAGGATTTTGAGGTGTTGGAAAAAGGACATGATATTATTTACATGTTTTCTTTCTCTATTCAACGACTACTTCCTAGAATTTAATATTCATATGATTTGGAAGAAGTTATGGTTTAATATTTTGTGAGAGAGTATGAAGCTTTGTATGTTGCATATATGGATCATTGTGATTATTCTATGTAATGCACATGGTTTTGATTATTAGCCACACCTTTTTTTGAGTGTTGATTGAAATACTTGATATTCTATATGTGATCTATTTTTATATTTTACATTACCCATGTACTGAGAATTCCTATATGTGTATTTTTTTCATTGACATGTTTACAAGGAGACTATGATAGTGGTTTATAATTAGTATATCCATTTTTGGCATAATTTATTGATGTTGTTGATACCTATGAGGTATGGATTTTTTGATGCATTAACATATATTATGAGTGATATTTATAGTCATGTGCGATTTTTGACCTTTGACAACAACATTGAACCTTTTCTATTACTAGGATTTGGTGCTTGTTTTCTATGGATTGGTGCATCTTCACCTTGGTTTTTTCTTTTCTTCCATAAGTGGCTTTATCAAAGACAAAATGATTTCTTGCTTAATATGGTAACCACCTTGATTTTATTGCAATAATTTTCATGGAGCATAAGAGCATGCTGGAGGTTCACGAGGTTTCATATATGGTTATCATGATGTATTTTATTGATTAACCCTCATGCAATGTAAAAAATAAGGGGGAAAATGTTAGGAAAATGGTGTTCTACACTTTGAACAAGAATGAAATATTTTAATTATGTAAAATAAATTATTACTTGTGGTACATCTAGGTGATGTGTTTAGCCAAAATAAATTTTTATTTGGGTCCACTTGTAATGTTATATTGAACACTAGGATAGTTATTTTATATGTGGAAGATATAATATTAAATATTATAATTTGAAAAAATATTTATTAATGTAAAAAACTAGTATCAAAAAGTAAATAAGGGGTCAATAATTTAATTTACTCATGGATTTGAGGCACATATATTTATCTACACCACTTGGTTTTATTTTTATGAGCTTGAGTCTATAAAAGAAAGCACATGTTTAGTGGTTAAAGTTGGTTGAGTGAATGGGTTGTCATTGTATTGATTTTTTCTTGTGAGTGCATAAGAAAAGTATGGTATGGGACATGTGTGGTTACTTTCTTTGACACATGGAGAGTTCATTAGAGGAGATTGATGTTTCAAAAGTATTCATGGAAACTTTGTAAGTTGATTGTAATATTCTATTATTTAATAACACATAAGGTGTGGATGATTTTGGATGTTTATTTTTTTCACTTTATGAGTGTTTTTCATGGTATATTTTATGTTATCTTGTGTCTTGTCTATTTTATCTTTAAATTATGGTCATTTTGTACAAACTTGTATGGATGTTTTTATCTCATATGATTATGAAAGAAATAGATTGATCATTTTGGATTTTATACATTGATTTCCTAACAAAGAACCCATATATATTTAAAAATAAATAAAATTGATTATTTTAAAAATAATTATTCAATATACAAAATATAATGAATATAAATTGTGGGTATGTGCAGGATCATGATGGGCCAAAAAGTGGTGATATGTAAGTGATATGATGGCTCATGTGGATGGCAACCTTTTGTTAACACAAAATTGATGAAATGAAAAGGGTTTTTAAAGGAGATTCTAATCTTTCCACCAATATAAATTATGCTTTACTTTGAATTTAATAAATAAATATTTTTCATTTTCTATTTGAATTACGACTAAAGTCCTGATTGATAGGCTGATTGAAAAAAATCTATAGGTTTCAAACGGTATCACATTTTTTGAATCCTAAACATGTGCCACATTCTATGCTTTGCATAATATAGGATTAAAAAAATAAAAAATGAATTTCATGAAGTGCTAACCAAGTTAAGGTGGTAAGACATACGAGTTTTTATATTTTTTAAAAGTTGTAATAATAAATTCATAATTAATAATTTACTTGGAAACAAATTACAAAAATATATGCATCACATTAGGACATGATTCCTCTACTTTTAGGTAAAATATTTTAAAAAAATATTATCATTTTATTGTGGTTAGGGTGGTCAGACATACACCTACTTATTTTTTCCCTCAAATTTAAGTACTACTGCATTGAAATTTCAAATTTTCACCAAATAGATTTTAAAAAAATAAAAATAAACTTGGTAGTTTAGAAACTACATTCAATTTTTTACAAATTCTATTGTTACATATTTTTGAAATAATATAGATAACTTATTCAAATTTTTACATCAAGTTATCTAACTCTGATTTTCTAACTTTTTATTACCACTTAAGGGCTTGTTTTTTCCATGATGATCCTACACATACCCTTGTATAAATAAAATAAAATAAAGTAAAGTTCAAAGTATAATTCGTAAGAAAAAGAATGGAAGACAAGAAGGCACCTCACAAAATACCCTATGAAAATAATTCATAAGATAGTTAGCATTCAAAAGACAAGCACAATTAAAAAGGTGGTGATTGGAATTTAGCCTCAGTGTTTGATGTATCCAAATAAATGGGGTAAGATAGTCATATTTTAATGAGATCAACCATAATTTATAAATTGATGAGCCTAAGACTCAGTAGAGAACAAATTTCCATATGTAAGGGAAATAACTCAAATGGGTAACATTTAGTGAAATTCTTCCCAAATAGTTTTTTCACGATGGCCTTCCTTTTTGAGGAAGATAGTGAAGACGTTTTAGAGGGGGGACTCTTCAAATAAAAAATAACTCCCTATAAATGTTGAAGTGGACCCCAAGATTAAACCTAAGAGAATATGACCCCTATAACGAACCATTTTGGATTAGATTATATAACCTTCCACTTGAATTCTAGTCTAAGGAATTCTTGGACTAGGAGATCGCTTAGAACCCTAATTGATATCGATTTTGATTTGTTGGAAAGAAACTCTTTCATGTATGTGTGAATGCATATTGTGGTGATAAATCCAATTCCCCAAGACATAATTGTAAGATCTAAGTGTGGGGATTGGATGCAAATGTTGGAATTTGAAGAAAAATATAATTATTATCTAAACTATAATAAGAGGAACCATTCCATGGAAAAATTCATCAAGAAATATCATAACAAGAATTCAGGTGATACAAATCCTAGGAAGAAAGAGTATTGGAAGGAGGAAATTCCACCTAAATCCAACATGGATTTGTCTTCCCCAGATCAAACAAGGGATGAAATACCTACTTGGGTAGTAGAGGTTCCATAATGGCAAGCGGTGCACAATGGTCTGAAGGAAACATTAAGGCAATAATGGATGTTGGTTTTGATGTGAATAAATTTATTTTACCTAGTTAATTCGTTTACTAGGGACTATTGGAAAAATATTGTCATTGATGTCAAATGTGCAAAATGAGAAGTGTCAATAATGAAAATTCAAATGAAAATATTTAGCTTGAAGTCATAGGTGTACTTGAGATGATATGCATGGTTGTATAAAGTTGTTCAAATATGTTTTTTTTTATGGTAATATTTCTTAAGTAGCTTAACAAGAATTTAGCCCTTCATCGGTGATATAATGACATGTCAAAGTGAGTTGGTTATGTATCTCTTCAATACAATGAAGTAGAAAGTGAGTTAAGTTACATCGACATGATAAGTACTTTTCAGTGGTACTTACCTTGGAGTCCCTTTAAATTCCCAATGACCATCTCATTGTGGGAAACTAATGTTTTGGTAGGAGTCTAGAAGGAATCCCTTCGATGAAGTGATAAGGAGAAACATACACTCATCGAAATGAGTTAGTCATTTCAAATAGACTTATGTGGTTGTACCTACAATGTTGTGATGAAAATATTCATCAGACAAACAATGTGATGTTGCCAGGACTATGAAGTTTATCTCTTTGAATTGGAGATAAGTGAAGTCAATGGTAGGAAATGATATGCAATTTTTAGGACCAAGTATTGTTGGAATAGTGACGTTAGAAAATTTATAGAGGTTGTAGCCTCATTGTACTAGGTTGTAGCTTAGATTAGGTGATTGTAATCCCCTTGGAGTTTTAGCCCCTAAAATAGGGTGTTGTAGTGTCCTTGAAGTTGTATCTTCTAAATAGGGATTTGAAGCTTTTGTAGAGTTTTAGCTCTTTAAATTGTAACTAAACTTCATTGCTTGTGAGGCTGGATTAGTATAGTAGATCCTAGTAGCATTTCTCACTGTGGTTTTTCCCATCTTTGGTTCTCCACGTACATCTGGTGTCATGTGTTTTTCTTTCATGTGCATGTGGTTTCTAAATTGGTTTATGATTTGATTTGCACATTGAGTATTTTAGAAATTAATCTACTTGAGACTTTAGTGATTAAAAGTTTTAATATCTACTAATTCACGCCCCCTCTGAGTAGATCATTGTGTTCTAACAATTGGTATCAAAGCCTTGGTTCCCTAGGAGAAGTTTAATCAGCTTGGATAGATCTTGTACAAGTGAACACAATGGAAAGTCAGGAAGGTTCATGCAAGCCACCTAGGTTTGATGGAAAAATTTATGCTAAGTGGAGCTCCTTGATGAAAGGATACTTAGGTTCTCTTGAACTTGATGTTTTGATGTCAGTTAAGAACAAATATACTATCCCTACTACTCCTCCTACTAATGCTACAGGAAAGAAGGACTATGATAATAATGAGAAGGCTTGCTTCACCATTCTAAAAAAATTATCTAATTCAATGCATAGCAAGGTTATACATTGTGAAACACCTTATGATGTCTAGGAAAAACTGAATAAGATCTATGAAGGAGACATCGGGGTGAATTTTGTAAAGCTACAAGTGTTAAGTGATAAATTTGAAAGCTTGCATATGATTGAAGAAGAGAAAATTATAGTCTATCTTCTGAGAATTGATTATATAGTGAATTCTATTAGAGGATATGGTGTGTAAATAAAAGATGTTGTTGTACTGAAAGTTCTGAGGTCTATGAAAACTAAATATGATTCTAATATTTCTTCCATTGAAGAAGGAAGATAAGTTGATAAACTTACTCTAGATGAGATACATGGCATATTTACTACCTATGAGATGAGGATGCCAGTTTTTGAATCTTCTAGGAGAGAAGTTGCATTTAAAGTAGCTGAGAAAGAAACAAATAAAGTAGAAAAGAAGGAAAATGTTTTAGCCATTGCATCAAACAATGAAGAAACTGATGAGTTAGAATCAAAATTTCATAAGAAGATTAAGAAGAGGATCCAAAAAATATAAAGGTAAGGTTAACTTCAAATGTTTTAATTGTGGTAGAATAGGTCACTTTTCTTCTAAATGTCCATATGATAAAGAGGATACCTCCAAGCAAGAAGGAGATAGCAATAAGAAGAAAATATTTTATCCTAAAAATAAGAATTTTGGAAAGAATAAGAAGAGTCTATGTATTCAATAAGAAAGCAATGCATCTAATTCTAGTGATAGTTTAGATGAGATTCAAGATCATGATCTAGTTATGGAAGAAGCTGAAAAAGAATTTATCTTCATGGCTAAAGATATTCAGGATCAAAAGGATGCACAAGCTAAGGATTCACATGAAGAAGAAGAGAAGGTATTTTTTGATCTTGAGGGAGAATTAATTAGTGCTCTTGAAGATATTGATGAGTTAAGGGATAAATATGGTGATATTAAGAGGGAAAATAAGAATCGAAAAAGAATGCTCAAAAAGAGACTAAAAAATTAACTCAAGAACTTGAGGAATCAAAATAGTTGGTTGTAAATATGAAACTTTAGGTTGAGGAAGCTAAAAGAGGTGAAGAAGTAATGAAGTCTAAACTACAATTTGAAGTGGAGAGATGCATGAAGTTAGAAGAAGTAGTTGCTCTAAGACAAGAATTGGAGAAATCCAAGGAGTATATTAATAAGGGAATGAAATTAAAAGGTGGTACTAATATTATTGATGAATTTTTAAGTACACAAAAGCCAACTAATAAGGAGAAATCATGCTTGGGACTTGAAAAATGAAAGAGTTAATTTGTTGATGCCTTTGCAAAACTCTATGAAAGATTTAGAGAAGAAGAAAAATCAATCCTCAGTGGTGAAAAATTTGACAAAGGAAAAGTCTCTAAAGATGAAAAAAGTCAATTTTGGATGAGAAATATGATAATGAGAAGGAAACGATTGAAGATAAGAAAGTTAACAGGATAGTCCTTGATCAGCAAGAGAAGAAGTGAAATACTAAGAGAATAGACAATGATGGGTTCACAACTATACACTATCCTAGGAGGCCTAGGAAAAGAAGATCTCCTCATCTAGTTGAAGGAAATTCCATGACCAGGTACTCATCATACTTTAATGGGTATTGCTATACTTGTAATAATTTTGGTCATAGGGCTAAAGATTGTAAAGTCATTCCAAGAAGGAATACAAATTTTGTAAGTAAAAATTCATTTGCTCCTCTCTTGATATGGATGTAGTTTGTTTCAATTGCAACAATTTTAGTCATGTAGCTAGAAATTGTAGAGAAAATTTTGTAAGAACAAATGCTCATTCTGAAAAGAAGAAAAATATACCTCCCAAAGCTGAAAATAAAATTGAAGTCTTTGAGAAAATAGAAGAAATAGTTGAAAAGAAACCTAAGAAGGTATGAAAGGAGAAAGAACATAATTCTACCTAGTCCATGCTTGCCCAAACAAAATTACATGCAAAGGAACAAGATTTATTAGTAATTGATAGTCACTGCTCCAAGCATATGATAGGAGACAAAAGAAAATTTATTGAGCTAAAAATGATAAAAGGAGGATGAACAAGCTTAAGTAATAATATTGTTGTTAAGATTCATGGTAAATGAATTTTGAGCATAGATGGGAAGATTAAAAACAAAGATGTGCTCTATGTTGAAGGTTTCAAATATGACCTTCTTAGTGTCATCCAAATGTATGATAATGGATACAAGGTTTATTTAACTCTAATGGCTACAAGATAAGAAAGAATGGTAAAGTAATTGCTCAAAGTGTAAGGATTGAGAATAATCTATACAATCTTAGTAATGTACAGGGACAAACATGTCTAATCAGCCAAGTAGATGAGAGTTGGCTATAACATAGAAGAATAAGACATGTAAATTTTGACAACATGGTGAAGATAAGTTCAAAAGGTCTAGTACAAAATATGCCTAATTTTGCAAAGCCTAAGAGTACAATTTGTCAAGGATGCTAGCAAGGAAAGAAAAAAAAGTTCAAGTTTCCTACAAAAGATTATTCAACTTCAAAACCCTTGGAGATAATTCATACTAATTTGTGTGGTCCTACAAGTAAAAGATGACTTCTTAGTGAGAGATACTTCATGTTGCTAATTGGTGACTATAATAGAATGGAATGGGTCACATTTCTAAAGGAGAAAGATGAAGCGTTTGAGAAGTTCAAACTTTTCAAAAAATTGGTAGAAAAGGAGACTAGAAAGAAAATTAAATGTCTCCAATCAGAAAGAGGTGGAGAATTCACATCAGGTGAATTCAAAGAATATTGTGAAGATCATGGAATCAAGTGAAAACATTCTACCCCAAGAACTCCATAGCAGAATGGAGTGGTGGAATGAAGAAACATAATTATGAAAGATATAGCTAGAGCTATCTTAAATGAGGCCAACATAGTAGATACTTTTTGGAAGGAAGTTGTACATACAAAAGTAGATATTTAAAATAGATTCCTCATAATACCAAATAGTGGAAAGAATCCTTATGAACTATATTTTTGAAGGCCTGCATTTGTCAAGCATTTTAAATAGTTTGGCAACAAAAGCTACATTAAGTGTGAACATGATAACTTGGGAAGCTTTGATTCAAGATATGATGAAGGGATATTTTTAGGATATTCCAATCAAAGAAAAGCCTATAAATGTTATAATAAGAGACTGCACAAGATTGTGGAGAGTGAAAATGTCAAGGTAGATGAAAATGTTGACCAAGGTAAGTCTAGCAGAAATAACCTAGAAATTAAGTGAGAAGAAGATGGCATAGGTGTAGCAGTTGAAGAAGAAGAAAAAGAAGAAAAAATTAAAGAAGTGGTTGAACGAGCTCCTACAAAATGTGTGAAAAAATATCATCCTACAAAACAAATAATTGGTGACAAGAATGAAAGTGTACAGACTAGAAGAATACTTACAAAAGATAAGGAACAAGTGAAATTTTCTCTCCTATCTCAGATTGAACCAAAAATATTTGATGAATCTAGTAAGGATGAGAGTTGGATACAAGCAATGGAAGAGGAACTCTATCAAATTGAAAATAAAAAATCATGGCAATTGGTTCCTAGACCACAAAGAAAGAATGTAATTGGAACCAAATGGGTATTCAGAAAAAAGTTGAATGAAGAAGAAGTTGTTGTTAGAAACAAAGCAAGGTTAGTATGCAAAGGATATGCACAAGTAGAAGGGATTGATTTTAAAGAAACATTTTCCCCTATTGTAAGGTTAGAAGCAATAAGAATGTCCCTTGCATTCTCAGTCTGCAAAGGATTTAAGATATATCAAATGGATGTCAAATTTGAATTCTTGAGTGGAAACCTAGAAGAGGAAGTATACATTGAATAGCTAAAAGGTTTTCAGCTATTAGAAGATGATGGTTATGTTTTCAGATTGATAAAATCACTATATTGTCTAAAGAAAGCCCTAAGGGCATGGTATTCAAGGCTGAATTAGTATCTACAACAACAAGGATTCAAGAAGGGTTGTGTTGATAGAAATTTGTATCTCAAATATGAAGGTGTCGCATATGATCATTTTTGTAGAATATGTAGATGATATTATATTTGTTCATAGCAGTGATGTAATGTGCAAAATATTTGCTAGAAACATGCAAGATGAGTTTGAAATTTCCATGCTAGGAGAACTTAGATTTTTTCTTGCTTTACAAATTACAAAAACAGATAAAGGTATATTCATATCTCAAACCAAGTATGCAAAAGAAAGGGTTAAGAAGTTTCACATAGAAGATTGTAGACTATTCAATACTCCCATGATTACTAGCTGCAAGTTGAGAAAATTAGATGAGTCACCTGCTACAAATTAGAGGTTATATAGATCTATAATTGGAAGTTTTCTATATTTAACTACATCTAGGTCAAATATAATGTAAGAAATTTATATGGAACCAAGGTTTCAGGCTTCCCCAAAATAATCTCATGTCAATACAATGGAAATAATTCTTAAATACATCAAAAGAACTATTGACTATGGGTTGTGGTATCCCAAGTGCAAATATTTATGATTGACAACATATATAGATGCAAATTGGGCAGGAAATGTAGATGATAGGAAGAGAACTAGTGGTGGTGCTTTATATTTAGGAAATAGTTTCATTTCATGGATGAGTAAAAATCAAGAGTCTGTCACTCTTTCTATAATAGAAGCTAAATATGGTGTAGTAGTTGCATGTTGCACTCAAGTCAGATTATGGATGAAGCATCCATTAAAATATATACAAAGGCCCTATTTCTATTCTTTGTGATAATTCAAGTGACATTAACATATCAAAGAATTCGATAATGCATTCTAGAACCAAGCATATATCAATCAAGTATCACTTCATCATACAGAAGGTTGCAGATAAAGAAGTTAGTATGTAGTATGTTTCTACAAAGGAACAAGTAATTGATATATTTACAAAGCCTATTCCCATAGAGAAATTTGAATATTTGAGGCAAAAGCTTGGAGTACTGTCCCACATCATTTCACTAAGCATTAGCGACAGGACATGTATCTAGGGGGAGCTTCATTGATTATTTATTTATCATGATTAAGAATAGTGTGATCAAGTTAGGTAAAATCTTGTTTTACAAATTTCTAATGACTTGATGGTTACAAATTTTGTCAAAATTGGAGCATATCCTCAAGGGGGGGTGTACCCTTTTCCATTCATGTCAAAGGGGAAGAAATTTGATGTAAAATCTCAAAATAGAAGCATGTTGAGAAGAGAAGATTTGTATGTCATAGGGGGAGTTTTTGTGTGAATAACCATTGGTGCAGAGCTTTAGTGGTACCTGGATGAACACTAAGGTGTTGACACGGTTTTTCCATCAATTCCAAAGGGGGAGATTATTGGAAAAATGTTTTCATTGATGTCAAAAGTGCAAAATGGGCAGTCTCAATCATGCAAATGAAAATGAAAATATTCAACTTGAATTCATAGGTGTACCTGAGATGATATGCATGATTGTAGAAAGTTTCTCAAAGATGTTTTTTTTGATGGTAATATTTCCTAATTAGTGTAACAAGAATTTATCCCTTCATCGGCGAGATAATGACATCTCTAAGTGAGTTGCTTTTGTATCTTTTCAATATAGTGACACAAAAAGTGAGTTAAGTTACATCGACATGAAAAATTATTTTTTAGTGGGACTTATCTTGGAGTCCCTTCGATTGCCCAATGACCGTCTCATCAGTGGAACATTGGTGTTTTGATAGAAGTCTAGAAGGACTCCCTTTGATAGAGTGATAAGGAAAAACACACACTCATCAAAGTGACTTAGTCATTTTGAAGAGAGTTATGTGGCTTTCACTTTGATGTTGCGATGATAATCTTCATTGAACAAACAATGTGATGTCTCCAAGACTATGAAGTTTGTCTCTTCAAAATGGTGATAAGTGAAGTCAATGGTAGGAAATACTATGCAATTAGTGGGGCCGAGCATTGTTGGAACAGTGACATCGGAGGATGTACACGTGGAATCCTCTACACCAACTTGCTAAAAAGTTAGTGGGGCTCATTCAAGATCCATGAGGAAATAAGGATTGGTTGAAGGAAATCCACGTCATTCGACATATTGTAGTGGGAATCAATGGTAACAATGCCTATCACACATCCCAGAATTAATTGTGTAACTAAGGATGGTTTTAACAATATGTGATGGATGAGAGACATCGATGAAGTGGAAAATGAAGGTAGTGATATAGTGATGATTGCTACATCCCTAAAATGAAAATTTATTTGCTAAATTTTCATCAATAAGGCGATAAAATGGAAACTGACCATAAAAATGACAAAACATTGGCTGATGATGTGGACAGGGAAGGTGAATAGAATGGCAAAATATGGTAATTGATTATTCGGTGATTTTGCTTCCTTGTTGCAAAATTAGTATTCAGTAAATCAAGTTACTTGTCGATGGCAATTTATTGTGTAACCCTAGTTGATGAACAAAAGTAAAATAAATAGAAAGGGCATGACTTAATGTTGGGAGGAGTTCTTATATGAACAAACATAACTATAAATTAGAATCAATCTAATGGAAATGTAATGGCATAGATTGTCATAGTGAACAAGGGATGAGATCAATCGAAGAAAGAGTATAATTGAATAAAATATTTTTTTAATATTATCAAGTAAATATCCAATAAGGATTTTTCAAGTTAATGGATGATGATGCCAAATCTAAGGAAAAGAAGGATACACAGTTTGAATTTGAATTCACTACACAAGAAAATGGTGAAATGATATGCAAACCTTAGAAACAACCCACCAAATTAATGAAGTGGTTCATGTTTGAATTTAATTAAGTGCTATAGTATGGTTTGAAATTATTCTTGAAGAAGATAGAAATTATATATAAATTAGTAGTCTGGTAATGTGAACGGTTGGTCTATGTGGGAAATAATATTGTAGTCAATGAGTGAAGTGTGTTATTATATCAGTGTGTCAAAATTTGAATGTATATTTGAAGTTTTTTACAATTGAGTGTGAGAGTGAATAGAGAGAAATTTAATGTATTGAATTGATGTATTATAGGTATTGTAGAACCGGTTTATGCATACTTGAATTAGAAAATATGTAGAGGTTGTAGCCTCATTGTACTGAGTTGTGGCTCAAATTAGGTGATTGTAATCTGCTTGAAGTTGTAGCTTCTAAACAAGGGGTTGAAGATTCCTTGGAGTTGTAGCTCTTAAAATTGTAACTAAACTTCATTGCTTGTGAGGATGGATTAGGATAGTAGATCCTACTAGTATTTCTCACCATGGTTTTTCCCATCTTTGCTTTTCCATGTACATCTGGTGTCATTTTTTTATTTCATTTGCATACATGGTTTCTTAATTGGTTTATGCATTGATCTACACATTGAGTATTTTAGAAATTAATCCTCTTGAGAGTTTAGGGATTAAATTTTTTAATATCTACCGATTCAGCCCCTTCTCAATAGATCATTGTGTTCTACTAAGGACTTAGGGGAGATATTTGATGTGGGACATAGGATTAGACAAGATCATGAAAAGTGTCTAATCCTATGTCTTACCTTGGCTATATAACAAAGGGGTTCTTATTTGTATTATGGAGTAATTCTTAGATAATCAATTCCATTGCAATCTTGAGCATTGCATATTGATCTGTTTGTCTTTTCCACTTGGCCTCTAGATGTTGGGTATCTCCATATCCAACTCTAACATGCTACTAGAGTGCTTAAGGTACCATTATATAGTCTTTTTGAAGAGGTATTGGTAAATCTTGAAAAGTTGAGTATGCTCTTCTCTTACATTGTATGATGGTCTAGAGAATCAGAAAGACTTGATAGAAATACTAGATTTTTTGGGGGGAGGGGGTTCTTTGTGGAATTGTATTAGTTCATATTGGAACTTGTTGGTGCAAATATAAGATCACCAATTAGTTTAGGGTGTTCGAGAAAGTTAGTTTTACCTTTTGTTTTGTCTAAATCAAACATATGAGGCAAGATTTGTGAGGGTTTGAAGTTGAAGAGTGGTTGCTAGATCTCGAAGGTACCTACAATTTTGGAGAATTTTGGGTCAAATCTAACCCTACCATCACATATAGGAGGCCCAAAATCCCTGAGATCGACTCTCAATTTGTCAAAATTGGACAACTTTCCTTGAGGCCATAAAAAGAAATTCCCCTATTTGGTCGTATGGATACCATAATTGGTTGGTCAACTGATAGTAGGGTACAGTCAAAATTATTTTTTATTTTATTTAAAATTTCTAAATTTTTTTGTAAGGAAAGTGAAATAAAGGAAAAATGGGGTATGGTGATGAATGAGTTCACCACAATGACCTATTTTCCTAATTTCATTCAAAATGTATGCTATGAAATACAAATAAAGAACAATAATCAAATATGGTAGAAATAAAAATCAAAAGGAAGATTTGGAAAGGGGAAAATGATGTGTACCTCAAAAGTCAAGTTTTGAAGCTCACTAAGGACTCATTTTCCCTATGGAAAATGGGTCCTGACAAGGGTTCTTGAAAAAAATGCTCGGTTCTCTTATGTTGTGTTTGCACTCCTAGATTCTTGATTTTCATTTTAGATAGCCAAGAATAAATTATGTAGAGGAGTCTCCATGATATGACAAATTTTCTTGCAACTTTGAAAACTTTACAACTTTCTTCAATTTTTCTCTTCAAAGGATCTTCAACCTACAATCTACAATCACACATCAAAGAGAGAAAAATGTTGTTGTTTGTTAGGGAATGGGGGTTTTCCTTGGTCAAACCCTGTTTTGGTAATTAAACCTTGAAATGAAACAATGAAATAGCTTGAAATAATGATGAATGAACAACAATATGTAACAACTCACCAAACCTTATTTGAAACTTGGATTATAGATATGTAATTAGCATGAATTAGCTTCAATATATGTAGATATTGATCATAAAACTTGATTAGAGAGAATACCTTTGATATGCTTGAATTGATCTTGAACTCCACATCACTATAGTAGCTCAAACAACAAGCATGATACAATAAATATTTGACATGATGATAGGAATCTTGATTTTTGCAATAATCTTCAATTATTCTTCCTTTGAATTCCTTGAAATTTCTCTTGAATGTTCTAATAATACTCTTGTGAAAGTACTCTTTATTTCTCATAAAAATTTTAGATGAAACATAGTGAAATTACCTTATATTAATACATATCTTAACATTAATTCCTGGAATTCAAATATCACAAGCTAACATCTAAATGTAAATTTGAAATCATTCAAAACCTATCAAATACATAATTCAAATTTAGGCCCTGGGTGTAAGTGAGGACCCATTCATCCTGTGGAAAATGGGTCCTACGCCACTTGCCTAGGACACACATTGCTCAAAGTTAAACCCAAATGTTAAGGAATTTATGAATGTCAAGTTTTATCAGGCTCAAAATTTTAAATTAATTAGTCTTGGATTTGAATTAAAAGGGACAATTAAGGAAAATTAACCTCAAATAATTAATGAAGCCCTTGATTAGTGTGAAAGTGTAAATATTACACTTTACAACACCAAAAAATGGAATAATTAAGTCCATTTTAATTAAAAGGGTCATGGACTTAATGTGAATATGTCAAACACATATTACAACATTAAATTAAGGCAACATTAAGCTCATTTTATTATTAATTATTCATTCCAAAATTAAGTGTTAAAAGGGATACTTTTTCCTACACTACATTGAGCCCCCACTTTAGTGTCAGGATGAGAACAAGCGCAAGCTCATGCTAAAGTATGTATTCAAGACACTTATGTATTCATTAATGACAAAGATGCATAATAATACACCATCAAAGACTAGGAAGATCAAGCCTAGACAATCTGATCAGTGTGGAATACATCTAAGCACTTGATTTTCAAACTCACTCCAAGGTAGTGGAACCTCAGTCTATCCTCTAGGTGAGTCCCAAAAGGTTGGAAAATGAGATAATCATATTAGGCTCCCATACCATATCAAAGCTATCCTCCTAACAACTAAAATAAGGCACCACAAGGCAAGGATCCATAGGCAAGCAAGGTGTATTATGCTAGGTTGCCTTGAATTTAAATTTCAAGCTTCATAGGTCTTAACAAGTTGTGGTATGCTAAACACCTATGAACAAGGCAATGCTCCATAGGAAAGAAAGGTGTGTTATGCTAGGTGACCTTGAATTTAGAGTTCAAGCTTCATATGGCTTAAGAAGCTATGTTATGCTAAACAATTATGAACAAGGCAAGGCTCCATAGGAAAGAAAGGTGTTTAATGCTAGGTGGCCTTCAATTTAGGGTTTCAAGTTTCATAACCTAGCTTAACAAGCTATGTTATGCTAAACACTTATGAAAAATAATTGTAGTAAATTTTTTTGTTCAAAATGATTTTTCTTAGATCATATAAGGTCTTCTTATGGAACATCATGCCTAATGTCTTCAAGAGAGGACAAGTGAAAAGTAAAAGATCCACAACATAGGGGATACATTGTGTTGGATCACCACTAAGATGAAAGTCTTACACTAATAAATATCACTCTTGGAGGACATCAAACCCAATGACACCACCAAGAAAAGGATGCATCACAATAAAAAAGAAAATCACACCATGAAACATGAGAAATGTTGAAAGATATTATCAATGTATGCCCCCACTTTAAAGTAGTTGCTAACACAATTACTACAAGAAATTTATTTAAAGTAGTCAATGTTCAATCCTAAGACATGAGCGCTTAATTAGAAAGCCCTATGCCAAGTCACATGTTTCCAAAATGGAGCTACATCATGAAAAATGAAAGAGGGGTTAGCCCCAAAAATACATAAGGGATCAATGGATTCAGGATTAGTATATCTTTGCTTCAATTTTGCTATAGAGCTCGAAAACATCATCATTCCCCAAATACTCATAGAACTAGATGAATGACACAAAGATAGCTAAAAAAAATAAAAATCCTTCAAGTCAACATGGAAGATACCTAAATTTCTTGACGCCTTGCATCATTCCCAAAATGAAAACACAAGACAAAGAAAAGATAAAATATTTTTGACATAGAGAAGAATGTAGGTACAAATAGACGAATGCACAAAAAAGAAAGAGAGAGATACATCAAACTGAACAATATGGGGGATTGTTAGAGTAATAAGTTATTACACTTAATTAATTATATCATATTGGTTAATTAATTAAGTCACTTATTCCTTTAGTTACTTAAGCTAAACTTAGGCACATTAATAATTGATTAATTATTAAGTGTGCACACTAGGGTTTCCCTTTTAGGTCAAGATTAAGGTTGCATACATTGCTTTTATAAAGAAAATCATCTCATGTAATTTCTTAATTCTCAATATATCAATTTGCACATGTTCATGCAAAGCTCTTTCTTTTTATTGTTTTTCTCTTATGTGGAAGGCCTTTTCATTTCCATGTCTGATCTTGGTTTCTAACATGGTATCAGAGCCTTGACATGCAGCCCCTTCTCAGTTTTTTGAGAAAATAATTGCAGAGTTTGTTTGGGGTTCCTTGAGGATTTCATGCCTTAAGGCTATCTATGCGGCATTTTGGATCAAATCAAGCTTCACCTTTGGATTTAGAGCATTGGAAAAATTCAGGATTGGCTTTTATTTTACTGATTTTGGTCATCATTGAAGAAATTTGTGAGGGTTTCAAGCTCAGTGATCTTTTGCAAGCTCTAGAGGTAGCCAATTTTTCAGAGTATCTTGGAGAAAAATGGACACCGCCATCATGTTCGCAGTGCCCCAAAACCTTAAAATTTCCCTTCATTTTGTTGATTTTGGAGAAGTTGGTCTGAAAGGAAAAAAAAATTTGCCAGAGACGTCGTAAGGCCTCCCTAGCATGCTTTCCGAGGTGTGGATTTCAATTTTTTTTTTTTTTTAAATCATTTTTTCGTAGGCAAGCCTGCGCCTCTAGAACAAATCCGCCTACCACTGGGCAGCCACCCGACGGCCACCGGGTGACCACTTGGCAGCCACCAGTCTACCGCCACCGCCAGTGGCTCCCCATACCAGTGCTTCCAACCTATGCTCAGCCCCCAAGGGCCTTTTCTGCAAGACCACGGTTCTATGGGGGATCGGGAGCTCTGCGCCTGGCCCCCAGACAACTCTAGCCCCCACGTAGGTTACATGGGTGACCACGACCGATCTTATTTTTTGCAGGGGGCTGATTTTTTGTAGCAATAGCCAAATGGCCGTCAAATATTTTCGTGTGAAGTTCTGACGTCACAGGCCGTACAACCCTCTTTGTCCCCACCTAACTTTGATTTTCCCTAAAGGAGTAGGTTTTTTTCTTTTTGGCATAACTTGGGCATATGGTATCGAAATTGGGAAAAATAGATATCGTTGGCAATATGGTTCCGAGCACTTTCCTATGGTGTAATTTATTTTTTAGTATTAATCTATTTAGCTGCATTTATTTCTATTTGAAGTTAGATGTTCAATTTTTGCTTCCGAGCTCATAACGTTTTGCCACGATCTCCAATTTTCGCTATGTTTGCAGTGTTGGAAAGGTATTGAGGAGCTCTATTTTGCTTTCCATGCAATTTATTTTGTATCTATCCCAAGTTTATCATTATTCTAGATTTGGCCCGATGGGTGTTTTTGAGATTACTTGGATATTTTGGCAGTTGGGAGGGTGTAACTTGCATCTTTGCACTTCATTTCAGTATCACATCATTCAATAATCTACTGTTGCTTCATAGATTCCAGGGTTATTCCCATTTGGATTTTTTGAGTGTCCCATGGCATCAGGTCTGCTATTGCATTATTATGATTTTGATATGGTTTCTTGTAAAGAGAAGTATTTTTCCTTGCTTGCTAGATTTCGGTTCTAGTGTTACTCCATAGTGTTCTTCCAGTGCTTCTTTTCAACATGTCATCTCATTGTAGGGAGATTTTGTCCCACTGGGTTTTTCTTCTCTACCTTATTCTTGCATTTGTAAATGGGTACCTAATCAGGCCTAGTTGTTGGGACCCATCTTTGCTTTCATGCATATTTTTTCTAGTGCTTTAGCTACTTCCTAAGTTCATCTTAAGGAGGGGTGTTAGAGTAATAAGTTATTACATTTAATTAATTATATCATATTGGTTAAATAATTAAGTCGCTTATTCCTTTAGTTACTTTACCTAAACTTAGGCACATTAATAATTGATTAATTATTAAGTGTGCACACTAGGGTTGCATACATTGATTTTATAAAGCAAATCATCTCATGTAATTTCTTAATTCTGAATATATCAATTTACACATCTTCATGCAAATTTCTTGCTTTTTATTGTTTTTCTCTTCTCTGGAAGGCCTTTTGGTTTGCAAAGAAACATGAAAAGGAAAATGACTAAAAATACTAGTAAGGAAAATGTGAGTCAACCTATAGCAAGTCATCTCCATCCCAGTCTCGATCGGTATATATGCAAGGAAAAAACTAGTCAAAGGGACAATATCAAGTGTCAAAGTAGGACACGTACCAAGTTCAACACTCTTTTTAGGAGGATTTTCATTTAGTCTCATAGAAGAGGAGAACAATGAATTCAACTCATTATGCACTTGTTCATAAATCTTTAGAATATCAATGTCATCATATAAATTAATCACAATAGGAGGTTGAATGATAATATCTCTTGAAGGTTCTTGTTTATGTTGCATTGAAGGTAAATAATCATCATGCATTGCTTTAGGAAAGTTTTGATTTTGATTTCCTATGTTCTTGTTTTCTTATTTATTTTGTAACATATGAGCAATAGGATGGCGTATATGCCTATGCTCTATAGAATTTAAATTTATTTTTATTTTGTTTTCAATTTTTGATTGTGTAGAGTGATTTTATTAGTGATAGGTTTATTTTCTTCCCTTAGGGGTGGAAAGGAAGGAACCATATTAGGTTTCTCAACCACTTTCTCTTAGCTTTGGAAACTTGTTTGATGTTAGGAGGCACAACGAGATTGTTTTGATTGTATTGTGATCTCTTATACGAAATGGCAGGAGGATTTGTAATAGGCTTCTCTTGGATATTTGGAAGGTATTTTGGTTCAATCATGTCATCAAGGATGGATGGCTCAATCATGAGTTGAGGCATATTTCTAAGGAAAAAATTTTCTATACGCTTTTTCATAAAATTTTGATATGATTTGAAAAAGATGTCTTTGTGGAGTCTAATAGGTTCAATAGGTCAGGCCAAAAGAAATCCAATGAAAAGTTCCCATGGGAAGACATAGGATTAAAGCCATTATGGTGCATAGTAAATATCTCATTGCCAAATGGAAACTTTAAACATTTATGCACAACCAATGGGATGACATTTATGGAGTGAAGCCATGGATAGCCTAACTTCATATGAAATTGGTTAGATAATGTGATGATGGTGAATGATACATTTAATGTTTTTAGTCTAACATTTACAGGAATATTTATCGAGCCAATTGTAGGGAAAGAAAAACCATTATGCATTTTTATCCATGCTTTTGGTCTTTCATATGTATCTTGACAAAGGTCATGCAAAAATAGAAATTATTTAGTGATCACATTCTCTATAGACATAGGATCAATTAATATTGCATTAGTAGGCTTGTCATTTATTCTTCTAGCTATGTAAAGAGGACCATCGAGTGCATGTATGATTATGTATTTTTATGGGAAATAAATATCAAGGGGCATTTTTGTTTAGCCTCTACGAGGTTTAGCTTCAATAAAGTTGATCAAGGTATCTATATTATCATTCTCTTAATAGTTGAAGGTATCACTAATGAGGTCAACAAGGCCATCGAAAATCATTATTTTGTTTTCACTTTTAAGTATATTTCTTAGGTTAGCTAGTGTAGGAGCCATATCTAGACTCACAAGATTTTTGATTTGTTCTAAGCCTTCATCTATTATTTTGATCTCTTCTTGCGAGATATGAAAAAAATCATGGGTATGTGCGAGATCATGATGGGCCAAAAAGTGGCAATATCTAAGTGATATGATGGCCCATGTGGCTGATGAATTTTTGTTTACCCAAAATTGATGAAACGAAAAGGGTTTTTAAAGGAGATTCTCAACTTTCCACCAATATAAATTATGCTTTACTTTGAATTTAATAAATAATTATTATTCATTTTCTATTTGAATTAAGACTAAAGTTATGATTGATAGGTTAATTGAAAAAAATCTATAGCTTTCAAATTGTATCACATTTTTTGAATCCAAAACATGCGTCACATTCTATGCTTCACATAGTATAAGATTAAAAAAAAAAAATTGAATTTCATGAAGTTTTGACGAAGTTAAGGTGGTCATACATACAAGTTTTTTATATTTTTTAAAGGTTATAATACAAAAATTGTAATTAATTATTTACTTGGAAAAAAATTACAAAAAAATATGCATCACATCGGGACATGAGTCTCCTACCTATATCTAAAATCTTATAAAAAAAATATTATCATTTTATTGTGGTTAGGGTGGTCGGACAGACACCTACTTCATATTTTTTCCCTAAAATTTAAGTACTATTACATTAAAATTTCAAAATTTCACCAAATAGATTTTAAAAAAATAAAAATAAACCTAGTATTTTAGAAACTATATTAAATTTTCTACACATTCTATATTCTTATATATTTTTGAAATAATATAGATAACTTATTCAAATTTTTATGTCAAGTTTCCTAACTCTGATTTTCTGAATTTTATTGCCACTTAAGGGCCTGTTTTTTCCATGATGATCCTGCACATACCCTCATGCACATTGGTTTTAGGTAACTCATTGGAAATGAGGTATGTAGGTGATGATCCATAGGGGGTTGATTATCAACACTATTGTAAAGAGAGCTAGAAAACCCAAGATCCATGGCGGATTGTGTATCATGGGATGACATGAGTCTCAAACTATGCCTCACAACAGTATTGCTAATAGGACACCAATTTTTAAAGCTCATACTATTTTCACAAACTCAATGTCAACCCAAAATGGAAAGAGGGTAAAATCAAATGCAATGACCTAGAATGTAAATGCAATTTGTCAGATTCTAAAAAAGGTAATTTTCTAATTACATTATGCTAAAACCTAAAAATAATATCTTGTAAATACAATTTTGAAATCACACAATGCGCTAAATTTATCAAATAAAGCTAGATATGATCAAATTGAAGAAATACAAATTCTACAAACATAAATAAAAATCTGAAAACAACAAACAAAAATGCAGAAATGAATGTTTTAATGCATACAAAATTAAAATATGACCCTGATCAAGGACTCATTCACCCTAGGGCGGATGGGTCCTAGGTGAGGGTTTTGAAACAATTTTTTATTGATTTATGAGTGAATTTCAATGTGAAAAAATGACAACCTAGAACACGTAATTCAATATGCAATTTTTGTTTTAATGAAAAGAGATCTAAATGAATACAAGATCTAAATCTAGGATGAAATAGGACTCTAAAATAAAAAAATGCAAGGATTAAAATCAAGTTCACCAATATGAAATAATAGGGAAATGGTTTATAGTGATGAATGAGTTCACCACAATGACCTATTTTCCTCATTTCATTCAAAATATATGCTATGAAATGCAAATAAAGAATAGTAATCAAATATGTCATAAACAACAATAAAAAGGAAAATATAGAAAGTGGAAAAGTATGTCTACCTTTCACTAAAACTTACCTTTTGAAGCCCATTGAGGATTCATTCACCCTATAGTCAATGGGGCTTGGCTAGGGTTCCTGAAAAAATGTTTTTTGGGTTCTCTTATGCTATGTCTACACTCCTAGATTCCTGATTCTCACTATCAAATGACTGAAAATAAATTTTGTAGAGGAGTTTCCATGATATGAAAACTTTTCTTGCAACTTTTACAACTTTGCAACTTTATTCAATTTTTCTCTTCAAAGGATCTTCAACCTAAAATTTGCAATCACACATTAAAGAGAGAAAAATGTTGTTGTTTGCTAAGGAATGTGGGTTTTCCTTAGTCAATCCCCATTTTGGTAATTAAACCTTGAAATAAAAAATTTAAATAACATGAAGGAATGATGTATGAAAAACAATACGTAAAAACTTGTAGCATAGAAAAAAGTAACCCTTTTTCACACTTAATTTGCGAATAAATAATTAATGATAAAATAGACTTAATTTTGCCTTATTTAGGGTGTTGTAAAGTTTTTATTTACATTTTCACACTAATTTAGGGATTTATTAATTAATGGAGGTTAATTTTATCTTAATTGGACCATTAAATTCAAATCTAAGACTAATTTATTGCATTTTTCAAGGGATAAAACCTGACACTCTTAAATAAAATTACACAACACTTATTTTTGCAAGGAATTTGTCCTAGGATAATGATCTAGGACCCATTTTCCACCTAGCTAATGGGTGCTCACTAGGTCCTAGGACCACCTTTTGGCATGAAATTTCACAATCCCTGAAACATGTCCTAGTTAAGTATGCTAGGACCCATTCTCCCTATGGAAAATGGGTCCTCCATAACATAGGACACCCCCCTTAGCATGTGTTTTTGGTGGTAGTCTAATAATTTTAAATCCTAGATTTGATGTCGAATTGTGTTATTTAATTTTCAGGATTTAATCTTAAGTTATGTATAAATATAAGGTTATTTCACTATGTTTTTACCTAAGGCTTTCTTGAGATCAAGTAATTTTTACAAGAGTATTATAAAGAATCCAAGAGCATTTCAAAGAAATTCAAAGGTTGCTTAATAGAACTTATTGCAGCAATCAAAAGTCATATCATCATGTCAAAGGCATAGTGCATAGTACATCATGCATATTGTTGAGATAATATTTTGATGTAGCATTTCAAGGTCCATTTCAAGAATTATTCTAAATCAAGTTCATGATCAAGATCTACATTCATTAAGGCCACTCCCTGCAAGATTGTTGATTTGTAATCCAAGATTTCATCCAAGGTATTATTGTTTCATGTTTCATGTTTCATGCTTCATGTTTCATCATAATATTTAATTACCAAAATAGGGTTTGGCCAAGCAAAACCCCTATTCCCTAAAAATCAACAATTTTTCTTCTCTCTTGATGTGTGATTGTAGGTTTTAGATTGAAGACCAAGTGGAGAATAAAAGTTGCAAAAATTGTCAAAGTTGCCACGTTGTCATCTTTCTTGCAAGATTACAAAAAGTATTCTAAAATAATTATTTCTTACTTTTAGGAGCTGAACACCTAGCATTTGGGAGTCCAGACATTGGAGAACATAACCTAGAAATAACTTCTCTAAAACCCTAGTAGGGACCCATTCACCATTGGGCCAATGAGTCCTTGGTGAGGCCCAAAAGAAAACTTTTTCCAAAAGGTACACATCAGTTTACCATCTTAAAACCTACCTTTTTATTGTTATAATAGTTAGGTTTGTTTTCTAATGTTCATCTATGCATAATTTAATGAAATAGTAAAAGAAAAAGTGTGGTTTATCATCTTGTTGATTCATTTTGATTAACCCTCTTTTTCTTGATTTCGTTTTGGTGAATCAAACTTGAGAATTTTCATTTTCTAATTTTGGAGTCTCTTTTCATCTTATATTAGATCTTGCATTCACTTGCATTGAATTATCTCATTTAGGGCATCTTAGTTTGCATTCAAATTTTCATCTCATATAGGGTTTTAGGATTACATTGTTTGCATTCTTTAAAATCAAAAAATACAAAAGAAAATCATTTTGAATATGATCTTACATATTATTTATTTACATTTTTTAAAAAAAAATTGCATATCAAACCAGGTGTTTTAGGTCATCATTTTGTCATAATTTGCACTCAAATTCACATTGCATTTATAGATATATGAACTTGAAACCTACTATAGCATACCTAAATCCAAAAATCATTAGAAAAGGCTAAAAAATTGGTAAAAATCTATTTCAAAACTCTAATCTAGGACCCATTCATCCTAGGGAAAATGAGTCCTTGATCATACCTGAATTTGTATCTCTAGAAATTGAAAATGTATGTTTTGTGCTTTTTTTTGATGTTGTCAAATCTTTGTTACAGTATGATGAGTTTCTATTCCATTCATTTAATTAAATCTAGCTTAATTTACACCATTTTATGGATTTCCTAAATTCAAAATTGCATTTAAAACATTTCATTTTTAAATTGTTGGATTGTGTAATCAACAAATTACCTTGTTTAGAATCTGTAAATTGAATTTACACATTTCATTCTAGGTCATTGCATTTCATTTTAAGCCTCTTTCAATTTCAGGTTCACATACTTAGTTTTTAAAACTTGTATGAGCTCTAACAGGAGGTAAGGAAAATGTAAGAGTTTGCAAAACTTTTTGTTGTCCCTTTAGCTAGTTTTTTGCCTTTCATATATACTGATTAAGATTGGGATGCAGATGACCTTCTATAGGCTGATTTGCATGGTCCTTACTAGTCTTTTGGTTAGTTTTCTTTTTCATGTTCCTTTATGTGATTGCATGTCTGTAATGTGATCCCTTGTCATGTTTTTTTTTTATGTCTCTCTCTTTTTGTGCATTCTTCTTTATGTCGTAAACATTTTATTATTATTTATTTGTCTTGTGCTTTCCTTTTGGGGATGATGCAAGGTGTTGAGACATTTAGGTCTCTTCCATGTTGACCCAAATAATTTTTCTTTATTTTCAATCTCTTTATGTCATTCTTCTAATTCTATATGTATTTTTGGAATGATGATGTTTCCAAGATCTATGCCAATATTATAGCAATACTAACCCCGAATCCATAGATCCCTTTTATATTTTATGGAGGCAACCCCTCCCTTTTTCTTGATATGGCTCTATTTCGGAAACATATGACTTGGCATAGGGATTTCCGAGTAAGCTCTCAGGTCTTGGAATGTAACATTGGCTACTTTGAAAATATTTCTCACAGAAAAGGTGTTAGATACCACTTTAAAGTAAGGGGCATACATTGATGACATCTTCAAAATTTTGTATATTTCATGGTCTGATTTTGTTTTTCATTTGATGCATCATTTTATTGGTGGTGTCATTGGATTTGATGTCCTCCAAGAGTGTGATCTTTCTAAGAATACAAATTTCCCTTAGTGGCATGATGCAAAGTGAGGCATCCCATAAGTGGCAATCTATTATACTTGAATTTTCCTCTCTTGGAGATATTAGATAGGATGATCCTTAAGAAGGATACCTTACACGAATGAATAAATATCCCCTTGAAAAAATGAATAGAAATAATATTCATAAGGATTAATCATTGTAGTGCTTTGTTGAAGTTGTCAAGAGGATAACTTTGATATCGTATGGGAGGCTAATATGATTCTCTCACTTGCCACCCTATTGAGATACTTACCTAGTGGATGGCCTGAGGTTCCACTACCCCAGAGTGAGTACATGTGTCATTTCCATTGTGGACATCTTGTTCTTCTTGTTAACATTTCCAAAAAAATAGTTGAGACATGTTCCACATCACATTGGATAGTCAAGGGTTAATCCTTCCCCTTTCTCAAAAAAATAGTCACATTCCACATCGCGTTGGGATGGTTGAAGCTTGATCATTTATTTTCTTGGTGCTTAATAGTGTATGATTGTGTATCTTTTTCATTATTGCATACATAGGTGTCGTGAATGTCTACTTTAGTGTGAGTTTGACACAAGGTCATACACTCACTAAAGTGGGGGAAAATGTAGTGTAGAAAAAAGTAACCCTTTTTCACACTTAATTTGGGAATGAATAATTAATGATAAAATGGACTTAATTTTTCCTTATTTATGGTGTTGTAAAGTATTTCTTTACACTTTCACACTAATATAGGGGTGTATTAATCAATGGAGGTTAATTTGAGCTTAATTGGAACCTGAAATTCAAATCCAAGCCTAATTTATTGCATTGTTTGAGGGATAAAACCTGACACTCTTAAATGGAATAACAAAAAACTTAATTTTGCAAGGAATGTGTCCTAGGATATTGACCTAGGACACATTTTCCACCTGGTGAATGGGTCCTCACTAGGTCCTAGGACCCCCTTTCGGCATAAAATTTTATAATCCTCAAAACATGTCCTAGTTAAGTATGCTAGGACCCATTTTCCCAATGGAAAATGGTTCCTCCTTACCTTAGGACACCCCCTTGGGATGTGTTTTTAGTGGTATTATAATAATTTAAAATCCTAGATCTAATGTTGGCTTGTGTTATTTGAATTTCAAAATTTAATCTTAAGTTATGTATAAATATAAGGTTATTTAACAATGTTTTAAGCTAAAAATTTCATGAGATTAAGTTATTTTCACAAGAGAATTATAGAGCATTCAAGAGCTTTTCAAAGGCATTGAAGGGAATATTATTAGAGCTTATTTCAGAAATCAAAGGTCATATCATCATGTCAAAGCAATAGGTAATCATGCATGTTGTTGAGCTAATATTGTGATGTATCATTTCAAGATCCATTTCAAGCATTGTTTCGAATCAAGTTCATGATCAAGATCTACATTCATTTAGGCAACTTCGTGTAAGATTGTTGATTTGCAATCCAAGATTTCATCCAAGGTATCATTGTTTCACGTTTCATGTTTGATCATAAGGTTTGACCAAGGAAAACCCCTATTCCCTAACAATCAATCATTTTTCTTCTCTCTTGATGTGTGATTGCGGGTTTTAGATTGAAGATCAAGTGGAGAACAAAAGTTGCAAAAATCATCAAAGTTGTAAAGTTATAAAAGTTGTCATCTTTCTTGCAAGATCACATAAATTACTCTATAGAATTTATTTTTGACTTTCAGGAGCTGAACACCTAGGATCACAGAGTGTAGACATTGAAGAACAAACCCCAAAAATCACTTTTCCAGAACCCTAATAGGGACCCATTCACCACTAAGAAATGAGTCATTAGTGAGGCCTGAAACAACACTTTTTCCAAAAGGTACACATTATTTTACCATCTTGAAACCTACCTTTTTACTATTATAATAGTTAGGTTTGTTTTCTGATGTTCTTCTATGCATAATTGAATGAAATAGTAAGTGAAAAGTGTGGTTTATCATCTTGTTGATTCATTTTGATAAACCCTGTTTTTCTTCATTTCAAAAATCACCAAACCTTATTTGAACCTTGGATTGTAGATCTACAATCAACATGAATTGGCTTCAATGAATGTAGATCTTGATCATCAAACTTGATTAGAGATAATTCCTTTGATATGCTTGAATATATATTGAACTCCACATCACCATATTAGCTCAAACATCATGCATGATGCAAGAAATATTTGACATGATGATAGGAATCTTGATTGCTGCAATAATCTTCAATAATGTTACCGTTGAATGCCTTGAAATTTCGCTTGAATGCTCTAATAATGATGTTGTGAAATTACTCTTGATTGCTCCATAAAATTCTAGGTGAAACATAGTGAAATAACCTTATATTTATATATATCTTAACATTAATTCCTCAAATTCAAATATCACAAGTTGGCATCTAAATGTACATTTGCAATCATTGAAAAACTGCTAAAAACATAAAATACTATTTTATTACTTTGCAACCATCGCCACTACATAGAAACCATCCAACAATTAATGTTGATGCCAATCAACGTTAAATTTCACTAGCCTTCTCTTTTGACGTGCCAAACACTTTTAATATAAAAAAAATAAAAATAAACCACCTTTTCTTTGACGGAGAGTCGGATGTTAGAAGGGTTAAAAATTGGGAAAGATGACAAAAAATTCCAACCAAAGTGCATAGAATAAGGGAAAACCACAACAAAATAAGAGGTTTCAGAATTTTTTCATTTCATTTTTGTGGTTTTAATATTCTTGTGTTAGCTAAGTGTAGAGCATATTGCTACTACATGTGAGTTCATAAAGTTATGTTTCATATTTCTATATTTGATATTGCTATGGTTGCATAACTTAGAATGATATGCTCTATATTAAGTGCAATATGAAACATTGGTTTCGCCATTGGTCATAGTGGTGGACAATTTATTTTCTTGCTCAGGGGTTTGGTGAGAGCCTATGAGGCTCCATGACCCAATATGGTAGGGTTGTGAAATTAGAAGCAGATAACATTCATATGTATGACAACTCGTATATTAAGTGTAATTAAAAATAAAAAATATGTATTTTTGTGAAATTAGATGCAGACAACATTCATATGTAAGACAACTTGTATATTAAGTGTAATAAAAAGCATCAGATATGTATGTTTGTAAAATTAGATGCAGACAATATTCATATGTACGATAACTTGTATATTAAGTGTAATAAAAAACATTGATATCACAATTGATTACGTTGGTAGAAAATGTATGTTGGTCTATCATTATAATCAATGATGAGACCAATGTTTCATCTCACACTTAAAATACATCTTTTCATTCTAAGAAATTCTTATTGAACGGAAACCAAAAATGAAATAGTATTACTAAACCCACAAGTCAACAATCACTAATGCCTTATGGAAAATAGTGCAAGTTGTTTCAGTATGCCAAACAAAAATAACCAATAATGCCTTATCAAGAAGAACATGAACTATTTTATTACTTTGCGACCATTGCCACTACATAGAAACCATAAATCAAATAATTTATTCAAGTCTATAGAACAACAATCAACAATTCATTGTGGAAAATAGCATAAACTATTTTATTACTTTGACAAGTTTTAGAATCAAGGTTTGAAAAACCTCAAGGTGAGGAAAACAACAAAACAAGAGGTTTCATAATAACAAAGCCATGCCCTCAAAAAAAGAACAACCCCACAGCCCAACAATTTTTTTTAAATAGTGGATTACACAAGTAAAACCACAAAACAAAAGAATTCGTAGCTACAAACACATGCAAGGGGGAAATAAACAACCCTGCATGTGAAGATTTTATTGTAAACAATTCCTTAGTGAAAAATAACATAAATTGTTTAATTTCCTTGCAAGCATGTGCACCACACAAAAACAAACCCATGCCAAAAAGAACAAAATAACCCCGCACCAAAACAAAAATCTTTTTTAATAGTACCTTATTGAAAATAAAGTAATATAGCCAAAGCTAGGGAACAATAGTCAACAATATAGCCAGAGATTTGTAAACAATACCTTAGTGAAAATAACATAAACTATTTAATTGCCTTGTAACCATCGGCACCACACAAAAACCATAAATGAAACAATATTGGTTTCAACAATGTCATAGATGGGAACAAAATTCATAGTAACAAACCCATCCAAAAAAATAAAAATAAAATAACCTCGCACCCAAACAAATTATTTTTTCCACAACACCTTATCGAAAATGAAACAATATAGCCAAAGCTAGAGAACAACAGTCAACAATGCCTTATGGATAACAACATAAATTGTATAATATTTAATATTTTATTGTGTTGCAACCATCGCCACAAAATACGAACCATAAATGAAACAAAATTGGTCTCAACAATGACCCAAACGAAAAAACCCACAAAGTAGAAGAATTCATAGTAACAAACCCATGCAAAAAAAATAAAATAACACTGCACACAGACAAATAATTTTTTCAACAATACCTTATCGAAAATAAAACAATATAGCGAAAGCTAGAGAGCAACAATCAACAATGCCTTATGGAAAACAACATAAACTATATAACATTAACTATTTTCTACAATCAACAATCCCCTGTGGAAAACAACATAAACTATTTTTATCGCTACAAAATGTAAACCATAAATGAAATAATATTGGTCTCAACAGTGACCCAAATGAAAAAACCCACAAAATAGAAGAATTCACAATAACAAACCCATGCAAAAAAACAAAATAATCCCACACATAGAAATATTCTTTTTTCAACAGTACCTTATCGAAAATGAAACAATATATAGCCAAAGCTAGAGAACAACAATCAACAATGCCTTATGGAAAGCAACATAAATTGTATAACATTAACTATTTTATACAATCAACAATTCCCTATTGAAAATAACATAAACTATTTTATCACCACAAAACACAAACCATAAATGAAACAATATTGGTTTCAACAGTGACCTAGATGAAAAAACCCAAAAAATAGAAGAATTCATAGTAACAAACCCATGCAAAAGAAAACCATTTTATTGCCTTCCAAATATTGCCACTATATGGAAACCATAAATGAAAAAATATAGATATTTCCTTGCAACCATTGCAACTACATGGAAACCATAATTGAAACAATATTGGTAAAGCCACAAAACAAAAATCAACAATGCCCTATGAAAAATAACATAGACTTTTTCGAAATACTCTACATAGGGTTTTTTCAATATGCACCTCTTCCCACTTTCTTTTAGGGGTTTCCCAAATGCACCTCTTTCCAATTGCATTCTCTCATCTCCCTTATTTCTCCAATAAGTGCAAGAACAAGGAAAAAATTATGAGAGCCAAGACTTTTGTATTGCTTTTGCAACCGTTGCCCCATGTAAAAAACACAAAATAACGTCCAACCACCTTCATAGAAGCTCGAAAATGGATGATAAAACTTTCACCTTTAGAGAAGCTCACCCTCCTGGCTCATAGATCTGATAGTAGGTAAAGCCACAAAATGTCACCCAACAATGCCTTATCCAAAATTCCGTAGACATTTGCTATGTTTTTCGAGGTTTTAAATGGCATGCGTTATTACAATCATCGCCACTACATGGAAACCATACAACAATTAATGTTAATGCCAACTGGCATTTAATTTTGCTAGCTTTCTCTATGGATATGTCAACCGCTTTTAATATAAAAAAAATAAAAATATGCGACCTTTTTTCAACCGAGACCTAGATGTCAGAAGAGTTAAAAACTGAAAAGGTTGACAAAAATTCTAGCCAAAGTCCACACAATAAGCCTATTTGATAATTACCATTGAAATTAAATCAATATCATACAATTTTTTTAATGTGATATCTTTTAATTAATATCTAAATTTAAAATATTTAAAATATTTAAAATTAATTATTTATTTATATTATAAAACTTTACCCATATAAATTATAAATTGTAAACTATACAATAAAAATTAAAATATCATAAAAGGAACTCTTATTGTTACTTTAATTTGTCTCTTCTTGTTAGTTATAGAGATTACTCTTTTACTTTATCTATAATCCTCTCTTTTTCTTTCTATCAATATTATTTACTTCTAAAATCTATTAAAATAAATTCTAAAATGTAGAATTTCAATAAAGATGTCCTCTCAAATAAATATGTTATATACTTACTTTTGGTTTCCTTTATGTGTCTTTTTTAATGTTTTTAATATTTTTAACTTTTTCTTTAAAAAAAAAAATTTAATCAATTTCATTCAACTTATTTTTATTTTTTAATTTCATAGAATTATTTAAAAACTATAGCAACATATTGGAAAGAAAATAATCTTTTCCACATAAATAACTTAAATAAATTAATGTCATTATTTAGCAATTAATTAATCTAGATAACATAATTAGGATACACAATTAAAATGTACATATATAAATTAAATGAATGAATTTTGTGTAGTTAGCTTTCACATTCATGATGAAAGAATGAAGTTGATGTCATTCTTAATCAAATTTTCATTTTCATGGAATAATTTACCTTATTTTGATGAATGTCTCATTCTAATTATAATAAAAATGATGTATCTCATTTTCAAGCCCTACATGTTTGATCATGACTACTATGAAGTTAATATAATACATACACCTAATCTATGATGCATCAATTAACTAGCATAATGTGTTCCTAGAATTTTTCTCACCATACTTTTCTAGATGCCTAAATTTGTCAAGGTGTTGTCTATAAACATCATTAAGGATTTGTCAACTTGATAGGTGAATAATATCTCTAACGAAAAATATTGGGTGACCCTAATTAATGGTAATGATAAATATTAAAGAAACTATTAATAAAAACTTATATGGCCTATATGATGGTGATACTTATTAAAAATTAAATGCTCTAGTAATTCTCAAATTTCATCAAAATGTATTTAAGTGTGCATAATGTTAATGTATTTAAATACAATGTTATCGCAACATGTTGAACAAAAATGTATTATTTCAGTTCCAAATAGATAGTAGAAAGGGAAACCAATTTCTAAATACAAATTTGAGGCATTGGTATTTTAAGGATTATTCACATGCTCATTGTGATTGACCTAGATCAATCCCAAAACACATAAAAATGATCTCAAGGGATAAAGTGTTGGCTTGAAATGGGGAATGAATGTATGAAAATTGGTGTCAATAAGGGTGGAATAAGGATGAATTTATATTGAATTATCTCTCTCTCTCACACACATTCCTTGTATTCTAATAAGAATTTTATTGCATTTTCATTTTTAAATGAAAATATTAAAATTGAGAATAAATAAATAAATAATGCATTTATACTTAAGTGAGAAACTTAACATTCCTAATTTGTATAATAAAATTAAAAAGTGAGACAAATTACCTAAAATATTTGAGATCTTTAAGGCAAGACTATTCTTTATAATTTTGGAAACCTCATTTCTTCTTTGAATTGTGTATTGTCTTACCCATCCACCCACCCTTCAACATCTTTTTGGATTTTACTTACACTTATCATGAAAATTTACCTTTCCCACTTGACCCCTAACACCATGTCATTACTCCTAGTGTGACCACTTACTAATATATTCCTATTTATAGTGTCAAAATAGAATTTTTCTTCTCCATTGTTCTACTCAGCTCCCATCTTTCAATGTCTACTTACACCCATATACCTGTTGTAACTAAGGGTATTTTCTTAGGTTGTTAGAAGATTAAATGCAACATATAAAACCTAGAGTAGATAATGGAGTGCAAAGGAATAAATGAAAAATGAATGAAACAATCTCACCCAAGTTCTTCATTCTCCATGGCTGACCTCCATTACACCTTCTAACTTGCTGAAAATATGAGGTTGCCCTCAAATTTGTGATGAGCAATCTAAGATTATGACTAGACCTAAACAAGTGTTGAAGGATTCAAATGATTATGCAAAAGAAGTTAAATCCAACATGCAAATTAATTAACTAAAATACCAAATACAAGCAAATGCAAGACCCGAGAATTGCAATATACAAGATTTGCTAGAGTTTTTAAGATGTCAAAATGAGGACAAAATTTCCATTTTATAGAAAATACAATTTTGGATGAGCTGACGAGATTAAAGATTGAGATGTGCCCTAGAATCAATGGTCAAGATTCAAAATAACAACCCCTTAATTAGGGTTAGGGAAACTTTAAGGTGAAATTCAAAATGAGTGGACAAGATTTAATTTAAGAAATTAAATCAAGGAATGAGAATATGTCTGATAGTGAGATAAGATTTAGTAAGTAGAAAAAGAATGAGTTACAAAATCAAGTCATTTTAGAAATTACTTAATTTGTGGAGGAAAATTCCATTTTGAATTTAATATTCCAATTTAATTCAAAATGGTGAAATCATGCGATAGTAAATAATAATTAAATTATTTACTTGAAGAGAGATAAATTTAAATAAATGATTTTTATTTGAATTTGGAAATGAATTAAATGCGACAATTAAATAATTAATTTTAAATTATTTAATTGTGGAAGAAGTTGGTTAATAATTAAATAAATTGTGGGGGATTTATTAAATTATGAGAAGACTTCAATATTAGAGACATATTTAAATAAAATTAATTTATTTAAATAATCAAGAGGGAATGGTGGATTAAATAAATTTAATAATTATTTAATTTAAAGAGGAGTTTAGACATCAGTGGCGTATTTAAATAAATGTGATTTATTTAAATAGCCAAGAAGAATAAGAGAGATGAATTAATTAAATAATTGGTAATTATTTAATTAATAGTTGAATTTGGTCAGAGGGACATAATGAAATTATGTTTAGAGGAATTAATGACAAAAATTGAGTTTGTAGGCCTAGGTCAATTTTATCTGTCTACACCTGCTAGTGTTATGGATTACACAATTTTTTTTATATATGATTTATTTTTCTTACTCTATGACCATATATGTGAGTTCTCCTTGTATCACAATGTCTTAAACAACCCCTTAAAACTCACCCTCTTTATAATTCATCTATGTTTCCCCATGTTCCTCATATCATACCTACTACAATATTTATCTTATATACATTGTTGAAGTAATTTGGTCAACTTAAGAATAAAGTGAGTGCTATACCTACTAGTTGTCACTCTACAAAATAAAGTCATCTACATCATATACTTCTTACATTTACACTTATTATATATTTGTTTCCCACTTTTTTCTTACACCTAGATTTGAATTATATTATAAAAAAGGGATATTAATATTCATTTACAATATTTTGATGTTGCGTGCAATTATTTTTCATTTGACCTGATAATTTCAGATATTTTTTCTAAATTGGCTACTATGGGTGCTACAACCCTTTAGGGATATTGGGGAATTTTCTCTACTAGATCTTGAACTTTATAATATACTCTATGCATGTCTCTTGAACTTATTTTTTCTTCTAAATTTGACACATTGCTCTAGAATATTTTTCAACATGAGTTGAAGGACAAGAGCCATTGAGGAATAGAGTTTTTTTTAGGAGACTGCCTCAATTACTCCTAGCTTTGGTATTTTTAGCACAAGAATAGTTTACTTGTGTAGGAAATGGGTCTCCACAAGATTGCATAGTTTAGTGATAGTGATGTGTGGAACCTATGAAAATGGGGGATGGGGAGATCAATTTCTATCATACCCACTTTTAAAACTATTCCACTCAAGGATAACCCTACAGATCTTAATGCAAAAGAGAAAGGGATCTTGAAATAGGGTTGTCCTATCCTAGGTTGATTGTGATCTAATGAGGGGTTCACTACCAAGTTTAGACTTGGAAAAGATAATGAAATACAAGATGAAATGTAAAACCCTAATTGAATGCAAACTAACACTAAATTACCTAGAAAAGTGAATGAAATGCAACATTAAACAATCAAACAAAAAGTGTGCACCTGTGAATATGGAGAAGGTTGAATGGAGATCTAGAATTCTTAAAAATATGCTTTTTCTATTAATTGGGACTCATTCACCAAGCTAGGTGAATCAATCTAGTTTCTAGGAAAATGTGTAGGAACAAAAATCTACTAAAAGGGTACATCCAAATTTGTAAGATCTTAAAAATTGGCTGATATTGGGACTCATTCAACAAAAATGGTGAATTAGTCCAATTAGGCTTTTCTGCTACTTTCAAAGCTGATTTTTCTCTTCTTTGTCTGCTTTGTCCTTCTTGATTGATTTCCATATCCGAAACTCCAATTTACAACTTGTAGGTCTTCTCTTATGTTCTCCAGGGCTTGATGAAAACTTTGACAACTTTGATCACTTGAAATTTTTTCTCCAATCTTGATCCTTTTAGAAATATGCAACATAAACCTACAAATTACACATAGAGGAGAGGGAAAAAATTTGTTGGGTTATTTGATATGGGTTTACCTTGGTCAAACCCCATTTTGGAAATAAATCCTTGAAATGAAAGAAAATATGAATGGACAAAAGACAATGTTGCAACTCACCAAGCCCTAGTAATAAGGTGTTGCAAATATGCTTGAAATGGATGCAATGGATGTGGTTCTTGAATCTTGCTTGATTGATGATGATCTTGAATGAAACACTCGCTTGAATCATAACCCTACATCACAATTGTTAGCACAATAACAAACATGATGAATGAGATCTTTGGCATGATGATTGACACTTGAATGATGCTTTAAAATACTTGATAGTCTTCCCTTGAATGTTCTTGAATGTTCTTGTGAATGCTTGAATGCTCTTGTGAACTCTCTTGAATGCTAGGTGTGAATATGAGTGAAAGGACATTGTATTTACACTCAATTATGAAAAAATTACCAAAATTACACTACTACAAGCCGACATCAGATCTAGGAGAATAAAATCCTACCAAAAATTTGAATTAAATTTAATTTTGGGCCACACAGGACTCAGTTGTCCAAGGTGGTGAATGAGTCACATCAAGCATAATTTATGGAACCAAAAACTAAAAGTTCTTACAAATGTGTGAAAATTAGTTCATGACACAAAAACCTAGGTGGGATCCATTCTCCCAAGGTAGTGAATGAGTCCCAGATTACTAAATTTGGGTCACAAAAGTTGAAAACACCTAAATTATGATTGGTTAATCATTGGTGTTGGGATTATCCTTGAAAGTCTGCAATAAATGAGGCTTGTGGATGCAAAATGGGGCCAATTAAAGCATAAGAAAGCCCAATTATTAATGACAATCCTAGAGAGGTTTGAAAGTGTGTTACAACACTTTACAACACTCCAAATAAGGCAAGATTAAGTTTGATTTTGATTGAAAATAGATTTTTAAAGTTAAATTATTTGATACAACCCTAGAAAAGTGTGAAACTATCTTACAACACTTTATAACACTTTAGCAAGGTACCATTAAAATAAATTAGTTCACAAGGGACCAAGACTTAATGTGAATATGTCATCTACATTGCAACACTAAATCAAGGAAATATTAATCCTTAATCACAAGGAGAAACAAGATAGAAAAAGTAGAAGGGTAATGCTCTTGTGAACTCTCTTAAATTCTAGGCGTGAATATGAGGGAAATAAAATTTACAAGAGGATTCAATCATTCACAAGAGCATCCAAGAACATTCAAGGGAAGATTATCAAACATTTTAGAGCAGCATTCAAGTGTCAATCATCATGTCAAAGATCTTATCCATCATGTTTTTTATTGTGCTAACAATTGTAATGTATGGTTATGATTAAAGAAAATGTTTCATTCAAGAGAATTTTCAATCAATCAAGAGTCAAGAACCACAACTATTGCATCCATTTAAAGAATATTTCCAGCACCTTATTGTTAAGGTTTGGTGAGTTGCAACATTATCTTTTGTTCATTCATCATTCTCCATTAAACATTTCCTCTCATTTCAAGGATTTATCTCCAAAATGGGGTTTGACCAAGGTAAACCCCTATCCCCTAACCCAACAAAATTTTCCTCTCTCCTTTGTGTGTCAAGATTGGAGAAAAAATTTCAATTGATTAAAGTTTTCAAATTTTCCATCATGCCTTAGCGAAGACCTATATGTTGCAAATCAAAGCTTCGGATCCAAAAATAAATTAGGAGGGATAGAGAAGCAAAGAAGAGAAAAATAAGCTTTGAAAGTACTAGAAAATCCCAACTAGACTAATTTTCCATGTCTTGAAAATGAGTCCTAGTATCAACTAGTTTATAAGGATTTTACAGACTTGGATACCCTTTTGGCATATTTTTGTGTGTGCACATTTTCCTAGAAACTAGATTGATTTTACCAACTTGGTGAATGAGTCCCAGTCAATAATAAAACTATATTTTTCAAACTTTCATATCTCCATCTAGCCTTCTCTGGATTCCCAGGTGCACACTTTCTATTTTATAGTTTTTTTTTACATTTCATTCACTTTTTTAGGTCATTTAGTGTTAGTTTTCATTCAATTAGGGTTTTACATTTTATCTTGGATTTCATTATCTTTTCAAAGTCTAAACTTGGTGGTCAACCCCTCATTAGATCACATTCATCACCTATGACAACCCTATTGCAAGATATATTTCTCTTTTGCATTGAGATCTCTAGGGTTATCCTTGAGTGGAATAGCTTTGAAAGTGGGTGTGATTGCACTTGATCTCCCTATCCCCCATTTTCAGAGGTTCTAGTGTGTGAATAATAACTTTGATTACATAATAGTATTCATGTAGGGAATTTACAAAATATGTTGTATGTTTGAGATGGTGTCAATAGGGTTATGTGATTTATCTAAAAATGGTAAGAAAAGGGGAGAGGTTTTACATCTAAAGGTGGGAACCAAAAACTTGTTTATACATATTATGGGTAGCTATAGATATATGATAAATGGTCTCTAATGATGAGATATAATGATGTATTAAAAGAGGTATGAGGAAACTATAGGAATTTTATGCAATAGCATCAAGGATGAAGAGGAATCTTGCACACCCAAAATATCATTTGGTGTTATTATTTTTTTCAATTTTGTTGTGTTGGTGGATTTGCAAGCATTTGGCATTTTTTACTTTTCTCTTTTCGTCGACTCTTTGGTACCCATTTAAGAAATAACTATATGTAATTAAATTAAAATGAAATGTATGCACAAATGATGTCAATTCAAATTACACTTGGGAGCCAAAGTCCCACACATAGGATAGTGGAAATGATTTTTTTATTGTTTGTAACTCTCATGAATAGAGAAAATGAAAGGAGTAAACATTTTCTAGGTAGTTCTTGGCATGAGGGAGTGGAGATGTATGGAAGAAGTTAGTGGAAGCCATTTTGGGCATGAGAGTTCAAATTTTCTGAGAAAACTCCACAAAGAGTAATTGCATGATTCCCATGCCTAGGAAAGAGTACAAGAATTGGTTTTGGCTGGAAGATTTGGAAGAAAATCCAAACATCTAGACTAGAGAGGAGGTTGTCGGTGATGAACAGAGGAAGAAGGTAGAGGAAAATCAACAAAATATGAAAAAACATGCCTAGGTGCACCAAATTCCATTACCAAGAAATTGAAATGATGTTGTTTCTACATGTAGATTACAATTTAGATTGCTTGAAGTTGATTTTTCGTACATGTTCTAAATCTAGCTCGTAGAAATGATAAAAAGGCTCTAATTTCTTTCTTGTAGATGTCTATTATAGACGATGAAACTTTCAATTTGACATTAAATGTGTTTCTCAAGTTAAATATTTATTTGCAAAGAAAAATATTTTGTTGGTTCTTTATTTCAATATTTTATTCAAGTGTATGATTTTGTGAATTTAAGGTTGCAAAAATTGACAAACCCAAAGGTTTCTTAATTTTTTACTTGAATCAATTGGTATCAAATCCAAATTGTAAAAGTTTGAAGAGGAAATGGCACATAGAGGATGGGGTAGAGTAAGATCCCAATGAGGAGAATAAAATATAGCACTCATGGAGATGCTAGGGAACACAAGAAGAGGAGTTCTTATTGAAGATGTTAGTGAAAATGAGGAATGAATTCCAGAGGTTGCAGTCGTGTAGGGAGAAGATGCACATGAAGAAATATTCTTGCAGGTGTTGGCTAATCTTGGGATTAAACCAAGGATGGAACAATCAAGTTATAGTGGAAGTGAATCCAAAATAACTTATTGAATGGATTGCAAAAACAAACAAGTATTTGGATTTGGAATCCATTGAAGAAAAAGGGAAGGTGAAATATGGTTACACAAGGTTGAAGGGACATGCATTCCTATGATGGGATCGAGTGAAAATTGAAAGAGAAGGGAAGGGTAAGGAAAAGACAAAATCATGGGGAAAATGGTTGCAAAACTAAAAACATGATTCTTACCCATGGACTATCACATCAACTTAATAAAAAGCTAAAAAATCTTAAATAAAAGGGAATTTTAGTGTCATAGAGTACACAAAGGAATTATCTAGATTGAGAATACATGTTGTACATGTTGAAGATGATGATGGGAAAGTAGAAACATATGTGAATGGTTTGAGGATCAATATCTAGGATGAACTTAGCATGGTCATGATATGGATAGTGGAAGAGGCCTATCAATATAAACTAAAAGAAAAAGAGAAGTTAGTAAGAAGACAACAAGGAAGATTTAGAGGAAGGGGAAAGCCTCCATGAAGTAGAGGGAAAACAAACAGTGGAATAGGGAAACGAATAAAGGAAGAGGAAGCAACCTAGTCACAAATTAATTATAGAACAAATATTTTAGAGGGATTGGAGAATATGGTAAAGGAATGGGATTTTCAAGTTATTTTTAATTGTGGAGAATTGGGTCACCGATCCTTTGAGTTTCCTCAAATATAAGACTACAAAAAGAAAAAAATTGGATGATCATATGCTTTTGAAGCTAAAAATGAAACAAAATAAATGAATCTAAAAGATGGAGTTCTTATGTTGAAAATAGTGCTTTTAGAACCCAAGAAGGAGCCACAAAAGTGAACACAAAGGAGAAGCTTATTTAAAAAAAAATGTAAATTGCAAGTAAAATATTATACTATAATAGTGGATAATAAGAGCACATATAATTTGGTGTCCCTAAAGAAGGTGAAGAATTTGAACTTGGAAAGAATGAAGCACCTGATCCTTATTGAGTCACTTGGTTGCAAAAAGGACATCAATTTTTAGTGAGTGAGAAATGCTTGGTAAAATTTTAGATTGGAAACTATAAGGATGATATATTATGTGATATAATGCTAATTGATGTATGTCATATATTATTAGGTAGAATATATGGTAGTACATGATTAAGAAGCAATACATGATGGTGAAGAAAACACTTAGATAGTCACAAAGGACAAGAAAAAGTATGTCATGAAACCATTAAATGAGAAGAAAAATGAAGTGGATAGTCATGCCAAGGTATGCATAATCATTGGTAAACAATTTTTGAAGGAGTTAAAAGAAGAACTATGTTATTCTATGATTTCTAGACCTTGATAATTTCAAACGAGTAAAGAATAGGAAATGACTGAAGAAATCAAGAAAATATTGCAGGAGTATGATGTTATTTTGATGAAGGATATTCCAGATGGAATTCCACCAATTAGAAGTGTGAGTAATTACATGGATTTGATATTGAGAGAAATCTTACAAAAGTAAGCTATACTATAGAATGAATCCCAAAGAGAATGAAGAGATAAACAAACAAGTGCATGGATTGTTGGATAAAGGCTTAATAATAGAGAGTTTGAGCCCATGTCTAGTACTAGTATTTTTGGTACCCAAAAAGGATGGAGAATGGTTTAATGTGCACGTATGTTGCTAGAAATTCCTTTAAAGTGGGGGTATACATTAGCATTATTTCATAATGATTTCTTTTGCATTTGTTTTTCATGTTCCTTGATGTGATTTTCTTACTTCATACGATGTATTTTCCTCTTTGTGGTGACATTGGGAATAATTTACTTCAAGAGGGTGATCCATATTAGCATATTACATTCCTCTTAGTGGTGATGTGACACACTGCATTCCCTAGGTTGGGAATATTTTATCCTTTGATTAGTCCTCTCATAGAGATACTAAGAACAATGTCCCCTAAGAATAAGAACTTTCATGAAATAAGTAAAATCCCTTCAAACATCTCTCTTTCTTGTTGTGTTTCATTTTTGTACCTTATTAAAGTCATGGAGGTATGGATTTGATATGGTTCCCCTAGGGCTCACCTAGTGAACAACTAGCTTCACTAGCCCTTGTGAGCATGAATTTTTTTACCTTATTAAAGTCATGGAAGTATGGCTTTGATATGGTCCCCCTAGGGCTCACCAAGTTGACACCTAGCTACCACTAGCCCTTGTGAGTGTGTGATTTTGTTTGCATAGTGGACAATGTGTACACTTGTAAACATTTTTAACCCTAGACTCGGTCTACCACATTGGACAACTAGTCGAAGCTTGATCTGTTGTAGTCTTTCATTTTCCTTTTCCATTTTCCTGTCTTTGATGGTGTATTTTTGTGATATGATTTTTCCTTCATATATCATCCAAAAGCATGTTCCTTTGTGCCTATGTTGGTCTTACATAGGATCTTGATCCTGGGGACTTGATCATCCCTCTTGATTGATGTCATCCTATCTTATTAACATTCATACATTTGAATCCCTCTTGATCGCATGGTTGGCTACTTTTGTGTGAGTTTGAAGCAAGTTCATCCTCTCACTAAAGTGGGGGCTAAATGTACTATAGTAAAATGCACCCCCTTGCAATTTTACACTTGTTTGGGCCTGCCCTACTTTATTTATCCTTCTTTATGGCTTAATTGGTCCTATTTTGCATCCACAAGCCTAATAAACTATATATTTTTATGGAAAATCTTGACAAACCTCAAAATATAAATGATCATTTAATGTTTTTGTCTGTGTGTCCCTGATTTGTGGAATGGGACTAAAATTCCACCTAAGGCATCTTTTTCCTACAAGGGTCTTGGGACCTTGATTTTGAAACCACCTAAAAAGGACCCTTTTTGGAGTCCGTGCCTCGAGATTTGAGTCTTGGGACTAAGATGCCACCTAGGGCATCTTAGTCCTCCTTGGATTATTTTTGGGATTTAATTTAAAATTTGGGCAGGATTTAGCCTTCAATTAATGAATTCACATGTTGGCTTGTTGTGGTGTAATTTTGAGATATTAAGTATGAATAAGTATAAATACAAGGTTCCCTCTCTCATTTTCATCTAAGAAAGTTGTGAGAACATATATTCTAGAAAAATTGAGTCAACAAGTGAATTCAATAGCAATTCATCAAGTATTTCCAGAGTCATCATCAAGATTCAATCATCATTTCAAAGGTTTAGTCCATTCATTCATGTTGTTGAGCAAAGATTGTGGATGTAGCATTGAAGATCTACTTGCAAAAATTGTTCACATCAAATCCAAGGATCCAAGATCTACATTCTTCATGGCCACTACATGTTATATTATATATTTTCTCCACAAGACATCATCCAAGGTGATACCATTTACATATTTCATGTTTCATGCTTCATTTCATTCATTCAATCATTTGGTTTAATTACCTACAAGGGGTTTTACCAAGGAAAACCCCCATTCACTAACAATAAATATTTTTTTTCCTCTTTTATGTGTTTGTATTTGTAGATCTAGGTTGAAGACTTGAACATCATTTGGAGTGCAAGATTGAAAAGTTGCGAAAGGTGCATGGACAAATTTGTCATCTTCACGAAAAATCACCTACAGACTAGATTTAGAAGTTTCAGAACCTCAAATCTGGAGAGAAGCAAGTGCAAATCTTCGAGCTTAGGACCATATTTAGTGTCTTCAGAAATTCAAAATGTGACTAATATGCCATGTTGGGCATCTTAGTCATCCATAGGGTATTTTTAAGAGATTCTTCGGGATTCTATTCTAACATCCAAAGATTATGTATTTTCCTAAAAAACTAGTAGTGGGACTAACATGCCATATTAGGTGTCTTAGTCCTCCATAATACTTTTTGATAGCCTCTTTACATTTCCAAAATCCTCACGACATCTTCATAATTCCTAGGTACACACATCCTATCTTATTGTTGCATAATTTCATTATTTGCATCTCTCATTTAGCTTGCATAACTAGGTTTCGTAGGTTAAATGTTCATTTGTCTTTTCCAAACATTTTATTGATTGTGAAACCCTTAAATTTTAAATGAAACCCTTTCCTAGGTATCCCTCATTGTGAATTGACTCACCTTGTGAGGTTCTTAGTCAATCCAATTAGGATTCATGGGACATCCTTGAATGATAATTCGAGAAAAGTGGTGTTCTATGATCTAGGTTATAAAGCACCCATTTTCCTCTTATTCAATATGATTATAATTAAATATAGATTTTCATTCCCTTGTGTGGATGACTTGATGGATTGCTTGAATGAAGAAATATACTTGACCAAAATTGATTTGAAGAGTGGGTACTACCAAATACAGATTAGAGAAGGAGGTGAATGGAAGACCACATTCAAGACAAATGAGGGGTCATATAAGTCGTTGGTTATGCTATTTAGACTCACGAATTCACCAAGAACATTCATGATATTGATTAATGAGGTACTAAAACCATTTCTTGTTACGTTTATAATTATTTATTTAGATGAAATCTTGGTTTCTAAAAAAGAAAAGGATGAAAATTTAGAACATGTGAGGGTTGTGGGTTGTTTTACAAATATTAGGAGAAGAAAATTTGTTGGTTAATCTCATAAATATATCTTTATAAAAGATGTGTTGGTATATTTGGGGTTTATAATCTCAAAGGAAGTCTTATATATGGATCCAGAAAAAGGTTAAGGCAATCCCACAGTGGCCATTACCTAGAATAATGTTTGAGGTAAGGATTTTTCATGGTTTGGAAAGATTCTATAAGAAGTTTATAAAAAAATCAGTAGTATTTTGCACCTATCACTGACACAATGAAGAGGGAGAAAAGGGATTTCAAGTGGAAAGATGTAGAAAAGAAAAGTCTTAACATATTGAAGGAAAAATTAACACAAAAACCCATACTAGCATTACCATATTTTAACAAATTGTTTCAAGTTGAATGGCATGCAAGTGGATTAGCCATACGAAGAGTTACCAATCAAGAAAGAAAGCCCATAACTTAATTCAGTAAGAACATAAATAAAGCCAAGGGAAAATATTTAGTGTATGATCAAGAGTTTTACTCTATTATCCCGAAACTCAAGAAATGGAGACACTATTTGTTACCAAAGGAGTTCATCCTCTACACCAATCATCATGCCTTAAAATTCATAAAAAACAAGGTTAAGTTAAATCAAAAGCATATGAAGTGGGTGGATTTATTGCAAATATATTTCTTTTTTCTCAAACACAACGGTGGTAATTCAAATTGTGTAGTAGATACTTTTAGTAGGACATGTTTGTTGTTAAATAAAATGCAAGTGAATGTCATGGGTTTTGATTTGATGAAATAAATGTATGAAAAATATCTTGATTTTGGTGAAGCATGGGCATCTTTTAAATCTATAATTAAGGGTGATAGTTAACCAAGTGGCTGGAATATTTCATTAAAGAGGGTTTTTTGTTCAAGGGACATTTATTGTGTATTCCAAGGGGATCAATGAGAGAATTTGATTAAGGGAAAACATGGTGAAGGACTCAATGGATATTTTGGAGTGGATAAAAATTTGGGGTATCTAAGTGAAGCTTATTATTGGTCATGTATGGGTAAGGGTGTAAAAAATATGTTTCAAATATGCTCAATATGTGAACATGCCAAGGGAGCAAGTCAAAGCATGTGATTATATTTTCTCTTACAAATTTCAGATAAAACATGGGAAGAATAGAGTATGGATCTTATTATTGGGCTATATAGGACCCAAAAAGGTAATGATTCTACTTTTTTTTGTTTGATAGATTTTTAAAAATGGATCATTTTATCCCTTGTAATAAATCAAGTGATGCATCTCATGTTGCCGATTTATTTTTTAAATATGTTTTAAGGTTGTATGGCTTTCTAAGAAATATCATTTCAGATAGAGATACAATGTTTGTTTGTCATTTTTGGAGAACATTATGGAAAACTTTGGGCACATGTTTAACTTATAGATTAGCCTATCACCCCCAAATGGATGGTAAAATTGAGGTAGTCAATAGAAGTCTTAGGAACTTGTTGATATTCTTGATAAATGGGAAACCCAAATAGTGGGATGTGATCACTAAACAAGTTGAATTTGATTACAATAACTCCATCAATAAAAGCATAGGTAAGAGTCATTTTTAGATTGTCTATGGCTTTAGTCCTAAGGGTGTTCATGAGTTAAGAGATAATGCAGATTTTGGAATGACAACTATAGTAGAAAAGGATTATGTTGACTATAGACATGAGTTAAAAAAAAAGGTTAAGGAGAGGTTGTGGTCCAATACAAACAAGTACAAAAAACATACTGATTTGAAAAGAAGAGAACAAGAATTTGAAGTGGGATAGCTAGTTTTAGCATACCTACAAAAGGAGAAGTTTCTTCAAGGCACCAACAACAAGATGAAATGCAAAAATACTGGACCATGTAACGTACTCGATAAATTTTCAGCAAATGCATATGAAATAGAATTTCCTTTGAGAATAGATATTTCACTCATTTTCAATATAGCTGATCTTTATCATTTTTATGGAGATTAATCACATGAAAATAAAAGTGATGTTTCAAAATTATACAATTTGACACATGGGAACAACAAATTCTAGGGTTGGAGGACAAAGATGGGGGGTTCAAAAAGTGGCCACTCCATTTTTTCAACCCAAAATAGAGAAAATGTAAGCATGCTATAAAAAAACACACTCACATTATGGTTTGGTAGTAAGTAATCCTAGGCTTCTTCACTACCTATAAAAACATGATTGCATTATAATATAGTCACATTATCGTTAAGTAATCACAATTTATGTGAGCACATTATAACACCGTAGAGGAGGGTGACCAACCCCACCAAGGCTCCAAGTTAGAGAGAGCCAAGAGCAGAAGGTTTCCTTGATCTACCTCTGATTGGACAACTGCTTAAGGTCAAGGATAGAGAATGACAAACACTCTCAATGCTTCTATCACTCTACTAACCCAAGAGTTTGAATGGGATAAATGACCAAGATTATAGAACCCAAACTATACCTTAGACAACTCTCTCCTAGAGGACAACTTAGGTTAGGGATGACAACGTGGCACACTGGCATCTATAAGGCCAAAAAGTGCAAGGACGTAGAAAAAGTGACAAGAAATCCCACTAAAAAGCTTAGCTAAAGCTTACTAATGGTGACTAAAGTAGTAAGTAACAAAATAACTAAAATGATGAAAACGATGATATAAAAGATAACAAGGACAAAGGTGGTAGAAATAAAATCATGAAGGTTTAGCTTACCAGCAAGCTCCACATGAACACATACCTACACATAGCTAAGAGAGCAAAAATGTTTGGGCTGCATAGGGTTTTTCCATAGTCAGACCCCTACTTTGGTGTTTCCACCTCCATAGATAGCTAGATAGATAGAGAAATAGAAATAAAACCAACTACTAGAAGAGACATGGGTAAGTACATGAAAATGGTTCCCAAAAAGGGGACTTAAGTGGACAACTTTTTTCTTAAATCATGAAATATTGACCTTGGATGTGAAATTGAGGATACTTACACTCAAAATTTTGAGATGGAACAAAAAGAAGGATTCAAATGCTCCAAGTCTACTTTCTAAAATACTAATTTATTTTGAAAATGGTTGAGATTAAGGGGTTGAAATGAGGAACATACATAAATTGGTGTTGTTTTTGTCAAAAAAACAGAACATATAAACTTTTGTACGACCCTCATACGATGAACTTTTTTTTAGTATTTTTAAAATCGCTATGGTCAAAAGTTAGCTAATAGTATGTAGTTGATGCATGATTTTTTTGATAATTTTGTAATGAATATTTTATTTTTTACTAATTTTCGAAGTGGACACTTCCTGAAAAATAGAATTTTGACCATGCTACCCATACAAATTTTGCAAACTAATTGATTTTTTTTTTGTTTTTTTTTTTAAATTTATAGAATGAAGTTTAGTTTCTAAAATGTAATTTATTTTAAAATTCAATGAACGGTTAATTTATAACGAAAAAAACACCAAACACTACTTTTTAGAAAAAAAGAGACATACAAACAAAATAAATTATGGATGAAAGTCTTAACATTTTCAGAAAGTAAAAAAAATACATCATTGGATAGCTAAGAGAGAACCCAAAATTACTCATGTGTTGATCTTTTTCAATGTTGAACCACATACAATCTTGATGGTGAGCATGAACCCGATTATGTGAAAAATTGTAGAGTTTGCAAAAACATGTCTTTGGTCATTGAGAATTCCCTCCAAGCCTTTGGGTTGGTATTCCAAGGCAAATACCAATCCTACAGCTTGGGGATTCCCAAAGAAAGATATAACGCGAGAATGCTATAACACGCTCACGTTATATCTAAATTTTGACATCTTTTGTGAATGCATTTTTTGCCTTTTGTCAATTTGCATTGACAAAACACGAGTGTGTTATAATGTGCTCGCGTTTTGGTCTACATTGAAAGTTTTTTCTTCTCTTTTTCTTTTCTCTTTCCTCTTGTTATCTTTTAGGGAAACTATATACATGAAATAAACATTTAAGTATAAGTTGGCATTTACATATGGAAATTTACTTTATTATACTTCAAGTTATATTTAATGTATATATGCAGGATGTTTGAGAGTGGTTTCAGATCTCTAGGAGTTATAATGCAAATTCTAGTTTCTGGAATATCTTAAAAATTTCAGACTCAGTCAAATTTTAGTAATCACCATGTCAAATTTCAGTAATCAGGAGGTCAAAATTTAGCAGTCAATAAGTTATATCATCTTTCTCTCTCACTCTCCTTCTCTTTACTCTCTATCTCTCCACTCCTATTGTCTCCCTTCCTCCCTCTTTACCCTCTCTCTCTTCTAGTTTTTGGAAGATCTCACAAATTTCAAACTTATTCAAATTTCAATAATCAAGAGGTCAAATTTTAGTAATAAGAAAATTGTATTATTTATCTCTCATCTCACTCATTTTTATCACTTACACTCTATACCTCTCTCTCACTATCTCTATCCCTTTTTTTTTAACTCTCTCTCCCTTGATCTCAAGAACTCTCTCTTTGTCTCTCTTTGTAATACCCCTCCATTTTGCTTCTCATTCGGTTTGCTTTATGCTATGTTTGGTTGCAGTCACTTTGATATTGGATACATTTTATTATGATGCTTTGATAGCTACTATTGAGCGACAACTATTATTGTGGGATGTGGTTATCTAATTATTGTTTAACATGCTTTAATGGTTTAATGATGTTAGTAGAGTTAACATGAGTTTTTATTATGAGATTATTGATTATGATGTTAATGTCAGTCTTTGTTGAGTGTATTGGTGAAGAGGACGGTTTCACATCACTCACTTGCGAGCGCCCTGTGAATCCGTAATTTCTTCTTCACAGTGTGTATTATATGCTGGATATATTGTATGATGTTGTTTACTTGGTTTTAGGATTGCAGGTACATGACATCGACTCCACCTAGTTTCACAGGTTCGATCATGTTGATCCAATGGTTAAGTTGAATGAGAGGTAGTAGCTAGGTAACATGTGTCAATTCTACGCCCTAGCCTTAGTGTGTCATCAGTCTTGGTTGTTGAGTCATAGTTTACATTATTTTAATATTATTTGATTCTGAAAGGTGCGTATTTATTTAATCAATTTCTAGAATTATTGCATGAAATCATGTTGATGGTTATTTAATTAAAATTATATTTTGTTGATTGAAAGTATTATTTAAATTAATTGATTAAATTTAATTATTTGATTAATTAAATTTAATCCAAAGGATGAATTTAGTTATTAAATAATTAGATTAATTAATTAAATGTGATGCAAGAAAATGAAAGGAAATAAAGGAATTAAAATTAATTTTGGAATTTAATTTCAACTTGTGGGAATTAAATTAGAAATTGTAATTAAATGTTTATTTGGGAAATTAGTTGCAACTTTGAAAATTAATTTTTTATTTGAAATTGCATTGAAAGTGGGTTTTCGAATATTGAAATTGAAATTAATATCTAATTTGCATGTAATGTGAATTAGGGTTGTATTAGGTATTTTTGATTTATAAGGAATGCATGTTTTATTTTGGGGAGAGAAGTGTTTAGAAAAAAATTCATTTTTACAATAGAGAAGAAATTTTGGAAAAATTTGCACAAATAAGGGTTTGAAGAGAGTTTTGATTGTAAAATTGATTGGAGGAAAGATTGTTTGCATTTGTTGGGTTTTGGATTGGGTTCGTTGGATGATTGAAGAAAATTCGGGAGATCTTTGGAGGAGGCTTGCATCAGAAATTAATCTTTTCCTGTAGCTGCTTGAACTAGGTTTTCCTTTTTGTGTTTTATTGTTCTTGGTTACTTCTAAAATAGTAGCGAATTAAGATTGTTTGATAAATCTGTTGTTAGAAAAGAAATTTGTTATTTGAATCAAATCTAGAGGTTGAGCAACACATTAGATCTATTTTGAAAAATTTAAACCCTCTGTAGGAAAATCAAATTTATTTTGAAAACCCTCTATAGAAATTAGGTAGAGAAACTTTGAGGTTTTTCAAAACTTCTGATTTTAATTTAGATCCATTTGATTTTTCTTCTAATTGTTCATGAATTTGAGAAAATAGTTTAAAAGAATTAATTCCTAAGATCTCTATGAAATTTGGATTTTTTGGAAAAAGAGTTTTACAATTTCTCTTACAGGTGAATACTTTTCACAAATTTCCCCAATTATTTATTGTTGAAATTCATTTTATATATATATATATATATCTGTTTATATATATATATATATATATATATATATATATATATATATATATATATATATATATATATATATATATATATATATATATATATATATATATATGTTTATATATATATATATATATCTCTATTTGAATTAAAAAAATATTTTAAATCCAAAATCGTTGCCATACGGTCGATGATTTTATGTGTAAGGAAAAGGATGTGATTTTTCATTTTTTTATTTTTTTTCTCAAAATAAAAATTAGGTTAAGCGAATTTTTCTTGTTTCATTCGCTGGTTTACTTGTGGGTCACATGAGTTTCGGTGGGGGTGTTATTCACACCCCACCACCCCCTTTGTATGGAGGGTGCAGCTGCCTCCAAAGGCAGCACCCTCCACTATGTGAAGGGAGCGTTGTCTTTGAAGGCAATGCAACCCCCATGGGAAGGTCACCGCTAGTACAGGTAATGGGGCGGGGGTTTGGCCACAGCCGACCCCTCCCTAAACCCCTTTGAATTTTTTTTGTTAGATATTAAATTCATTTCACTGCTTCTGAACAGTGGCGTCCGATATAATATATATTTATATAATGTTGGTTTTTAAAAATATATAAATATGGCATATATTTATAAGGTATATATACTATATATAGTATATATATATTGTATATATATACATCATATTTAATATATTATATTGGGATTAAAAGAATTTGTTTAGTATAATAAAAGATAATATATCTTTAATATATATATATTTGAAAGATATATATAATTAAACATATAAATATATATGTGCAGTTGTATTATGGAATAATTAAAATTGAATGTTATTTAGGTAATGAGAATAATTGTGTGTTTGGTTAGATAAGATTATAGTGCATAGTAAATTATATAAGGAAGAAGATATCTTATTATATTGATGAATATAGACATGTTTATTTCAATTAGGAGTATAATCAGTATTTAATTTAATTTATTTTAGTGCATGTAATTAAGCTTTGCATGGAGATTTTAAAAGATAAATTTTGAATGCATGGTCGAATTTTTTAAGAAAAGGGATATTTAAATATATATTGAAGAATTGTAGAAATATTTATATTTGAATGTTTTTTTAATTAATGAGATTTAATTGGAAACAATATGAATGCATGGTCAATTAGTTAAGCCAAAATATATTTTTATACACTAAGATGTTGATGTTTTTAAATATAGAATTGAAAAGATATAGATTTTGGATAGAACTTGAATATAGTAATGGCAATAGTTTATGTTGTATTAGAAGTAAATCTAGGAAATGAATATTTTGGAAAAGGCAACTATTTATTATGTTTTATTTATTTCCATAGAGCAATTTAATCATTGTGATTGGAATATTAAATAATATATATATAGTTAAATTTATTAATATATATATATATATATTTGGTGTCTATATTGTAATACCCCTCCGTTTTGCTCCTTATTCAGTTTGATTTATGTTATGTTTGGTTGCATTTACTTTGATACTGAATATATTTTGTTATGATTTTTTATTCGCTACTATTGAGCGACAACTATTATTGTGTGATGTGTTGATCTAATTATTGTTTCACATGCATTATGGATTAATTATGTTGTAGAGCTAGCATGAGATGTTATTATTGGACTATTGGAATTATGATGAAAGTGTCAATTTCGATGAGTGTATTGGTGAAGAAGATGGGTTCGCATCACTTGCTTGCGAGCGCCCTACGAATCCGTAATTCCTTCTTCACGGTGTGTATTATATGTTGGATATATTGTATGATGTTGTTTACTTGGTTGCAGGATTGCAGGTACATGACATCGACTCCACCTGGGTTCACAAGTTTGAGCATGTCGATCCAATGGTTAAGTTGAATGGGAGATAGTAGCTAGGTAACATGTGCCAAGTTTACACCCTAGCCTTAGTGTGTCGTCAGTCGTGTGTGTCAACTCATTGTCGGTCTTGCTTTAATGTTATTTAATTCTGAAGGATTCTTGATTTGGAAATAGATATTTAGAATAATTGCATTTAAATCATGTTGATGATTATTTAATTTAAATAATACAACGTGGATAAAATTTTATATTTAAAATTAATTAATTATATTTAATTTATTTAATCAATAAAATTTAATCCAAGGGGGTTGAATTTAGTGATTAAATAATTAAATTAATTAATTAAACATGATGCAAGAAAATGAAAGGAAATAAAAGAATTAAAACTAATTTTGGAATTTAATTTCAACATGTGGGAATTAAATTAGAAATTGTAATTAAATGTTTATTTGGGAAATGAGTTTCAACTTTGGAAATTAATTTATTATTTGAAATTGCATTTTAAATTAAAAGTGGGTTTTTGGAAAATTGAAATTGAAATTAAAATTAATATCTAATTTGCAACCAATGTGAATTAGGGTTGTAAAAATTGAAATTGAAATTGAAATTAATAGCTAATTTGAATGTAATGTGAGTTAGGGTTATATTAGGTATTTTTGATTTATAAGGAAGGCATGTTTTAATTTGAGGAGAGAAAAGTTTTTAGAAAAATTCATTTTTACAGCAGAGAAGAAATTTTGGAAAAATTTGCACAAAGGAAGGGTTTGAAGAAAGTTTGATTGTAGAATTGATTGGAGGAAAGATTGTTTGCATTTGTTGGGTTTTGGATTGGATTCATTGGATGATTGAAGAAAATTCAGGAAATCTTTGGAGGAGGCTTGCAACAAAAATTCATCTCTTCTTGTAGCTTCTTGAGCCAGGTTTTCTTTTGTGTTTTTATTGTTCTTGATTATTTTTAAAATATTAGTGATTAAAGATTTGTTTGTTAAATCTATTTAAGAAAATAAATTTGTTGTTAGAAGAAAAGAATCAAATAAATTTGCAGCTTTTGTTTTGTGAAAATTCTTGAGTGAAAATTGTGAAAACCTCATTTGAATTTAATTTGTTTGAGGAAATCGATTATTTTGTTTTGGATTCAAACATAAAGATTGAGCAATGTTTTTAGAATGTTTTTAGAAAATGAAACCCTCTGTTTATTATTAAAAATCGGATTTTAAAATCTGCAGGGTAGTTATATTTTTCATCGTAAAATGGTCTAGTTGCGTCGCGTATAAATTCACTTACACAAACTCGGTTGTCAGGAAATTTAAAGGTTTTCTGCACCTTGGAATTTTCTTATCCCTTTAAAAAAATCGCAAATACCCAGATCGTAGTTTTTGAGTTATGTTTGAAACACGAAACTATTGTTAAGTTATTTTCCCATGGCTGCTCTGATAATAAAATAATAATAAATTGATATTTATAAATATTAATATTTTATGTATTGTTATTACAATATTAAAATATTATTTAATAATATTTTATATTATAATTTATAATATTAAAGTATTATATTTATTTATATTATTTTAAATAAAATTTGTATATTAGATTAGTGGAAATAAAATTATAAACGTATGGGGAAATTATTGTTTATTCTAAAATGGCATGTTAAAGTTTAATTGAAGGAGTTAAATATCTGATTTAAAGAATGCATAATTTAAGATTTAATTGTGAAATTTAAATTCATGTGTAAAAGGTCCAATTATTAATTTGATTTAATTGGAAAAATATATATATGATATTGGGTTATAGTCCAAATATTGATCTTATTTTAACACAATAAGTTATGGAAGAGACCAAATGTTAATTTGATTAATTTTATAATGATTTAATTTGCAAGGGCGATTCGTTATTTAATTTATAGTGAAATGTTTTGAGTTATAGTTGAAAATACTTATTTTTTTAAGAGCAATTAGAGAATTAAATATTAGTGTAATTTCTCCCCTATCTGAAAAGATGAATTATTAATTCAGTTTTATCGATATAGTGAATTACGTAATGAATTGAGAAATGGATTTAGAGTATCCAAATGTAGTTTCTTCTATTGCCTTCAATGATTATGTCTTTCGTGTTTATGCTTTGAGGATGGGCTGAATACCTGTTAGTTTATAAGTCTTCCAGATGGTCTGCTGTTTGTGAGGGTTGTCATTGTGATGTCAACCTGTTGTGAATTCTCTTGATAGTGCATGAGGTTGTGTCTATGTTAGTACCCGGTTTTCACGAACGGGGATGTTTTCACCTCCTTGGTTTAGGAGCGGATTATGGGATCCGTGTCTCCTTGTATGGAGTGACCTTGTTATGTGGTTTCATCTTGTTGCCTCCTGAGAAAGGAGTGGTTTTTGTAATGTGCATCTCCTAGTCGAGAGCGGTTCTGTTATAGATGTTACCTCCAGTGTTTGGAGATGGGTTCATCTGTGTTGCCTCCTGAGAAAGGAGTAGACGTGTTATCTTGTTTGTTGCACCTTGGTTCCATTGACATTTGGATGGTGTGTGTGTGTTGTCTAGTAGAAGAGTGGCTTGTAACGGGGGCCGGCACCCAAAGTGGTGTCAAGGATAACTCATTGTAAGTTATTTAATCAAGTGATAACTAAAAAAATACCTAGATGATTAGGATGACACTCTATCTAAGACAACTGTTATTAATTTTGTTATGTGTATGGTTCGGTGAACATACTTGATTAATATTATGTCTGGAAGCAATGTGACCTATGTCAGTGATGTTGGAGTTGTACTTGATTTGTACTTGTATTGTGATTGAGTTGTACTTGTTAGTTCATTTGCTTGGTTATATCAGTATGAGTCAGTATGAGTCTGTCTTTGGTTAGTGGTTGTAGATCTTTGTCCATGTTACCTTGTTACTATCTCCTAGCATGGGGGGTGGGCCTTCGGGTACCACATTGGTTGGGTGGAATATGCACCAAAACCATTGGGTCCCCATTGATCTTCAGTACTTGGTGACGATACATCCAGATGGACGGATCGAGTTCCTGTGTTATTCTTGCTTTGTAATATTCCAATTTGTATAAGTTATTTTACCCCTCTTATGTTTATGAGGTGGAATTCTGTAATTGTAATCTTATGTACTATTGTCTCATTCTGGGAATGGGTGTTGTAACTATTGGATTAAGGTAATGATTATGAGATGGTATCTTGGTTGAATATCTTATTATGTTATGTGGTATTCTTATGATGTATGATGTTGATTTCATAAAACTCATAATGCTTTGGTTATATGTAATATGTATGTGTGGGTTTAAGTAATCCTAACCTTGTAGCCTTAGAGGTTGTTGTTAATTAGTAAGTGAATGTGTATGTTAACTACACTTTCTAAAAAAAAAAATTGGTTTGCTTAAGTTGTTAATTACAACTTCCTTTAGGGTTGCAAGGTGGGGCATTACATATATAATATGGAGCATATATACATATATATATTAAGTGTAAATTCATTATAGTATTTTATTAAGATGCATGCAATATATTATTGAATAGAGATTTAAAATGGATTGATTAGTGTATATGGGCAAATGGATAGAGAAACGATATTTATTATATTAAAGTGATTGAATGTTCTAAATAGAAAATTAAATGAGATGTAAGATTTGGTTAGGAAATGGAAATAGTTTACTTGCATGGATTTGCGTCAATTTAAAAGTAAATTAAGAAGTTGTTTATATTGATGAGGCAAATAGTTAGTTTAATTTATTTTATTTCAATTAGAGCAATTAATTTATTGTGAATGAAATATGAAAGAGATATGGATATAGAATATCCAAAATAAGTAACTTTCTCGTGATTTCCTTAAATGTTCTAGTTTCTCTGTATTTCGTAAAGGGATGTAAGTTTAAATTGTTTGAGACTTCCTATAATGGAAATAGAAATACAGGTATATGATGATTTGATTTAACCCTGTAAGTGTGTCTTTGACCTTGTTAACGTTACCTATTGAATGAATATAGAATTAGGAAATCCAAATATTAGATTTGTTAATGACTTGAATGCTTTTGTTGATATGTCGTCAAGTTGCATTGTGGGTTTTGAGATTTAGTGTTAGTCCTAAATTATAAGTCTTCCAGAAGAACTTAGAGGATAAGGGTTGTTGAATCTTTATGCCATCCAGTTGTGTTCCCTTGGGTAGTACATGGCGTCTTTTCAGTTTTACCCAGTTTCCATGAAAGAGGATGTTTTGTGCCTCTTGTGAAAGGAGTGGACTATGTGTTTGTTGCCTCCAAGATATTTGGAGCAAGTTCTATCATTTGTTTCCTCATTGTGTTGGAGTGGATTATGATGCCTAGTTGGTATGCACTTGTGTTTCCCTTGGTGGATTGTTTGGGTGTGTGTTGTCGAATAGAAGAGTGGCTTTTGTTAGGGGCTGAAGCCTAAAGTGGTAAACTAGGTAACCTTCAGAAGTGAGTTAATCAAGTGATAATTAAATTAATGTACTTATATGATTAGGATGCATTCACACTAATCAAGATAATTTAATCCTCACTCATAGACACAAGGGCTCGTTTAGACTTGGGATGAGTGAGAAGGCCTGGAATGGCATAGTCATTTATCTTGTCAGTACAAGAGGTATTTGATGCCACATGAGTGAGTATGAGGTCCGGGATTCGGTTGAGGCCACCATAATTACCGAAGCCTATGAAGGATGCCCAGAGGAGATCTCATGACTACTATGCGATGACACTCTATCTAGGACAACTGTTGTTAATTGTTTTATGTGTATGGTTCTCTGAACTCTGAACATACTTGATCTATTTTATGTCTGGAAGCAATGTGACCTATGTCAGTGATGTTTGAGTTGTACTTGAGTTGTGCTTGTATTGTATTTGAGTTATACTTATTTAGTTCATTTGTTTGGTTATATCAATATGAATCAGTATGAGTCTGCCTTTGGTTAGTGGATTGTAGATCTTTGTCCATGTTACATTGTTACTATCTCCTAGCATGGGGGGTGGGCCTTTGGGTACCACTTGGTTGGGTGGAACATGCACCAAAACCGTTGGGTCCCCATTGTTCTTCAGCACTTGGTGGTGAGACATCCAGATGGACAGCTCACAGTTCTTATTGTATTTTATTGCATTGTAATATTTCAGATTGTATAAGTTATTTTATCCCTCTTATGTTTATGAGGTGAGTTTCTATAATTGTAATACAATTGTACTATTGCCTCATTCTAGGAATCAGTGATGTATCTATTGGATTAAGATAATGATTATGAGATTGTATCATGGATGTTTATTTTATTATGTTATGTGGTATCCTTATGATGTATGATGCTTATTTCATAAAGTTTATAATGCTATGGTTATATGTAATATGTATGTGTGGGTTTAAGTAAGCCTAACCTTGTAGTCTTAGAGGTTGTTGTAATTAGTAAGTGAATGTGTATTTTAAATGCACTTTATAAAAAAAAAAATGGTTCGCTTAAGTTGTTAATTACAACTTCCTTGAGGGTTGTAGGGTGGGGTATTACACTCTATCCTTTGCCCTCTAATTCTCTCTACCTCACTTCTCTCTCCCTCCCTCCCTCCTTCCCTCTCTACTTAGCTCTATCCCCCTCCACCTCTCTCTCTCTCTATCTACCTACCTCTTCCTCCATCATTCCCTACCACTCTCTCTATTTCTCTCCCGCTAACCTCTCTCTCCCTCCATACTTCTCTCTCCCTCTCTTCTTCCCTATCTACTCTCTATCTCCCAATCGCTCTCTACCTTCCTTTGCATCCATCAAACCTTACCACTCTCTCTCTACACCTCTCTATATCACCTTTCTCTCCATCCCTACCTTTCCCTCCATCCCTCATTCCCTCTCTACTTCTCTCTATCTCACCTCTCTCTCTACCTCTCCTTACTTCTCTACTTATCTTTATCTCCTCTCCCCCTCTCTCTAACTACATCTACTTCCACCACTCTTTATTTCTCTCTATCTCACATCTCTCTCCCTCACTACATCTATCTCCCTCTCTCCCTCCCTCTCTACCTAGCTCTCCATCCATCACAATCTGCCACTCTTTATCTCACCTCCCACTCTCTCCATCCATACATCTCCCTCTCCTTCCCTCTCTACTCTCTACCTCCATAATCCATATCTACCTACCTCTCCGTCCATCACTCCCTAACACTCTCTATACACCTCTCTATCTTGCTTCTCTCCCTCCCTCCCTCATTCCCTCTCAACTTCTCTCTCTCTACCTCTCCTTCACTCTCTAATTATATTCATCTTCCCTATCCCTCTCTCTGCCTCAGATGTCTCCTCCCACCTTTTCCCCATTCAGCACTCCATCTCCTCCTCCCTCCCTGCCCTCCTCCCACCCACCTCACTCCCTTCCCCACCCCTCTCCCCACCTCACTCATCCCACCATCTCTCTTCCTCAACTTCCTCACTTCGACATGTGACCACCATCCTTTACATCTTTATTCACCTTATCCCTCTTATTCTCCTTTTTTCTCCACTCTCTCTACCCATCCTCCCTCCTTCCCTCTATCTCTATCTCTCTCTATTTCTCTCTATCTGACCTATCCCTCTCTACCCGCATATCCCTCCACCACTCCCTACCACACTCTCTCTATTGCTCTCTATCTCATGTCTCTCTCACCTCCCTCTCTCCCCCTTTGTACCTCTCCCTCTTCCTCTCCTTCCCTCTCTACCTACTTCTCCATCCATCACTCCTTAGCACTCTCTCTACACCTCTCTATCTCAATTCTCTCCCTCCTTTATTCTCTCTCTACTTCTCTCTACCTCCCTTCCTTTCTCTAATTATCTTTATCTCCCATAGCCCTCTCTCTCTACCTTTTCCCCTATCTACTCTCTATCTCTCCTCTCCCTCCCTCTACCTCTCTATCTCACTCTCTTTAAATCCTCCCTCACCCTCTTTCTCTCTCACTCTCGCCTCTCTATCTCACCATTCTCTCTTTCCCTCTCTATAACTCTCTCCTTCTCTATATGTCACCATTCTCTCTCTACTTATCTTTATCTCACATACCCCTCTTTACCTTTCCCTTCCTCCCCTCTCTCGCCCACCCTCCCTCCTTCCCTCTATCTCTATCTCTCTCTACTTCTCTCTATCTCACCTATCCCTCTCTACCTGCATATCCCTCTATCACTCCCTACCACACTCTTTACTCTCTATCTCACCCCTCTCTCACCTCCCTCTCTCTCCCTCCATACCTCTCCCTCTATTTTCCCTTCCTTATCTACTCTTTATCTCTCATGTCTCTCTACCTTTCCTTCCCTCTCTACTTATCTTTATCTCCTCTTTCCATTCCAACCTCTCTCTCTCCCCAATCCCTCCCTCCACCTCTTTCTCTCTCCCCCTATGAGGGTTGAGGGTGTAAGGTTTAGTGTTTAAGGTATAGGGTTGAATTTATAGGGTTCATTGTATAGGGAATAGGGTTTAGGGTTTAGGATATTAGGTATAAACTTGAGGGTATAAGGTATTGGGATGAGGGATGAGGGTTTAGGGTTTAAGGTTGAGGGATAATGTTTAGGGTTGAGGGTATAAGGTTAGGTGTATAGGGTATATGGATTATGGTTTAGGATATTGGGTATTTAGTTGAGGGTATTGGGTTGAGGATATTAGGTTTAGGGTTGATGGTTTATGTTTTCGAATTTATGTACAAGTTTGAGGGTTGAGGGTTGAGGTATAATGTTTAGGGTTGAGGGTATGAGGTTAACTGTATAGGGTATAGGGATTAGGGTTTAGTGTGTAGGGTTAAAGGTACAAGGTATAGGGTTAAGGTTTGAGAGTGTAGGGTTTTCTATTTAATTATAGGGTTGAGGGATAATTTTTATGGTTTATGGTTGAGGGATATAGAGACTCTCCTTCATACCCCCTCTCTCTCTCAAGTCTCTCCCTCCTACCCCATAAACCTCGCAAGCCTCTCTCACTCACTCAGTCCCTCTATCTCTCTCACATCTACCCTTAACCCTAAACCATTAAACCTTATCCCTTAAAACCTACACCCTTAAAACCTTCACCCTCTACCCTCTATTTTTAAACCACTCACTCACTCCCTATCCCTCTCTCAAGTCTCTCCCTCCTACCCCCTCTCCCTCTCTCACATCTCTCTCCCACTCACTCACTCCTTTTATCTCTCTCCCCTCTCCCCTTAACTCTTAACTCTTAATCCTCTACCCTATACCCTCTCTCTCTCTCACTCACTCCATCTATATCTCTCTCCCCTCTACCCTTAACCCTAAACCCTTAACCCTTAAACCCCAAACCCTTAAACACACTAGCCTCTGCCCTTACCCCTCTAACCTCTATCTCTCTCCCATTCCCTCTCAAGTATCTCCTCCTACCCTCTCCCTCTTCTCTCAGTATTCTCTCACTCACTCTCTATCTATCTACTCCTCTACTCCTAACCTAAATCCTAACCTTAATACCTCTAACTCCTTTCTACCTCTATCTCTGTTTCAACTCTCCCTCCCTCTCTCTCAAGTCCCTCCCTCCTATCCCCTCTCCCTCTCCGAAGTCTCTCTCTCACTCACTCACTCTTATATCTATCTCCCCTCTATGCTTAACCCTCTAACCTATACCCTATACCATCTATCCTCTATCTCTCTCGCACTCCCTCCCTCTCTCTCACTCACTCCCTCTATCTCTCCTCTCTACCCTAAACCCTAAACCCTTAACCCTTAACCCTTAAACCCTTTACCCTCTACCTCTCTCCCACTCCCTCGATCTCTCTCTATCTCTCTCTCAATTCTCTCCCTCCTACCCCCTCTCCCTCTCTCAAGTTTCTCTCTCACACACACACACACTCCTATCTCTCTCCCCTCTACCCTCAACCCTTAACCCTTAAACTATCTACCCTCTATGCTTTATCTCTCTCCCACTCCCTCTTTATCTCACATATATCTCCCTCATACCCCCTCTCCCTCTCTTAGGTATCTCTCTCTTAGTCACTCCCTCTATCTCTATCCCCTCTACCCTTAATCCTAAACCCTAAACCCTAAAACCCTCTACAATATACCCTTAACCCTCCCTCCCTCTATCTCTCTCTCCCACTTCCCTCCTCTCCTCTCTCTCTCTCTCTCAACCCTCTCCCTCCTACCCCCTCTCCCTCTCTTAGGTCTCTCTCTTAGTCACTCTCTCTATCTCTCTCCCCTCTACCCTTAAGCCTAATCCCTAAATCATTTACCTTTAAACCCTAAACCCTTAACCCCGCCTCCCTTTACCTCTCTCCCACTTCCTTCCTCTCTCTTTCAAGTCTCTCCCTCCTACCTCCTCTCCCTCTCTCAAGTTTCTCTCTCACTCACTCCTTATATCTCTCTCCCCTATACCCTATACCCTCTACCCTATACCCTTAACTCTTAAACCCTTAACCCTCTACCCTTAACCCTAAACCCTTAACCCTTAAACTCTCTACCATCTAACCTCTACTCTTAAACTCTCTACCCTCTACCCTTAACCCTCCCTCCCTCTATATATATCCAACCCTCTCCCTCTCTCTCTCAACCCTCTTCCTCCTATCTCGTCTGCCTCTCTTAGGTCTCTCTCTCTCTCAGTCACTCCCTTTATCTCTCTCCCCTCTACCCTTAACCATAAACCCTAAAACCTTAACCCTTAAACTCCCCCTCTACCCTGAAGCCCCTCATCCTCTTCTTCTCTCCCACTCCTCCTCTCTCTCTCTCATCTCTCCCTCCTACCCCCTCTCCCTCTCTTAGGTCTCACTCTCTCTCACACTCACTCCTTCTATCTCTCTCCCCTCTACCTTATACACTGGATATTCAACCATCATCTATCTCTATTCCTCCCTTCTCTCCTCTACTTCTCTATATCTCAATTCTTCCTCCATATATACCTTCTTCCATCCCTCCCTCTCTTCCCTAATCCATTAACCCTATACCCTCAACCCTTAAACCCTTAAACACTCTACCCTAAATTCTCAACCCTTAAACCCTAAACCCTTTACCCTCTACCCTTAACCCAATACCCTCTACCCTCAACCCTTAAACCCTTAAAATCAACTTAACTCTCTACCCTAATCCTTGAACTCTCAACCATTTAACCCTCAATCCATAACCCTCTACCCTCTACCATATACATTGGACCCTCAACCTATATCCTTCAACCTATACCTCAAACTACATTCCCAATTTCACCTAATTGGCAAGCTAGGCTAAAGGGTTTAAGGGTTTAAGGGTTAAGGGTAGAGGGTCAATGGATAGGGTTAGAGGGGAGAGAGATAGAAGGAGCGAGCGAGTGAGAGAATTTGAGAGAGGGAGAGGGGGTACGAGGGAGATAATTGAGAGAGATATAGGGTATAGGGTTACAAGTAGAGGGTTTCAAGTTTAAGTGTTTAGGGTTTAAGGGTTAAGGGTTTAGGGTAGAGAGATATGGGTAGAGGGTAGAGAGATAGAAGGAGTGAGTGAGTGAGAGACTTGAGAGAGTGAGAGTGGGTAGGAGGGAGAGAATTGAGAGAGATAGAGGGTAGAGGGTTAAGAGTAGAGGGTTTCAGGTTTAATGGTTTTAGGTTTAAGGGCTTAGGTATTAAGGGTTAAGGGTTTAGGGTTTAGGGTTAAGGGTAGACGGGAGAGAGATAGAGGGAGTGAGTGAGAGAGAGAGACCTGAGAAAGGGAGAGGGGGTGGGAGGTAGAGACTCAAGAGAGAGAGAGACAAAGAGAGAGAGGGAGTGAGTGGGAGAGAGACTTGATAGAGGGAGAGGGGGTAGGAGAGAGAGTCTTTATATAGACATAGGGTACAGGGTTAAGAGTAGAGGGTTTAAGGGTTTAGGGTTTAGGGTTAAGGGTAGAGGGGAGAGAGATAGAGGGAGTGAGTGAGAGTGAGAGACATGAGAGAGAGAAAGAGGGAGTGAGAGGTAGATACTTGAGAGAGAGAGATACCGAGAGAGGGATGAGTGGGAGAGAGATAGAGGGTAGAGAGAGAGATTTCTCTAGTTAGGGTGGGAGGGAGACTTGAGAAGTGGGGGAGCGGTGGGAGGGAGAGACATGAGAGAGAGAGTTTTATCTACTTAGGGTGGGAGGGATAGATTTGAAAGAGAGGTAGAAATGGAGAGAGAGGGGGGAGAGAGAGAGAGAGAGTTTTCTAGTTAGGTTGATAGTGAGAGACTTAAGAGAGGGAGAGTGGGTGGGAGAGGGAGACCAAAGAGAGAGAGAGATGGAGTTCTCTAGTTAGGGTCGGAGGGAGAGGGGGTGGGAGATAGAGAGAATTCTCTAGTTAGTGTGGGAGGGAAAGACCTGAGATATGGAGAGGGGGTGGGAGGGAGAGAGAGGGACAGGGATAGATAGAGAGTGGGATACAAATATAGAGAGAGAAATATATAGAGATGGAGAGAGACTGAGGGGGTTTGAGGGAGAAACCAAAGAGTGTGTGTGTGTGTGTGTGTGTGTGTGTGTGTGTGTGTTCTCTAGTTAGCGTGGGGAGAGAGAATTGAAAGAGGGGGAAAGGGTGGGAGGGAGAGACTTGAGAGAGAGGTAGGGTAGGAGGGAGAGACTTGAGAGAAGAGGAGGGGTTGGGAGGGATATAATTGAGAGAGAGGGAGGGGGTGGGAGGGATAGACCTGAGAGAGAGGGAGAGAGGGAGAGAGTGGGAGAGGTGGAGAGGGATATAAAAGGAGGGAGAGAGAGAGTTCTCTAGTTAGGGTGGGAGGGAGAGGGGCTAGGAGATGGAGAGGGGGTGGCAAAGAGAGACTTGAGATATAGGGGCTAAGAGGAAGAGAGAGATATTCTCTAGTTAGGGTGGGAGGGAGAGACTTGAGAGAGGGAGAGGCAGTGGAAGGGAGAGAACTAGGAGAGGAGTGGGAGAGGGAGTGGGAGATGGAGACAGTGAGAGAGGCTGGGGAGTGAGGGAGAGACCTGAGAGAGAGAAAGAGAGAGAGAGAGAGAGAGAGAGAGAGAGAGAGAGAGAGAGAGAGAGAGAGAGTTTGTGTGTTTTCTCTTGTTATGGTGGGAGGGAGAGACCTAAGAGAGGGAGAGGGGACCTAGGAGGGAGAGACCTAAGAGAGAGAGATAGAGGGAGTGAGAGATATACTTAAGCCAGAGAGAGGGGGGTGGGAGGGATAGAACTAAGAGAGAGAGGGAGAGAGAGGGGGTTGGACCTAAAGCCTAAGACATAAACTATAAAGCCTAAACCCTAAATACTAAACCCTAAACCATAAACCATAAACCATAAAGCCTAAAAAAAATGAGATAGAGATGGGGGAGGGAGAGAGTGTGTGAGAGAGAGAAATAAAAAGGGAAGGAGGAATTTTGGGAGTTTAAGAGAGAGGGAGAGAGGGAGAGTGAGAGGGAATGATGGAGGGAGAGGTATAGGTGGAGAGAGGTAGAGAAAAGTATAATGGGAAGGAGAGATAGAGAGGGGGGAGGAGGGAGGGATAGAGGGAGAGAGAAGTGTTGTAAAGAGAATGAGAGAGAGTGAAGGGAAGGAAGAAGGTAGAGAGATTAAGAGAGAGAGGAGGGAGGGTGAGAGATAGGCAAAGAGGGATAGGTTAGATAGAGAGAAGTAGAGAGGGAAGGTGGTTGGCATGAAGGAAGAGAGAGAGAGGAGGGAGAGAGAGAGAGAAAGAGGTAGAGAGGGATAGGTTAGATAGATTGAAGTAGAGGGAAGGTGGGTGGGAGGAAGGAAGAGAGAGAGGAGTGAGATAGAGAAAATTAGAGGAAAGGAGGGAGGGATGGAGGGGGAGAGAGAGGCTAGATAGATAGAAGTATAGAGGGAAGGAGAGAGTGTGAGAGAGAGGTCTAGAGCATAAGTGATAAAAAAAGAGTTAGATAGAGAGAAATATGATACAACTTGTTGATTATGGAAATTTGACTAAGTCTGAAATTTTTTAGATCTTCCAAAAACTATAATTTGCATTGTAACTCCTACAAATCTGAAACCACTCTCAACCATTTTTCCTATATAAATGAAATATAACTTAAAGTATAAGAAAAAAAATGTTCATATGTAAATTTCAAATGTTTATTTCATATATATAGTTTCCCTAAAAGATAACAAGAAGAAAGAGACAAGAAAAAGAGAAGAAACAAATTTCAATGTAGACCAAAATTTGAGTGCGTTATAATGCACTCACATTTTGGAAATATTTTTTTTATTTAAAAAAATGCACTATTTTTGAATTCAAAATACGTGCATTTTTTTAAATTTAAACCATAACGTGAGCACATTATAACATGCTCGCGTTATGGCTTGGTAATGATCGATCTTAGGTTCATTCATTAGCAAGCCATAATGTGAGTGCGTTTTACTATAAGAGGGTATGTGCATGATCATCGTGGAAAAAATAGGCCCTTAAGTGGCAAAAAACTCAAAAAAATTAGAGTTAGGGAACTTGACATAAAAATTTGAATAAGTTATCTATATTATTTCAAAAATATGTAAGAGTAGAATTTCTTGCAAATTGAATGTAGTTTCTAAATTACTAGGTTTATTTACAAAAAAATAAAATCTATTTGGTGAAAATTTGAAATTTCAATACAATTGTCCTTAAATTTCAGGGAAAAGAAAAGAAGTAGGTGTTTGTCTGACCACCCTAATCACATTAAAATGATAATATTTTATATATAAGTAGAGGACTCATGTCCCGATGTGATTCATATTTTTTTGTAATTTTTTTCCAAGTAAATAATTAATTATAATGTTTTTATGACAACTTAAAAAAAATATAAAGACTCGTATGTCTGACCACCTTAACTTGGTCCAAAATTCATGAAATTCATTTTTTTATTTTTTAATCTTATAGTATGCAAAGCATAAAATGTGATGCATCTTTTGGATTCAAAAAATATGATACAATTTGAAAGGTATAGATTTTTTCAATCAACCTAAAAATCAAGACTTTAGTCGTAATTCAATAGAAAATGAATAATAATTATTTATTAAATTCAAAGTAAAGCATAATTTATATTTGTGGAAAGTTCAAAATCTCCTTTAAAAACCCTTTTGATTTCATCAATTTTGGGTATAAAAGAAATCATCAGCCACATACCCATCATATTGCCACTTTTTGGCCCATCATGATCTTGCACATACCCAACACACTCATATTTTCTTTATTTTAGGATGAAAAAGTAAATTTTCCACAAATTGGCTACCTATTTCCATGCACCTACCCACATATGCAACTCAAATCATAAAACAAAGTAATAGGAAAGTGTTACCATCATCGACCAAATTCACTAGAGGCCAATGAGAGAGGAATGCAAGCCCACATCTATGGCAGAGTCGACGTAGTCACAACAATGCCAAAGGAAATTTCACAAGATGCCAAGCTACAAATTTTGTGGTAAATTTGTAGGATTTTGTGATTGTTGATAAAATGAATCCAATATTGCAACAAGTAGCGCAAGAGTGTGAGAATATGGGGGAATTTCCTTCAAGAATGTTCAAGTGTGTAGAGAGATGAATTGAAATGAAGAATACACATTTGAAGGTGAGTTTGACAGGGAAAGATTCGTTCAAAGGTTGGCAAGAAGGAATAGTGGCATTAAATTTCATCACTAATGGAGAATGTAACGACTCTAAAAATTCTAGAGGTAGGAATCCTATAAGGATGGTAGCATTTCGTGCATATGTCCATGAGTCACATGTTTTCCTTAGATAGAAATTCCCCCACTGACACTAGAAATAAGCGCCAAGTAGGAGGGGTATGAAATGAGGATGTGGAATTAACTGGTTGGGTTTTATTTTTATAAGGTGGAGGGTATAAAATGGTAATTTGAAAGAAGGGTGAAAATTCACTCCTATACAAACACACTCATGTTTTATCTTGTGTTGAAAGTTTTTTCTTTTTCTTTTTCTTTTTTCTTTCTCTTCATTTTTCTCTTTTTTTCTATCTTTTAGGGAAACTATATACATGAAATAAACATAAATTATAGATATTAACTTTTTTATAATTTGAGTTATATAGCATCTATATAGTTCTAGGATGTTTGAGAGTTGTTTCTAATCTCTATGAGTTATAATACAAATTATAATTTTTGGAAGATCTTATAATTGTTTAGACAGTTAAATTTCAGTAATCAACATGTCAAATTTTAGTAATCAGGAAGTCAAATTTTAGCAATTAGCAATTTGTACCATCTTTCTCTCTTTATCTCTCTATCTCACACATTTTTCACCCCTTATGCTATAGACCTCTCTTTCACAATCTCTCCTTCCCTCTACTTCTCTTTATCCTTCTATTCTCCTTGCCTCACTCTCATTCCCTCTATACTTCTCTCTATCTCACTTCTCTCCCCCATCTCTTTCTCTTCCTTCCTCCCACCCACCTTCTCTATCTACTTAACTCTATATAACCTATCCATCTCTACTTCTCTCCCTCCCTCTCTCCTCTCTCTCAATATCTCAAGCTTCCTCCTTCCCCCTCTCTCTCTCTTCCTTCCTCCCACTCACCTTCACTCTCTACATCTTTCTATCTAACCTATCCCTATATCCTTCTCTCTTTCCCTACCTCCTCTCTCTTAATCTCTCCACCTTGATCCTTTCCCCCTCTCTCTCATTCTCTTTATTTCATTTCTCTCTCCCTTCATCCCTGCATCTCTCCATCCCTCTCCCTCCCTCCTCCTCTTTCTTTCTCTACCTCACCTTTCTCTCTCTCCATCTGTACCTCTCCTTTTATCTCTCTACTTCTCTCATGCCTCCCACTCTCTATCTCTCCTTCCCTATATACTTATCTATCTCTCTCAATCTGTCCTTCCCTCTCTCTCTCCCTCTTTCAATCTCCCCACCCTACTCCTATCTCTCTACTTCCCTCTATACTTCTCTCTATCTCACCTTTCCCTCTCTTATTTTCTCTATCTCCCACTCTCTCCCCTGCTCTCTCCCTTCCTCCCACACAACTTCCCTCTCCTCTCTATCTAACCTATCCGTTTCCACCCCTCTCTCTCTACCTCCTCTCTCCTAATCTTTCAACCTTCCTCCTTCCCTTCCTACTCTCTTTGTCTCGATATCTCTCTATCTATCTATAATTTCCTCTCTACTACTCTTTATCTCACCTCTCTCTGTCCCTCCTTAAATCTCCTTATCTCTCTTTCCCCCACCCACCTTCCCTCTCTACTTATCACTATCTAAACTATCTCCTACCTAACTCTCTATCCCTCCTTCATCTCTTTCTCAATATCTCCACCTTCCTCATTCCCTCCTCTCTCTGATGTAGAAGATTCATGGGTGAACATGTAATCAACATCACCCAAAAATATATTTAGTTTAATATTTTTGGATTTTGAAGCTTCCTCCCTCCCTCTCAATCTCTGCTCTCTCTCTCACACCTCTTTCTCACCCATTTCTCCTACCCTAACTCTTTCCATCTCTACTCTAAATATTTTTGCTCTCCCTCCCTCTATCTAACTCTATATCTCCCACTCTCTCTCCTTACTATAGAATAGTACAGATAATAGTGGGGGGGATGAATTAGTTAATATAAAACAATTTTCTTATCCTTATTAATCTGGAAGAAACTCAAATCAATAAGATAGCAATTAAAAATATATGAAAATGAAGGCACCTAACAACACCATGCACAAGGAACACTAGAATTTACATGGAAAACCAAGATGGGAAAAGCCATGGAGAACACTAATTCTCAATTATAAAAAAATAGTTAAGGTGACACCAGTTAAGGTGATTTTTACAAGGGATCACTTTTGGTTGGGCTCATTGGCTGGCTATTATAGCCAAAGATAAAAAAATGCTCACTTCCAGAAGAATGATGAAAAGGGAATCCACCACAAATATAACTATCACCAATAGTCACACAATGTCTATATTTTCAAATTTTCATTCACAATAATTTATTTTATCAAATGGGATCAAATTATACTTATACCAATCAATGCTTTCATAATCTTCTCAAGTGAGACAAAAAAAATTATATGTCATGCTTTCATAAACTCCTAAGTTGACCAAACACAATTTGAATTAGGTCACAAAAAACGTTCCTGTAGTGGAAGGGAATGAAATGGGGGAACACACATAACCTCTTTTCTCAAATCAAAATGCTACATATTTACCATGATATCCAAAAACAAGAAATAGGATATACATATTCTAATGAAAGCAATGTTACAAGAAATGCTAACCACTTTCTAGATGGGTTCGGACCCAAAAGAGTGTATCTCATTGTGTTGCAAGATGCATGGGACCAAGACAAGCACTACTGGAGATATTTATCGTCACAACACAACATCTGACGTACGTCAATCTAGATCACTAAATCAACAAATTCAAATCTTAATCAATCAACCAAGCTATGTTGACATTAATGGAAACCATTAATGAAAACAATTGATATCATCACATTCCAAAAATCTCCCCCCTTTTCATTGATGGCAACATTCATTAAGAACAAACCAAACAACTCAAAAACATCAACATTATCAAGGAACCTCTTCTCTTCTCCCCCTTTGAAATCAAGGATGAAGGGAAAATACTCCCCCTATGAGGAAGCCACCAAGCATTGATCAAGATAAGAGTGAGCATATAATATTTTGGACCACTGCACACCCTAGTGCACATTATTATACACCCGGAGGGGGAAGAACCCCTAATTTTTACCGGATATACTCAAAAGTATCTTTGTTCAATGGTTTTGTGAAAATATTTGCAATCTTCTCTTTTTTGGTTACATATTCAAGTCTTACCTCATTCTCCAATACCTTCTCTCTTAGGAAGTGATACTTGATGAATACATGCTTCATTCTAGAGTGTTGTACCAGATTCTTGGAAATTTTTACTATGATGGTATTATCACACATTATTGGGACCGGTTCATCAAACTACATGGCAATGTCCTTCATCTTTTGTTTCATCCATAGTACCTGAGTGCAACATGAGAATGCTACAATGTATTCAGCTTCAATAGTAGATAAAGATACATAATCTTGTTTCTTACTTGACCAAGCAACCAACTGGGAGCCAAGGAAATAATCTCCACAACTTGTGCTTCACCTGTTATCAAGACACCCAGCCCAATCAACATTAGTATAGATTTTCAATGTGAAATTTGAAACCTTTAGATACCATAACCCCATATCTTTAGTACCCTTCAAATTTATAAAGATCCTTTTTGTTGCAATAAAATGTGATTCCTTTGGTTCTTGCTGAAATCTGGCTACTAGACAAATATAGTAAAAAATGTTTGGTCTAGTAGTAGTCAAGTATAACAATCCTCCAATCATGGACATGTACATGCTTGCATCAAATTTAGGTAAATCATCTTATTTTTTCAGCTTACATCTATTAACAATAGGTCTACAAATTGGTTTGGATTTTTCCAACCCAAACTTCTTTAATAATTCTTTAGTATACTTGGATTGTGAAATGAAGATTCATTTTCTATTCTAATTTACTTGTAATCTAGGAAAAAATTTCAACTCACCTATCATATACATCTCAAATTCTTTCTGCATTTTATCTGTAATTTTTTTGCGCATATAATTATTTCCTCAAAAAATTATGTCATCAACATAAACTACAACAATCAATATTTGATTTGAATAAATTATGTAGTATAAGTTACTATTAGCAAATCCCTTTTGAAATCATTGTCCAATCAAGTACTTGTCTAATCTACCATACTAGGCTCTAGGAGCCTACTTCAATCTATATAATGCTTTATTTAACCTACAAACAACATGTGGATCACTTCCAAACTTAAGTCTCTTTGGTTGCTCAATGTAGGCTTCTTCTTTCAGTTATCCATTCAATAATGTAGACTTTAAATCCATTTGATGGACTTTAAAATCCTTAAAATCTACAAAACCTAAGAATATCTAGATTGCTTCCATCTGAGCAATGAGGACATATGTCTCTTCAAATTCAATACCTTTGATCTGAGTATAACCATTTCAAACCAATCTTGCCTTGTTTCTCATTACCTTTCCATTTTTGTCCAATTTGTTTTAGAATACCCACTATTTTCTAGCTACATTTTTGTCTATCGGTCTGGGCACAAGTTCCCAAGTCTGATTCCTCTCTATCTTTTCAATCTCTTCTTTCATTTCCTTTACCCAATTTTGATCATTTCATTCTTCTTCCACATCTTTGGCTCATTTTCCAAGAGTAGACATAGTAACACTTCCTTTTGTGTTGCTTTGATTCTTGTGATAATTCCTCTATTCTTATCTCCAATAATTTTATTTTCTAAATGGTTTCTTTGTACATACCTTGGAGTTTTGATTGAAGTTGTCAGAGCCTCCTTTTTCTCTTCTTCTTCTTTCTTATCCTTTTCTTCTTTGTCATCTGAGTTGTCTGATTCATATTCAATATGCATGTCAGGATTTCTTTAAACATCTTCATCTACTTTCAATTCACACTTTTAACTATCTTGTTTAGTCTCTTATTCTAACACTGATACACTTTTATTCTTGTAGAGTAACGCAAAAATATACCTTCATCATCTTTGCTTTCTGAACCACAAAATTTATGCTTTGGGTAAAGGAAGGGGTCCCCTACAACTTTCTAGGGTTTTCACCTAGAAGGAAGGGAATATCCTTTTGGGGGAGCATAAATCTTGTGATTCATTCAATGTTGGGGATTGAATATGTGTTGAATGTTCTAAATGCTAAAATGTGATAAGTAAACATAACTATTTAATCTAAACTAAGAAAATCTATATTGCTGGAAAACACATGATGTAATATAAGAATGACAAAATAAAAACTAAATTAAGAAAAAAAACCCAATAAATCAAACAAGTGCACCTGGATATTGAAGAGAGTCAAGGTACAGATTGTAGAAGCCTTAGAAAACCTTGTCTAGAACTAGGAAAACTTGAAATAAGATAAAACCCTATTCTATTTTGTTAGAATAAGATGCATGCAAGAGATTTTGAATGATGCAAGACATTAGTCCTAGAAACCCTACAACATTACAAATATATGTCAAAGGAATGAAAATGGGATGCAAACCTTAAATCTGAAGATGGGATAAAAATAAATGATGGACTCACTTTGAAAATAGTCTTTAGGTGTGATTTGGTGGCTAGTTGCACCTCCTCAACCTAGATTTCTCCATGAATCCCCATAGGTATCCATGTTCAACCTTTGGAAATGTGTGTTCTTTAATAGGAAGTGAGCTTGAAAACCTATAAAAATCCCTAGTTTTTTGTCCTAAGCTTGAACTTTTCTCTAATAGAGAGATGAATCTTCTTGAGGAAGATGTTTTGCACTTGATTTTTAAAGTTCGTTGTGGAAAATGACCAAGAGGGCTTACAAAATGATCTAAAAGCATGTATTTATAAGCGAAAAAACCTAATTGTCAATAATTTTGACCTAAGAGGCTAACGCCCATCAGGAATTTTTGGAAAAATATACATTTTCCCACTTAGAAATGCAAAAAACCTCAAAAAGAACTAGGTCGCCAACTTGGGCGACCTAGTCCCACCAAGGGATTTTGAAGTGGGACTAGTGATTTTTGAATATTTTTTATGTTGTTTATCGGGGCTTGAATGATTCGTTAGGTATAACAGGCCTCAAAGTAAAAAAAAGTGAACCTTAGGGGCCTATGAATGTTGTTTTAGGGTGATTATTGATGAAAGGGGACCTCAATTTGGACCAAAATGGGCACAAAATTGTCCTTTTCTTCAAAGGTATACAATTTTTGGTGACAAATTTATCCCCCACTTTAGTGCCCATATGATTCTACATGCATATGTAAGCTAAAGGACTCTAAACAAAAAATTCACCTTATTTTCATAAAAGGATACTCATTTAATGATGGGAGAATGAAGCCCTTGGTCTATTTATTTGCAAAACCACAACATTGGGAACCACATCTTGCAACAAAAATTTGTTAGGAATCCAAAAATCCTCTTATCTAATTCCTAGGGATCAAATAAGAGGGTAGATGTATGCCCCACTTGAGTCTGCTTGCCTTCTGGAGGTGGAATCAAGGTAGCAATCTAGCCACATCGAATAAGGGCATGCATATTAGAGGGAATTTTTAAGTACCATGCCACATAACAAGAGCTGATTGATGATGTAGGGCATGCCAACATGATTCTGATGCAACAAATGACATAAAAAATGGAGCTCACTAGCACCTAGTATGTTGATTTGAATGAAAAGCACACTAAAAAGTTCTAACATGGTAAAGGTACAAACATGTGCATATATGTAAAATGAGATAGAGTTAAAAGGAATCAAAATAGTGTAACTTGTCACTTACTTGTTCATTTACCTTTTATAGCATTTTAGTGATGAGGAGAGAATGAGAGGACGTTGAGCACACGAGGATTCATGCCTGCTAGACTGGATATGTTGCGGGACTAGGTAGCCAACGAGAATTGACAACATGAGGTGAGTTGATTTAGAAGCCCTTCATATGTGATTTTTCAATTATGGGATGAATTTAATGCATGTTTAGGTTATATTAGGATCCTATAATTTTTTTTCACAAAGTGTCCCTTTTTTTTGCAAAGTGTCCCTTTTGTTTGCAAACTATCCCTTTTGTCCGCAAAGTTTCCCAAAAGGGTTCTAAAGTTTCTAGGGCCTTTAGAAAAGCACACTAGAACAACATTAGCACAATTGCATGATGAATTAGAGTAGAATTGAAGATATTAGATGATTTAGATAGCATATTTTGATGATTTTCATAGGTACCCACCCAATACCATCAGTGTCTTGGTAGGAGATAGCCAAGTTTCCTGAGAGACTTGGCTCTTGCATTATCAGTGATAGAGACATAACATCTAAATGAGGTGGGGATATACTAGGCATACCTCATTCCCCCATGAGGTACCATGATGTGATGCTGATGGCATTGTGTGAGCCCTAGGATGTTGATACTTGCACCTTTCATCTACCACAAGAGAGATGGCCATTACCTTAGAGGATGTACACAAGATACTTTGAGTCCCTATTCGGGGGGAATGAGTGCACCTCTAGAGGGGTCAATATTTCCATGACAAGTGGTCAGACATGCAATACTATCTAGATGAACAAGTTCATGATGAAAGAGTAGCCAAATAGATCGAATTAGCCATGCTACTTTATTCATGAGCACTAGTAGTGAGGCAAATCTTGATGCATACTATAGCAATTTTCCTCCTACCAAATGGATGATAAAAACACCTCAAGGGAAGGCTAGTGCACCTAGTACAAGAAATGTTAGAGAATCAAACAATGTACACCTGGCGATGGTACATCTTGGATCATTTATATTATGACCTTGGGTGATTTGTCTTCCAGGAACTGGATAGCATGGTAGATTGTACACTTCTATAGGTGTGGTTTTTGGATAATATCAAATGTACATGGACGGTTGGCTTCCCATGTCTGAAAGTGGTAGGCTATCAATGAGAATTTGGTTATCCACTACGATGACTATGGCAGTACAGTGATCTACACTTTTGGCCAAGGGGATTCGACCGACTAGAGGAGGATGACATCCTATGAGACCATACCAGCTTGTGTTACAATGGATAGATCACACCAAACAACTAAGGAGACTACATATGGATAGGTTTTTGGTGGGTCAACATGATCACATACTGTGGCCTTTCTACTATGATCGAGTGATGAGATAGTTTGGATAGGTATAGACACCACCCCATCCATGGTCATCATTTAGGAGATCCATTTGCACTGCCCAAAGATTGGATGATACAATGTTGCTCACACTAGATGATGTCATCGAGAATGAATCTAACTATTCAGATCATGATCAACCACCGATGGATGATGTAGATGATTTTGGTGCCATATGGGATCATGAGGAGTGGTGGATGGAATCACGACTAGATCCAGTGTTTCTGATGGATGAGCCAGTGGGAGATGTAGGACATGTACCAGATGAGGGGGATGAGAGGGAGGATAGAGCCAAGGAGATATGATACAGGGCGGTAAATATATTTAGTAATATTATTGATGAGGAGTATAATGAGGATGCAGACCCAAATTATGATAGACAAGAGGGAGAGGAGGAGGATCAAGATTAGGATCAGGAGGAGGAGGAGGAGGACGATAGAGTTGAGGATCCACCCCTGAGTGATGACGATGAGGGAACAACTAGGGACCAATATGAGTGGAGAGAGGTCTCACCCATCTATATGACTAGATCCTAGATAGCAGCAATGGTAGGTGTCAAAACTCACAACAAATGGGAGGTTATTACATTGTCAATGCCCCCTGCACAGGATGAGGTGAAAATTTCTCATCCCACCAGAGATATAGGTGATGATATTTAATTTTGAAATATGTACATTATATTTTGATGTATGATTTAATGCATATATATATATATATCATGATGTGTATTGATTAAATATTGTATCAATTTTGCAGGTCCCTCAGAGGATTGGTGAGATCTCTACCATTAGTCAGTTGTAGAGATAGTGCAAACATATTTCAATGAAGAGGAGATGGACTCTGATTATGTGCCCCCAATGATCATGGAGTCAAATCAAGAGATGTTGAGACCTTTCATGAGAATACAGGTTGTGTATGAGGGATTGAGGATACAAATCCGTTGAGTCAAAGCTGCACCACAGGAACAACCATCATAGACTCTAGCGAAGGTGGAGAGAATAGAGAGAGTGGTTGCATGATGGAAAGTAGATAGGGATAAAATAGCAGGAGAGCACTGGGTGGCACTCGCGCGGATGGAGGGGATGGAGTTCACGCTTAGACTCAGTGGATCGTGATCATGATCATGCATGACCATCTCTCGTCATCTTACTACTGATGCAGTGCGAGTACCAGATCTTGAGCGATCTAGGAATCATGGTCCTTAGTTACATTATATATAATGATGAGATGTACATAAAAAATTTAGATATATATATATGCATTTTTTATGTTACATGTTGTGATTTAATGTGTGGATGTTAAATATCAATGTGTTTAATTAAAGAGGATTATTTAATTAGTGTCTACATGCTTTAATAAAATTTATATGATCTAATTAAAAATTTAGTGTAGCTTCTAATGAGATACAACATAAAGAGTGAATATGTAATGCACTTATGTTTAGTAACGTAACATACAAGAAGATAAAATGAATAGTATGATATCTAGAGAAATTATAAAATGAATTAAATAGTAACTTTAGTGTTCAAGGCATATGCATAATGATTTTTCAAGAATGAAACAATGATAAAGCCCATATGATATAATCCCATAGCTCTAACAACACTGCTCTATAATTCATACCATTCAAAAGGGGATTCAAAATAATACTGACGCAAGTGTGCAACAATAAAAGGCTCTTTAAGAGGAGTGTCTTCATGCTCTATTAAGGTATAAGAACCAAATCCATAATTCATATTGACCACATAGGGGCCTAACCAATTAGGATTGAACTTAACTTTGTCAGCATAATCGATGGTAGTATTACGTTGGTTTTCATATAAAACCAAATCACCTTTGTTAAATGTCCTAGGAATGACACCATATCATGTTTTCATTGCAATTGTTTAGCGTAAGCTTGAAGATGCTCGAGAGAATTGATGCATTGTTCATCAAGCATTTCAAGCTGATGTAAACATTGTTCTGCATAGGTGCCATTATCGAGAAGACCTTGGAGAGAAATCCACAATGTGTGGATTTCTAACTCTAAAGGTAGGATAGCCTCGGTATCGTAAACAAGGTTGAAAGGCGTATTTCCCATAGAAGAATGAACACTTGGGCGATATGTCCATAACACATATTGCAATTGTGTATGCCAATCTTTTTGGTTTTGGTTAATAGTCTTATTAAGGATTTTTCCTAGTATTTTATTAGTACTTTCAGTTTGACCATTAGACTATGGGTAGTAAGGTGTTGAAAATCAATGTTGAATATGGAATGTCTTGAGAAACTTCTTCAAATAATTGTTCTTAAATGGTGTACCATTGTCTGAGACTATTGCGGAAGGAAGGCCAAAGCGAGTCATGATGTGTTCCAATAAGAAACAATATATGACCTCGATAGTTGTATATCAGAGGGGAATAGCTTCAACCCATTTGGTGAAATATTTAATAGCAGTAATAATAAATGTATGTCTAGCAGAAGAAGGTGGTGATATTTTACCAATTAGGTCTAATCCCCACATAGAGAATGACCAAATAAGAATTTGGGCACAAAGCTCAGAAGAAGGAGCATGGATCAAATGACTATGTTTTTAGCATTGATGAAATCACTTAACATATGCATAGCAGTCTTCTTGCATGTTTTTCTAGTAATAACCCATGCGAAGGAGCTTTTTCACTAAGGTTTTTCCTCTGAAATTTTATCCATAAGTGTTAGAATGGGATTGTTCAAGGGAAATATGAGTCTTAGCATCCTTGAGACATCATAGAAGAATGCCATCAAAGGATCTTTTGTACAATATATCAACAAGGATTATATACTTAGTGGCTAAATTTTTGAGGGGAATGCGGTTATTTCTGGTTGTAGGTTTGGGAATAGTACCATCCTTAAGATAATTATAGATGGCATCATACCATTCACATGGATTATCTTGAAAAGTGGGAAGGACATCATCAAGTTTAGCATTGATGGAGGGTTTCATAATGGGGTGGATCGTAAAGATGATTTTTTTCGGAAGGATCTACAAGAGATATGAGACTGGTTGCACTAGCCATTGCATCTTCATGGTGATTATATTTTCAAGGGATTTTATCGATGGTGAATGAGTCAAACTATTCTAAAAAATTTACAATGAGATCATTATATTGTGATAGTTTATCATGTTTATTTTGATAGAGATTGTTGATTTGTTGAATCACTAATTGTGAATCACCATAGATCTATATATATTTGACCCCCATGGCTAAAGCAATGTGTAATCTAGTGATTAATGCTTTATACTTAGTTGTGTTATGTGTACACAGGAAATTGAGGAAATATGATAAGGGAATAGGCTTACCTATGGGTGGAATTAAAATAACTCCAACACTGAAGCCTATTCAACACTTGGATCCATCGAAGGACAATTCCCATGTAGGAAGGTCTATAGTAAACACACTATCATCAGGGAAAGAATCATTGGTGGGTAATGCTAAGGGTGAAGGAGCATTAGCTAAATGGTCAGTTAAGGCTTGGCCTTTGATTGATTTTTGAGAAAAAAACTTAAGGTCAAACTCGGTTAACAACATGACCCATTTAGCAAGACATCCTCAAAGATCTCTTTTATTGAAAATATATTTGAGAGGATCAAACTTTTTCATCACATGTATTTCTACATTAAGTAAGTAATGTCGCAACTTACTAGTAGTGAATACAAGAGCTAGAGATTGTTTTTTGATTGTTGAGTAAAGGGTCTCATAATCGATGAGTGTTATACTAATATATGAAACATGATTCTCTTTACCATTGGTGTCTTGTTGAGCAAACAATGTAGCAAGAGCATGGGAAAATAAAGGTATATAAAGGATGAAAGGTTGATTGGGTATAGTAGGTTGTAAAATAGGTGGAGTTGCAAGGTATTCCTTCAAACTCTCAAAGGCTTGTTTACAATCATCATTCCAATCAAAATTTACATCCTTTTTGAGGAGATGTGTAAAGGGTAATGTCCAATTTGCTAAGAATGCAACAATACAATGAATGGCTTGAATCCATAATTGAAATGTACGCAATTGGGAGATGTTGCAAGGGGGTGGCATATTAATTATAGCATCAATTTTCTTTGTGTCCACTTCAATGCTTATGTGAAATATGATAAACCCTAAAATTTTACCACTATCTACTCCAAAGACACACTTTTTGGGATTTAAGTGAATGTTATATTTAGACATGTGCTCGAAGATTTGCAGAAGGATATTCACATTATCTTCATGGGTTAAGGATTTAGTGAGAATTTCGTCAACATAATCTTCTAAGATTTTATGGATGTAGTCATGAAAGATTAAGGTCATTGCACATTCATAGGTAGCATCAATGTTCTTTAAGCCAAAAGAAATCAAAACCCAACAAAATTTTCCCCAAGTAGATGTAAAGGTTGTCTTGTATTGATCTTTTGGGTTTATGAAGATTTGATTATATAAAAAAAATCCGTCCATAAAGGATAACAAAGAACGTCTAGCAGTGGAATCCATGATCATGTCGATGTTAGGAAGAGGAAAGTTGTTGTTTAAAGATGCTTTATTCAAGTCTCTAAAATCCAGACATATCCTAACACAGCTATTAGTTTTGGTCACTACAATAATGTTTGATATCCAAGGAGAATAATCAGTAGGGTGAATGAAACCCGTGTCAAGGAGTTTTTCAAGTTCTCATTTAACATGCAAGGCTATCTTAGGATACACTTTTTGAATAATTTGGTGAATGGGCTTAGCATTTTCAGCAAGGACAATGTTATGGGTAACTATCTAGGGATCTATTCCATTCATTTTGGAATATTTCCAAGAAAATAGTTCAGGGAAGGCATGAAGCAAGGTTACAAGGTCCTCTTATTCTTCATCATCAAGGCACTTCTCAATTTTAATGACTTTGTATTTATCATCTATATCCATTGGTATGTCAAGTGTAACACCCCTTTGTTTTTCTCTTATGTTAGATTAAGATGCTTTGTTATTTGATCATTTCTTTTTGAGCAATACGAACTACGTGTGTTAACAGATGTAATTTCCTAGATATTATACTTAACATGCTTTGGTTAAAATAATGTTGGTTTATAATGACATGATTATTGCTTATGAATTTTATTAATGATGGAAGTGTCAGTTTGGTGATACTATATTGGTGAAGGGGACATGATTGCATCACTTGCTTGTGAGCGCCCTACCATTATGTGATTGCCTCTTCATGGTGTATTTTATAATGATTTTATATGCATGTGCTATTGATGCCTTGGATACAGGTTTGTAAGTACATGACATCGACTCCACCTGGCTTCACACGTTTGAGCATGTCGACCCAATGGTATGATGATTGGGAGATAGTAGCTAGGTTACCTATGTCAGTTCTACACCCTAGCCACAGTGTGTCATCAATTGAGTCTGTTGTGTCTTTGGTGCTTGTTTTAATATTATTTAATTCGGAAGGGCTCTTGTTTATGGAAATAAATGCTTAGAGTTATTGTTTTAAATAGTGTTGATATTTATTTAAATTAAAATTATACATTGTGATAGAAGTTTTTATTTAAGTTGATTAATTAAATTTGACTTATTTAATTAATTAAATTCAACCCAAGGGTTGAATTTATTTATTAAATAATTAAATTTGGTTATTTAGAAAGTTGTATAATAGAATTTAATTGCATATTGGAATTTAATTTCAATTCGTGGTAATTAAACTAGTATATGGAATTAAATTAGTATTTGGTAATTAAATTAGTTTTTGGGATTCAAAGTAGTATTTAGAATTATTATAATAAATGAAAATTAATCCATTTTGGAATATAAATTTGAATTAGAAGTTACTAAATTTATGTTGAAGTTAAATTAGTATTTGGAATTAAATTGTAATTAGAAATTACTTCAACATGCAAATGACTTGGAGAAAATATCTGATTGTGGAGAAGATTTTTTTGAATGTGACGTGTGTGAGAAGAATGCATGATTTACTCTTGGTTGAGATATTATTTTTTAGAGAGGAATTTAATTGAGAAAAAGGAGAGAAGTTCTGAGATTTTTGGAGAAAAGAAAATAAAGATTATTTTTGAAAGAGGTTTTTGGTTGAAAAATTTGAGAAAACGCAAAGGGGTTTTCAAGAATTTTTTGGGGGTTTCTGTATTTTTACATCTTCATGGAAGTGGTGATTTTGGAAAAGCTTTGGAAACAGATCTCTAAAGGGGAGGCTTTGCTTCCACTTTATTTTCTTCAAGCTACAGGAAAACAGGTTTCTTCAAGTTTTCATTTATTTATTTAATTGTTTGAGAAAGATTGCCTGTACAAAATTTAATTTTGTAAAAGCTTTGCTTAAAATGGTAATTGAGACTGAAAGATTTTATATGCAAGAAGTATTTTGTGTTTTGGTTGTAGAAGCTTTAATTTGTGATTTAAGAATTTAGTTTTAGGTTTTGAAAACCTCTGTGTAAATTTAGAAGAAATGAACTTTTGTAATTTTTTGAGTTTTGTTTAAATCTGCCTGTAGTATTTTTGATAAATTTTATTGTGAGGAAGTTTGTTACTTGATTGAAATTGAAATCCTTTTTATAAATTTGAGAAATGGTTATAGTTATTTTGAAAAATTCTTTCAACTTATTAAATATTTTCCTGTAGATGTATATTTTGAAAAAGATTCCTCCAATCTATTTATTATGTTGAAATTTTTGTTTATATATATATAAATTATTTTTAAAAAATATTGTATACTATTTTCGCCCATCTGTATAGCATCATGTGTTAAGGTTTGGAATAACTGAAATTTTTATTTAAAAATTTTTGCCAGTTTTATTTTTCATTTTTTTTGTTGGGGTTTTATAACATGGGGGAGGCTTGGGAGGCGTTGCCTCCACCGCTACCCCCATGAGGGGATGACTGTGGAGGAAGGGCCTCCACAGCCCCCTCCTCACCTCCCCCCTCCTCCCCTCTCTCCATGTGGCCGCACCCCTATTTGGGTTCGGCTGTGCATAGCACAGCCGCCCCCAAACATTGGGGTTTTCCTTTGTATGGAGGTTGCGGATGTGGTAAGCCAGCCAATACACCCCCCTTCCTTATTAAATAAAACAATAATTTTAGGTCGAATGAACCCGCGTCTATTTGCAAATGGAGTATAAATTCACCCTTAATAAATTTATTCTTTATTAATTTTTTCTTGTCTAATTCATTTTTAATAAATTCGTTTATTTTAATTTATGATTTGTGTTGATGTTTTATGTAAAGTATATGGTTAAAAGAAAATAATGTGTATAAATATATTGGATATATATTGAATATATATATATTCAATATATGTATATTGAGTATATATAAATATATATTTGTATATTTGTTAAAATATATTATTGCATAGTTATAAATGATGAGACAAATAATGTTATGGAAATTTATTAATTATATGTATATCTTCCCCAAATATAATTTAAAGGAAAAGTTGCATGCATATTTATTCGAATAGAGGAAATACGTAAACATTAGTAATAAATATTTTCTTGAAACTGAAGATTAGATATTTAGATTGATTACATCTGTTCAATAGATGCATGCTCGAGTTCTAGTTGAAGTTAATTCCAAAATTAAGAATTCTTGTAATAAAGATATTGTTTTTGTTTAAATAGGCATTGGATTAATTGTATGTAATTGCATGAATGAAGTGAAATTATAATAATATGTCTTGAAAAGAGAAAATTATAATTTATTTAAATATTGTAAACCGTTTGAGGAAATAGATATTATATTAGAATTAAAATTGAGAGAATTGGATTAATAAATGAAATGATGATCTTATAGTTGTTTAAAGTTAAATTGAGATATTTGAAGTGTTGATTAATTAATTGGTTGAATTTGCTCCTTCGTCTTTATAAGGATTTTTATTAAATTAGAGAAAATTGATTAACTAGTTTTATTATGCCTTCTTTCACTGAAAGTGAAAGGATTTAGTAAATCCAAATCTTAGATTTAATTATCGAGTTGAGTGCTTATGTGAATCTTCTAGTTGCAATTAGAGGAAATGAATATTTAATTATGTGTATTGCGGGAATAGGTATTTAAAAATATATATACAATATGTTAGTAGGAACAAAGATTCTATTATTTTTAAATTGATGAAATTAAGGAAAAGGTTAGTGTGATGTTATCTCTATTTGGAAGAGCCTTTTTAATTAATTAGTTAAGTTGGGATAAATGAGTGGTGTGAATTATTATAAGTTATTTCGTTGACTATATGCAAGGTTGTGATAAATTAGGTTGTTGTAAACATGAAACTATTATGCTGGTATGATGTGTTTGAGATATCTTATGTGGTATTTAGGGGTAATTGAAAAGAGGTATTAGATGAGTTTTTGTAAGTCTTCCGAGTGAGGAATGTTAACTTTCAGAGTTGTTATTTCTTGGTCTTGACTTTTTTAGTTCTCTAGGGTAGTAAGGTTTGTTGATTTCAATGAGTCACCTGGTTTCTATGAACGGGGAATGGTTTGTTCTTCTTTGAATGAATTGTTGGATATTTTGTACCTCCTTAGTTTGGAGTGGTGTTGTATCTCATGATAACCGTAGGAGGGTGAAGCTCAATGGGGGTCGAGGTCTTGAATGATCTGACGGGTAACTCACGTATCTTGAGTGGCTTTCTCCTAGGTTAGTAGTATGTTTAGGTTATTGGTGAGTCATACTGTTAAACTCGGTTAGCAATGTATTTTTGAGCTATTGTTCTTATGGTGGTTCTGTTTAGCGTTGAGTTAGCCTATGACTAGAGGTTGTAGGGATTGTCCTTGTATCCTTGTTACTGTCTCCTAACACGGGGGGTGGGCCTTTGGGTACCACTTGGTTGGGAGGAACATGCGCCCTATGCCGTTGGGTCCCCTTTTGATTTGCAGATTGTGTTGCAAGGTTTTTTAGTGGAGAGCTCACAGTGGTTTCATTATTTAGTTTTAAGCTTTCTATTTACTTCTATTTAGCTCTTGTAATTATTATTCCCCTCATTTGTTTTTGAGGTCGAATCTTGTAATTGTAATAGTTAGGTTTGATCTACCTCATTTCGGGAATGAGTATTGTAATCTACTTTTAAGATAATGTAATATGGAACTTATTATATGTTATCCTAGTGTTAGAATCTTTAATGTTTTGTAAGTATGTGCAATTTTAATGAATGGTTAATATTTTAATAAATGCTTTGAGTGCATGTAGTGTGTATGTTTGGTTATCGATGTAATCTTGTCACGTTACCTTAGAAGTTGTTGCGAAGTGTTGTGCATCTTATTTGTTAATAATGCACTTTTTAAAATAAAAAATTGTACGCTTCCGCATTGAGTTGCAACTTCCTTTAGGGTCCCGTGGCGGGGCATTACATCAAGGGTATGTCCTAAAGGGAGTGCATTAGACTTAGGAACTTTAGGATCATATGGTTCCACACTTGTAGTACATCCTTAGCGTCATGAATGGTGGGATCAAAACTTATCATAGCACAAGAGGCATTTCTCTTGGAGCGAGAAGTCTTATCTGAAGCGCCTAACAAGTGTTTCAAATATTCATCGTCATGAACATAAGTGAATAGGGGAGAATCCACATAAAGGAATTTAGGATGCTTAAGCATGAGGTTGGTTCTCAATGTACATGTTATAGTGTTGATGTTGAGAGAGGGTTGTTGATTGGCTTTTATAGCTTTAAAAAGGGAAAACCCTAGACCGGTCTTAGTTTCTTGCATATTAGGTTCAATGGGTACATGAATGCCTTGCTCATGCTTGCCACATCCTTTACCATTGTAGCCTAATTTTTTTACAAGCTCATAATCACATCCATAAAGTCTCTTCATTTCTTGTGGGTTAGGTGGCTATTGATAATCTATCTCATCAAAATTTGTTGTATATGTTTCATTTTCTTCCAAAAGAGATGAGGTAGATGTGTGGGAAGGGTGTTCTTCTTTTTGGGTAGAGAGGACAACTGATTACTCTTATTGGGTATCCTCTTTTTGTGTGACAATAAACTCACCCATAAAGGAAGAGGTGAATTCTAAACATCCCCAATTTTCACCAAGTAAATTAAACTTTGTTTTATCTTCTGGTTGATCCTTCTTAGAAGGGGCAATATGGAGGTTGGAATTAGGGTATTGAGAGGATTGGATGTGCCCTTTTCAAGTTGTAAGCAACTCTCACATTCAGGGTCTATGTCAATTCGATAAACTTTGTTATTATAGAAATATTTCATTTTGTGATGAAGGGTCGAGGGTACTGCATGCATCTCATGTATCCATGGTCTTCCCAAGAGGATATTATAAGAAAGGTCATAGGGCATGATATGAATAGGATTATGTAGCGTAACCATTCTGAAAGTAATAGGTAAGGTGATGACACTAATGGGTTTCTTTGTAACATTATCAAATCCTCTAATGGATAAGGAATTAGATTGGATTTATGATCTATCCACATGTAACCTATCAAGAATATTTTCAGTACACACATTTAGGGTAGAGCCATTGTCAACAAGGGTCCTTTTGATACTTATCTAATCATATTGGGTTATGATCATAAAAGTGTCATTTTGTTTTCTTAATTCTAATGGAGGGAGCTCATTTTGTTAGAAATTAATGTCCACATTTGTTGTGTTAATTTCATGTAGGAGAGCTACCACATGATTAGCATTTGTACCAAGAGGGACCACTATCTATTGCAATGTAATTTGGAGCATAGAATGATAGTTAGGGGAATTCTAAAGAAGATCCCAAAGGGATATCTTAGAAGGAGTGTTCTTAAGTTGTTCAACCAAATCATACTCCCTAACTTGCAAGTTTAAACGAGGTTCCATAGGTAAGATTGGGTAGGGCAATGGTAGGGAGTTTGAGGTAGTTGGTTGTTGGGGGTGTGGGTTATTGTGAGTATAATGAGTGTGGGCGACGGTATCACGCTTAGGAGGGTAAAGGGTAAAATCACGTTGGGATGGGGTTTGAGGTTTATGGGAAGGTGAGTAGAGAAGAAGTTGAGGTTGAATGACATTGAAATATTTTGTTTGAGGTTGTTCTTCACAAACCCTAGTGGATGAAGCAGGTGAGATGAAATCCTGGAGAACTTCATATAACATGCCCATATCATCACAACTAAAAGGTTTGGAAGACAAGGGAGGGGAGGTTTTGACTTTATCATCACCAACCTTAGTGGATGAAGTGAGTGAGAGGAATTCTTGAAGGGCTTCATCTAAATTACACAAATCATCACTACTAAAAGGCTTAGATGATATAGTTTTCCTAAAGTGAAGAAGTGTGTTCATCGTGTCATGCGATGCTTCTATAGTTTTTTTTTCATGTTCCAATGAATTTTTTTTGAAAGAACTAGGAACTAATGCTGAAAGTGAAACTTGTAATGATCTAATGCAATTCAAAAATTCCATTTTAAGCTAATGATAACCATATAATAGAGAATAATAGAAATTAAATAGAGCATAAACTATAATGCCCTGCCAAGTAACCCTAAAGGAAGTTGTAATTAACATATTAAGCGAACCAATTTTTTTTTTATAAAGTGCATTTAACATACACATTCACTTACTAATTAACAACAACCTCTAAGGCTACAAGGTTAGGATTACTTAAACCCACACAACACAAATTACATATAACCATAGCATTATAAAATTAATGAAATAAAGATCATACATCATAAAAATACCACATAATATAATAAGATAAACATCCAAGATATAATCTCATAAACATTATTGTAATCCAATAGTTATATCACTCATTCCTAGAATGAGGCAATAGTACATAAGTTTACAATTACAAAATTCCACCTCATAAACATAAGAGGGATAAAATAACTTATACAAGAAGAAATATTACAATGCAGATAATACAAGAACTCGAGCCGTCCATCTGGATGTCTCACCACCAAGTACTAAAGATAGATGGGGACCCAATGGTTTTGGTGCATGTTCCACCCAACCAATGTGGTATCCAAGGGCCCAACCCCCATGCTAGGAGATAGTAACAAAGTAACATGGACAAAGATCTACAACCACTAATCAAAGGCAAACTCATACTAACTCAAACTGACATAACCAAAAGAATGCTATAATAAGTACAAGTCCAGTTCAACTCAAATACAACACAAGTACAAATCAAGTACAACTGAAACATCACTGACATAGGTCACATTGCTTCCAGACATCATAATAAATCAAGTATGTTCAGAGAACCATACACATAAAATAATTAACAACAGTTGTCATAGATAGAGTGTCATCGCAAGGTTTGTCATGAGATCTCCTCTGGGCATTCTTCATAGGCTCTGGCACAAGTAATCCTGGTGGTCTCAACCGAATCTCGGCACTCATACTCACTCATGTGGAATCAACTATCTCTCATACGGATAAGATAGTTGATCTTGCCATTCCAAGCCTTCTCACTCATCCCAAGTCTAAACAAGCCCTTGTGTCTATGAGTGAGGATTAAATTATCTTGATTAGTATGAACTACATCCTAATCATCTAAGTACATTAATTTAATTATCACTTGATTAACTCACTTCTGAAGGTTATCCAGTTTACCTCTTTGGGCTCTGGTGCCTAATAGAAGCCACTCTTCTATTCGACAACACACACCCAAACAATCCACCAAGGGAAACACAAGTGCATACCAACTAGGCATCATAATCCACTCCAACACAAGGAGGATACAAATAATAGAACTCACTCCAAACATATTGGAGGCAACAAACACATAGTCCACTCCTTTCACAGGAGGCAACAAGATGAAACCACATAACAAGGTCACTCCATACATGGAGACACGGATCCCATAATCCGCTCCTAAACCAAGGAGGTGCAAACATCCCCGTTCGTGAAAACTGGGTAAAACTGAAAAGACGCCATGCACTACCCAAGGGAAAACAACTGGATGGCATAAAGATTCAACAATCCTTATCCTCTAAGTTCTTTTGGAAGACTTATAATTTAGGACTAACACTAAATCCCAAAACCCACAATGCAATTTGACGACATAACAACAAAAGCATTCAAGTCATTAATCAAATCTAATATTTGGATTTCCTAAATCCATATTCATTCAATAGGTAGTGTTGACCAAGTCAAAGACACGATAAATAGATCATCTAAAATAATCATAACCCCTATTTCCCTTTTCATTATTGGAAATCTAAAACAATTAAACTTACTTCCCTTTACTGATTACAGAGAATTAAATCTTTTAACATAATCATGAGGAAGATACTACTTTTGGATATACTAAATCCATATCTCAATTCATTACGTAATTCATTATATCGATAAAACTGAATTAAGAATTCATCTTTTCAGATAGGGGAGAAATTACACTACTATTTAATTATCTAATTGCTCTTAACAAAATAAGTATTTTCAACTATAACTCAAAACATTTCGCTTTAAATTAAATAACCAATTGCCCTTGCAAATTAAATCATTATAAAATTAATCAAATTAACATTTGGTCTCTTCCATAACTTATTGTGTTAAAATAAGATCAATATTTGGACTATAACCCAATATCATATATATATTTTTCCAATTAAATCAAATTAATAATTGGACCTTTTACACATGAATTTAAATTCCACAATTAAATTTTAAATTATGCATTCTTTAAATCAAATATTTAACTCCTTCAATTAAACTTTAACATGCCATTTTAAAATAAACAATAATTTTCCCATACGTTTATAATTTTATTTCCACTAATCTAATATACAAATTTTATTTAAAATAATATAAATAAATATAATATTTTAATATTATAAATTATAATATAAAATATTATAAAATAATATTTTAATATTATAAATTATAATATAAAATATTATAAAATAATATTTTAATATTATAATAACAATACATAAAATATTAATATTTATAAATATCAATTTATTATTATTTTATTATCAAAGCAGCCATGGGAAAATAACTTAATAGCAGTCTCATGTTTCAAGCATAACTCAAAAACTACGATCTGGGTATTTGCGATTTGTTTGATAGGGATGAGAAAATTTCAAGATGCAGAAACCCTTTAAATTTCCTAAAAATCGAGTTTGTGAAAGTGGAGTTATAGGCGACGCAACCAGACCATTTTACCATGAAAAATATAACTATCCTGCAAATTTTAAAATCTGATTTTTTTAATAATAAACAGAGGGTTTTATTTTCTAAAAACATTCTAAATGCATTGTTCAATCTCTATGTTTGATTTTAATAACAACATAATCAATTTCCCCAAATAATTTAAATTCAACTGAGGTTTTCACAATTTTCACTCAAGAATTTTCACAAGCAAAGGCTGTAAATTTCTTTAATTCTTTTCTTCTAATATCAAATTTATTTTCTAAAACAGATTTAACAAACAAATCTTTAATCACTACTATTTTAAAAAAAAATAATCAAGAACAATAAAACACAAAGAGGAAAACCTGGTACAAGAAGCTACAGGAATAGATGAATTTCTGATGGAAGCCTCCTCCAAAGATTTCCTGAATTTTCTTCAATCCTCCAATGAATCCAATCCAAAACCCAACAAATTCAAATAATCTTTCCTTCAATCAATTCTACAATCAAAACCTTCTTCAAACCCTTGTGCAAATTTTCCAAAATTTCTTCCCTGCTGTAAAAATATATTTTTCCTAAAGACTTTTCTGCCCTAAAATTAAAATATGTATTCCTTATAAATCAAAAATACCTAATTCAACCCTAATTCACATTACATGCAAATTAGATATTTCAATTTCAATTTCACTTTTCGAAAACCCACTTTCAATTTAAAATGCAATTTCAAATAATAAATTAATTTCCAAAGATGCAACTAATTTCCCAAATAAACATTTAATTACAATTTCTAATTTAATTCCCACACGTTGAAATTAAATTCCAAAATTAATCTTAATTATTTTATTTCCTTTCATTCTCTTGCATCACGTTTAATTAATTAATTTAATTATTTAATAACTAAATTCAACCCCCATGAATTAAATTTAATTAATTAAATAAATTAAATATAATTAATTAATTTAAATATAAACTTTTATCCACGTTGCATTATTTAAATTAAATAACCATCAACATGATTTAAATGCAATTATTCTAAATATCTATTTCCAAATCAATAATCCTGTAGAATTAAATAGCATCAAAGCAAGATAGACAATGAATCGACACACACAACTGATGACACACTAAGGCTAGGGCATAGACTTGACACATGTTACCTAGCTACTATCTCTCGTTCAACTTAACTATTGGATCGACATGCTCAAACCTGTGAAACCAGGTGGAGTCGATGTCATGTACCTGCAATCTTGCAACCAAGTAAACAACATCATACAATATATCCAGCATATAATACACACCATGAAGAATGAATTACAGATTCGCAGGGCACTCACAAGTGAGTGATGTGAACTCGTCCTCTTCACCCATATAGTCATCAAAACTGACACTTCTATCATAATCCAATAATCTCATAATAATATCTCATGTTAACATTACAATATCATTAATCCATAATGCATGTGAAACAATAATTAGATCAACACATCACACAATAATAGTTGTCGCTCAATAGTAGCGATCAAAACATCATAACAAAATGTATCCAGTATCAAAGTAACTACAACCAAACATAACATAAAGCAACTTGAACAAGAAGCAAAATGGAGGGGTATTACATAAACTAAAAGAAATAGAAACTTCAGAATCTGGAAAGCAAATTTAGAAACTACTAATGCAAAATGTGTATTGGGACTAGATCGCCCAAGGTGGTGAATTAGTCTTGGTATGGGTATTTTTGAGTTTTTTCTATGTTCTCTGATGAAAAATGTAGTGTTTTGGAATGTAAGATGCAACACTTTATGTTGTATGCAAAATTTCTCTAAGATGTAATGAAATGAATGCAAAATAATTATTTCTCACCAATGCAAAATATGAAACCCTAGGATGCCTTTTTAAACATTGCAACATTCAATGCAATGCTAAAGAAAGAGTTCCTAGGATGCAAATTCAGAATAAATCAAAAGTAAAATGTGTCTAAGCGTAGGTTCACCATAATGAACTGAAAAAATTATGCTTTGGGTAAAGGAAGGGGTCCCCTACAACTTTCTAGGGTTTTCACCTAGAAGGAAGGGAATATCATTTTGGGGGAGCATAAATCTTGTGATTCATTCAATGTTCGGGATTGAATATGTGTTGAATGTGCTAAATGCTAAAATGTGATAAGTAAACCTAACTATTTAATCTAAACTAAGAGAATCTATATTGCTGGAAAACTCATAATGTAGTATAACAATTATTAAATAAAGACTAAGGGTATGTGTAGGATCATGATGGGCCAAAAAGTGGTGATATGTAAGTGATAAGATGGCCCATGTGGCTAATGACATTTTTTTAACCCAAAATTGATGAAACAAAAAGGGTTTTTAAAGGAGATTATCAGCTTTCCACCAATATAAATTATGCTTTGCTTTGAATTTAATAAATAATTATTATTCATTTTCTATTAGAATTATGACTAAAGTCTTGATTGATAGGTTGATTGAAAAACATCTACAACTTTCAAACGGTATCTTATTTTTTGAATCTAAAACATGTGTCACATTCTATGCTTTGCATACTATAGGATTTTTAAAAAAAATGAATTTCATGAAGTTTTGACCAAGTTAAGGTGGTTAGACATACGAGTTTTTATATTTTTTAAAATTTGTAATAAAAAAATCATAATTAATTATTTACTTGGAAAAAAATTACAAAACAATATGCATCACATTGGGACATGAGTCCTCTACTTATATCTAAAATAATAAAAAAATAATTATTATTTTACCATGGTTAGGGTGGTCAGACAAACCCCTACTTCTTATTTTTTCCCTGAAATTAAAGTACTACTGCATTGAAATTTCAAATTTTCACCAAATGGATTTAAAAATAAATAAATAAACCTAGTAGTTTAGAAACTACATTCAATTTTCAAAAAATTATATTCTTACATATTTATGAAATAATATAAATAACTTATTCAAATTTTTACATCAAGTTGCCTAACTCTGATTTTTTGAATTTTCATTGCCACTTAAGGGCCTATTTTTTCTGTGATGATCCTACACATACCCCTAAACTAATAAAAATAACCTAATAAATCAAAGAAGTGCACCTATAAATTGAAGAGGGTCGAGGTATAGATTGTAGAAGCCTCTAAGAAGCTAGAGAATCTAAGTTTTTAGTCAATTGGGATACTTATGCCAAGTAGGGTAACCTAGTCCCTTTTCAAGAAAACTGTTCCACACTTCACTTCAGCCAACTGGGTTTCCAAATCTGCAAAAAAAATTGTCAGAAACCTCCAGTGGGACTAGGTTGCTATTATTGGTGACCTACTCCCTTTCATATTTTCTAGAAAACTAAAAGTGGACATAGAGGCCTATGATCTATACTTTGTTTGTTCATGGAAATTTGGACTCAGACCTACAAAATAACCTACAAAACATATTATATTTGGGTTTCTAATGTGCGGTTTGTCTTGGTAAAACCCCTAGTTTGTAGTTAAACTTGTAAAGAGATAGAAAATCTACATAAACCCTAGCCCTAAGTGTGTATAGAACTAGGAAAACTTGAAATAAGACAAAATCCCATTCTATTGTGTTGGAATAAGATGCATCTAAGAGATTTGGAATGATGCAAGAATTCAATCCTAGAAACCCTAAAATATTACAAATGTATGTCAAAGGAATGCAAATGGGATGCAAATCTTAAATCTGAAGATGGGCTAAAAATAGAAGATGGATTCACTTTGAAAATAGTCTTTAGGTGTGATTTGGTGGCTATTTGTACCTCCTCAACCTAGATTTCTCCATGAATCTCCATAGGCATCCATGTTCAACCTTTTTCAATGTGTGTTCTTGAATAGGAAGTGAGATTGAAGACCTACAAAAAGACCTAGTTTGTTGTCCTAAGCTTAAAATTTGCTTTGAAAGAGAGATGAATCTTCTTGAGGAAGATGTTTTGCAATTGATTCTTGAAGTTGGTTGTGAAAAATGACCAAGAGAGCTTATAAAATGACCTAAAAAAATGTATTTATAAGCAAAAAAAACTAATTGTTGGTAATTTTGACCTAAGAGGCCCACACCCATTGGGAATTTTTGGAAAAATATACATTTTCCCACTTAAAATGCAAAAATTCTCAAAAAGGAATTGGTTGCCAACTTGGGAAACCTAGTCCCACCAAGGGATTTTGAAGTGGGATTAGTGATTTTTTAATATTTTTGATGTTATTTGTCAGCGATTGAATGATTCCTTAGGTATAACAGGCCTCAAAGTCAAAAATAATGAACCTTAGGGGCTTGCAAATGTTGTTTTAGGGTGATTATTAATGAAAGGGGACCTAAAGTAGGACCAAAACGATCACAAAATTGTCGTTTTCTTCAAAGGTATACAATTTTTGGTGACACACTTTTGAACTTTCCAATATTTTTCTCATCTCTCTAGATGTAGCATTTTCTTACAATTTTTTTGAAGTACTTTACTATGGGAGCTCTTCCATGCCATAACTCATATGATGTCTTTCCATTTTTTTTTTTGGAACAATACTTTGTTAAGAGCGTATACTATTATGTGTATACCTTCTCTCTAGTACACCTATGGTAAACCTTCTTCCATGATCATTGTTCTAACTACTTCTTGATTTGTTCGATTCATTCCTTCCACTTCATCATTCGGTTGTGGTGTTCTAGGGACTGGTAGCTTTCTTTTAACGCCATGCTTCTAACAAAACTTGTAAAATTCATCAGAAGTGAACTCTCCTCCACTGTCAAATCTTTATACACTTGATTCTCTTGTCAACTTCATTCTCAACTCTTTCCTTGAAAATCTTGAACTTTTCTAGAGCCTCTTTTTTTTCTCTTAAAAATGTGACCCGATTTAGTCTGCAATAATCATCTACTAATAGCATGAAATATTTCTCACCTTGCAGAATTATTGTTCTAGTTGGACCACATAGGTTATTGTGTACAAGGTCCAACAATTTGGTAGATGATGCTTCTTTTCCTTGGAATGTACCTTTGGTCTATTTTCTTTTTTGACATCCTTTACAAATAATGCTCTCTAGTTTGGTGAGTCTAGGAAAATCTATGTCTTCCCTTGTTGGATTTTTTCTTACCAAGTTGTCAAAGTTGATATGTCACATCCTCTAGTGCCAGAGCCATTTGTCATTTTTCTAAGAAAATAGGCATCTCTTTGTAGCTCCTTCCAGTTGCTACATATTCCCACTTTTCTTTTCCCTATTGCAATAAAAGTTTTGAAACTCATTTGGATCTCACAACCATCATCCTGAAATACAACATTATAGCCATTCTCGCACATTTTTCCAACACTTAGAAGATTGTGATATAAAACCTTCACATAGTAAACATTGTTAGTATTATTTTTCCATCAAAGATAAAATGACCAATTCCAACATTTTTTGTTGTTTTATTATCTCCAAATCTAATAAAGCCTCCATCATATTTCTCAAGCTTTACAAACTTAATTTTATCACTGGTCATATGATTCGAACATCCACTATCAATCAACCATTCATCTCTATTTATTTTGACAAATAATGTAGCTTCAGTATTATCATTAGATTCTGGACAAATATTAGAGATATCAAATCTAGGTTCATCCAAGTTTCTACTAGAAACAAACAATCCTCATGATCTAATTCATCATCTGAAATACTGACATTCTCATTAACATAATAGGCCTTCTTATTGATCTTTTTAAAAAAATTCCTTGTTCTTTTCTTTAGACACTTATTTGATAAATGACCAATCTTTACACATCTAAAGTGTTTAAGAGGTAGCATACCTATGTACTTAATGGTACCTTTCTTTAGTTTTCTTGTGAGGTTTTCTTCCAACTCATCTAAACTTTCACTATCTAGGTCATCTTGTATTTTTGTGGCTTCAAAGGCTATTTCAGATTTTCAAAATTTTCTCATCTCAAATGTGGTCAAGGTGCCAAATAGTTTCTCTTTGGTGAATTTATGTAGATCATAAACTTCCTCAACAGTTGAGATCTTGTCACTATAGCTCTTTGGTATGGTCATTAGAATCTTCTCCATAACATCTTCATCTTTCAGCGTACCTCCCTAATTCTTGACTCCATTTACTACACTGTCAACTCTCTAAAAGTAGCTTCCTATATCCTCACCTTATTCCATCTTCAAGTTCTCATATCTATGCTTAGTAGTTAACTTCTTTGATAATTTGACTCTATCATTTCCTTCATACATTTCTTTCAACTTTTCGCAAACATCATAAGTATTTTCCAAAGAAATAAATTTTCTTAACTTATTCTTAGATAAAGCACTGAAGATTGCATACCTTGCCTTCTCATTCTATTTATGGGCTGAAATCTCATCAACACTAGAAGGACCAATTTTTAGTTCAACATATTTTGTCTCAATAGCTTTCCAAGTTTTGTACCTTAGAGAAATCTGATAACCTCTCATCTGTACTTTCTAGAAACTATAGTAAGATCCATCAAACCTTGAAATTGTCAGTTTGTTATTCAAGACTAGAAGGACCAATTTTTAGTTCAACATATTTTGTCTCAATAGCTTTCCAAGTTTTGCACCTTAGAGAAATCTGATAACCTCTCATCTGTACTTTCCAGAAACTATAGTAAGATCCATCAAACCTTGAAATTGTCAGTACTTTCAACACACTCCATTAAGGTAGGATGTTATTTTATTGTATTGGGTTTTGTTAATTGTATTATTTCAATTTTACAATTCATTGATCTTATTTATGCTTGCATACTAGCTAGGAGGATTCTTAAATATGTCAAAGGGACATAAAGTTATGATATGTCAAATTTTAACATTCAAAAGATAGTACATTATTTGGCTAGATATAGATTTAGATTGAGTAGATTCAAATAAGTATTGAAGATTTACTTTTAATTGCACTTATATTCTTAGTTCTATAGTAATGTCTTATCAGTCCATGAAATAATCAACTATATCACTTTCTATAATAGAGGTGGAATACATAGCTATAAAATCAATAGCTTTACAAATAGTGTGGTTAAGAAGACTAATGGAGGATTTTGACAACTTATAAGATAAATATACATTGTTATGTTGTGACAATAGGAGATCTAAATAGATTAAAAATAATCTAGTACATCATAGTAGAACGAAACATATTGAGATTCAATATCACTACATAAGAGAATTGGTTCAACATAGTTTGATTGAGATTGTTTCTTATAATATTGGAGAGCATATAATAGATATCTTTACAAGTCCTCTATATTGTGAAGGGTTCTAGAAACTTAGAGATCTTCTTCAAGTTATTCCTAATAATAATTAGAGGAAAGAATGATAAGAATTGTGTCCATTAGGCTTGTTTTCTTACTTTCGTTTGTTGATTTTGTTGTCTTATCTTTTTGTATGTCATATGTAATGTGGTTCTAATATTGAAAGATATGGTTGTGTGTCATAATTCTCATCTATAATTTGAATTTCTTTATAATTGATCCCTTGCCTTTTCTTCTATCAATAAGATTTGGGGATTTTTCATACTTTTTTATTTTGTGGTCAGTTGACCACCATTATTATCTTATTTACCTTTATTAAAAGAATAAATATAAACAAATAAGATATATATAACAAATAATAAATGTTACACAAACAAAGTAATAATAAAAAATAAAATTTGAAATTGAAATAGTTGGGTATGTGTACATTCACAAAAATACTTCCACCTTATGTTTCTAGAAATGATTTAGAAGTTGCATATAAGAAATAGATTTTATACACATGCATTTCAAATATTTAGATTTATTATACATTTTTGTTTCAAATAAGTAACTATGAATTCAAGTTCAAATTTGTAATATAAAAAGTAATATAAAATTAAAAAATAAAAAATTACCTATATCATGTTAAAATAATTTTCAGCTTATCAAAAAAACTATATATATCATTATTTTTTTGCAAGAATACACAAATATAAAAATAAAATATAAATATAAATTTATATGAACTTTGTAAATTCATTTAAAAAATCTAAAAATTATTAAAAATTTATATATTATAATAATTAAAATGAAAATAAAATAAGATTAAAAATATAGAAAAATAAAACATTTTTAAAAATAAAGGACTTCATTTAAAAAATTAATTACACAATTTTTTCTAAAATGTTTTGCAAAAGCACCTAACTATAAATTTAGAAGCGTTTAGAAATAAATATTACTTTCCTAAGAACGAAATTTATTTTGCTGTGGCAATGGTAAAAAACGCTGCACCAGGCTAAAATATAGTCGTTTAGCATGAAAACACAGTTTATTTCGTTAAATGGGGAATGGAGTGATAACGTTGTGTTTCTATTAACATAGGAGCAACTTCTTTTCCTACAAACAAGCTATATAGTAAATATGTCTGCAGAGCCCTAACTATCTATGTGCCTCTTAAGGGTCTTAAGGTTCCTTCATGTTACGAAGGAATCGATGCACAAATATAATTTCAAGGTAAGAGAGAAATCTCAAGTGGTATTTGTTTGTAATTTTTTCAATCCAATGTTAACGCAATCCGCATTGTTTTTTTGTTTAAAAAAACACAATTCATTAATATCTTCTAGTAAAGATGTACGTTTCATCTTAAACGAAATAGAGAAACAAGTACGTCTCATATAGTAGAGAATGATACATGCACCTACTTTTAAGCATAACTATATACTTCATATTACAAAGACTCAATAAGAAAAGTATTAAAATGAATACTTCCTACACCAAGAACGAGCTACCAGAATAGTATTCATTTGGTGGAGTCTCTATAGGACTAAGATTGGAAAGGAGGGTATTCAATAAGTTGCCTTCACTCCAAAATGCTAATATAAGAATGACATAATAATTAATTTTCAAAGAATCAGAATAAATGATGCAGAAAGCTAGATGTGCGGGACACTGATGAAGAATAACTGGAGTGGCTGCTGTGCTATAGACATCCCCACGAAATGTTGAGCTTTACATGAATGAGAAAAGCAATGTCATCACTGATAATTTCTTATAACCCAATAACATATTAATTGCACAATAAATTCATAGAATATAATCAAAACTATTAATACACTAGGTTAACTAATAGCTGATAACGTTGGAAGCAAAAATAACAAGCCAATCACAGATACATAATAACACATAATTACCCAGGAAACTCCCGTATGGGTAAAAGCCTACAAATGTTGGATCTTATATTCAACCTAACAACAAACTTTCCTTCTAAAATACAATTCAAGTTTGCTACAACAATTTTACATATATAGAGCTTTATTGATTTACATCAATGTGCAAGAAAAGAAACTTTCCTTACATTACTTAGCTAACTCACACATAAAATCAGTCTTGATCTTATCTCAACCTTACAAACCCAAAAACATTCTATGAATAAATAAAAAATATGTTGTTACTGAAAATCCAACTCGAGTTGCTTTAAAGAAACTCCACATTCCATCTTTCAAGCTACAAAAATCAACACTCCCTTTTAGTAAGGAAGGTTTTCTACACAACACCCAACTTATCCCTGAAGAATTCAAACTTACTCTTCATCAAGGACTTGGTTAAGATATCTTCTATTTGTTCATCTATAGGAATGTATTGGAGCTTCATTGTCCCCTTCTCCACATAATCTCTAATGAAGTGGTACTTGATCTCAAAGTTCTTTGACTTGTCACCAAACACTGGATTCTGAAAGAGTTTGATACGACTCTGATTATCATAGTAAATGATTGTAGGATCTAACTCCTAATCAAACAGCCCAACTAAATTTTTTTGAAGCTAGATAGCCTCACATGTAACCATACTAACTTCCATATACTCATCCTCTACAGAACTTAGTGCAACTGACTTCTATTTCCTATTGTACCAAGAGACTGCTCCAGATCCCTAACTAAAACTGCACCCTGAAGTACTCTTTTAGTCAGCTGTACTACTTGCCCAATCTACATTGGTGAACCATTCAAGCTTCACTCCATCTTGTTGAACATACTTAAACCCATAATCAACTATACCTCAGAGATATCTCAAAACATGTTTGACAACTATCCAATGCACATGTTTTGGTTCCACCATAAATTGACTAAGTGAGTTCACTACAAAACAAATGTCTGGCATGGTGTTGACCAGATACATAAGAGACCCTATCAACTATCTATGTAAATTCAAGTCCACTACCTCTAATCTGGAAGCATCAATTTTCTTCCAATTGGTCGCAAGTGGCAAGGACATGGGCTTACAATTGTCCATCCTAAATTTCTTCAGGATATGATAAGTACTCCCCTTGTCCAAGGAAGATCTCTCCCTCTTTCAGCCACAACTCCAATCCCAAAAATTAGTGCATCAACCCCAACCCCTTCATCTCAAACTCCCTTACAAGATCCTACTTATAGTGTGCTATGAGCTCCTCTAACCCTATGATAAATAGGTTATCAACATACAACACCAATATGAGAAGTTTTCCCTTCATCTAAACACAATACAGGTTCATATTTGCCTCACTCTTGATGAAGCCCACACTCTGCAAGTAACTATCAATACATGAATTCCATGCCTTGGAAGCCTGCTTGATCCTATGCAATGCTCTTCTCAACCTACATACATGAGAATCTCTTCCATGTGCTTCAAATCCTTCCAGTTGTTCTATATTGTAAATGTCTTCATCAATCACTCCATTGAGGAAGGTCATCATTACATCCATCTGGTGAATTCTCCAACCCATTTGTGTTGCTATAGAAATGATAGCTCTTATGGATGTGTACTTGGCTACCAAAGAAAAATTCTCATCATAGTCGATCCCTTCCTTCTAAGAAAACCACTTAGCCATAAACCGAGCTTTGAACTTTTCCACACTACCATCTGCAACATGCTTAATCTTATACAACCATCTTGAGCTCACCACTGACTTACCTTCTAGTCATGGTACTACCTCCCACACACTATTTTTCATGATGGAAGAATAATCTTCCACCATGGCATCCCTCCATACTTGGTGTTGGGACGCCTCCTAAAAGATGGAAGGCTCTACTTCAATTAATTCACTCATAAGTGCCACATACTCAAAATAACATCTAGGAGCCTTTCTCTGTCTAACTGAATCATGTAGATCACCAACATATTCCTAGGTCTCTCTCAATGTCTGCTCAGTCACTCAATTTCTCCTCTTCTCAATAATAGGAACCTAAGGCTAAGGAATCTATTTTTCCTCCTTCTGATCAATCTGCTCGGACTACTTTCTCTACTCTCTAGCCTATGTGACTATAGTTTGAGGAATTTGTGCTACCTAAACCATGGGTGACTACTCCTCATTCATCAAGTTGCTAGAATTTTGAAGAGCCCTCTCTTCCTTGAACTTCACATCTCTATGAATAACTATTTTTCTAAGGGAAAGAATGTAAACATGATAGGCCTTAGAAGTTTCATTTTACCCAACAAGGATACCCTTCTTTGCAACTTTGGTTTCAACTTGGTTCTCTTCTCCACATGAATGTGAAATTACACAAGGCATCCAAAGCTGTGAATGTGGCCCAAATTTGGTTTCTTACCAGTAAACGCCTCTTCTCGAGTCAATTTTCCCAACACTTTGTGAGGGCTCCTATTCTACAAATACACAGTTGTATTGCAAGCTTCTTCCCATAAGAACCAAGGTAGATCCTGAGCATGAAGTATGGTCTTGGTTGCTCCAACTATAGCTTTGTTTTTTTGTTCAACAACCCCATTCTACTGAGGGTTGTATGGAGCTGTCAAATCTTTCTTTATACCTTCTTGAGCATAGAAATATTTGAAGGCATTTGAGGTATACTCGCCTCCATTATTAGACCTCAGTATCTTGATCTTCCTCCCGGTTTGGTTTTCTACGAGAGCCATTTACTCTTTGAACCTACTGAAGACCTCATCTTTATTCTTTAGAAATTATATCCTTATCTTTTGGAGAACTCATCAATGAAAGTAACATAATACTCATACCCATTCAAGGATATTGTTGTCGTGGACCCACACACATCTGAGTATACAAGATCCAAAATCCCTTTCGATCTAGTGTCACTGCTTTGAAAACTAGTCTTCATCTCAAGTAGCCTCATCACTATTTCCTTGAGAATATTAAGTGCTCCATGGTGAAGGTGACCCATCCTCTTGTGGTAGAGTTCTCCTAGCCCTCTACATCTACTAACCAACGCATGTGTTGGCTCAAACTATAACCGAAACAAGCTACCATGCCTGATTCAAATCACTTTTGCAACCTTGGAATCCTTGGGATGAATATAGAATTTTCCCCCTCTCAAAGGTCACAATTTAACCCTTATCATCCAAAGTAGAAACGGATATTAAATTTGTTGTCATTCCAGGAACATACAACACATCCTCTATAACATCCCACTACATAACCTTGAAGGTTAAGAGCCAAAAGAGGACAAAATAATTTTATTTCTTGAAAAAGAAAATAACATACACATAAAGCAGTTACTGATACGATATATCGACAACATACATGGCCAAGTATGGCCAAATGTACAACCTAGATGAGAGGACTGATTTACCCTCCAAAGAAAATCTGAATAGGAACAATCAGGATAGCTCCAAAAAAAATTCTCTAGAACCTCCTACTATCAAACTTTCTATTGTAACATCACGAAACAAAATACAAAAAGCTCTGATGCATTGAAACTTTTGCAACAACAACACAGATCAACAAACAAAATGTTGTGTTGTGTCGAAACTTTTCTAGCAGTAACACAAATCCACAAATAGAAAGTTGTGTTGCACCGAAACTTTTATACTCTTCTAACATGAAGGAAATACACAACCATAGCTCTAATTTTTGCATGAAAAATTTTGAAAGGAAAGCCATAATGATCATCACAACACAAACAAGTTTGATACCAACACCGGAACCCATAAGCCAAAATAAAACATCAAATTTTTTCTCATTTAAATTATATGATTACATCTTCTCTCTCAAGAGAGTATAATATACATAAAGGAATATACATGAGTACAATGGCATTGCCATGAATAAGCTACATCAATTGATAAAATAAGTACAAGATAGATCATCTCCAACTAGTACTCCAGTAATCTGTACACAAGTCCCCAATAGCGGTGGTAATGCCTCCTGACCATGTGGACTCAAAAGAGACCACCCGACCATGCTCGAGGGTAGTCACAAGGCCCAAACAAAAGTAATAAGGCAAGGGTAAAATATGGAAAACACTCACATCAGACACGAAGCAAACACAAAATGCAATGCATAAAGACAATGTCACAACATGGAGATGCTCATCCAAGAACATGTCAAGTACTACAAATGACTACCAACGTACAATATACTAGAGTGCAGATCAGGTGCAGTGTCATCATGCATTCTCAAAGGGATGGCACCACAAGGAATCAAGTACACCTCTCATATAGATGAGGAGACTCAATCATGCCTGAATAAACACCCCATAGACCGATAGGCCTTCTTGAGTGCATCCTTAGCCATTACAACTATTTAAGGCCATGCACAAGGACTCATTATCATATTAGTGTTTTACCACATTGTTTTTATTTATTTATCACATGATTACTATAACTTTGCTACTAGTACCTGTGGTAGCCACTTGCAGGCCCTAGGCCCATAGAGAGCCACTTCATAAGACCACTCTAATTACCTAGACCTAAGCTCATCTCATTTAACCAAATGAGTAATCCATTGAAAATATGAAACAGTGAAAAAACCACTAAAATCCATCATTAAACCCATTTAAAATAGCCAAGTAAACATTGTTAAATCATTTAAATAGCTGATCACATCCACTAAGAAATAGATCAAATACCATTCAAACATTCATCATTAACTTAATAAAAAGAAACCAATCATAATTAGTATTAACCTCATTAAATCATCCCACAAAACCACATTTAAATCAATTAAAAACTACTATGTGACTGAGGCACAGAACAAGGTTCCAATTGTTGCTCAAAGGAATGAAAAAGAGGACATAAAAAATTCATAAAAATTCAAAGTGCCTAGATCTAAAATTAGAGCTTGACCGAGTTTATATTTTGACATTTCTAGTTGGATTCCATCTTTTCTTTAAATTTTATGACCATAAATAAGGTGTTGTTCTAAAAAATGCATTTTTCGCCAAGTTGGGCAAAAAGACATGAAAAATGAAAATGTCTGGATCTAAAACCGGAAACTACCCAATTGAGATATGGGTGTTACTACATGGAACCCACCTTTAGTTTATTCTAGCAACAGGTGGTTAATGAACAACATTAAAAAATGTGTTTTACTAGGTGCACAAATTTTGACTAAAAATGAAAGAGTCCAGAATTGAATTATAATTTCGATCCAATTGAGATATGGGTGTTTCTACATAAAATACACCTTTATCTTATGTTTATAACAATTTATTAATGAGAATCATTAAAAACATGTTTTCACGAGCTGGGCAACAACATAAAAAAAAAGGAAAGAGAATGGAAGTGCCTAGAAATCTATTCTCCCATAAACCCATTTCAGATCTAACTGTTTCTCTATGAATTCCATCTTTGTTTCAAGGTTTATGATAAGAGAAAGGATTAATTTTAAGAACAATCAATGTCAATGAAAAGAACAAGAAATGCACAATCAAGTCTGCCATAAAGAAAGCCATAGAGCAGCTAATCAAAATCCAACAAAATCATTATCCAACCTCCAAGAAATCACAAAAATAAAAAAAGAGGAATCAATCTGCCGTAAGGAAATTCAAAGAAAACAATTCCTAAGCTAAATCACATCCAAATATCACTAGAAATTCAAGGATTCGAGAACCACACAGAAAAATACCTCAATGTTGCCCAAAAACCAAAATAAAAGAATGTTGTGTATGTAAGGCACAGCCAAATTTCAAAATAGAACAGCAAGGAGGAAATGTCATGTTGAAATCAACAATCCAATACCCACAACTTTCTTCTCAAGAAATCTCCCATGTTTCTCCCCAACTTTGCCGCCCAAATCTCAGGGTTTCTACTCCTTCCCCAAAATAGAAAATTTCTTCTTCTCCAAAAAATAGCTCCTCCTTGGAAAATAAATATTCCTTCCATTTTAATACTCTCCGAACAATAAAATGAAATAAAAATTTTGATTAAACAAGCTATTAAAGCTCTACAAATCAATTAATTAAAATCACTAAATATTCCACATTCTCAATTACACATAAAAATAATAATTTAAATCCAATCATTAAAATACACAAAGCTCCCCAAATAAGATTTAAATAAGACTATAAGAGCTCATGAAAGGAATTAATAAATTAATGTAAAATTACTAGATGAAATATATCATTCTCTCATAATGATCAATAAAATAACTTAAAATAACATATTTAAAATATCATGGATAAAACACTCCAAATCTCCAATCAATTACACACTATAAAATACCATATTTTAAACCATGTAAAAGTGCTAATGAAACCACCTCATAACTTGACAACCCAAATATATAGCCACATAAAAAGATTAACGAAAACCATAACAACATACCCCAATAAGACATACTAGTAACCCACATATGATCGAAAGGTTCTTGGGACATTACCATTAGGTAACTGGACAGTAAGACAACAACACGAGAATGCTCCACTATTGGGGTATAGTGGGTGAGGGTAGGGGATGTTTGACCTGTGAATACTTCTAGTAACCACCATTGTGGAATATGAGTACACTCAGGCCTATGAATCCAAGTGGAGTCAATACTCATTACCTACATCACTTCAATTACACATCAAACTACATGTGCATATAATATATATCATATAGTTAAAGCAATGTCAATCATAAAGAAGAGGTTCATTATATTGTTAGCCGCTAAGATATGAGTGTTACGACATCCTCCATTTCCTATCCATAATCATACAAAAGCAATAATAACAACATATAAACCTATAAGCATTAAATACAACATAATAACTAATCATGATAACCTTTCACATAATCATCAATGTCTAATCTCATTATGATAACATTTAGAATGTCAAATAAAAATAAAAATAATATCTTACTCAGGCTGGGCTTAGAGAGGTGTTACATCCTCCCTCCCTAAGATTTGACTTACTCCTGGAAGTCATGTAAACTCAATATGTAACCATGTCACACATTAGTATTCAAAATCTAATAATCAACATTAAAATATTGTGCTTCATCCCAAAGATGAGATATATAATATACGTCATTCATCACTGAATGAAATAGAAAGGATATAATTTTTAACATTCACCTTTCTAAGAATCATTATCAGAATATTGGCATATGCCTTACTCATAAGGTCTCAATATGAAACAAAATATCCATGTGGTTAATCTTGCTAACATCACATGTGTCACAATTCTCAAAATAAGTATTTATTTTAACATCCACATTCATACAAGGATAGGTTAAGATGCACATTAATTTCCACTAAGAATATGGTAAAGAAGTTGCATAAGCCTCAATTCTTTCCAAAACACCACTGTTTGCAACAATATTTATTTTCCACACACTTCCAATCTCACACATTAGAACATATTTGGCATCATTTTCAAAAAAATATAACAATTTACACTTTCTAAATCATAATCAGCCAACTTTTGAACTTTTCATATGTAACCATATCCAAGATGAAACATGCATTTATACATACATACTTACATCACTAGGAAATACATCACAAGGCTACACAAGGGCCCATATGGATACCAGGAAGCAGCATACTAATCCATGATACATAATCCAGGAGACCCAAGAGCCAATATCCATCTCACATAATCCATACCTCACACTCAGTGGTGTTAGGAAACACACACATGGTGAGACCATCCAAACAAGACCACAATGACCCATCTCCTGTTGTATAAGGTTGTTAGCCTCCAAGAGATAGTCATCACACATAGGTGGGTAGTGGGTCCTAGCTATAAGCCAGCCTCACATACCCCCATCCTCAAGGTTCCCGGTGTCTACTTCCTTGTATACACTCAACCGAGTTTGTCTCTCATGTTCCTAATGAGGAATCACATTACAACACAAGATCAAATTTTGAAAACAACAAATAGAAAACTAGTTTAGCCACCAAAGATCATCAATAAGAAGAGAATAAATCTCAATTCCAACAATAAGATAAGAAATCCTAGAAATTTTCAACACTAAATCAATGTAACTATAAGAGCTATGTGCAAATAAATTTCACAATCTGTGGCTAAACCATTGCAAACAAGATAAATAAATAAAAAATATAGTCCTCGAAATTAAAATAAAAGTCATCAATAACCAAAATAAGATTCACAATCTTTGAAATGGCACAATGCATAACTATGTGACTAAACTAGCCACAAAACGAGGAAGGAGGGAAAAATGTCTGGCTATCACAATAGCCCCTCATGTTGTCTAGAGTGAGCATGCCAACCACATGGCATGGGGTGTAGTCATCAGCTACACCCTGCATCATGTCATCATGTAGCATGGACTTGCCAAGTGGCTTACACACTTCCTGGTTGTCCGCATGGAATGTGCACCTCGGCCCCCATCCGGCATCACATCTCAGTGTGGCATGGTCATACGCTAGCCAGAGAAGGCATGCACTAGTCGTATGTTGCATGGCATTCTATCTACGGCTCCACAGAAGTAGGCACATGAATAACACACCCCACATAGTGATACCTCATGGAGAAGGCACACGCAAGTACTCACCATAGCTCAACCTATCCCGAGGAAAGTACACACTACTTCCCCTTATGATGGATCAAGGTACTTGATCCATATGTGCTAGCCTAATCCCCACATATTTGAGTACAATAACAATGGTTTTGTTAGTATATGTTTGGTCATCTGAAGTGACGTTGAGCTAGCATTTCCTGGCTGCCTGTAGGAGCGTTTAGCTGGCATTAGCAAGCCAACCTCGTCCATATGAGAGTTGAAGCTCGAGTGGCCCCATATTGATATAGTCATATATGGGTGATCCCAAAATACTAGTTTATAATTTTTGGGAAAATTAGACACTGAACTAATTTTTTTAGCTAAATCTTCACTTTAAGGCTCTTATAGTGCCTAAACCGTGAGGAATTTAAAGATGATGCAAAATAGTTATTTGTGATGTTTTGACTAGATTCTAAATATATTTTTTTCAAAAATTTGGGAATTAGATTGCACTTCTTTTTCCATCTCCTTCAAAAACTAGCTTTTAAAAAAAAACAACATTTTTAAGGAGTGACACTCACCGTATACAACATAAATTTTTTTGAATGAAGGATAAAATTCTATTTTTTTTTAATTTAGATTTGTAACTATGATATTTAACACTTTCATTTGGTTTCATAGTGTTTTATTAAATATTTTTTCCTTAATCAAGTTTTGAAGTCAAACCAATTACAATTCAAACATAAACGGACTATGTACAACATAAATTTTTCTGTATGTATCAAAATTCAATTTTGTTTTTCTAATGGATCAAGGAAATTAATACCCAACCTAAAAATATTTTTCAAAATTTTATTTTGATAATCTACTATTTTTCCACATGCGCAGAACATAGAGCTTGATTTTCGGTGAAAAACTTATATTTAATAAAACTAAAAAACACATACATAATAAAACCAAAACATATTAAAATTATTTTTGTTGGATACCTCATTCCAAATACTACCATCATCCAGTTGATTCTGTGAAGTCTCCTCCATTTTCATCCTCAATCCGAGCCTCGAAAGACAAGATTCTGGAGGTTTTTTGTGTCAAAGGGTGGGGAGGTGGGAAAAGGGGGATTTGAGCAAATCTAAAGGGTTCAATCGAACCCCCCTTCCACAATGGAAAATGTGGATTCCCACATTCAAAGGGGTTTGCTTAAACCTTGAGTTCGTTCAAACCCCCCAAAATATATATTTTTTAATGCAGGCATTTTTTGGAAGTTTTCCTTCCTCATTCGAATTGTAAACCACTTTTGTGGGTTCACCCATATGCATTATATATACTTTATCTGCACATGTTCTAACATGATGTAATGGATACGATGCCACACCTCACTTATGATTACAACATAGTTCTAGTGATAATGTCATGTTGTTGATGGTAGTGAGATGGGCTCTAGGACATGATTCCACATGTATAGACATGTGAAGGTGCACTATGAGATTGTGTTATGATAGCCTACTGGTGTGATGAGTGTAATGGGGCCTCGTACACTTGTAGATGGATACTCATGTTTTATTTCAATGGTGTTTGGGTGAGTTAGCATATGGGTATGTCTTAGCCATGTATACCTTTGGCTATGGAACTTTTTGGTGACTACTACCCCTTCACGGAATGAGAGACTAGAGAACCAAAAGAAGAGAATCTACAAAACTAATTTTTTTCTACTCTTATTTATATATAAACTTCACACACATGTGGGTTGGCCCTCAATCAAGTAACAAACATACAAGCACACCTAATGGTATGGTTAATCCCACACCTAAAATACAACATATTCCCCATGGATGGGTACACAATATCACCATCCCATGGGCACACAAAGACAGTATGGGGTATTCACAACACTCAACTAATGAACAATTACTAGCTTCTCACATTTACAAGGGGTTACATTTACATACTCAATTCCATCACTACTCAAAGATCACATACCATAAGTGCATATATTTCCATAACCAGTGTGATTCCTTTTCCAAAATCATATCATCCATGGATGGGTACCCTGTACCACAATCCCATGAGAGCACAACTCAAGCATAGGATATTGACAACACTCAACATCAAAACTAATACAAGATGTTCACATAATAGGGAGTACCTTTTTCAAATTTCCTCTTACCAAAATAAAATCATTATCCACCTCTAATGATGCAAGATCGATAAAAGCTTTCTAGGAATGTGTACTCCCAACATCCATACAATCTTCTCTTTTCAATATGATAATTTCATTAAACATAATTGTATAATTACAATCTTTATCACATACAATATATCACAGTGCTACATGGAGTAAATCAACAATGCCATAATAACTCTCACATTCACATTCACTATTATTAAATGGTAAATCACCTTACTACGCACATATGTTAACCACATTTATTTGCTATATACAGTGCAATATCATTACACTATTTACTCAAGACAAGATATGCAACCTTATCACTTCAACATACATTTAACATTTTGCATTTTGAATAAGGTACAATAATTTAACATCTATATGATTTATTAAGAATTAACAATGCAGTTGGGGAATATAGGTCTCACCAACAAGATGCACCTATTATGCAATTATCATTAACATGTAAATGGTTTTCGCTATTCTTTTTTTCCTAAACTTTTACTTAATGCAACATGATTCTCTATTCAAATTCATACATGATTCATGATTATGAATGCACAACTTTGGGACTTAGGTCCTTTACCCAAAGTTTGATCTAATAAAACTAACCTCCATGAATGCATAAACATTTTCTCATAAGACACAATCATACAAGGGATTTCAATACACCACACACTCAAAGATAGACATCTTCGTTAAACTAATGAGAAGAGAGAGAAAAATATAGAGATTTACAATTTTGACATAGGCGTGAATGCAAACATGGTCTCATCATCAGACAAGCACTTTCACACATATGCATCAATCATATGATAGCATGCAATTATAATCTCTAAGAACTAACAACATGATAATTTATTTTATGTTACCATATTTTATAATCTCAATGAAATATAATATGAAAAAGAAACTTCAAAACCACATAAGGTCAATCTACCAATCACTCACACAAAGAGGTAAAGCACAAGAAGACATGCGTCGAAAATTTTGCACAAAAAATTTTGGATGTTAATGAAAACTAAAAAGACTTTAGTAGAGAATATGTACATAAATGGAACTTCTTGGCACCCTCAAGGTCAAATAGACTTTCAAACAACAAGAACTAAGAAACCAAGCAAGGGTAATCTTAGGAAACACATGTCACCTACAACCCACCTACATACTAAGGTCCAACATTCCCACCCACAACACAAGATATAGGAAAGTAATCAATCTCAAACTCGAGAGACTCTCAACCAAGGGAATCACTCTAATCCCATAGGGTAAGGCAAGGCCTATGAGGCATCATTCCTCTACAACATAGAGTAGGGTTGGGAAAATCAACCCTCTAAAATGCCATCCTAAGGCACTCAAGGCAAGAGGTCCTATGACTATCTCACCACATCAAGCACTTGGAACACACACATCAAGCACACTGCAACCACATGGGCTACAACCACACTCAAGAACCACTCAAGGGTCACAAAACTTTAGAAAATGAAAGAGCCACACATCAAGAAGGAGACCAATTGGAATACACTTCTTGGCAGGCTCGAGGGTCTAACTAACCCTCACAAAAGCATTCCTCAACAAGGTAGGCAAGGGGCAAGAAACAACAACACATGTTTCCATCCACCACACACACAACACACGAAGCGGGTAACAACCATAAGAAAATATGGATCCCATGCTGAAACATGGGCTCTACCTCTAACTCTACATCTAGCTCTCCCCCTAGGAGGAATCCTAAATGAAATAGGGGACTACATTAGAATAGATCATCACAAGGACAACCTAAACACCATACTAAGGCATGAAAGCTAATAAAAAAGACTATGAAAAATAATATAACAAGCTCACACCACACACACAAAAAACAATAGAACATAGAAGGGTCAAGTACGCCAGAGCTCCCAGTGTGTGAAAATGGGCTCTGATACTAGATGTAACATCTCACTACGTAACCCTAAAGGTTAAGAGCCAAAAAAGGACAATATTTGTTTTTTGAACAAGCAGAATAACATACACATAAATAAGTTGATGATACGATATATGAAAAACATACATGGGAAAGTATGGCTAAATGTACAACCTAGAGGAGAGGAATGATTTACCCTCAAAAGAAAATTCAAACAGGAGCAAATAGGATAGCTCTAAAAATTTCTAGAAATTTCTGGTGTAACATCATAGAAAAACGTACAAAAAGTTCTGATGTGCCAAAAAATTTGCAGCAACAACACATATCAACAAACAAAAGGTTGCATTGTGTTAGAACTTTTGCAGCAAGAACACAGATCAACAAATAAAAAGTTGTGTTGCAGTGGAACTTTTGCAATCTGCTTCATGAAGGAAATACATAGCCATAGCTCTAATTTTTGTATGAAAACTTTTGAAAGGAAATCCATAATGACCATCATAGTACAAGCGAATTTGATACCAACACCTAAACCCGTAAGCCAAAATAAAACATCACATTTCTTCTCATTTAAATTATATGATTACATCTTCTCTCTCAAGAGAGTATAACATATGTATAAATTAATATACATGAGTACAATAGCATTGCCATGAATAGGATACATCAACTGATAAAATAAGTACAAGAGAGATCATCTCCAATTGGTTCTCCAATAACTTGTACACTAGTCCTCAATGGCAGTGACAATGCCTCCTAACCATGTGAACTCAAAAGAGACCACCCCACCATGCTCAGAGGTAGTCACAAGGCCCAAATAGAAGTAACAAGGCAAGGGTAAAATATGGAAAACGCTCACATCAGACACAAAGAAAACACGAAATACAATGCATAAACCCAATGTCACAACATGGAGATGCTCATCCAATAACATGTTGGGTACTACTCACGACTACTAAGGTACACTATACTAGAGTGCAGATCGAGTGGAGTGTCATCATTTGTACTCAAAGGGATGGAACCACACGAAATCAAGTACACCTCTCATACAAATGAGGAGACTCAATCATGCATGAATCAACACCCCTCAAATAGATAGGCCTTCTTGAGTGCATCCTTAGTGATTACAAGCACTTAAGGCCATGTAGGAGGACTCATTATCTTATTATTGTTTTACCACATTGTTTTTATATATTTATCACATGATTACTATAACTTTGCTACTAGGGTATGTGCAGGATCATGATGGGCCAAAAAGTGGTGATATGTAAGCCAAATGATGGCCCATGTGGCTGACGACTTTTTTTTTACCCAAAATTGATGAAACAAAAAGGGTTTTTAGAGGAGATTCTCAGCTTCCACCAATATAAATTATGCTTTACTTTGAATTTAATAAATAATTATTATTCATTTTCTATTAGAATTATGAATAAAGTCTTGATTGATAGGATGACTAAAAAAACTCTATAACTTTCAAATGATATCACATTTTTTGAATCTGAAACATGCATCACATTCTATGCTTTGCATACTATAGGATTAAAAAAAATAAAAATGAATTTCATGAATTTTTGACCAAGTTAAGGTGTTTAGACAGACGAGCTTTTATATTTTCTAAAAGTTGTACTAAAAAATTCATAATTAATTATGAACTTGGAAAAAAGTTATAAAAAAAAATGCATCACATCAAGACATGAGTCCTCTACTTATATCTAAAAGATTATAAAAAAATAATATCATTTTATTATGGTTAGGGTGGTCAGACAGACACCTACTTCTTATTTTTACCCTGAAATTTAAATACTACTGCATCGAAATTTCAAATTTTCACCAAATAGATTTTTTTATTTTAAATAAAGGTCTAGTAGTTTAGAAACTATATTCAATTTGCTACAGATTCTATTTTTACATTTTTTTGAAATAATATAGATAACTTATTCAAATTTTTACATCAAGTTGTCTAACTCTGATTTTCTGTCTTTTTATTGCCACTTAAGGGCCTGTTTTTTCCATGATGATCCTGCACATACCCACTAGTTCCCTTGGCAGCTACTTGTGGGCCCTGGGCCCGAAGAGAGCCACTCCATAAGACCACTCTACTTACCTAGACCTAATCTCATCTCATTTAACCAAATGAGAAATCCATAGTAAATATAAAACAGTGAAAAATCCACTAAAATTCATCATTAAACTCATTTAAAACAACCAAGTAAACATTGTTGTTAAATCATTTTAAAAGTTGATCACATCCACTAAGAAATAGATCAAATACCATTCAAACATTCATCAATAACTTAATAAAAATAAACCAATCATATAATCAATATTGACCTCATTAAATCATCCTGAAAAATAATTTTTAAATCAATTAAAAACTACTATGTGATTGAGGCATAAAACAAGGTTCCAATTGTTGCTCAAAGGAATAAAAAAGAGGACATAAAAATTCAAATTGTCCAAATCTAAAATAGAAGCTTGAACCAATTCAGATTATGATGTTTTTAGTTGGATTCCACCTTTGGTTTTTAATTATTTGATCAGAAATAAGGTGTTCTGGATAACGCGTTTTTAGCCAAGCTAGGCAAAAAAGACATGAAAAATGAAATTGCCCGGAACTAAAATCGGACAACTACCTAGTTGAGATATGGGTGTTTCACCATGGAATCAACATTTATTTTGTTCTTGTAACAGATGGTTAATGAGAAGCATTAAAAACATGTTTTATCAAGCAGGCACAAATTTTGACCAAAACTGAAAGTTTCCAGAATTGAATCCTAACTTCGACCCAGTTGATATATAGGTGTTTCTACATGGAATAAACCTTTATTTTATGTTTATAATAGGTGGTTAATGAAAAAAATTAAAAAACATGTTTTCACAAGCTAGGGAAAAAGATAAAAAAAATAGAAAGAGAATGGAAGTGCCCAAAAATCTATTTTGCCATCAACCCATTTTAGATCTAACTATTTCTTTATGAATTCCATATTTGTTTTAAGTTTTATGTTAGAAGAAATAATTTATTTTAATAACAATCAATGGTAATGAAAAGAGCAGGAAATGCACAATCAAGTCTGCTATAAAGAAAACCACAAAGCAGGTAATTGAAATCCAACAAAACCATTATCCAACCTTCAAAAATCACAAAAAAAAAAATAGAGGAATCTATCTTCCATAAGGAAATGCAAAGCATACCATTCCTAAGCTAAATCGCATTCAAATATCACTAGAAATTCAAGGATTCAAGAACCACACAGAAAAATACCCCAATGCTGCCCCAAAACTAAAATGAAAGAATGCTCTTTATGTAGGGCATGACTAGATTCCAAAATAGAAGAGCAAGGAGGAAATGACATGCTGAAATCAACAATCCAATACCCACAAGTTTCTTCTCAGAAAATCTCCCATGTTCTTCCCAACTCTGCCGCCCAAATCCTAGGGTTTCTACTCCTTCCCCAAAATACAAAATTTATTCTTCTCCAAAAAATAACTCCCCCAAAAATAAATCTTTCTTCCATTTTATATACTCTCAAAATAATAAAATAAAAAATTTCATTAAACAAGGTATAAAAGCTCTCCAAATCAAATATTTAAAATCACTAAATATTCCACAATCTGAATTACACATAAAAACAAGTGATGTAGCGCATCGTGTTCCTATCATCTAGCAAAGTGGTCTTTGGAGTTGTGTATTGAATGTAGCAAAGAACATTGAAATGGAATGCTAAGATTATTTGATTATAGAAGCCAAATATAGAGGGTAGATTTTGGATTAAATGTTGAATAAAATTTGAAAGAATATGGTAGAAAACATTGTTAAAAAATTAATAGTATGTGTAATTGTTTTGAAATGAATGTAATTTCCTAGCAAGCTTAAAAAAACTATTAGTTGTAGAAGATAGCTAGTTGTGGAAGGTAAAATGATAAGCGTGGAGTTTGGATTTAGTATTTAATAAAATTTAGCAAATATGGTACTAAACACTGTTAAAAAACTAATTGTATATTTAATTGTTTATAAATCAATATAATTTTTAAGCTTAATTGAAATTATTATTTGTAAAAGAACTAGTTAGTTATGTAAGCTAAAATAGAATGAATCGCTTGACAATGAATATAATTACCTTTGTAGTAATTGTAGATTAGTTTAGCTAGCTAATATTAATTAGTATTTGTAGTTAGCAAGGTTTGTGTTTCATAAAGTAATTTACTGCATGAGAAAATAATAAATGTATTTTCCAATTAGTAAACTATTGAAGTAGTGGATTGAAACTAACTTTTTAAATCAGATAAAATTAAGTTAGTTTTAAAGAAATAGTTAGTATGGGTAAATTATTTACATGTTCATTAATATCAATTATCTTTTTTAATGTAAATTAAATCATTTGGAATAGTAATTTGTATAACTAGGAAATGAAAATTGTGTTTTGCAAAATAATTTATATACCATGGTCAAGTATTAGATGCATTTTTAAAATAGAAAATTGATTTAGTAGTGGTAGAAGGCTAATTATTTATATTAAGTCAAATAAGTTTATGTTACTTGTATTAAATATAATTAACTAATTGTTTCACAATACAGTAAGTAGTACTAAATATGTGCTTGCTAGTTTGCCCTGAATTACTTATATTTTATAAAATTAATGAATTGTTTGACAATATAGTAAGTAGTACTAAATATGTGGTCATTAGGCTGCAATAGTCTTTTAAAAATTAAAAAAATATATTTTAAATATATACTAAATTATCACTAAGTAATTAGTAGGAAATGTTAGATTTTTAATAATTTTTGTAAATGTGTAAATTCTTTTGTTTACATGAATAAGTAATTAAAAAAAAAATTTATAATTACAAATTGAAATAGTGTTGAAATAGAATTTGTGAATAAGGTAATTTGTTTTGTAGCAATCAAAAAGTATGTTATGATTTGAGCAATAGGAATGAGTTAAATTTATTGAAAGTGTTGAAAAGTTAATTTCGTTTCCAAATAGTATATTTTTTGTAACTTCAAATTTGGTGAATATTAACCAATGATGTAAATAGGCCATAAAAAAAACAATTTTATGAAAATATTTATCGATGAGAGGAAGACCCTGAAAAATCAACTTCAGGTAAATATTAATGGATTTTAGGTTGAGGCTAGTCGTTTGAAGCATTTCCAAAACCTCGTGATGTGTAAATGATGGACATCTATAAGTGGGAATGATTTTCTATGCCTTCGTGTAGTGGATAGGTTCTAGGCATCAGATGTGTGCCTAAATAGTGAAAATGGCAAGGGTGTTACATGTATATATGTACGGATATAGAAGAGGGACAATTTTGATCTTTGGAAAATGCATAAGATTATGCTCTGCAAGTTTTGTGACAAAAGTGGAGGCCAAAAGAATGCAATAGAGGTGAGTTATTACTGGATTGTGATGTAGTATAAATTGAAACTATAAGAATGTAGAGTATTTTGTGAAACCTAATTCACAAGCTTGTAGAAACAGAGAGAATGTAGAAAAGTAATTGGCATGTACACATTTGTGTTAAGTGTGAATGCATTAAGTGAATTTTGTTAACATTGTGTTTGCAACATAAACTATTTTTTGGGATTGGAGGAGAGACAAAGATGTATAAAGCTACAAAGACATCTACTTATTGAACGAGAGAGTGGAAGGTCGAAGTATGAAATGTTTTTGCAGATTTGTTTGCAAGGAAGTGTGATTGGTAAAATGTTTGTAAATATTGTACAAATTGTTTGATTTTGTCTAAATTTTGGCCTTGGCAAAAATGTTGTAGTCAAAGTCTACATGGACCCATATGGAAAATGGTAGAAATAGCGAAAAAATGCACAACATTTTCAACAAATTGTAGTCAAATGAGAACAAGCACAAACAAAACCCAATAGTTGCGTAAGATTTCATGAACCAATTATGCATTCATTGAATGTGTCATGAGAAAAACATTAATTTTTTAAACATAGAGCCAAGCCATTCACCAGTAGTGCAGTTTTACAGAGTAAGGAATATGTAAAAGTGCAAGGAAGAGCTAAAAAATCCATAATATTTTTGCCAGACGAGATTATGCACAAACAAAAGCCAGCACTCATATAAGATTTCATGAATCAAGTATGCCTATAGCAACATGCAATAGAGTAGGTCAAACAAAACTTTATCAAGTATCAATTTAATTGTCTATGTATGAAATATATTGTTTATGTCCATGTGTATTGCATACAACAATTCTGCAATTCCTTTTACTACAAGTAAATAAGGGAAATAGAAACACATTATAAGATCTATGAAATAAATTACATTGGTTAATTAAGTATGACAAATTGAAATGCAATAGCAAGTTGTACATAAGAAAATAGACTATTATATAGCATATAAAGGGGAAAAATGTCAGCTATAAAATGAAAAAAAAAATGAGAGTTCAAAGTTAGAGAACATAAGATGTGGTTATGGAGAGGAAATAACTAGTAACAAAAGCATAAGAAAAAAGAATTGTGTGTAATTGTGGTAGATTTGTCAGCAGAATAGGACATTGTGAAGAGAAACATAATCATGGAAGGGTTCTTTGCAAACATCTAGTGATTAAATCTAAATTTACTAGATTTTTCTATTAGGGTAGTGCCCATTAAAGGAATTAAGCCACTCTTAATGCATTGTAATTTTTTACAATGGAGTGGATCTAAAACAATATTGCTCTGCACAGCAACAATATACTAGTATTCTAATGCATCAATCAACAGATAAATTTGTTCCAAGTTTGTATTCTGACATGTTCACATGTAATGTAGTCTTGCCATTCTGACCATATGTGCATTCATCTAACATCCATAATGTTCGTAGCACAGTAAAGCATATATAAGTATCATGATTTGTAGTTGTTCACAATTTGTATAGTACAAGGCACTAGGATTGCTCCATATGATTAGCAAAAAAAATAAATACTGGTTTATAAACATCAAAGGTATTCTCATAAATACTAAGTACATAATATTCCCATAACATAATATATAGTTACATAGAGAAAAGTAGTAAAAAATTAAAGAGAAAAATAATTGTGCTAAATTGTGGTAGGTTTGCGAGGAAAAAGAGACATTCTGAAGCAAAATAGAAGTAGGCAATAGATTTTTACAAAAATATGGTCATTAAATCCAAATTTTGTAGGCTTTGTTAGTAGGCTAGTGCCTATTGAAGCAATCAAGCCACTTTTAATGCATTGTAATTTTGTACAGTGGAGTGGATCTAAAATGATATTTCTCTATATAGGAACTGCGTACTAGTATTCTAATGCATTAATGAACACGAATTTTTTTTCCAAGCCTATATTCTAACATGTTAACACTTAACACTCTTTCCATTCTCACTATGTGTGAATACTTCTTAATTAGTGTACAAGCAATACATTATGTGGTAGCAAGTGTACTACTCATTTTTGTTTATGTGAATTGGGAGAATAGAGGTCTATGTAGTTTGGGAAATTTTTAATAGCTAACAATTAACAAAAGTAGTAGCATATTTAATAAAAAGTAAGAAAGCTTTGGTTAACTTTTGACAAGAAAATCTAGCAAATGCAATTCTGACCATGTTCCATATTATAAACATGTGATGTCAGTATTTGATCTATTTAAACAACAACATAACAAGGTAAAGTATTGTGTAGCATATGATGTATTGCGTAATGTGAATATGTAATAGTAGAGTTTGATCTATTTAAATGATAACATAAGAAAGTAAAGAATTTTCTATAGTAGTAATATAGGAAAAAGAGCCAACAGGAGAAACATAAAGAAAAGTAGGAATGCAACTTCGTCCAAGGGAAAATGTTCTTTCACTTGTTTCTTCTTCTTTGCGACCTACAATATAATTATTATAGTTAGTATGATAAATAATTTTTTGATATAATTGTAAACAATATGAAAAGTTTGAAAATAAACAAGACTATTTGGGCATGTGCAAGATCATCATGGAAAAAATAAGCCCTTAAGTGGCAATAAAATTCAAAAAAATCAAAGTTAGGCAACTTGACGTAAAAATTTGAATAGTTAACTATATTATTTCAAAAATATATAACAATAGAATATTTTTCAAATTGAATGTAGTTTCTAAACCATTAGTTTTATTTTTATTTAAAAAAAATCTATTTGGTGGAAATTTGAAATTTCAATGCAGTAGTACTTAAATTTCAAGGAAAAAATAACAAGTAGATGTCTTTCTAATCACCCTAACCACAATAAAATGATACTATTCTTTTATAATATTGTAGATATGAGTAGAAGACTCATGTCCCGATGTGATGCATATTTTTTTGTAATTTTTTTCCAAGTAAATAGTTAATTATGATTTTTGAATACAACTTTTAAAAAATATAAAAACCCGTACATCTAACCACCATAACTTGGTCAAAACTTCATGAAATTCAATTTTATTTTTTTAAATCCTATAGTATGTGAAGCATAGAATGTGACTCATATTTCAGATTAAAAAAATGTGATACCCTTTGAAAGTTATAGATGTTTTTCAATCATCCTATCAATCAGGACTTTAGTCGTAATTCAAATAGAAAATGAATAATAGTTATTTATTAAATTCAAAGTAACGCATAATTTATATTGGTGGAAAACTAAGAATATCGTTTAGAAACCCTTTTCGTTTCATCAGTTTTGGGTAAAAAAAAGGTCATCAGCCACATGGGCCATCATATCACTTACATATTGCCACTTTTTGGCCCATCATGATCCTACACATACCCATTTGAATTAGTATTTCTTTGTACCTTGCTATCGCATATACTCTTTACTTAGTTAGGCATATAGCCTCTATGATAAAATTGTTTTGATTAAGAAGGAAATGACCTTTGGTGACAAAGTCTCGTAGTGCAAATATCACTGCTAACTTTTCCTTAATGAATTTTTCATATTTAATGTCCTGAAGGAGAGGCAATAATTATCACAACACATTGCTTCGGATTGAACAATGGACTATTTGCTTGTCATTTGTTGTGAGGATTTCCTTAGGATGAAGTACATATAAATAGCTCACCTCCTTGTTACAATGAGCAGTTTCTTGTCAGAGTGCACCATAAGTATTGAATTTATATTTGCAGCCTGGGCGGAAAACTTCAAATGGATTTGACAGTGCATTTGCTGCTTTTAATGTCCCTCAAACCTAAAACATTTGAACATAGATAGTTAGAAACAACAGTTTGATAAATTATAAATGAAATTGCATAAATATTTGTAAAGAATGACCTTAAATGTCGATTGTAGCAAAGGAGCTAAATTTTCCAATGTTATGTTGTAATTCAATTTGTTGATAAATGTTGATTGACCCATGTGAAACATGGTTTTTTGATTGACACTTTTTAAGAGATTTTTGAAAACGAAGGTTGGGGTTTTGTTCTTATGTAGGAGTTCCTCTATTTGAAAATATTGCTTTTCATGAGTTGAACATAGTTGTCGCTGCATGATAATGACAAAGTTAACATCTCTTACTAAGAAATTTTATTAAATCAAACAACGTCATAAAAAAAATACTACAATGCATTAGTGGTATATGTTGGTTGGGATTTTATACCTATGCTCTATCTGATTCTGTTATGCCATCTTTGATATCAATTGCATATTGGCTTCCAAATTTTTTGGCGCCAACAGCCAAAGCACCTATTGTTCCAATTGGATACTGATTCCTTGCTACTAGTAGCTGGGTAATAGTAGTATCTGGAATGAAGTGGTAGTTTGTTGAAAAATGAGGCAAGCTTTGAACTGTGCTTGTGTATGTCAATATTAGTATACAATCAAAGTCCCCTTTATCATAATTTTTCCTAGGAGCAATTTGAAAGCCTGCTATTGAAACTCCAATTCCTAGGACTATTTTCTGCTCATGTTCTTATACAAGGTATCCACTAATATTTAGTGTAATCGTCATTTCCGCTTTGAGGTCTGTGAGATTTGCACATAGAACCTCATGTGTTTTATTGAATTTTTCCTTATTTTCTTTGTAGAGAACAAGGATGTGACCTTGGAATATGTCGCTATCTTTTCTTTTATTCAACTTCAATGGATATAGTCTTCTTGATTTTTTTTCTACAAACAACAACAAAAGAGATGTAAAAATTATATTCAAACAATGCAAAAAATGCATGTTAGAGAAAAATATAATAGACTGTTTACCATTTTCTTGTGTCTTTTTGTTTGTTCCATGATTTGTTTGTAACCCAGTGATTTAGTATTCAAAAATTTTGTGGGAATTTTTTTAGCAGTAAATGCTTGTATATGTTATCATGTTGAACTCATTTAACCAATGTAGTTTAATTTTAGGAAGATAGGAAAGTGGTCCAATATGCCTCTAATCTAGAAATATTGCATACAGGTGTCATTGAATTTGACCAAATGTGCTCAATCAGAAGCTTATGTAGGCTATGTGATTTGTTTAACTAAAAATGAATTGTGTTAGTTTGCATGAAATTTTCAAGTGTTGTTTTGCTTGTGTTTTCCAAACACATGTCCACATTAAAGTCGTCCACATTGTACAGTATGTTTTTTGTACTTTTGTATGCAACTATAGATTGTAGAATTGTGATTATTTCTTGAATAGAAGTATTGGGCCTTGCATAAATATTACAGATATTAAGTTCAGTAATGTTTTGTAGTATTCTGGTTATGATCACTTCAATATTCGTAGAGTTGTGCTATTTTTTTTTCATACGAATTGGTGTTTTTTGGTAAATGTTTTTATGCCATGTATTAAGTTCACACCAAAGATATTAAAATATTGTGATAATATAGTAGGCTACAAAGCTTGTACATGTATTTCTTGTAAACAAAAAATGTTTGATTGCATTATATTGTAGTCATTGACAATGTCATATACATGTGGATGTAATGAACGAGTGTTCAATGTACATAGTAGCAATTGCGATGTATCATGTGTACATGTAGTTTGGACATTGAGCTGCCACTATGCACTTGTTTGTAGGTGATGCATCTCTTTATGTACCTTGTGCTTAACTTTGAAGTTTTTGATGGTTAAAGGTTTTAGCAAAAATAATGAGTCTATTGTCCTTGTCCATGATAATACTTTGTAAGTTAAGCCATTTGTCTTATTCCTATTGGTTCAAAAGCCACAAGTTGCATTGTTAGTCCTTGTGATCAGTGAATGGTTCTTATGCATGCTAGCTATATTGGGGAGTGTTTTCTAATTGTAATTTTCTTGTTCATTGATTTTTTTTAAATAGCTCTAGTAATGCGCAATATAGGAACCCATTCCTTTTCAATGGGATTAGTGTAATATTTTGCTAGTTTTGTGTGTTGCTGCTGCCCAATTATTGGATCAAAAAATTTAAGCCAAATAATATCAATGTCATTATGTGTTTTATATCTTTTAAATATTCCATCGGTGTCATTGACTAGGCCATCTTGTGTATTATAGTTCCCTGCATAGATTTCAACAAAAATATCTTGTTTCAAGTATATTTGAGGTGGAAGAGTAGTTATATGGCTATAGAGTTATATTACATTATAGTTTTCCTCATACTCATCTATTGCATTTAGCACTATCATTTCACTAGAAATAGACAGTAGCATTGTAATACCCCTCCATTTTGCTTCTCGTTTCATGTTGTTTTATGCTTTGCTTGGATTGCAGCTACTTTGATACTGGACACATTTTTTTATTATGATGTTTTGATCGCTACTCTTGAGCGACAACTATTACTATGTGATGTGATTATCTGAATTTATTTTACATGCTTTGATGAATTAATGATGACAGTAGAATTATCATGTGATTATTTATGAGAATATTGTTATGACGTTAGTGTCATTCTTTGATGAGTGTATTGGTGAAGGAGACGGGTTCGCATCACTTGCTTGCGAGCGCCCTGCGAATCTGAGATTTCTTCTTCACGGTGTGAATTATATACTGCATATATCATGTTGATTATTTGATTACAAGTTGCAGGTACATGACATCGACTCCACCTGGTTCCACAGGTTTGAGCATGTCGATCCAACGGTTAAGTTGAATGGGAGATAGTAGCTTGGTAATATGTGTCAGGTCTACACCCTAGCCTTAGTGTGTCATCAGTTCTGATGATTGAGTCATGTTGTATCTTATTGGATGTTATGTTATGTTTTGAAATCTGTTGAACCTTTAAATAGTTCTTTTGAAAATTGCATTGGCTGGAAGAAATGTTTATTTTATATTATTTTAATGTTATACTCATTGGTTATATTTAAAATGATTATTGAAATTAAACTTAAATTATTTATTTAATTAAATTTAAATCTCAAGGGATTAAATTTAATTATTGAATAATTGTAAGTAGGTTTATTAAAGTTGAATTATTTAATTTATTAAATTTAAATCTCAAGGGATTGAATTTAATTATTAAATAATTGAAAGTGTGTTAGTTTAGTTAAAGTATTTATTTAATTAAATTTAAATCCCAAGGGATTAAATTTAATTAATAAATAATTGTGAGTAAGTTAATTAAAGTTAAATTGTTTATTTAATTAAATTTAAATCTCAAGTGATTGAATTTAGTTATTAGATAATTTAATAATAATTAAGTAAGTGTATTTGAATTGTAAAATTAAATTAAATCAAAAAAAGAGAATTATGAGAAATTGAAATTTTACTTTAAAGTCAAAGTTAGGGCCTTTCAAAAAGGAGGAAATGAAATTAACTTGTAAATTCAATTTTTGCATTTGAAAGTGAATTAGGGTTACATTAGGTTATTTTGGAAATTTGGAGGAATTGTTGTTTTATAAGTTTAGGGCAGAAAAATTTGGGGATTCTTCTTCCTTCATTTTTTTGACAGGCATGAAATTTGTTGGAGAGATTTTGATGAAAGTTTAGGGAATTATTTTCTGGTTGAGGAATTAAATTGAAAGGGGAGAAAAATTCTGTGAAGAAGGTGGAGCTATTGGATAGAAGCTGGCTGGAAATTCTTTGCATTGTGGGAAAAGAAATTGTGAAGAGTTCAAAGGAAATTCTGCATCAAGAAACTTGGTGGCTGCAAATAACCAGGTTTTCTTTTATTTCCTTGTTTTATTGTTCCTAGTTTAACCTATTTTGTTTAAATGATAAGAGATTTGTAAATGGGGATTTTTTCTTGAAACCCTAGGTTAAACTTCAATAGTTGATATTCAGAATTATTATTTTTAAAATGCAAACCCTTTTAGAAAAATTGTGGAAAAAACCCTAGATCAATGTATCAATCTTCTTGTGTTTAGAATTATTTGAAAACACAAAGAAAAGGGAATGGTTTCATTTGCTATTCAAAATTTAACCTTTGTTTTGAAAGGTTTCAATGTTTGCAAAATTTATTTTCTGGTTGTTAACCTTCTTTCTTCGATTTCACTAGTTGAGGAAATTCTGAAAAAAAAATTATATATATGTTCATATACATTACATATACCATATTCTGAATATGATATATATAATTTATATAAACATATATATAAATCTTTTTATTTAGTTTCTATGTAATGTTATTTCGGCCGCCGTACGGGCCTGTGTACGTTCGTACCCTGCATACGTATCGTACGAAAATTGCTATGTGGAATTTTTATTTAAAAAAAAAATTTGATTTTATGGGGGGTTCGGCCCCCCACTTTTCTGTTTGCACAGTGGGTACGTAGTACCCACTGGGTAGTGTGCCACCCACATGGGGGACACACTGTCCAATGGGACTGCGGCCCCCATTGGCACTGCCGGCCACTGTACTTAAAGTATAGTCGGCGCAGGCAGGTTTGCAGACTACGCACTAGCGCAGGGTATGGTTCCGTCTGACCCCGCCATTTGTTTTTCGATTTTGTTTTTTTTTTATTATTTTTTTTAATTTTGGTTATTTAAATTCATTTTTAATTTTTTATTTAAATTTTTTATTTTTATTTTTTATTTTGTTTTATATATTTTTTTTATATAATATTTAATTTATATATATATTATATATATGTATTTTTTTAATATTATATATTAAATTATTTAATTTTATTAAAGTTTTTTTTATATAGTTTAATTGCTGGAATAAAATGAGAATAGGAGATGTATTTAATAGCGAATATTAGTTTTAATATATGATGTTTTCGCTTGTAGAACTTCATATTCAATACTTTGTTAAACATAGGAAACATTCAACAACTTAGACAACTAATTATAGTTAAATTTATTATTGCTCATGATTTGATTAAGTTGTGGAGATTATGTATTTAATGAAAAATTGATTGTTTAATGTAAAGTCTTGAATGGAATTATTTTATTTTCCTGTGAGAATGCCTTAGTTAGGAACATGGTTTTAGGATAACCAAATGTAGTATTTTTCATTGCCAATGCATGATTATATGGATTTCTCTTTTAATGATTACTTTGAGAATGGGTGTTGAGTTTTGGATTGTAAAGTCTTCCAGTGAATGTGGGTCATTCCCTTGTTAAGTTACTGTTTTTGATTTTTCCTTGGGTAGTGTTACAAGTGTTTAGTTTGCCTCCTAGTGTTGGAGTGGATTTCCTTGTGGTTGCCTCCTAGGATAGGAGAAAGCATGTTGGTTCAATTCTGTAACACTTGAGTAACCCTTGGAGTTTAGATTGTGTAGTGTGTTATCCAATTAGAAGAGTGGCTTTTGTTAGGGGCCGGAGCCCAAAGAGGTAAACCGGGTAACCTTCAAAAGTATTTTTAATAAGTGATAACTAAAATAATGTACTTAGAGGATTAGGATGTAGTTCACATTAACCAAGATAAATTAACCTCACTCACAGACACAAGGGTTTGTTTAGACTTGGGGTGAGTGAGAAGGCCTGGAATGGCAAGATCACTATCTTGTCCTTATGAGAGGTAGTTGATTCCGCTTGAGTTGGTATGAGTGTTGGGATTCGGTTGAGGCCACCAGGATTTTCGGAGCCTATGAAGAATGCCCAGAGGATATCTCATGACAAACCTTGCGATGACACTCTGTCTAGGATAACACCGTGTTTTTGTTGTGCGTATGTTTTCTTTAGCACACTTGATTATATTATGTCTGGAAGCAATGTAACCATGATTAGAGTTTTGACTTTATTGTGCATATGTGTGGTTGAGTCAGTTTGTATCAGTATGAGTCTGCCTTTGGTTTGAGGTGGTAGGTTTCTCGTCCATGTTACTTGGTTACTATCTCCTAGCATGGGGGGTGGTCCTTCGGGTACCACATGGTTGGGTGGAACATGCACCATAACTGTTGGGTCCCCTTGACCTTTAGTACTTGGTGGCGAGACATCTTGATGGACATCTTGCATTTCTTACTTTTAATTCTTGTACTTTGTATCTCATATTGTAATGATATTTTTTTACCCCTCTTGTGTATGAGGTGGGCTTTGTAATAATTAGACTTATGTATTTGTACTCATTCTGGGAATGAGGATTGTAATAGATCTTTGCAATTGACTTATGTAAATGAATGCTTTATCATATCTCATATATTTCTTTGGTGTTGAATGTTATTACTTGTGTTATTTACTTTCAATGTATTTTAGATGATGTATGTTAATGGGGTTTTATGTAATCTCAGTTATGTAACCCTAGGGGATGTTGTCAATTTAGTTGAACATGTGGGTTTAATTCACTTCTTTTAAAAAAAATTTAGTACGCTTGTTTAGTGAATTGAAACTTCCTCTAGGGTTGTGTGGCGGGGCATTACAAGCATTTTATGGTTATGTGCATCTACATCAGCCTTCCTATGGAACAAGTATGGAAGCACTAGGTGTAAAGGTGCAGGACAAAAGAAAAGTTGGTTAAGATAGTTTATGTCATCATTAGTTTGTAAGCCTTTTCATATTTTGTTAAGAATTGCAATAAAATTTTCATCCTTTTTCTCTCATAGTTGTGAGCAATGAGTAGCATTTTACATTGTCTCTCCAAAAATTGTAAGGCATCAATTCAGTGACAGTGGGTCTATTCTCAAATACAATGGAGTCAAGAATGGGTTGCGTTGGTAAAGATCACCATAAACAATTGTATCAAGGTTTCTAAAGTATGTTGTAGGCATTTGCATTATGTCTCGTATTTGTCTATCAATGTAATGTAGAAATGTTAAGCCCACTAGGGAGATCTCGTCTATAAGTAGGACACCTAATTCGTCGTAGTGCTTGGACATATTTTCCAATGCCTTAGATGCTAAAGGAAAAAAAATATGATGTATGAAATGGTATGTGAAATGTTGAATGTAATGTGACTCCACCTAAGTTTTAAGTTGCTTTACTTGTATATTCATTTAATAAGCCTTTTGGTTTCTCTGGATTGTTGTCAATTGATTTGTTGTAAATGCGAATTAGAGCCTGGTATATAGCTTTTGTTGTGAAATTCTTTCCAGTTCCAACTCCTCCAGTCAAGAAGAAGTGCAAGGGTTTGTCAATGTTATTCATCTTTTTCATTATAACATCTTTAAGAATTGCTTGTTCTTTGTTCAACATTTGTCTAATTTTGTAGTATTCATTGTTATCAATTATATGTGGGTGTTTAGCAATTTGAAATGCATTATGTAACATTGTATTGTGTTTTATGTTTGAAAGGTTTGCTTGGATGTCATATTGTTTTGTTTGGCTAGTTTTCCTTGGTGTGAATGACTTTTTGTTGTTATCATCAAGAGAGTCAACATCTTTAAGTTCCTTTTCTATGTCACCCCATGCTCCACTTGTGTTCCAGGTGAAATTTGCATGGTTCTTTATAATGGTTTTTTCAAGATACATGTATGCATGTTCCCATGTGTCAAAATTGTGTTTTAGTGAACTCTCATTTATTGTAAATGGCACATACACCATCAATTTCTCTCTACAATGATTCTGCAAGTCTGAATGCTTGTTAAAGTTAATAAAGCATATTACTCTTGGTTTAGTTCTTGGATTAACTATAGTTCCATTTTTATTATAGCTTGAAATAAATTTTACAATTAAAACATCTGTTAATGTTTCAGGACATATTAAATAATAGTCCACTATAGATTTTGAGAGAATGTTTTCTGAATAATTTGGTTCATTGTTCAACTATTTGACAAATTTTAGTATGAATGTATGGTCACTATAGGACCCTGTGTCTATGAAAATGCATTTCTTGAGCTAGAGTTTTGTGGAAGTGACAAAACAATGTGTGCGGCTGGTTGTGCTGACATTTGTTGCAAGTTCAACAATGCATTTCCAAGTTTACCAATATTTTTTATTGCATCAATATTTGTTTGCTCGTGTCCCTTAAGTATTCTTTTGAATGCATATAGCATTGATTTGTCTACTTTTTCAATGAAAGAGTTGTGGTACATTGTTGCAACATATGCATTGAGCACAATCTAGTCATCTATATTCACTTTCCAAAGGTGTGGCATTGTTCTTTAGAAACTATTGTTCCATATTTTTGATGGTTTTCTTTGTAAAAAAAGCATTGCTTGTTTATTGTAGAGCTCAAAGTTGTTATATAATCAGTTTTAGATATGTTTGTCATTTAAAAACATGTCTAAGGTACATTTATTGTCTTAGTTTTATTTTTGCAATGTGGAGTAGATGTTGGCAACATTTGAAGTTATTGATTCAGTTTTCTCTAGTATTGGTGAAAGTATTTGTGTATTTCGCATTGGTGGTAAAGGGAAATTGTATCTACAAATTGTTTTCCTTGGTTGTCTACATCTCTTTGTGTGATGATGCCTTTTTAAACTAGCCAAGTCAGTTTGTAAATGTCCAGTGCTACAAGTAATATACTTGTCAACAAAAGCTATGATGTATGTGTTATTGTTTTTTGTATAGATTGGTGCATTTTTTACCCATATTAGCATATGGTCATGTTCATTTCCTCAATTTTGAAACTCAGTGATTGAAAAGTAATCAATAAAATTTCTAGACATGGATTCATCTATGAGAACCAAATTTTTCATTGCATTTATTCTATGTCTATAGTATTGTACACAAGTAATAGGATCCTTCTTGATCAGTTCAAAATTTTCAATTTTCATTTGAGCAATCGGTTCTTGTTGGTTTTTATCTAATTGATGTTATTTGTGTAATTCTTGCAGTTTGTTTATCAAAGGATCCCAATTTTTTTTGGCACTACTAAAATTCAGGAAAAATGTTGGTGATTCTAGCTAGCATATCATTGCAAAGACATTTTTCTTAAGTTATTGTGCATAAATTGGAGATATTCTTATGCTTTTGAAGTCAACATATCCAATATCTAATTTTAGAATTATTTCAAGGTTTGTTTTGTATTTCATGTCCTTTGCAACTAGCTTATGTCCTTTTAGTTGTCCCTTTGCTATTCTTATGGATATTGTAGACAAGACTTGTAGTATTAGTATCTTGATAGTTTTGAAAAATATATTTGTTGTGTGATATGCAAATTTTTTGTTTGATTGTAAAACTTCCCATTGTGTGATTTTGTGATATGTAAATTTTTTTCTTATGTCATCATCATGTGGCTTGCCAAAGAATAATGTTGGGAAATTCATTTCCTCGACATGTTTGTCTTTAAAGATTCTAATAGGATAGTTTTGTTCTGCTGGTGCAACTTCAATGATTTTGTCTTGCATGCTATGTATACTTCTAGATTTTGTGAATCCATGGACCAAAGTTTTAGATGGATTCTCATGTTCCATGTCACTATCTAAGTCAATTTCAATTGTGGCAGGCCCATTTTTTCTTCAAGATCATCATTGGTATGTAGAAGATGTTCTGAGTCTTTGTTTATTTGGACATTTTGCATTTTGTATAGCGTTGTTTTTGACAATTGGGCCAAAGCTTCTATTATGAGGTTCGGCCATACCATGCCCTTCTAAAAAGTATTTTTGTATTCCAATCATCTCTTGAGTGATACAATAATTGTTGTTTGTTATTGATTGATTGTGGTAATGTCCTTTGTATAATGTTAATGTTGACAAGGAAATTAATGGCAGATCCTATTAGACCAATTTGAGATCTTTTGTACCCTAGTTCCTAGATTTGTGCAAATGCAATTCTAAGTGAGACAAGTCGTTCCTCTAGTTGAGACAAAAGTTGGACATATTGCAATGGTCTATTAGTTCAAATTTTCTACAGTACAACATACTTTGGTATAATAAGATCTATCAGTGCATAATACCATATATGGCATATGCAATCTATCAATGCTATGTATCTTGATTGTACTAGTTTGTAATATACTTCCTTTTCCCTATTCTTGAATTTTCTAGTATCTTTGCTAAAACATAGCATTTGGCAGATTGTGCATGTGTATTTTGGTGTATCTTGAATTGTTGTTTTGTAAAGCTGGATAGTTGAATTTTTTTTATATTTATTTGATCCAATAGGCACAGGATGGTTTTCTTTATTTTTATTTCTAATAAAGTGCTTAAGATGCTATTATCTTATAATAGAGTTGTGATTGAGGTTCTCATGTTTACGTGTATAAATAGATTTGCTCTTCCCAATCTCGAGCTTTTTATTTGTGTTAGCTTTTGTAGTTTCATATTGTATATTGTTTCTAATTAGTTTTTTAAGTTAATTTAACCTAACTAGTTGTTGTACATTTGGATTCTATGGTTGAATTCTTTGCAACAGTTCAAAATGCTCACTTTGAGGAGTTGTATCATGGAACAAAATGGAGTATTCTGGTAAATTGGGCAGATTGTTAAATTGCAATTACTTTATTGTTGATGTTGTTGACCAAATAGATATCTGCATATTCAGCAACGTTGATATCCATTGAATACAGAATAAATCTCCCTACAGGATACTTTCCTCATTCATAGCTTGTGGCCTTGTGGGGAGCTACATCCTACGAAGATATGTGTTTCGGTCATGTACTTTCTGCAATCTATAGAGACTTTCGAGATCTAGTGCAAGGTAATATTATCTAATTGCATCTTTATATTTTCTTGCCAGGGAAGTCAAAAAGTAATCTATTGCTCCTTTTTGTAGGTCTACTGATGTATACTGATTGTTTAATAGTGTTTGTAACAAGTCAAACAAGCAGTCTCTTACATTGTACTTAAATGTACCTACTCTACATAGTCCATTTTCTCTTAGTACATTATCTATATTAGAGACTCGTGAGCAATTTGCATATTCATATCTATCAACGTCTATTGTTTCCATACTTTTATGTATTGTTTCTATTTAGAAAGCATATAGAATTGAGTTGTTGCAAATTCTAGTTAGCCTTAATATGCATATATGTTGAACCTTATGTAGTATGCATGTAAACAAAGGGCATGAATTTTTTTTTTGCATGTATGTTAATTTTTTCATTAGAAACAAAGAAGCAATAGTATTCTGAAATGTTGACCTTATATTCCCTTATTTAATAGTCAATTGTAATTGCAACAATTTAGTTTTTTGTCCCATAATCAAATTGTAACCAACAAGTCCTATTACAGGAAAAAATGAAACAAATGAGCATACTCGAAGACATGTTATATGCAACCCATAAACATAAACCAATCAATGCTCAATCAATATAGTAACTAATAAGAATTGTATTGTAATAGTGAACAGTATATTTAATAACAAATAACAAAGTCTTTCTAGGTTCTAACAATTGACTTGCAAAATCTTGTTTATTGGATTTGCATAGTCAAAGGAAACCTAATCAACTATGAACTAAATATTTCAAGTTTGAATCGCATCATTGATTTCTTTTACTATTACATAAAGTACTACTTTTCTTTTTGCAAGCAAATGACTAAAATTCTAATCTATTTATAGTATTTAAAAGTATGAACAAAACAATAAACTCAATCTAGTGGTATGTATCAATCTCAATACCATGTAATTTGTTAATAGTGGACAGGTGTATATGGAAATGCTTCTACATGTCTTACTTGACTAAGTGCATAAATAATGAAAATGGAAAAAGTATTACACATGAACGTGTGGCATTACAGAGTGGAGACAAATTTGTTATTTGATTAATTTTGAAGAATATGATCTACAAATTCTATAAAGAATGTTGAAATAGGTAGAAATGTTCTATTCTTTACAAGAAAAAGAACATTTGCAAAAGAAAAATTTATTTAGGAAAAATGTGAACAGTTTAATAATGCAACAACTAACCACAAAATGGACAAATTAAATGTCAGTGGAATGGTTTCATTTGCAACTAAAAGAAAATAAAGAATTTATTTCATTTTTCTATTACTTGATGTATGCCTTTAATTCATTTTTGTCAAAGTAATTTGATAGAATAGGAAGGCATTATTATTGATACAAATAATACATGTTAAATGCATTATGTGTTGTCTGTCAACATTAAACATAGGAACAAATGATAAAATTTGGAAAAATATACACTAGTAGAATATTTTTTTGCGAACATCTCGACACATTGAATACAGTCTTTGCAAACTTTTCTAATAGGCTGATAGCCATTACAACATTGAATATATAGTCAATGGATCAAATGCCTAGACAATTTAAATAAAGTTGACTAATGTTTTTAGTTTTAATGCTTATTTATTTAGCTACAAATAGCTATGCTATTTGTGAAAGGCATTAAAAGAAAAATGTATAGCCTTTGCATAATTGTAGAGCCTAACAATCCCATGAAACATGTGACACCTAAGAATATTAATGCATTAAATGCAAAAAATGCAATATGTGGTCGATAGTTGATGCAAAGATAAGTAGACAATGATTGGTTAATTTGCATGTTGTTTGTTTATTGTTTGTTGAGAACAACTATACAACACATCTCACATACATGGTCCAACAATCCATGTCGAAATAGTTGTCTTTTCCTTGTAATGCTAGTTCCTATCAAGTATGGGAAACGAACATGCGACCCAAAAACTTTCAGCAAAAATAGTATGTTGAGGCTATTATGTTAAAGCATTTCCAATACCTTGTAATGTGTAAATGATCAAATGATATAAATAGAAATGGTTGTATATGCCTCCATACAATTGATAGCTTCCACACTTGGTATGTGTGCATGTATAGTTAAAATGACAAAGGTGTTACATGTATACATGTAGGAATTTATATGGGGGAGAATTTTGGCCTTTTGTAAATGCTTAAGATTATGGTGTCAAAGTTTTGTGACAAATTTCCACACAGACATACATTTTTTGTTGTTGGAAAATAAAAAGACATTTTCCTAATAAGAATTGAGTTTTGGAGAGTGTGATAGGGGTGAGATGTTATTGTATTGTGAATTATTAAAAATTGAATGGAGAACTTAGAATATTTGATTAAAGCCAATTTAGAAGCTTACAAAAATTGACATGTGTAAAACTAATTGATGTGGGAAAGTTCTTTTTAAGGTACATGCATTGACTGTATTTTATTAACATTGTCCTTATAACAGGAACCATTTTTTTTTATTGTCTCATTTTATCTAATTTTTGCAATTCTGTCTAATCCTAGCTTGTTCAGAAAATGTCGTGGGAAAACTACATTTGGATGCATATGCAGAAATGCAAGAAATAGGTAAAAAACTCATAATATTTTCAACAAACTATAATGAAACAAGAAAAAGCACAAACAAAACCTAGTAGTTTCCTAAGGTTTCATGAATTAGCTATGCACTCATTGAATATGTAGTTAGAAAGATATAAAGTTTTATAAAGAGAAAACCAAACCATTGACCACTAGTGTAGTTTCTCAGAGTAATGAATATGCAAAAGTGCACCCAAGAGCTAAAAAATCCATAAATAAGATTAACTAAATCAACTATGCAACTGATGACTGGTGTGTTTCTTTTGTTTTGATACTTAATAACTAGAAGCGTTGTAGGGAAAACTGAGAAATATGAGCAATGTGTTCTACATCGTCGGTGTATATGTAATGAATGTATATTTTCTTGTAGTTTTTTTATTGTTTGTTCACAAGCTTGTGTGTTTTTGAATGTGGGCTACTGTTATTGACATTTTCCTTTCTCTAAATTTCTTGATTCATGGTCGAGTGGTGGAAACAATAAGCAACTAGCGAGTCAATTGTCTATTTGTTTTTTGTAGTTCACAGCTAGAAGTGTTATAGGGGGAGCTGAATGCTTTGGGAAATTTCCTTTGTAATCTGGGTGCATATGCATTCAATGCATAGCTACATCATTAAATCTTAGTGAAGCTCTAGGTTTTGAGTTTTGAGGACACCAAAAAATAGGAACAAATAGCTGACAGTAGAGAACCTTTTGAACAACCAGTAAATGAACAAGAATAAGCACCAATAAAATCCAATTAACTATTGCAAATGATGCATTTGCTTTTGAATTAGGTGTTTGGCCAATGAGATGATTTTCTCTAAAATATTTTTGGCTTTTCCTTATAGTCGCGATTTAAGCACATATTTTTTGGACTCCAAAATTACGGTTTATCTCTTTTTCTATTGGTTTAAGTACGTCTATTTTTCATTTTTCTTTAATTAAAATAGGAAAATAGTGGAACTTTATATATGGTGGGGAACATTATATATTGTGACAAATATTTAATCAGGCAACTTACTTTTAGGCTTTCCTGGCAACTAATCTATCTATGTGTTTGTGATACTTGATAACTAGTAATATTGCTTATTGTTACAAAACTCAACAAGGTAAGTGTGAACAGTAGATGACATATCCTTTGAGAAGGGTCTTGTTGACCATGGATATGTTCAATGAATTAATTATGTGTTTACTACCTTGATGGATAGTAGCCTATCAGAAAAGCATGCAATTTTTCTTATGTGATATCTGAGTCTTTGCAAAAATTTATGATGACCTGGTCCATTCATTTTACAAATTTTATCATTGTCTCTGTGGTTCATGGTTCACAATTGCAATTGTCACTTTCTGTCGAAAGGCAGGCTTACATTTGCATGTGTTGAATTTTCTTTTGAAATAGTTGTTTTTTGTATAATTTGGAATAGGTCTATTATTCATTTTTTGTTAGATAAATTAGCAAACTAAGCATACAGTATTTGGTACCGGAGTTATGTTTAATCATGAACTAGTGAATAAATGTTCAGTTCAGTAACTGTTATTTATGAGAACAATATTTAAGAAGTGATGAGTACACAAGCATTCACTACAAAGTTTATTGACGAAATCTCAGAAAACTGGTGCTTTTAATTTGTGGTAAATAGACAAGCCATCCAGCAGTTCAAAGACAACAATTCATAGCTCAAACTAGAAAATATTTTCAAAAAACAATAAGAAAAATCTAGTACTTGTCTCATATTCCATGAATTAATTATGCATAGTCTACTTCTATTTGTACTAGTTATTTAACATGTGCAATGAATTTGTATTTAGTGCATTAAACATGCATTCTTTGTTTCAATACTCAACAGCACGACTTAAAAACTCATACAATATGAATGCCCTAATTATATATTTTCCACAGTATATAATGTCACCCTATCTACGTAATTTGGTTAAAGGAAAATGAAAAATAGACCTACTGAAACTAATAGAAAATGAGAGAAATAGTGATTTCCAAGTATGCCTAACATTTCATCAATTAACTATATGTACACTACATGTTGTAGCAAGTCAAATTTGCTATTGTATGGCATGTGTTTGGTATGGCATGCTTGTCTATCAATGTATATCTATTGCATTAAATGTTATTATGTCTACTAGTCAATCTTGCTCAAGTAAATTCAGAGAATACGATATTATATATTTTTGCAAATTCTATGGGTTCACATGCAATATGCATTTAATTCTCAATTTTCTTATTTGTAATTATAATACTTGCTTGCCTAATCAGATTTAATTATCTTTCCCTAACACTACTATAAACTTTTTGTTCAACTAATTCATCAGAAAAGGACACTATATATTTTGACAAACATTTAATCATTGAATGGAAATTGCATAATATTTTCCAGTGCACTGCTTGGAACCATAGCAACAAATGTGTGATTAATGTAAAATCTCTATTACTAGTATTTAATTAAGAAAAATAGCAAAACAGTGATTGCAATTATGCATATCTGTGATTGCAAAAGTAACGCGCTTTAGAGAAAAAAATAGTTTCATGTTTATGAATTGAATAGCATGTCATATAATATGCCCATTTGTTTCTTTGGAAAGTCAGATTCTTGAACCAACATTCTCCTTTATTGTTCACAGGTCTTCTAATTCATAATTATAAGACACATTGGAAGAATTAAATTTCATTCCTTGCAAACTATTATTGAAGAACCAAGTCTAATAACAGCAATATACATCTTTGTCCTATAGTTCAATTGTAATTGATGGTTCTTTTCACAGGTATAATTTAGAAACATAACACTGCACGACATAGAGCATGCCATTGATAAACATGCAATAGGAAAGGAGATAATAAATTTGTGCAAATATTCTAGAATCAAATCTAAGCGATGTTAGCTTTGGCACTCAATTACTCATTTTCATTTATAATGTACACTTGCCTAAAAAAAATTGTTTGTCTTGCATTTAAGAACCATGATTTATCCATTTTTCTTTTGGTTGTAGAATGTATACTATTCATGTTTGATTAAGTAATTTAGGAAAGTGGAACATTGTATATGCTAAAAAATGTTTAATCACTAATGCAAATCGTGTTAACTTTTCCAATGGACTTTTTGGCACTCTAGCATTTAATGCATTGCTAGCACACTACTTCTATTATTGGTTTTCATTTAGAAAAATTATGACATCAGAAGAAAATCATAGTTCTTTATAAATATTTAACCAATGGACTCCATATTCCATGACTACAATTATGCATATCCTTGTTTGCAAAAGCAACATGGTCGTTAAGGGAAAATAGTTTCATGTTTATGAATTACACAATATGTCACTAACTTTTCCCATGTGTCTTTTCTGCAAATCAGGTTCTTGGACAAGCGTTGTACTATCCAAATAGATAATGTTGGCATGCATTGTAAGGCTTGAATTTCATTGTAAAGATAACAACAAAATGATACAAGAATCCAACCTTGGAGCATGTTGTTCGAAGACTAGGTGCGCCTACAACAATATGAATCTTTTGTCCCCAATTTGATTGCAATCAATGGTCCCTGTTATAGCTACAATTTAGACCGATGGGCATAGTCCATCACATATAACATGCTATCCATAAACATCAAACAAAAAGGCACATAATAAATTTTCTCTTTAAGCATTAAATTGAATATGTAAAAACATTCATGCACAAAATACAGTTAATGCAATTGACACATAATACTTCTAAACAAATCAAATCCTATGACCTAGGTACACATGGTTTTTTTTATAGACGGTTCTACAGTTCTTAGTTTTTCCACTTGCATTGCTAATATTTACTTGACCAATCTAATTTTTTTTTTATTTACAGCACAATTACTCTTCATATTAGCATATTGAAACTAGGAAAATATGTGAACATTGTATAGTTGGGAGTGGAAAACACATTTTTTGGATCACCCATGCTGAAGGAGACATAAACAAAACATGTTATGCACATAATCATCATGTCAAAATTCTAATGTGCATGCATCAAAACACTCTTGCTCTCCAGTTCATGTAATCATAAATGCTATAAAAATCATAGCAAACACCATGACTTGTATTTTCTTCACAAATGTTAGGAATATTAAAGTCATGACAAACACTACAAATTTTATAGCATTTCCTTTCATTTTCTGTAGACCAAAATAGTTCCTTTGTTTCCTCTTCCTCGCAATCTTTGAAGAAATAATTATTTCATGAATATTTAACTGATGAACTACACATCCCATAATTACAAATACACATATTTTTGTGTACAAAAGCAACATGCTCATTAAGAGAAAATAGTTTCATGTTTATGAATTACATGGCATGTCATTTACTATGTACATGTGTCTATCTATAAAGCCAGTTTCACGAGAGAATTAGATTTCATTGCAAATAAAGCAAGGGAAGGATACAAGACTTTGACCTTGCAACTTGTTGTTCAAGAACCAAGTCTATTTGTAGTAATATAAATATTTGTCACTTACTTTGGTTACAACCAATGATCCCTATTACAGTCAAAAAGTATGCAAATGAGCATAGTCCATCACATAGAATATGTTATCCATAAACATAAAACATAAAAACACACAATAAATTTTGGTGTATATTTTAAAATTGAATGCAATATGTGCAAGCTTTGTCACACAAAATGCAATTGATGCATAAAACTTGTAGACAAATCAAATTCTATAATATATACACTTCTCATTTTATATCCACTAATTGCAAAATGTCCAAGATGTATTTCAAGGCTGGCAAGTATACATGCAGCAAATGGATACTTAATTCTTGTTTATTTATTACTTGTTCAAAAGGTTGTGTGTTTTTAGATCTCCATGTTATCTGTTCATATGTGAAACTTTTTAACCAAAGCTATTTCTTGGTGTTACAAGGTCCAAGGAAACAAAAACATGGAGTCCATGACTTTACTATTGCATCCATTGCATTTTCTTTTCAATTACTCTCTTGGACAATGACATTGTGTTGCTTAAAATAGTTTTTCCCTTTTCCTATAGGTGGGATTTATGCTCATAATTTTTGTGCTTGAAAATTAATGTTTATTCATTTTTGTTTCACTAAATTAGCAAAATAAGGGGACATTATATATTTTGGGAAATATTTGATCATGAAGCAGTAAATACATGTTTAATCCATTACATGCAATTGTACAACATTTGTTGGAGAGCTAATGGCAATTAATCCATAAAATCTTATGTGAGTGATGGGTTTTACTTCTACCAAGTTTTCTTTGGCATAGTGAGAAACACATCTAGTTATCAAGAATAATAAACTGATAGACTAGCCAATCATTGATAGGACATTGCTCCTATACATATTCTTTTGTGTTCCACGTCTACAAATAACATATTATCCTCTGCAATTTGTATTTAGTAGACTTTTGTTTCTTACTTATGAGCCATACTAGTTAATACATGAAACATGCATTGACTACTTTAGCATCTACTCTCCTCTACAATTTTTTATGACTATGCATTAAATTAGTTTTGCAAAATAATTTGGTAATGGAACAAATAATTTAGTATTAATTATAAATTATTTTGTGATTTGATTAACACTAATAATTTTAAGTATTTGGAAATGCTTAAAACTGAATTTTCTTTGTAAATTGCCAGTGTCTTGTATAGAATGCATAAATGGAGAAAGAGTGGAATTGAAAAGAATATGATGTGAAAAGAAAAATGTAGATGGTGAAGGGTTTCAATGGTTTATTGTGTGCTTGTTACAAAATATGAAAAAAATTTGTAGAAAAGTATATAGTGAAATTATTTATTTGTAAAGAATATAATGTTTTCAGTCGAAATGGAAGATATAAAAGATGAAAATATTAGTAATAAGTCCAAAGTCTAAAATAATTATGGAGAGTGGACATATTAAAAATATAAAAGCATTTTAAATTATAATTTATTTTTTCTTATATTTGTAAACTAAATTCATTTAGACATTTTAAAATTATTTTGAATTATTTATTATTGAAAATATGTAAAATAGATGTATAACTAATAGACCAATAATTGAGAAGCATTTGAGGAAATCAAGATATTTAAAATATAAAAGTATTTTATTTTTTTTAAAATAGTAAACATATAAAATGTAAATAATAGAAACGAGTTTAAATTTGAGTAGTATACTGTCTTTTCTAACTAGTATAATTATTATGTTATTTTTTAGCCATGTGCATTTTTTTGTATTTGTAAACTAAATTGATTTAGACTTATAATAGCCAATTATATTTCTAGTCACAACAGAACAAAAGTAGCTATTAGCCTATTGGCTACATTTGTAAGATTTCTATTTAATGTCCGAATGTTTCAAAATATTTATGTAGTACAATTTTCATTTAATATACTATTGTTGATGATGAAATAGCTATACCATTCAATGCATTAAACATGCATTTATTTCTTCTATAACCAACACCTTGTTTCTAAGGGTGCAATACTATTTGCAAAAAAAAAAATGGGTTCCTAATCTGCTGATTTTCTTTAACAAAAATGAATGATAGACAACTTTTCCCAATGTATCAAATTGTATAATATAAAATTTATGCTTTTATTAGCTCCTAATAAATGGTAGGTTTACTATTGCATCGATTTCACTTGCTTTTCTAAAACTCAGTTCAACACTCAGATTGTAATGTTTACAATATTTTTTCCCTTTTGCTATACTCAGGATTTGACGACAACAAGCAATACCTATACTTATCAAGTATCATAAAGACACAACAAGCCCATTCATTTGTACTCAAATTTTATAGAATAAGGTACATGCAAAAGATTAAAGCATCCACAAGCTTGCAAGTGAACAATAAATATACAATAATAAAAAAATAAAAATCCAACACTCGTATTAGATTTCATGAGTAAATGACAATAAACAGAGATAAAACTCATCACTCACCTAACATTTCATCAATTAACTATACGTTCATTGCATGTTGGAGTACGGCAACATTGTAATTGTATAATATGTGTTGGACATGGGATGCATGTATATCGATCTAAAACTATTGCAATGAATGCTACTATGTCTACTGTTCAATTTTGTTTTAGTAAATTAGGAAAATATGGCATTGTATATTTTTGTAAATATTCAATTACTAAATGCAAATTGGGCAACTTTTGCGAAATGGATTTTTACAAATACTCAATCAATCAATTGCATATCTCATAATTGTAATAATGCATATTATTGATTACAAAAGTAACATATTTTTATGCAAATAAAAAGAAAGGAAAATATCTTTGTAACTGCAAATATAGTAAATTGTTAAACGAGGAAATGGAATATCATATTCCTATATCATTCATTCCCTTTGTTTACAATAAATTCAGTGAACAATAAAGAGAATTAGCATGTTCATTGCCCCCACTGTCAACAAGAACTTGCTTATAGAATATGTGATTTACTATACCTACTTGGCTCGTTAGCCCTTGCAACAATAAGCAATAAACTAAATATTTCTATAATGAAATTATATAATCTAAACACTGCATGGAAGGCATCACTGTAATACTAGTGATAGGGACCAATGCCAATGTCTCATAGGCTATTGTAACTAGATAAAACAATAATATTTTAGATCTTTGACCTAGGTACTTCCATCCACAAGCATACAATGCATTTACTTTGAATTCATTTCTTACATAGACATTTCCCTGCTACAAAATTGAACAATAGGCCTAGTGCATATAATCTTCAAACACAAAAAAATATGTCCTTAAATCCCAACTCTAGGAAAACATCCAAAATATTTTGAACACTTGAATTTCATTGATCAAGAAACTATTTCAAAAGAAAAATAAGCAAATTCAATAGTAAACAAGTTTTTGCACTCATTATGTTCTTTTATAAAGTGGATGGTATTGCTTGTTAACTTATCCACACAAATCAAGCAACTAGTAAAACATCTCAAACAAAACTCAATCAAGTATCTACTTAACGTTTCATGTCTTAGATATATTATCTATTTATCTCTCTATTGCATAGAGTAGCTCTATCATTCCTCTTTGTATAGGGAAATAAGAAAAATTGAAACTTAGTATAGGCCAGCTAAGTATCACGAATAAAAAAGAAAAATATGCAATTGCAAGTTGTACTTTAAAAACATGCATGTTTTTTATTACAAATACATTGTAGATTTGAAAACTACAACATCAAAATTTAATCCATCTAAGCTAAAACATAATGAAATGAAGTATTGCTTGGCATAGAAATGGAAAACGTGTCATCTGGAAAACAAAAAATAGCAAAAAGTTTTAAGTGACAAAACATGAGTTATAGTAATATAGACAAAAGAGAAAACAAAAGAAGCATAAAGAAAGGAAAACACCAGATCATGACAAATATTTAATGTCTACATGCAAATTGTACTAGCTTTAGCAGCACAATGATACACATTAAAGAAAAATAGAAGGATTTTTGCAAACATTCAATCATTAAATCCAATTTTTACAAGCTTTTCTATTAAGTTGATGCCCATCAAAGTATATAGTCAATTCATGAAATCTTAGGCCAGTGGTAGGTTTTGATTCTAGTTACCATCATTTAACTAATGAAAAGCTTGTGATTTTTTCAGCCTTTTGCATGTCCGCCCCCACAACCTACAAGACATTGCTCAAAGCATAAGTAATTTAATCTTTCCACTTGCCCCATTATCCCTTCTAAAAACAACCAATACTTCTAGTTATCCACTATCATAAACAAATAGCCAAGCCATTTATGAAAACTACACATTTACAAAATAGAAAAAATGCAAAAGTGCAATCAAAAGATAAAAAATCTACAAACTTTTCAACAAACGATAAACAAGTGCTAATGAGCATAGAAAAACAGCAATCACCTAATTTTCCATGAATTAACTATGCATTCACTGCTTCCATACCCACCAACTCTCCAACACACCTCACACAATTTGCATCTAATAGACTAACCATACATTCACTGCTACGAAACCCATTAACCAAAATATGTCCTTAAATACCAACTATGGGGAAAAGACAACATTACTAAATTAAGCAATGCAATTCTTCTGACATAGCAACCAATTCAAAAGAAAATTCAACAATTGCAGCCTCTCTAACAACAAGAACTTAGAAAGCTAAAAGCACACAAGCTCTTCAACAAGCAAGAAACAAATAAAAATTAATTTAAGAACAAGCAACTATTTGAAAAAATAGTTCAACAAATAGAACTGTAAAACTTCCTATCAACACAAACTACCAATTGCAATAGTAACATGCTTTTCAATGAAAAAAATTTCATGTTTATGAATCGCATGACATGCCATCCACTATGCCCATCTATCTATTTAGTATGTTAGATTCTTGAACCAAGCTTCTCCTTTATCATTCACAACTCTTCCAAAGCATAAATTTTATGCACATTGGAAGACTTAAAATTCATTGGAAACGAAGGGGAAGAATGTTACAAGAATCTGGCCATCTAGTCCCTCGTTCAACAACCAAGTATATATGTGCTCATATACAACTTTGCCTCCAACTCCAATTGCAAGTAATCATTCCTGTTATAGGAACAAATTAAACAAATAACCACAAAAAATGACAAATAATACGCTATTCATAAATCTCAACCACACAAACAACAATTTTACTGTAGGAAAATAGACCAATATTATAAATATTTCCAAGCATATGGTGTTAGCCCTAGCAAGCATCATAAACACATAATCAATGCATTTATTATCCCCATGGTGCACAAGATAATGTACCCACTTGTCCCATTAGTCCTTGTAACAATAACCAATACTTCTAGGTAAAAAGTATCTAAAACACACAGCTAAGCCATTAATGGACATTGTAGTTCTATAGAATAACAAACATGGAAAACCACAACCAACAGCTAAAAAACCCACTAGCTTTTCAACAAATGAGAACCAAACAATAATAAGTTTCTCAAAAAAATAGACCAACCTAAAAACAAACAAGAATTTTACTAAACAATAAACAAATAAGAAGAAGCACATATAAAACCTAGCTCTTGCCTCACATTTCATGGATTAACTATGTACTCACTACTTCTGCACCCACCATCCCTCCAACACATCTTGTACATCTTTCTTTTTGAGGCTTCCACACACCCTACCAACCATTTGAGCAATAAATAAATAATTAACGTATTAACTACACCCACAGTCCACAAGAACTTCCTCAAAGCACATGTAATTTAATGCACCAACATCCCCCACTAGCCCTTCTAACAACAAGCAGTACTTCTACTTATCAACTATCATAAACACACAGAAAACCCATTGACAGCCACTACACTTTTAGAGAATAACAAAAATGCAAACCCACAACCAATAGCTAGAAAACACACAGGCATTCAAAAAACCACAACCAATAGCCAAAAAACCCACAGGGTTTTCAATGAACGATAAACAAACTACAATAAATATTGAAAAAAAATATATATCAACATCATAAATTTTACCAAGCATTCCCTGTTAACCCTTGCAACACCAACCAAACATCATAAACACAAAAAAAAGCCACTCACAAATATTACATTGCCACATAATAACAAACATTGAAGAATGGAACTAAGGAGAACTGAAATCCACCTCTTGCTTCACGTTTCATGAATTAACTATGCATTTATTGCTTCTCTACCCACCATCCCTCAAAGACATCTCGCACATTCTACTTTCTAAGCTTTCATGAATGCCCACTAGCAACTCAAGCAAAAACCACATAATTAATGCATTCTCTACCTCCACAATCCACCAGACCTTGCTCAAAGCACATGTGATTTAATGTACCCACTTGCCCTGTTAGCCCTTCCACCAACAAGCAATTATTCTAGCTATCAAGTATCATAAACACACAACCTCGATACTCGCCTAAGATTTAAAGTATAAAAAAAAAACTAGACGACCACCTATCAACAAGAAATACTTCTACTTATCAAGTATCATAAACAAATAGTGAATCCATTGATACCCACTGGACTTTTAGACGATAAAAAATATGCAAAACCACAACCAATAGCTAAAAAACCCACAAGCATTCAAAAAACCGCAACCAACAAATAAAAAACCCATGGGGTTTTCAATGAACGATAAACAAATGACAATAAATATTGCAAGAAAATACACCAACATCATAAATTTTACCAAGCGTTCCCCATTAACCCTTGCAAAACCAACCAAGCATCATAAACATAGCAAAACTCCACTCACAAATAGTACATTGCCACAGAATAACAAACATCAAAGAACGGACTAAACATAACTAAAACCCAACATTCCCCTCACATTTCATGAATTAACTATGCATTTAATGCTTCTCTACCCATCAACCCTCAAACACATCTCGTGCATTCTAATTTTTGAGCTTTCATGAATTCCCACTACAAACTCAAGCAAAAAACACATATTTAACGCATTTTTTGCCTCCATATTCCACAAAACCTTGCTCAAAGCGCATGTAATTTAATGTACCCACTTGCCCCGTTAGCCCTTCAACCAACAAGCAATTATTTTGGCTATCAAATACTACATAATAAAAAACATGCAAAACTGCAACCAACAACTCGAAAACCCACAAGCTTTTTAGCGAACAATAACGAAATAATAATAAACACAAATAAAACCTAGCACACACCTAATATTTCAAGTTATGAAAAATTAACAAGTGACCCACTCACAAGTTGCACACTGTTCCTTCAGCTCCACCCTTGTTCAAGCATTGGAAAGAATTAGTAATGTTGAAAATGGAAACACAAGCTTCTCAACAAACAATAAGCAAAAAACAAGCAGTTGCCTCATATTTCATCGATTAACTATGCATAGTATGGTTGTGTATGCACCAATTGTTCAACTCATATCACAAAGTTTGCATTTAATGCATTTAACATGCATTCACTGCTCCAGTACACACTAGCCCACTACCAAAACTCGCGATATATGCATCCCACACTACATGCATCCTTGATTAAATATTTTCCACAATATATAATAATCCCCACCAAATATAAAGTTCTCCTATTTTCCTATTTTACTTAAAGAAAAATGAAAAATCACCCAACACAAACCTATAGAAAAAGAGATAAACTGTAATTTTTCAGCCCAAAAAATATGCGCTTAAATCGTGAATATAGGGAAAAGCCAAAAATATTCTAGACAAAACCATCTCATTGGCCAATTGCCTAATTCAAAATAAAATGCATCAATTGCAATAGTAAACCTACCTATCAGTAGGAACTAATAATAATTTAAATCCAATCATTAAAATACACAAAGCTCCCCAAATAAGATTTAAATAAGACTATAAGAGCTCACAAAAGGAATTAATAAAATCATTTAAAATTACTAAATTAAATATATCATTCTTTCATAATGATCAATAAAATCACTTAAAATAACATATTTAAAATCTCATGGATAAAACACTCCAAATGTCCAATCAATTAAACACTATAAAATACCATATTTGGAACCAAGTAAGGTGCTAATGAAACCACCTCATAACCTAGCAACCAAAATATATAGCCACATTAAAAGATTAATGAAAACCACGACAACATACCCCATCAAGACATACTTGTAACCCGCATATGATCGAAAGGTGCTCTAGTTGTTACAGTTAGGTAATTGGACATGGTAAGACAACAACATGGGAACACTGCACTACTAGGGTATAGCAGGCTAGGGTAGGGGATGTTTGGCCTATGACTACCTCTAGTAACCACCATCAGGGAATATGAGTATGCTCAGGCCTGTGAATCCAAGCAAAGTCGATACTCAGTACCTACATCACTCCAATCACACGTTAAAGTACATGTGCATATAACATATGTCATATAGCTGAAGCAAAATCAATCATTAGGAAGAGGGTCATGATATTGTAAGCCTCTTGAATACGTTTTATAACGACATCATCCCTTTCATGTCCATAATCATACAAAAGAAATGATAACAGTATACAAACATATAAGCATTCAATCTAGCATAATAACTAATCATGATAACCTTTCACATAATCATCAATGTCTAATCTCATTATGATAACATTTAGAATTCCAAATCAAAATCAAAAGGCTATTTTACCCAGGCTAGGGTTAGAGAGGTGTTACATCCTCCCTCCCTAAGATTTGAATTACTCCTGAAAGTCATGTAAACTCAATATGTAGCCATGTTGCACATTATTACTCAAAATCTAATAATCAACATTAAAAGATTGTGCTTCATCCCAAAGATAAGAAATATAATATACATCATTCATTACTGAATGAAATAGAAAGGACATCCTTTTAACATTCACCTTTCTAAGAATCATTATCAGCATATTGACACATGTCTTACTCATAATGTCTCAATATGAAACAAAATAGCATGGTTAATCTTGCTAACATCACATGTGTCACAATTCTCAAAATAAGCATTTATTTTAACATCGACATTTGTTCAAGGGTAGGGTAAGATGCACATTGATTTCCACTAAGAATAGGGTAAATAATATGCATAAGAACTCAACTCTTTCCAAAACACCATTGTTTGCAACAATATTTGTTTTCCACACACTTCCAATCTACCGCATTAGAACATATTTGTCATCATTTTCAACAAAAAATAACAATTTACACTTTTAAAAGCATAATAAGCCAACTTTTGAACTTTTCATATGTAACTATATCCAAGATGAAACATGCATTTATACATACATACATACTTACATCACTAGGAATCACATCACAAGGCTATACAAGGGCCCATCTAGACACTAGGAAGTAGCAAACTAGTCCATGATACATAATCCATGAGCCAAGAGCCAATATCCATCTCATATAATCCATTACTCACACTCAATGGCTTTGTGGTGTTAGGCCACACACAAATGGTAAGACCACCCAAACAAGACCACAATGACCCATCTCTTGTTGTATAAGGTGGTTAGCCTCTAAGAAATAGTCATCACACATAGGTGGGTAGTGGGTCCTAGCTATAAACCAACCTCACATACCCCCATCCTCAAGGTTCTCGAAATCTACTTCCTTCTATACACTCAATTGAGTTTGGCTCTCCCATTCCCAATGAGGAATCACATTACAACACAACATCAGCATTTGAAAAAAACAAATACAAAACTAGTTTAGCCACCGAAGATTATCAATAAGAAGAGAGTAAATCTCAATTCCAACAATAAGATAAGGAATTCTAGAAATTTTCAACACTAAATCAACATAAAGTTATAAGAGCTACGTGCAAAAAAAATTCACAATCTATGGCTAAACCATTGCAAACAAGATAAATCAAAAAAAAGTTTGTTCCTCAAAATCAAAATAAAAGTCATCAATAACCAAAAGAAGATTCACAATCTTTGAAATGGTACAATACATAACTATGTGACTAAACTAGCCACCAAACGAGGATGAAGGGAACAACATTTGACTATTGCAATAGCTCCTCATGTGGTACAAAGTGAGCATGTCAACCACATGGCATGGGGGGTACTCCTTGGCTACACCAAATATCGCGCCATCACACAGCATGGACTCACAAAGTGGACAACAACTTCTTGGATGTTCACATGGAATGTGCACCTCAACCCCCATCTCGCATCGCATCTCAGTGCGACATGGTCATATGCCAGCTGAAGAAGGCACGTACTTGTCATATGCCACATGGTAGTGTGTTTGTGGCTTCACAGAAGTAGGCACATGCAAGACACACCTTGCATAGACATACCTCATAGAGAAGGCACACATAGGTACTTGACGTAGCTAGAGGTATACATGGTTAAGACATACCCATATGCTAACTGACCCAAACACTATCAAAAGAAAATATGAGTATCCCTCTACAAGTGTACGAGGTCCCATTACACTCATCACACTAGTAGGCTATCATAACACAAACTCATACTACACCTTCACATGTCTATGCACGTGGCATCATGTGCTTGAGCCTATCTTTCTACAAACAGCAACACAACATCATCACCAACACTGTGTCAGAATCATCAATGAGGTGTGGCATTGTATCCATTGCATCATGTCTAAAAATGTGTAGATATGGTATATATAATGCATATATGAGTATATCAATATGGTCCCACTCGAGCTTCACCTCTCATATGGATGAGGTTGACTCGCTAATGCTAGCTCAACGCCCCTATAGGTGGCCAAGAAATGCAATCTCAATGTCTCTTCAAATGACCAGGCATATACTAACAAAACTAATGTTGCTATACTCAAATATGTGGGGATTAGGCTAGCACATATGGATCAAGTACTCTGATCCATCATAAGGGGAAGTAATTAGTAATTTCCTCATGATCGATTGAGCTAAGACCACTCTGCATCACAATATGCATATGTTGCACACCCCGCCCAAGGAACTTTGTGGCTACTACTACCCCTTCACAGACTAAGGGACTAGAGAACCAAAAGAAGAGAATCTATGAAACTAAATTTTGGCTACTCTTATATATATAAATATCAACCAAACATGCGTTGGACCTCTATCAAGTAATAAACATACAAGCATACCTAATGATATGGTTAATCCCACACCTAGAATAAAACATATTCCCCATGGATGTGTACACTATATAACCATCCCATAGGCACACAAAGCAAGTATGAGGTATTCACAACACTCAACCAATGCATAGTAAATGGTTTCTCACATTTATAGGGGGTTAAATTTACATATTCAATTCCATTACTACTCAAAGATCACATACCATAAGTGCATATATTTCCATAATCAATGTGATTCCCTTTCCAAAATCATATCATCCATGGATGGGTACCCTGTACCACAATCCCATGGGAACACAACTCAAGCATAGGATATTCACAACACTCAACATGAGCACTAATACAAGATGTTCACATAACAGTGAGGACCTTTCTCCAATTTCCTTTTACCAAAATAAAACCATTATCCACCTCTAATTATGCAAGATCAATACAAAATTTCCATCAACATGTACTCCCAACATCCACACAATCTTCTCTTTTCAAGACGATAATGTCATTAAACAGAATTTTATAATTACAACCTCTATCACATGCAATATATCGGAGTGCTACATGGAGTAATCAACAATCCCATAATAACTCTCACATTCACATTCACTATTATTAAATGGTAAATCACCTTACCACACACATATGTTAACCACATATATTTCCTATACACAAAGCAATATCATTACAATGTTTACTCAAGACAAGGGATACAACCTTATCACTTCAACATACATTTAGCATTTAAAATTTTAAATAAAGGTACAATTATTTAACATCTACATGACTTCTTAAGACTTAAAAATGTAGTTGGGGACTATAGGTCTCACCAACAAGATGCACCTATTATGCAATTATCATTAACATGCAAATGGTTTTCACTATTCCTTTTTTTTTTAAATTTTACATAATATGTAGAATGATTTTTTATTCAAATTCATACATGATTCATGATTATGAATGCAACTTGGGGACTTAGGTCCTTTACCCAAGGTTTAATGTAATAATTTAACAAACCTCCATGAATGCATAAACATTTGGTCATAAGAGAAAAGCATACAATGGATTTCAATACAACACACACTCAAAGATAGGAATATTCATTAAACTAATGAGAAGAGAGAGAGGGGGAGAGAGATTTACAATTCTGACACAAGCGTGAATGCAAACATGGTTTCATCATCAGACAACCACTTTCACACAAAAGCATCAATCATACGAGAGCATGAATTAATCTCTAAGAACTAATAATCTGATCATTTAATGTTACCATATTTTATAATCTCATTGAAATATAATATTCAAAAGCAACTTAAAAACCATAGAGGGTCAATCTATCAATCACTCACACAAAGAGGTAAAGCCCAAGAAGACATGTGCCAAAAATTGTGTGCCAAATTTTTTGGATGTTAATGAAAAACAAAAAGACTCTAGAAGAAAATACATAGAAATGGAATTTCTGGAACCCTCAAGGTCAAACAGACCTTCCAACAACATGAACTAAGAAACCAAGCAAGGGTAATTTTAGTCAACACATGTCACCTACAACCCACCTACATACTAAATTCCAACATGCCCACCTGCAACACGGGATATAGGAAAGTAATCAATGTCAACCTCGGGAGACTCTCAACCAAGGGAATCACTCCAATCCCATAGGGTAAGGAAAGGTCTATGAGGCATCATTCCTCCACAACAAAGACCAGGGTTGGGAAACTCAACCCTCTAAAATTCCATACTAAGGCACTCAAGGAAAGATGTCCTATGACTATCTCTCCACAACAAGCACTTGGAACACACACATCAAGCACACTGAAACCACATGAGCTACAACCACACTCAGGAACCACTCAAGGTTCACAACCCTTTATACAATGAAAAAGCCACACATCAAGAAGGAGACCAATCGAAATACACTTCTTGGTAAGCTCGAGGATCTAACTAACCCTCACAAAAGCATTCCTCAACAAGATAGGCAAGGGGAGGGAAACAACAACAAAACTTGTTGCCATCCACCATGCACACAACACACCAAGCAGTTAACAACCATAAGCAGAGATCCGAGTGCTACAACTTGGGATCGACCTCTAACTTTTCCTCTGGATCTGGCTCTAGGAGGCATCCTAAATGAAACAAGGGACACATAAAAATAGATCATCACAAGGATGGCCTATACACCATACTAAGGCATGAAAGTTAATCAACAAGACTATGAAAAATAATATAACAATCTCATGCCACACACGCCAAACACAACATAAAATAGAAGGGTCAAGTATGCTAGAGCTCTTAGTGTGTGAACATGGGCTCTGATACCAGATGCAACATCCTGCTATGTAACCTTGAATGATAAGAGCCAAAAGAGGACAAGATAAGTTTTTTTTTTAACAAGAAGAATAACATACACATAAAGTAGTTGTTGATACAATATATCAACAACATACATGGCCAAGTATGGTCAAATGTACAACCTAAAGGAGAGGATTGATTTACTCTCCAAATAAAATTTGAACAAGAGCAAACAAAATAGGTCCAAAAATTTTGCTCTAGAACCTCTTGCTTTGGAACTTTCTATCATAACATCACAGAACAACATATAGAAAGCTCCGATGCACTACAAATTTCACAACATCAACATAGATCAACAAATAGAAGGCTACATTGTGTCAAAATTTTTGCAGCAGTAACACAGATCAACAAACAAAAAGTTGCATTGCACCAAAACTTTTGCATTCTGTTACATGAAGGAAATTCACAGCCATAGCTCTAATTTTTGCATGAAAGTTTTTGAAATAAAATTCATAATTATCATAATAGTACAAGCGAGTTCGATACCAACATCAAAACCTATAAGCCAAAATAAAATATCACATTTCTTCTCATTTAAATTATATAATTACATCTTCTCTCTTAAGAGAGTATAATATACATAAAGGAATATACATGAGTATAATGGCATTTCTATGAATAAGATACATCAACTGATAAAATAAGTTCAAGAGAGATCATCTCCAACTGGTACTCCAGTAACTTGTACACCGGTCGCCAATGGTGGTGGCAATGTCTCCCGACCATGTGGACTCAAAAGAGACCACCCCATCGTGTTTGGAGGTAGTCACAAGGCCCAAATAGAAGTAACAAGGCAAAGGTAAAATATGGCAAATAGACACATCAGACACGGAGCAAACACAAAATATAATGCTTACAGCCAATATCACAACATGAAGATGTTCATCCAATAACATGTCGAGTACTACTCACAACTACTAAGGTACAAAATACTAGAGTGCATTTCGTGTGGAGTGTCATCATGTATGCTCAAAAGGATGGCACCACACAGAATCAAGTACATCTCTCATAAAAATGAGGAGAGACTCAATCATGCTCGAATCAATGCCCCACAAACAAATATTCCTTCTTGAGTGCATATTTATCCATTATAAGTGCTTAAGGCCATGCACGAGGAATTTTTATCTTATTAGTGTTTTACCACATTGTTTTTATTTAGTTATCACATGATTATTATAAGTTTGATGCTAGTTCCTCTGGCAACCACTTGCAAGCCCTAGGCCCATAGAGAGCCACTCCATAAGACCACTCTAATTATCTAGACCTAAACTCATCTCATTTAAATAAATGAGGAATCCATAGAAAATATGAAACAGTGAAAAAGCCACTAAAATCCATCATTAAACCCATTTAAAATAGCCAAGTAAACATTGTTGTTAAATCATTTAAACAGTTGATCACATCCACTAACAAATATATCAAATACCATTCAAACATTCATCATTAACTTAATAAAAAGAAACCAATCATATAATCAATATTAACCTCATTAAATCATCCCAAAAAACCACTTTTAAATCAATTAAAAAATACTGTGACTGAGACACAAAACGAGGTTCCAGCTGCTGCTCAAAGGAATGAAAAAGAGGACATAAAAATTTCACAAAAAATTTAAAGCGCCTATATATAAAATTGAAACTTGACCCAATTCAAATTTTGATGTTTCCAGTTGGATTCCACCTTTGGTTTCTAAGTTTATGACTAGAAATAAGGTGTTCTTCTGAAAAACATGTTTTTAGCCCAGCTGGGCAAAAAGACATGAAAAATGGAAGTGCTTGGATCTAAAACTGGACACCTACTCAGTTGAGATATGTGTGTTTCTGTATGGAATCCACCAATAGTTTGCGCTTGTAACAGGTGGTTAATGAGCAACATTAAAAAACGTGTTTTACCAAGCAAGCATAAATTTTGACCAAAAATGAAAGTGTCCATAATTGAATTCTAACTTCGACCCAGTTGAGATATTAGTGTTTTTACATGGAATCCACCTTTAGTTTATGTTTATAATGGGCGGTTAATGAGAAGCATCAAAAAATGTGTTTTCACGAGCTAGGCAAAAACGTAAAAAAAATAGAAAGAGAATGAAAGTGCCCATAAATCTATTCTACCATCAACCCATTTCAGATCTAACTATTTTCTTATGAATTTAATATATGTTTCAAGGGTTATGACTAGAGAAAGGATTTATTTTAAGAACAATCAATGGCAATGAAAAAAGCAAGAAATGCACAATCAAGTCTGCCATAAAGAAAACCATAGAGCATCTAATCAAAATCCAACACAACTATTAGCCAACCTCCAAGAAATCACAAAAATAAGATAGAGGAATCAATCTGCCATAAGGAAATGCAAAGCATACCATTCCTAAGCTAAATCGCATTCAAATATCACAAGAAATTCAAGGATTCAAGAACCACATAGAAAAATACCTCAATGTTGACCCAAAACTAAAATGAAAGAATGTTCTATATATAAGACACAACCAGATTCCAAAATAGAATAGCAAGGAGGAAATGACATGCTAAAATCAACAATCCAATACCCACAAGTTTCTTCTCAGAAATTCTCCCATGTTTCTCCCCAACTCTATCACCCAAATCTTGGGGTTTTTACTCCTTCCCCAAACCAGAAAATTTCTTCTTCTCCAAAAAATAACTCCCCCCAAAATAAATCTTCCTTCTATTTTATATACTCTCAAAACAATAAAATGAAATAAAACATTTGATTAAACAAGCTATTAAAGCTCTCCAAATCAAAGAATTAAAATCACTAAATATTTCACATTCTCAATTACACATAAAAATTATAATTTAAATCCAATCATTAAATTACACAAAGCTCCCAAAATAATATTTAAATAAGACTATAAGAGCTCACCAAAGGAATTAATAAAATCATTTAAAATTACTAAATGAAATATATCATCCTCTCATAATGATAAATAAAATCACTTAAAATAACATATTTAAAATTGGATAAAACACTCCAAATCTCCAATCAATTAAACATTATAAAATACCATAATTGAAACCACATAAAAGTACCAATGAAACCACCTCATAACCCAACAACAAAAATATATAGCCACATAAAAAGATTAATGGAAACCATGAAAACATACCCCAACAAGACATATTGGTAATCCACATATGATCAAAAGGTGCTCCCGATGTTACCATTAAGTAACCAAACGATAAGAAAACAACATAGGAACACTGCACTATTAGGGTATAGTGGCCTAGGGTAGGGTACATTTGGCCTATGACTACCTCTAGTAACTACCATTGGGGAATACGAGTACGCTTAGGCCTACAAATCCAGGTGGAGTCGATACTTAGAACCTACATCAGTGTAATCACATGTCAAATTTTATGTGCATATAACGTATATCATATAGCTGAAGCAACATCAATCATTAGGAAGTCGGTAATGATATCATAAGCCTCTCAGATACAAGCGTTATGACATCATCTATTTTCTGTCCATAATCATACAAAAACAATGATAATAATACATAAACATATATGCATGTAATCTAACATAATAACTAATCATAATAACCTTTCACAAAATCATCAATGTCTAGTCTCATTATGATAAAATTTAGAATGCCAAATCAAAATCAAAATACTATCTTACCCAGGCTAGGGTTAGAGAGGTGTCACATCATCCACCAATAAAGGTTTGTCAAACTCCTTCTGAAACTTAACTGTGCCAACACTAGTTGCATGGTACTTGGCATTATCTTCGAGCTGAATATGGAAATCCAACTTCTTCTCCTCCAACTTCGTGAAACACTCTTTGACTCCCATCATGTGGCAAGAAGCTCCATTATCAATATATGATACCCTATTGGCAATTGAACTCAAGAGACAAGCAATGAGAGAAAACTCATTCTTAAATCATGATGCAAAGTCATCCACCTCTACTGTAGCAGCAATTTGCTTCTTCAGCTTGTCCTTATTTTTATTATTCATGCATTGACTGGCATAGTGATCTAACTGATGGCAACAAAAACATTTTATCTTGCTTAGATCTTTCTTCTTCCCACTCTTGGAAGAGGAACCTTTTGTTTTCTCTTTATTGGAATTCTTCTTACCCTTGCTTGCAAAAGTAATATTTTCTTCATCTTGACCCTTCTTCGTCTAATCTCCTCAATGAGCACCTTCACAGATCTCCTCCTTGACAAAATCATCTGAAAGCCTCACCTAGTCGAGTAGGCGATCTCTACCGACAACACACTTGACAAACACTTCCCAGTGCTTTGAGAAACCATTCAAGGCTATATGCACCAACTCATCTTCAACAATCATCTCTCCAAAAATAGCCAACTCACCCTTGACATGTGCTAGCTTGGACAAGTAAGAGGTCACGCTCTCGCCTTTCGAGATCTTGGTGTTATGTAATTTTTCCTTGAGGATCATCTTATGACTCTAATAATCGCTCTGATAAAGTTTTGTGAGTGTAACCCACATCTCCTTGGTAGTGTCTTTCCTTGATAGATGAGGAATTAGATGATTTCTTACCCCATCAAGAATAATCCTTTGAGCCTTAGCCTCCTTAACTTCATGCAAATCTAGGGCAATAGGATCATTTATTGGTGGTGTCACCTCTGTTCTAGTATAGATCTTCAACCTGTTCTCCTTGAGAATGGATGTAATCCAGACCTTCCACTATAAGAAGTTAGACACACCCTCAAGCCTATCTTCATATCAAACATTGGTTGCCATAGTCACAGAAGAAAGTGGAGACAAAATTCAAAAAAAAAATTCTCTTGAAATCTGCCTCACAAATCTTGGCTTCGTATTTAGAATTTAGAGCTCTGATACCATGTGAATTTCTTATAACCCAACAATAGATTAATTGCAAAATAAATTCACATACTAGAATCAAAATAATTAATACATTGGGTTAACTAATAGCTAATAACAGTACAAGCAAAAATAACAATAAGTTAATCACAAATACACAATAACACAAAATTACCCAAGAAACCCCAGTATGGGGAAAACCTTACAAATGTTGGATCTTTTATTCAGCCTAACAACAAACTTTCCTTCCAAAATACAATACAAGTTTGCTACAACAATCTTACATATATAAAACTCTATTGATTTACATCAATGTGCAAAAAAAGAAAGTTTTTTTACATTACTCAGCTAACTCACGCATAAAATCACTCTCGGTCTTATCTCAACCTCACAAACCCAAAAAAATTCTATGAATAAATAAAAAAATTGTTGTTGCTGAAAATCCGAATCAAGTTGCTTTAAAACAACTCCACATTCCATATTTCGAGAGTTGCTTTAAAACAACTCCACATTCCATGTTTCGAGAGTTGTTTTAAAACAACTTCACATTCCATGTTTCGAGCTACAAAAATCAACAATCGTATCTAAGAACATTCACCACACCATGATGTTGATTTTCAGCCTTAGTACAATTCATATCTTGGCAACCACAAAGTCTTCCAATTAGTTGAATTTCTTCATCAAACTCTACATTCATTGCTTATTACATGATGAAATTTCATACTACTTGCATTCATTGCTTATTACTGCATGAAATTTCATATTACTTTCCTGAAGCAGTTTTCTAGAAAATATCTAGGAATGCCTGTGAGAAAGCGAGGAGTTTTGATGTCTAAAACTATTAAACACAAACAAATAGATCTCTAGCATTGACTTTCAAAGGCTATTAGAATTATAAATGTATAACATTCACCTTTGCTTGGAAAAATAATGGGTTTGTTAGAATAAACAATATCTTTATGAACAAATAGTGGTATACACCATCTTAAAAGGCAGTCATCTTGCACTTTGTAGAAATCTGAGGTCTTCATTTTCTTCGTTGGGCAATGGCCATGGGAGATAGCCAGCTACGCAGTGAAATCTAAACCTCTGAAAAGCTCTCATGCCTTCAATGGAGACATCATATCTTTTCAATGCCGATCTCATTCTCTTCCATGTTTTTAGCCTTGTTTTCTTTTCCTCCTCACTCTTCGTATTCTTCCCCGACTGTTGCTTCAGTTCCTTTAATTCTTTTATTTCCTTATGCAGCTTTTCTATTTCCTTTCCTAATGTTTTATCAATTTCCTCTCTTAATGCTTTCTCAACTTCTTCTCTTACTTTTTTAACAACATCGTCCAATTTTTGTGACATAGTCCTGTTCTCTCTTTCAAAGTAATCTCTTGTTATAGACACATCTGTTTCACCGCCTGCCTCTCTCATCATCTGGTTTTCGACAACTTCATTTGATTGTACTCCTTTCTTGCATTCAAGGTTCATGCCTTCTACCGATGTTTCAGGTGCTGGCTCATTATTTTCAGAATGCTCTGAAATTTCTTTCGTTTCTCCTTTGATTGTTTGAGAGGTACCTTCTTGGGGGTCTGCCATTGTTGGCTTCTTCTCTTTTACAGTTTCTTCAACTTGAACTAGTTTTGTGTCGCTGCTTTCGGGAACCTCTATATTCTCGGAAATGCATTTCTCTTTCAAATATTTGACTTTCGGCTCTTTGTTTTCAGAATCCTGTACAAGGCTAACTACATCCTTATCATTGCTGGTGCCTGGCATCTTTTCATCTTTATTGTCTGCTATAATCCGGCTCTCCTCTTTTATAAAATGTTCTACGATGGCTCTTAACGTAGGTTTATTAGAGTTAGATCTTGAGGCTTTAAGAATACCAATACTGTTCCAGTTCTGCAAGCAGAAAGCACATTGTTAATTATATTGTAGTTTTCCAAATAAAGGATATATATATATAAATTATTTGGTAGAAAATAGGCAAACCTCGATGATAATGTTCATGTTTTCTTGCCATTCCCAACAAGTAAATGCCCAGGCGATCAACTGAACCTGCCATCCAAGCAAAGAGTTGACTTCATTGCCCATGTACAAGATATACCAGACCAATCTATGGTAGCAAAGCAGACGCTTCCACTCTCGAGGCAGCTTTCGGCAATCTGTAGCCATGTTCTGGAAATGACAAAATGCGTCTCGTTCCCCCTCGCTATACCTCACAAAAAGCATATCCCTTATAGAGATTGACACACTAGAACTTTGATTACCTGCATAACATGCGTGCTTACACTGAGTATGTAAACGTAAAACAAACTTTGATCAAGAATCTGATGGTTAGAATTTCGATGAAATGCTGAAAGAGTAACATGTTTATCTAATTGAATATATTAATCGTGTTATGCAAAGTACTGATATCATCTCCACCTGCATCTGGTTTGAGGGGAGCTTTTCCAATGTTTTGAAGTAGACTCTCTGATTTTCTCGAGCTATCAGTATCTAGACACAAGCCATTAGATGTTAATGCATGTAAAGAAAGTTATATTTGCTATTTATTTGTGTATGTTCTTGCTTCCAGAGACAAGCCATTAGATGTTAATTCTTGTAAAGAAAGTTATATTTGCTATTTATTTGTGTATGTTCTTGCTTCCAGAGACAAGCCATTAGATGTTAATTCTTGTAAAGAAAGTTATATTTGCTATTTATTTGTGTATGTTCTTGCTTCCATCTAATTGTACTAGATAAATCATAGATTTTTTTATGATTGTAAGGATTTGTGGTAGTTACTTGCTCCAGTGGTCACGTCTATAGCAACACTGTCACTTGAGTTTCCTTTCGACTTAGTAGCTGCACTTGTTTCTCCTGACATACTAGCATCTACAAATAGCAAATTTTCTTCACAACATGAATACTATACAGAGAGAACAGATATATGTGAATTATTTATTTCTTTTCCAATGAAATTGCTTCCTGTCCTAATCAAATTCTTACCTTGTATTGAACTCTCTGAACTAATAATTTTCATAAGATGATCACCTAGATCTGGGATCTCAATTACCCTATCAACTATGGAGAAGAGTGCCTCATAATCTGAATCTATTTCTGCCTGAAAATCATCATGCGCTTCTGCTTCTGGTTTCTCTTTCTTATTTGGTCTACTAAACACACCCAGCTGTGCGTCCAAAAATCTCTTGGATTCATCATCACTGTGGTCAGGAAGGTCAAGTGGTAGTTGTATTATCTTTTGAAGATAATGATCTGCTAATTGTTGACTGTTTTTCGAAGATTTATCTCCATACTTTTTTATGATTGCCCGTTCAATCAGGCCTCTGTCCATACCTAGTATTACACTGATTTTGCATACGGCCAAGACAAGATTAATAGCCGATAAAACCTGGATCAGACATAAAATTCGCATTAATAAATACGATCAGAATTAAAAAAAAATTCAATTTCAGAAATGAAGAAATTCAATTTTAATTTACCTGCAATATAACAGATTCTTGACACCGGTCAAGGTCATCTACAAACACAACAATTCTAGGATTAACACTGGCATATGATGTAAATCCCAACACGGCTTCTGCGCTTGCCATTGTATCTCGAAAGAATTTGGGATATAAGAATGATATCATGCAACATTCAGTAATGAAGCGCAAAACAAAGCTACTGGCAGTGCAGAAAAAATAAGGTTTTTTGCCAATCTCTTTCTTCAAAAAGTTGATGTCAGAAATTACTCTTTCTTGGTATCCCAATTTATCGGAATGGTTGGGTAATTTTATGTAATTCATCAGCTGAGTACTCACAGGTTTTGCAATGCTCATTACAGACTTCACCAATGTCCAGACCATGATGACTATGGTTGCAGGTAAAGATGCATATTTGAGCTGTACAACCTCCTTGGCATCGTATCTATCCAGTAGTATCCATGCAATCCAAGCAAATGTGCCAGCCAAGAAAACCGCAAGGACGCACGGGAAGAGAACTTCAATCCATATACTTTGCTTCTGCTTTCTCCAAGTGTTTCTCAAACACGTGCTCAGCCATTGGGGCTCTGTCATTATTCCTTCCATTTCCTTGGTGATTTCAACTGCCAAACCTGCCAATGCTTCTGATTCGTTAAGATACATCCATGCATTATACTGAACAGTTATAACAGGAGGTACACTTCTCTCTGACGGAGAATCAATTCTTGCATATGGTTGTTGACCTTCTGAACTGAACTGGGAGTGAGAAAAAGGCAAGAAATAGAAATGTGAGAACTATGTCTTTTGCAAAGGACAACATTCAAGCACCATGATTAAGTTGTAAGATGAATACCATGTCACTACTATCCATGGCAGCAAGAGATTTAAAAATACTGTTATATTTACGCTCATAGTTGTGCAAAAACTCCGAAAGTGAGTCCTGTTGCTATACAAAATTCAGTTATGTTGGATAGATCGATAGGGGAAGGAAAAAAAGCCAATAAATAACTCTGACTTTAAAATACATCTTTACTTGTGATTCTGCACTTCTGTTCTCTGTGCTGAGTCCTTGTGATTCTTCTGTTCTGCTCTCTGCCTTGTGTGTTTGATGCTTTCGCCTGATAGTTCTTATCCACCTTTGGAAATGCTTTATCATAGTTAAAAAAAAGTTTGTATTAAATTTAGAATCATTCTTCATGAAATCAACCCAACTCTTAACCTCTTTGTATTTCTTTTTGCCTTTCTGTGATAGTTCCATGACTTGAGTTCCTGGAAAACTTGAACCGAGAGGCAATTTTGAAGTTGGCAATAACGATGATTGAGCTGCTGTCTTGAGTAAATCAATCTCTGTCTGAATTAAAATACAGGTTAAGGAGAATGTGAGAATTTAATACAAGAAGATGTAAAAAGACATGAAAATACAAGTTAAACGAATGTTACCTGTATCATTAAACTAGATTTTCCCTTGCCCCAGCTACCAGATATACCAATAGCAATAGGAGGTTCTAAATAAGGGTTCAACAGTAATGCGGCAAGACTGCGTGCAAAATCATCTCTCCCTGTAAGATAAAACGTGTTTATAGCTTTGTCTAAGTATGTTGGTACAAACTTGCTAAAAGAGGAAAATACTATTGTTTTACCGAGCTTGTCTGCTACTGTTGGTTGATCATTTCCCTGCTCTACTGTAGTTTGAATTTCTTTTAGAACTGCAAACGATAGCAATTTTCAAATAGTTGAAAAAAAAGCACTTCTAAATCGTTAGAAAACTAGCTGCACGACAGATTTACCTTTCCGCACATTGGCTTTCCCTTCTGATCCCAATTCTTTCATCCATCCTTGATCTTTAATGTCTGCAATTTGACCACCTCTGGCAAGTAGCTCTTTTGTCATATCAGTATCGCCTATACAAGCCGCTATTTTCAACAAATTGTTTTTGTGCACATTGGAATCTCTGTTTTGACTGAGTTGTTCCTTTTGATCTAAGAGAAACTCTTTTAGCGGATCAGAATCGTTTAGAATTTTATCAGCAGTGCCTAACCCTGCAGCCGATGCCCACAAGAAGAGCAATTTTCTATCATCGGATTCACATTTCTTTAAGAGCAGCTTAGCTAGTTCTATTTTATCACTTCCAGATTTGGCTTGGACAGCGTAATGCATAGCCGTTCTCCCATCGCAATCACGCTCAAGAAGCGGCTGGGCTCCCCAGTGAAGGAGAACTTTTATGGTATCCAAGTGTCCTCCTCCTGCAGCTTTGTGTAGTGCCGTTTGCCCCAGGTAATCAGCTCTCCTCACATATGTTTCTGGATATCTTGACATAGAAAGGAGGATATCTACTTGATATATTTTGCCCTCTAAAGCAGCCACGTGCAGAAGGGTTTGGCCTGTGGAATCTATCAAATCGCCGAAATAGATGCCTGATTTCTCCATCTTTTGTATGTAGGAACGAAGGGCACGAATAGAATCGGATTTTGCTTGAAGTAGATCATAAAGAGCGCTTCGATCATGAATATCTTTTTTGTCCAGCAAATCTTCGAACAGCAAAATTCTAGACCGTATGTTCCCACTCGAAGCTGCAAAATGGAAAGCTGTCTTACCCTCCCAATCAGCCATTGCTTTCAGGGTTTCTTTATCTTTACAATTATCAAGTATTACCTGAATAGTTGTTACTGCTGAGTAATAATCTCTACACATAGCAGCGTAATGCAACGCTGTTTTCCCCTCGTCATCGACGTCTAGTGGATTTACTCCCGCCTCCAATAGTTTTCTCACAATATCTGCGCTACCTTGAAATGCAAATTCATGCAGAAGCTTGACACCGTCCACTTTATCAATATATGACTCAGCTGTTTTCTCCACAATTGGCAATAGCTTTGTCATTAGTTTGATATTATTTTGGGCAACCGCTACATCCAAAGGGCTTTGCCCATCAATGTTTCTAAAACTAAACATCCCCATTCTTTTTCTATCAAAATACTGAGAGACGCCCTTCCCAATCAGCAAATCAATAACTTGTTCGTTCCTCTTGTCAACTGCATGGTGCAGCGGCAGTCGGCCTCTCGTGTCTTGAACATCAGGTTCGGCACCGTGGTGAAGAAGCAATTCACAGACACGTGGTTTCCCTTGCAAAGATGCCAAGTGGAGAGCTGTCATTCCGTCGTCATCTCCTGCATTAACCAACTGTTCTTTCGCTTGCAATTCAAACTTGTCGAGACAAATTTTCACCATCTCTACCATTTTATCCTCACTGACATCAGCGTTAAGAGCAGTATGCAGAACTGTCCAAGTATCTCTGATCTGCAAGCGAGCGCCGCAGTCTAACACTCTTTTCATCATTGTAAAGTCCCCAAATCTCGCAGCCACATCGAAAACGCTGTCAAGAATATTATAAGCCCCCATTCTGGAAATATGGTTATCCGAAAGGTAATGGTAATAGTAATAGTAATATATAAAAGAAACAGAGATAATGAAAGTTCGTCGGCTTCTGCTTAGTTGCTGGCTATTGTCATTTAGCCATTTATTCATCAGTGCACGATGAGCACAATATCCATACTTGTTGATCGTATAGAAAGAGATGGACTGCCACCCGACACTTATGGTCGCATTGTCAGCATTTTCAATGAGTTTAGAAGTTTCGTAAGATGCTGATCGTAATGACCCTCGAAAGGCGCGACCCAAGAGCTTCTTATGGTCATCACTGAATTTGTGCCAACAGGATTCTCCAATCTTACGAAACGTATCTCGAACTGAACTTGGATCAAGCTTTTTAGAGCCTTCGTCCTCGCGGAAAGGGGCGTCCCAAAGCTGTCTGGCGAGAGCATTTAGCATCCAGTTCAATTTTTTCATTTCCTCAACAGCTGAGGAATTTCGAAGTGGTATCCTGCCATCTCTGACATCTGCTAAGTCCATGGTTTCTGTTTTGGCCAAAGAGTTCAGAACCCAGTACACTACCTCGTGGTTCCAATCTTCTGCAGACAATTGTAAGGCCACAAGCTTCGATTCAAAGCTGAGAGTCACATCCTCATAGAGGCACTTTCCTGAATCACCTGAATCCATTTCCCACCATTTTGCTGTGAGAAGTTTAAAATGCTTCAACTATCATTTAAGTTTCATTTCACGAAAATGAAGATCAAGAGAAAAGAACTTACCAGAGGAAGAATTTGCTTGTGGATGAACATGAGTGAGAAGCATGTAGCCCATACAACCTTTAAATTCATTTCCTATTAATGCAGTATCCCAAGAACCAAAATGACCACCGCCTATCCAACCGTCAAGAAGACGAGCTCTGTCCCAATACCCAAGAAGACTCTGCTCCTTTACGCTTTTCAGATTATCTTTTGCTTCTTGAAAAGTTGCTAAGCGCCATCCCGAAGGAGTTGTATAACTCCTCTCAACCTTCTTAAAAGAGACACTTATTTCCTTGGAAGTAACCTCCATGTCTTTGCATTAGAGGACCAACTTTCAGGTCTTTCAAATGGGAAAGACTACGTAACACTTCATTCCTGTAAATAATGTATATTTTAAACATGACAAATCCAAACTCAAGTTTAATATTCTATTTTAAGAAGCTCTGTTTCTTGCAGTTTCTCCCGGAAAGATATGTTATTTAAAGTAAACATTTAAATCTTACTGATCTGCAGAATCGAATTTTCAAACATTGAAGCGTATGATAAATAATAACAATAATGTTTACTATATTGTTGAAATTAAAAAATCATTGGCCCCTTCAAATTGTAAATTCAATAACTAAGGAAGCGACCACTACTAAACCATAATGGGGTAGATGGGGGTAGGTGGTCGTAGAAACTAAAAAAGTTTGGAGTAACTATAAATAGAAGGTGGATGGCCAATAGCGGGTTCTCAAATAAGAAAAATAATTTGTTAAAAGTATTTATAAATATATAAAATATAATAAATTATATATTTAAAAATTATGTTAATTTTAGTAATCAAGATTTCTAGATAAAATTGTGTGCAATTTTTTCATCATCAATGTTTCGGATCAAATTCCATGATCCATCGTCAGGATGATTAGTAGATAGAGAGAGAAATGATGATGGATCATGGAGTTTGATCCAAAACGTTGATGATGAAAAAATTGCACACAGTTATATTTAGAAATCTTGATTACTAATGATCATGGACTGTGGAAACAAAATGTTATGTTAATTTTGTTTTAAAATACAATAATATTTTTAAATAATAAAAATTATTATAAATGAAAATATTATGTTCATAATAATTGTTCTATATTTTTTTTAAAATTATAAATACATAAATATTTGAAATTATTTAATCGAAAAATATTTTAAATTATTATAAATATTTTAATGTAAAATCTCTCTTATTTATTTATATTTTTGAATTCTATTAACTAGCAATCACATCTTGGTGTGCAATGGGTACGTCAAATAGGTTGAGAAGATCAATTTGAAAAAAAAAAGAGTGTATTTTTGTGGGTACATTTATTCAATGAAGGTCTCAATGGAGAAGTGATATGCATCCATTTATATCACATTTGAGAAGGATAAAAAAATGAATAATGAAGTGAGGGAAATTAAGTAAAAATAATTATAATGAAGATAAATGATCACATATTTACAAGATATTACATTAAAAGATATATAATCATTTGAACACTCAATATAAACTTTCCTTTACCCAAACTTAGCCAGCTGGTATGTATATAAACTGTCATTTACTCAAACTCAACCAAATGATATTTTATTCACACAAAAAACTTACATTTATATCAAATAATTCACTCCTAATTTACTTAAATAGATAATACATATTCACTTATCCCCAATTGCACATGCTCCATGTTAAAAAGGAGAATCCAACTTGTTATGTGTAAACCATTTTAGTCAAAGAATAACAAGAAAAAAAAATAGGATACAAATAAACTTTAATTTTCTTGCAAGAGATATCAATTCCCAAAAGTGAATAAGAAACTAAACTAGCTATTGCACCTTGTGCAATGGGTACTCCGAAGAGGTGTGAAAGGTCAATTAGGAAAAAATTGGTTTTTTTTTTTACACATTTGTGTAGTAAATAAGATCAATTGATAGATCATGTAGAAAATAATTTTAATATTATTATTAATTTTTTTATATTATTATATTTATTAATTTATAATTTATAATTTAGAATTTATTGATTTTAATATTAATATTAATTTATATAATTTATTTTTATATTATTATTAATTTATTCACTCTAGCGCTATTCACTTATGTTTGCTGACTTCCACGTTTTCTTTGTTGACTGGGCGATGACCTCTCCTGAGTTGTATTTTGTAGTTTACTATCCATTTTTTCTAATGATGTGATTTTCTTGACTTCCCCCATAGCTTTTAAATGAGCAAGGGAAAATTGTGTTTTTTTTTACTTTTTTTAATATGTTGAATTTTTAATTGGCTGCGAGGGTGTGTGGTGGGTAGGTGGCATTCTGCAAAGCAATTCACATGTTGCGTCTTTGCCACCATATTTTGCATGCATGTAGGGACCTCAATAATCTAGTAGCTCTAAAACACTCATATTTTTAGATCTAGTTTTCGTTGATTGTGAATAGATTGAAGCAGCAGCCATGGAGAGATTTTCCTACAATCTCTGCCCATTCTTTCTTATTAGCATTGTCCACTGCATAAGACAATTTGTGCAGAATCTTGAGGTAAGTCGCTTGCCATGGTTTGAGCGAGTTTTTTTTTTTTTTGGAAATTTGCACACAGCCAGATCATTTCTAGTTGTTTTTAATTTCATTCTAAAACAATTCTATTCTTATTCCATCTAAATGAAGATGGTCTGATAGCTTTGGCAACGATTGCTTTTACATCATCAGCAGTAGCTGGTATCTGTTCAATACCAGTGGGTAATACGCTACCATCCATTACAAAAATATCGGTGGGTGCTATTGTTTTAGAATACTCATGAGCGTTTTATGCTAAGCAAGCATAATTTGTTTGCAGGTTATGACGATGAAATGTAGTGGAATTGTATTGGGTTTTTGTTTTGATTACAGAATAGTAGATGGAATAAGCACCTCGGGATTGGCTTCGTTGTCTTCTATGGGCTCACATTTTTCTTTGCTAACTTCGGGTCCAACAGCACCACATTCATTGACCCGACTGAGCTTTTCCCGGTGAGATTTCGATCGACCTGCCACGACATGTTGGCTGCGATGGGAAAGTTAAGGGCCATCATTGGCGCGTTTGGGATTGGTTATCTTGTTGATGATAAAAAGGGGCTTGAGAAACTCAAGAATGCTCTATATCTGCTCGCTTTTACCAATGCTCTAGGTTTCATTTTCATGTTTATGGTGCCTGAAAAAATGGTAGACCCCTTGAAGAAATCTCTAGAGAAACCAATGGAGTTGAAGAGAAATACAAGGAGCTTAAAACTCCGACCACCCTCAGTGTGTAGCCAAATTCTCTATTTCTGGAAAGCCTGTAGTATATGCTATGATAATAGTATGTTGTATCGAGACTACTTAGTTTTGTTGTTGTTAGTCGTACGAAGGAAATGAACAAATAAATGAGGTGGCATTAGAATGGCCATTCTCTCATGAAAATAGCTCAACAAAATGCGCGTGGAACTTTACTTGGGTCACCTCAATCATAGAGTATTGTTTAATTGACTTCGTCCAGTAATTTCTACGATCCTTCGGAACCCTCCCTAGTCGAGAGCTAGCCAGCTGTAATTTCTATGTCACAGTACTTAGCCAATATTGATTGGTGTTCCCTGATGTTGACGTTCTTTAATGGCGCGGATAACGAAATAGACGGGAAGGATCCATTCAATGGTGTTCCAAGCCTCATCTGAAACTCCTGGCCGTTGATGGATAGATTTTGCAATTCACGGTTGAGATTCACAACTTCAGAAGCTCAAATAGAGACATACCTTCGGCGCAAATATGTATGAGAAAACAATCGATGTAATGTTTCCTTGACACATTCTAAACATGTTGATACTTAGCACAAATACGAGTGCATCATACCTCTTGTCATTGCTTAACATTATAATTAACCTTTTACATTAAAATTAACCACTCGATCCACATAAATGGTCCTTGACCCATTTTCCTTGCAAAAACATCTCAATAGAAATTCGTGTCCTGATTATGCTTCCACATCTTGCAAATATAATGCTACTGTATATTTTTGTGCATATAGTTTTACTGAAAATGTGTACTTACTATGTCTGCTGTTATCTTTTGGACGTTCCTTGATTTTTGTTTGCTTGTGTTTGAGAAGTCCTTAAATTTTTCAAACTTTCAAGGTTTGAATTGAGGAGTAGACGATTGAATTGAGGAGCAGATTTGTTGCATCAATTTGGTATAAGAGCATTTTAAAATGCACGGAGAAAGAGTTATTTTTCTAAATAGATTCGTTGTGTTTTTTATTTTTTTAACATAATTGGACTATTATTCTCTATACATGGGTCTGTTAAAAGTTTCAAAGGTAGTGATAGCTGGTTCCGTTTTGCTTATCTTATTTCATGTATTTTATGTTCCGACATTAGATTATACTTGATCAAATTTAACTTAACTATTTGTAATGTTTATATGGTTGAAAATGATCATATTTTACTAATAACAGTAAAACAGAAAAGTTGCATGCATTGTCGTTGGATAGAATCAACAGAAAAGTTGGATGCATTGTCATTCGATATAATCTTTTGGGGTCTTCTTGCCACTATGCTTTTCAGTAGCAGTTGCATACATCAATACAAAAATGCAGAGATTGACTATTGATTATGTTTTGATGGATGTACATGTCCTGTTACAATGCTTCAACTTTGCCATAAACTACAATTATGTGGGCAAATATTGTGGCGGCTGGCTTTTTACATATGCCAATTGCATTCCCCTGAGAGTTTCGAAAGGCTTTTCCATACAGGCACATTTACTAATGACTGTCCTGTACAAATCTGGTAACATTCAATTAACTGCAATTGGCAAGAGTCAAGTCAAACTCCATAGCTTTGTGTAGCATGATTTTATCTTTGGCATGAGAGGGGCTTTGGAATAGGGTGTGGACATACATCACACCATAATCAAACACTGAGGAACTGTTTTAAAATCCTTTTTGGGTGCATGTTTATATGTCAAATTAAATTGAGAACAATCCATACCTATACCAAAACACAAACCACAAACCAGGTTGGTTCACTTTTGCCATAGACTACAATTATGTGGGCATATATTGTGAAGTATTGTGAAGTCTGGCTTCACAACTGCCTGAAAGTTTTCCTGAGAGTTTTTGAAGGCTTCTCTATAGATTCACACTCTGTAATGGCAATGCGTTGGCCTTGTACAACAAATGGCCGTCTTCACAGAAATAATAAAAATGACAATTTAATCTAACTTTTACAACATGGCATTTTGGTTAAGCCTTTGTTTGAACTGCTTACGGATTTTGCCCCAATCAGAGAAATGAATAAATTTGGTCGAAATGCCATTTTCTCTATTGGATATGATAGCAATCAGAGAAATGATCAGATATGATCAAAATGCCATTTTCCCATTTTATTAAGAATTTGAAAACTATATGTCAATACAATTGTTTTAGGAGACATATTCATACTTTTCCTGTTCTTGCGCAACCCCCTGAGAGGAGCGCATTATCTGCCACATCACCACAGACCAATCAACTGATTACATTGTCGGTCTTGTTTAACATCTATTCCCCTGTTTCCCGAAACCACCCTGCCAGCATGTACTACGCTGCAGCGGAACCCTTGTTATCAATTGCCTCAGCTCAAATTCAGTTTGGATATTCTAATATCACATATGGACCTTTTCTTTCCACGTCTTAGTCGTGTGTTTTCTTTCTACTCTTCTAGTAAATATATTCCCTTGTTTGGAGCACATATATTAGTTTTTTTTATTTAAGGTTTTAAAATACTTTATATTTGATTTTAATTTTAATTTTTAATAATTTCCTTGATAATGGTTTTAATAATATTTAGAATATTTTTAATAAATTAATAATAGATGTTAAATATATTTATTAAGAATCTTGCATGCAGACTATTCTATTTCCAATCTTGCTGAACCAAATTCCTTTTTACTTCCTTTCTATAATGAATGATTCATAACAATAAAGAATAAATTTTTAACAGGCCCAAGTAAATTTTTAATCATACCAATCACAAAAAGTATCGATTTCTTTTAATCATACTTTTTGACTAATATCAAAGTAAACATTAGAAAAGTTCCCCATTTACCGCTAAAAAGTTACCCGAGCAGCTAAGCAACAAATTTTAGAAGATTTCTTCCTCAAATTGCTTTCGAAATAACAACCATGAACCAAAGGTTGAAAGAAAAAATGGAAAATTAGTAACTTTTCAGCGGAAAACGTGAAAAATAATAAAATATACAAAGAGGAAATAAAACCAAGAAGAAGCAGCTAAACTAGCAATGACTACAAATATGATGAAATTGGTGAAAGAAAGAAGTATGCAAACAAAGAAGCAGTTAAAAGGGACATATTTGAAGATAATGGAACTCCACTCATTGCTGTAATCGAAATTTTTGTTCCCTCAACAGTGGCATTGTTGGGTATGAGAGCTCCCCAACTATAATGTTGGAGAAAACGTGTTATTTACGCCGAACATATGCAAGTGGGGCACTGTAATAACAACTTAAAGGAGGGAACCCATGCTGGTAGTTTTTTCCTTCTTATACTGATCTTTAAAAGACATTCAGTGGACAAGATTTAACTAACCCCCTTGCATTGTTTTTAATGATCTTTTCACCTTTGATTTAAGCAATTAGCTTGGCAATTTTTAAATAGGAATGAATTATTTACATTTATGTGTATTTCTTAAAGTTAATTAATTAAATCTTAATATATAGAGTATTATAAAAAAAATTATGACCTTATTAATAATGCATTCAATGGATATTTTAAAATGCATATAGTTTTTATATTTTTTAAATTGATCTATTCTTTCTTAAATATTAATGAAGAAAATATAAGGTATCAATTCTAGTAAAATTATTAATTCTTGATGCTAATATTTGAGTGGTGATTGGGATAGTTTTTAAGAGTTGATTTGATTTAAATTTCTAATTGTATGAACATCCTTCTGATAAATTTAATTGTTGTAATTATATATAAGAATATCTAAAATTATGTAATTGGTTGATAGTTTGTTGGCTAGCATAAGGGCTTGATGTTATTGTAGATCAATTACTTGTGATTATATTGGTCTAAGTCATCAACACTTATATTTCTTATTCTATTATATCTCCCTTTCAACTATTATAAGTTCATGAAAAGGAGTTGAAAGAAGATATTTATTTATGTATAAGTTTTTCCATGACTACATTAGTTTGTTTAGGAGTGACATACTATGTCCATCCTTGGGTCATATTTGTTGACTTGATGGTGTGTCTTTCATTAGAAAAGTAGGGTTTTGAAAGGGCCTTGACCCTTATACAAGCAGAAAGATAGAGCAATAAGCACAACCTGACAAAAAAGAACAACCAAGCAAAACAACAATAAGACTATAGAAATAAGCATTACAAAGCAAGAGACACCACCTAAACTATAGAAAAAAAAGCATCACAAAGCAAGAAATACCACCCAACCAGCACTAAGTGATGATGGTTTAAAGAATTGTTCCATGGATTTTTGTTGTTATGTATGTTATACAAGGATTCTTATCCACAAAAAAAATCTTCTTTTTTTACACGGAGAAGACATCAAATCACTTATAAAACAAAATTCCAACCCTGAAGTTACAACAAAGGAGTCCAACATCGAAGAAGAGGAAATTCCATTAAAAAACCTTCTTTAAAAACTCTACAGAGAGAGTAGTGTAATCCTCCACAAAAGTTGGAAACTTTTCCTTTTCTTCCAAACAAAGTTTTTTTTATTACTCAAGAAAGTAGTGGAGGCATGACCCACTTTAACACAAGAATGGGAAATAACTAGGGAGTCTTGATAATCAATCTACTACACCCAATTACCAAATTTAGAGGATAAGGCAATCTTAGTGGGAAGAACAAGATGATTTTCCATAAATACTTAAAATCTAGAAAATAGCAAGTGCTTCATGGATTTGGTGACCTTATCAGTAGTATAGTATTCCCCAAAAGAGTTATAAATACTCATAAAAATCTTTTCATTCCAAAACTCCAAAGGAAAACTTGGCAAACAAACTTGAATAGATAACTTGAAAGTGTTTATCAATGGGTTGAAACCAAGGAACCAATTTTGGAGATAAAGGCCATTTGATCCAATAAACTATGGGTTAGCTAGAAGGACCCTTGAACACTCTTCCTCATAGATAAAATAAAAAATAAAGAAACCATTCAACGTAGTAGTTACCCCAACACAAAGACTAATCCTCCAAGCCTGAAGGACCTATCTTCTAAAAACATTGATATTGGAATGATTGCCACAAAACCTCCCAACCAATGAGTTCTTAATCCAATCCAAACACTTAGAAAGGAGAGAATCAATAATTTTAATTTTAATCTAACCATCCTCCATAACAATGATGGAGCTTCCATCTGAAACTTCATACTCAAAATCTACCACTAGGTTAGATGTGCCACCCACATTATTTGCACAAAGCTCATCCAACACCCTAGGGTTTGGAGCTAGGATAGGAGAGGATGAAACAATAGCTATAGGAGCACCAGTGCTCTCAGCCTTACAATCCTTTCTCTCACAAAGACCATTAGGGGTTGAAGGAGAAAAAATAGGAACATAAATCCCAACAAGAGAAGGGGAAACAACAACCCCATCAACATTATTAGGGTGAAGAAAACCCTTTTTGAGACCCTTAAACAAATAATTTTTAAGGGGTTTCTTCGTAGATCTTGAAACCACTCTTTTGAGCCACTAGATATGCATCACAAAGGATATCAAGAAGAAGCTCATCCTCCTTAGCAAGCCCTTCATTCTCCTAGGAATCAACTTCAAGAAACCAATAATAAGATCTCTACTTTAAAAGGAAATAATATCTTCATCCCATTATTGTACCCAAAAATCAACCTCTAAAGAGACAAGGGCATCTTTAGCAACCTTAAAAAAGCACCATCTCGAAAAAAATATTTTGAAATAAAAGAGTGACCCTTAACCGCCCCCAAAGGGTATATAGAGGAGGCCACCTTTGATTTTTCCCTGCCCATCTTTGTAGAAAGATCAATTTCATGGTCCTTAGCATCTACCTCACATTCCTCACTTACAAAAGAGGATATGAAAATTCACCATGAGAGGAAGTAAAATTATCCCCATTGCTTAACACTGTAGTCACTTTTATTGCCATTGCTTGGGAAAATAGGTGTGTTGACTATTCCACTACCATTGCTTAGGGTTGCAGTTGTTGCAATTTCCAAAGTGTGATTTTAGAATTTGGTGTCTTTTCATTTATATAACTATTTGACTTGATGTTGTTTTGACTAGTAAGCCTATGCAAGATTTTAAAAACTTATTATACACTATATTGTTATGTATTTTTAATTACTACCCATGTCTAATCATGTTTGGTTACTTGGAATTAAATAGGTGTTAGCAATAGATCCTATTTTATATTTCTTATTTTTATTCCTAGTTTTTATGTTTAACATTATATTTATGTAGGTTGTAACTAGGGTAGGGCAGTGACCTAGTTACCCATTGGATCAAGGAATAAGTTTTGCAAAGTTCTCCCCATTATCATACCATCATCAAAATAATTTAAATCGTATTTCCCTCTTAGTTTATAGTTAGTAATCCATATCATATCCCATCTCATGGATTTATAAAATAATTCATAATTAAACATAACCAGTTTGATAAATAGTAAAATATTAAGAAATTTATGATAAAGATGTCATAAGATGCATGTGTAAGAAATATTGATGAGATTAATTCACTGTGATTGTTAGTTGTTCACACGATTGGTAATGTGTGAATGCTTACCTCAAGTATGTACTTCTTGTGAGGACTCATTAAATCCATAATTGGTTGTCAATAGGGAATGTGAGTTAATGCCTAGTGTTGCTAATTTTATTTCTCTTTAATTTTTCTTTTAAAAGGCCTCAAGAATCACCCTCCTAGGTAAATTATGGAGCTTGAACAAACGGAGAGCCTACTCTAGCCTATCAATTGGCCTTTTCTACCCTAATGTATCAGTTGGCTCTATATTGCCCTTTCCTTGTTGATGCTTATCCTCCTTGTCCATGGAGAGTTGCTTCCCATGTCTTGGCTATGAGTGGTAGTCCTATGGGAAATGAGTATGTAGTTTTAGGAGCCAATAAATGGTGATTTCTTGATGATGAGCTCTAGTTCATTCCTACCCTCAATTGAGTAATTATAAAGAAAATTCTAGTGAAAACAACCCATAAGTATTGTTGGCTCTCAGTTGTGATCATTGTTTGTCCTTGATGTCAAATTCTCTTGATATGAGGTTCATGGTTTTCAACTTCAAATTTCATGGCATGCAGTTACAGATTTCACGTGTTTTGATACATGATACATGTTTGTACTGATATTTGTTATGGTATTCATTGTGATAGGGCATGCATTAGCTTCAGATTTAAGATGTTGTCATCTTGACAGGTTCAGGTCTTTTAGGTTAATCATTTCATATTGATCTTAGTGATCATTTGTTTCTAGGCATGAATCTTGGTTTTAGGTTTCTATATGATGATGCTAATGTGGACAATGCTTATTAGTTTGGTAGATGGTTTCATTCTATCAGGATGGTCCTTTATTATTGCATGTCACAGGTATATTATTTTAGTTGATCATTTTTCAGGTTGATCTTGGCATCTTTGGCATTAGCACTTAATGCATAGTCATTTTATTCTATCTTCATGGCATCTATTTAGTTCCTTGGTACCAATGGTTTTGACACATTGATTGATATACATGGCATATGATTTCTTTATCCGGTTTCATATAATTCTCTTTAGTAAGGGTTAATGGCTTGGCTAAAATAAATAAGGTCACATTGAATATTTGATACCAAATCTCTTTGCATTTGTATTGACAATGGAAGGTGACTTTAGAAGTTTTCATGAAATTTGGTTCATAGTTTATGCATTTCTCTACTAGAATTTACCTTGACCGAAGCATTTGAATTCGGGATTGACTAGAATTTCATTATATTACATTGGTGAATGTCTTTGAATTATTTCATGGTTAATGTAATATTTTACACCGTAAATGGTGTCGGGCACTAAAGTGATATAAGGTCTTAGTTAAACAAAGTAAATCAAGCCCTTTTCAGGCATCCTAAACATTGAGGAGTTGATATAAAAAATGATCTAAACCCTATCAATTTTCTTAAGTATATATTAGTGGTGATATTATCCTATTGGTCACTTTGATTTTGACTTAGTGTAAAGTCACATTGAAATGACTTGGCAGCTTCTTAGCATCGATAGTTTGGATGTAAAAACATGATGGTGGTGTGGCAATGATGGGTGTCGGCATCCATTGTAAATGACTTTGACTGCGGACTTATAAGCTTATGATAGTTTGATAATCATTAAGTTTTTGTTTCATCGGACTTCAATGTATTATTAACTTTGAAAAAGTCATCGAATGACTTAAAAGAAAGGATGTTAGGGAGAAATCATTTGTTTTTCACCTTGCTAGGGTTTGGAACCCTAGCTGTCACCATGAAGACTTTGTGGTCTGCATTCTAGTGAAGCTCTCTCATTCATCATACTATGTTTTTGAAATCAGCTCATTATGTGAGTTTGACCAGCATATGGAATATCTTTGAGCATGAAATTTTTTTGTCGATTGGTGGTCTATCAAGGGAAGTCTAAGGAAGTTTCGAATCTAGGTAGCCATGGTGGTTGCTAATGAATCTATCTAGTACTTGTTTGATTTCCTCACAGCATGATCAGATATTATTTCCATTGCTTGAAGAAAGTTTTAAAAGGGTAGTTATTGTTTCTCTTTGCTTGATTAAGGAAGGAGAGTAAGTGGGTTGTTAGAATATTAATATGTCAATTTATCATGATTTGCATTCGGTTATTCTTTATCCTTTATCAGGTTTATGGAAATTCTATTTATTTTATTCAAAGCCTATGAATGTTCTTATTTTTGTCATGAAGAATGATAATGATTCTTGGCGGCTTCTTTCAATTATCAGTTTTGGACAAATCATTCTAGATAAAAACATTTTGTGAAGGCAAAGATGCTTCTGCGAAGTTATCCACCTATCATTTCTTTTAGTTTTCTTGAATCATATCTATTATTATTTTTTGTTTCATTGAGAAGGGTCGTGAAAGGAGATGATAATTAGCATTTTGGGATATATCTTGATATACTTCTTTAAAACAGTGATTAATCATTGTTTGATGTTGATTATTTCTTTGAAGCATAAGTGAAAATTTCTATAATAGACATTTTAAAAATATAATGTAGAGAAATAGCCAATATATTTTATATGTTTGGTATTTTAGAGATTCGATTGTGAATCTTTAGGATATTAGAGGTATTAGATAGAGAGGCACATATGAGTTGATTGAAAAATAGAGAAATCCTTTCATATATTATTGTTCTAAAATTCAATGAGGGGTTGGTGCTCCTTGAAATTGGTGTTTCTAAATAAGGGGTTGATGCTCCTTGAGTGGGTGCTCTAAAATTTTCCTATAAGGCATTGTAAGCAGTGATTTTAAAAGATAAGCCAGTATGGCAGCATTTTAGGAGTGCTTTTTCTACCCCAGGAGGGTTTTCCACGTGACAAATCATTTGTATTATGGTCTCATTTGTGGTCTCTTTAGTTCAGTGTGCTAATTTTGTAATGTTCATTGTTTTTCTTTGATACTTCTCATTTTAGTTATTTAATGGTTGCATTCAACTCATGAATGTATTTATCATTGAAATATTGAGAGCATAAATGATCTAAGTTTTATTTTATGGAAAATGTTAAAACTATTAAAGACACTGATTCACCCCCCCTCTGAGTCTCCTTTTTCACTCCAACAAAGTATATCTACTTTTGTTACATCTTATGCATCAAGGATTTTTTCTTCCATAGAGATGGTAAATTTGTAATAAATATCAAGTGTACATTACTACCAAACTTGGTGTGCTTCTCAAAAAAAACATTATAAGTTGGTGTAGAAGATAGTTCAATGTACACAAAGTTCTTATTTTCTTTCAATCATATTATTTCCATAAAAAGGAAACATAGCTCCATGTGGTTAAAGTTTATTCCTACATGTTGTGAAGTTGTGAAACATGGACCAATGGCACAATGTAACGCTTCGGAATTGATTTCACCTATGTATCCCATTATGCATATAAACCTAGTTATACTATGATGGATTCAATGACCAAGAATACTAAATAATGATGCTTCATTATGATCTAAAAGTGTTTCTGTATATTCTCCAAGTCCACCATAAATCCTACATACATCCTTGAAATAACTAGAATATTTTTAAATCCAAACAAGGATGCCTGATTCTAATTTTTTATCTAAAGGCCACCTAGCTTCATCAAAGTACTAAAATTATTTACTTGATATGTCTACTTGTGAGCTAGATGACCTTACACTACAAATTAACTTATTGGAAAATGATATCCTATACTTCAAGGTCCAACTATTCTTCCATGTATTGGAAATACTTAAATTTCTTAGAATGCCCCCTATTGTCAATGCTTTCAAGATGTTATATTTTTATTGGAAACAAATCAAATGTATCCCATATTAATGGAAATATATCCCTATGTTTAATGGGAAAAATGATCACATAGGGAGGCACACATTAATCCATTTTCATATTTAATGGAAATATTTTAAGTTAAATAGGTAGACTATTGGATGTACTCTTTTTTGGGTGTTCAAGTGGGGATGCAAAGAAATGGTTGGGTAGTTTCCTCAAGGATTTATTTTACCTAATGGGAAGATATTTATATAGTAGTTAAAATGAATAATATCCTATTATTGTTGACTATAATTCTCTCGATCAAGAATATTCTAACATCATAAGGTAGGAGGGAGAAATTGTTAGACTTTAACCATTTTTTTTCTATTTCTCTTTCTTACATACTACAAGAATGTAGCTCTAATATATGTTTGAATTAATTTATTAATTGAGGCTTTTGATCTTGGTTTAAGATTAATACCAAAAGACATGAAGGTGCATATCTATGTTTTGGGTTTCTTGAGAAGTTTAAGCAAGATTACATTAATAATTATGATGTCATGCTTTTGTTTGTAATAGTGAGTTGGTAGTTTTAAGTAACTATCATGGGGATGCTTTTTTATTTTGGTGAGGCTCATAAAGAGGATATCCAAGATGCCTAATAGATGAAAGAAAATGAGGTGTGTGTCTTTGCATCATATCATAGCTATATTAGGAAAGATGAAAGCATGAGGATGTGTTTTCAATAAAATGAACTTTTTTGCTAATGCTAGTGCTATTGATTGTGCACACAAAATTAATTTCAATAAAGAAAATGGATATATATCCCGACTTGATGGAGTACCTTGCATTGTTTTTATTTAAGATGGTGATACTCATTATGAATTTATTGCTATTATATCTTCAAATGATGAGGAAATATTTTGTTATATATATCAAGATGTATTTGTTGATGAAAATGATGATGTATATTCTTTATTGTACATATAGATGGAGATGGATAGAATAAAAATGTCATGGTTTAATTTTCTAGTAAAGATATGGTAGATATTTTAGTTAAGAAATATGTTAATGAAGTACCTCATGAGTTTCTCCATAGTGTTGACACTATTTTTTCCAATGTGGATCAAATTTTTGATTTAGAAGTTTTTTACAAATTTTGAAATTAATGTTTTCATGCCAAAGGATGAAGAGGAGGAGGTAAATAATGTGTTTCTTAGTAGAATTTTTTTTTTAGTTGGTTGTTTGGAAGAGCATAAAATAGAGGGATGATTTTATGGACATGATATTTTTCATGATATTTCTTGGGAAGATTCACATCATATAATGATTTAATAGATAAATAGTATCATGTAAGAAATCCAAGTGAAAAATATGATATTCAATTATGAGGTGATATCACATATTGCAAGCCAAATATTTAAAATATTAATGAGTATCCATGTGACCTGGATGCTTCCTTTGTAGTTATGATCATGATTTTGTTCTTGATAAAAATGTCATACCTAAATTTGAATCACTTGCTTGGAACTAGTATAAATCTAATGATGGCATTAAGCTACATGTGTGAGTGTAGGTGATGGTCATTATATTGAACCAAACATGACTATACACATAGTTTTGAAAGGTTTTAGTTTTTTATGTAGAAAAAAGATTATTATATACATCAAAATTTGGATTAGAGTCATTCTATTATACCTTGTAATTTTGAGGTATTTTCCTTTTACCTTACTTTTGATATAAGGCTAGTTAGGATGTTTAGTTTGTAAACTTGGAGGATGATGGTTTTTTTTCACTTGCATTCCTTGTTGTTCATATGAACCTAGTTAATAATATTTTTCCATACATTCCTATGCATTTTCAATGTTTGCAAAATAGAATGAAATATGCATCATTTTATTATTACCTATGATTGGATTTTACTGATGAAATACATGGCGAGCTTGATATTGGGCCTTTAATTTTTAGTAGTATTATTATGAACATATGTAAGAGATGAATTATGTTGTTGTTGGGTATGAAAAGTCTTATGAAGTTGAGGGTGGGTAGTTTCTTTGGGCTTAAGTTTTATTTGATAGAGGTAAGAGACATGTATTAGTTTTCCTATGGCCTAGTGTCATATAGATCTTTGTGAGATTTGGCTTGTAATATGTTTCTAGGAGATATTTGCAATTACACAAAAACCTCTTCTTTTATGCATCCATGCTTTTTTTTGTAAGTGCTTTCCTTTGGTATTTTTTGGTAGATTTGAAGGTCTATGTTCCATCTCCTTGTGGTGTTTTCTCTTGTTCATTATTTTTGGTGCATATCTGTATTTATGTGTTTTCTTTATGCTATTTATCATTTCCCTTCTCTTTCCCTTTCTTATTTTCAATTTTAACTCAAAATATTACTAGACTATAGCAATATTCACAAAGGGTACTCATCCCCATCTACAACTAATGTAGGCACCCACCAAAAAATTCAAAATTTTGAATAGTTTATTTCCCTTCCTATTGTTCCTAACCATGTTATAATAATTAATTAAGCATAATTTCAACAAAGGAAAAAATTATTTATTTTGTTAGGATTGGGACAATTGGATTATTATTAGTGTTTATTCATTTCATTTAACTTTTTCCTTTTTCCAAGAGTATATCTATGTACACTTACCAATGTTCCTAAATGATAGATTATCAAATAACATCATTTAATTAATCACTAAATTAGGTCTTTTCTCCTAGCCCTTCTTAGTGATCCTATGTAGTGTTTCATGTTTACAATTATTATTTTTTGTCATGAGTTCTCTCTTTGTTCCTAGTTCTTCCTTGGATTTGAGTTTCAAACTAGTCTATGGTGTCTGCAAGCTAATTATATACACTTGCAGATAAGTTTCTTTGTGCAATTAATATTATCTTTTCCAAAAATAAGCCTTTTATTATTTTTAATTTTATCATGGATAACTTAAAAGACATGTACAAACACATATTTCTTTTTAACTCTTAATAGTTATCCACTATTTACAATTTCCATCACTTATTATGCCCTTTGATTTTAGCTCTTGATTTCCACACACTTTTTTCTCATGTATTACCATCCTACTTGACACTATTAACCTAAATTTCATGTTGCATCTTAGTTTGTAGTTTATAATGGGAAAATTTTGAGTTTATAGTTCTATTTTTTCCCTTGTGCACTAGTTGTGTGATCCTCAACTATATTATTCTTGTCTAATCACTACCAAAGTTCTTAATAATTAATCCCTTTATTTATAACCAGAACACTTCATTAATTGCATGTAAAACTAATGTTTTATGTGGCATGTTCTATTATCCCACATATACACTTATTATAGCTCAACTCTACATTGATTGATGCATAGACTAATTACTTTTCCACATGTATTAATTTGACATCATCTATGAGGTTCGCTCATTTTTTTATATAAGTTCTTAGTCCTGATATGGGACCAAACACTACTTACATGGATCTAACAAAAAAATATGGCTTGTCATGTGTCATCTTTGATAATAATTAGCTCAATAAATTTCACATGTTCCAAGTGGTGGCTTATTAGTTTTCGAGGTATGGAACTTGCATGACATTGATATAGTTTTCGAGTTTTCTATCTTTGACTTCCTATAAGTTTATGCCTCTTATTCAATGTTATTTTATATATTTATATACATTGGGAGGTCATATATTGCAACAAGCGGGGTGCACCAAGCCATGTATTCATGTATACAAATTGCTTACAAAGAAGATACACATATTTTGTAGGCCTACAAATTGATTGTAGTGACATGTAGGGATGTTGAGACTTTAGTCACATGCCTTAGCACCTCAAATATGACCCATGGATATTTTCTTACTCTTGTACGTTTGATTATTAGTTCCAACAATGGCATGGTGATTGTGGAAATTTTAGTTAGATGATTTAATATAGTTTTCCACTTATATGTATGTCCTTGAGGTAGATTTTAATGTTGTAATGATATATATGTGTATCTAAAAATATGTAATTATTTGATTTGTAGTTGGCTATATTTAGGGCTTCACCTTCTTGGAAATCCTATATTTTTGGTTAAATTATCGTATGAAATCAATGCTTGCATGTCCTATTTTGTTTTATCTTTCCTTCACCTACTATAAGTTCCTTAAAATGATTTGAATGAATATTTCTATTTGCATATGTTTGTTCACAAGACTACTTGATTTTTATAGAAAATACCATGCTATGTCTATGCCTTTGTGGTTATAATTTATAAATTGATAATGTTCTTACTAGTTAGCGTACATATGGGTTTATAAATTTGAACTCATCCTTTAAAATATTATTTGGATCTTCTTTGTGTGGTTATGTATTTTTTAATGATCGCCTATGCATCTCCTGGATGATTAGTTATCATATTCATTTTTGCATTTGTATAGGTGGTGAGGGTAGGGTACCAACCCATTTACCCATTGCAATAATGCACTAGTTTTTGGTGGTTTCCTATATCATAACATTCTTAAAATCATTAAAATCATCTTTCACTTTTTCTTTCTAGTTAATAATTCATGTCCTACACTCTATCTTGATTTTGAGAAATAACTCATGATTGGTCCTAAGTGGTTTAATAGTTGATGAAAAATTAGGAAAGTCATATTAGAAAGGTTACAATATGCATAGATGTACTAAATGTCAAAGAAATTCATTCATGGTGGCTATAAATTATTCAAAGATCTTTAGTTGCACATACATGCTTATCTTCTATCTACTTGTTGTGAGCTCTCAGAGGTATAATAATGGATACCATTAAGGGTAGTGAGTATATAGTGTTTGTATTTTCATTTCTCTTTAATTATCTTATGAAAATTCCTTAAGAATCACCTTGATGGGTTGTTTAAATTCTAAATACTGAGAGGGGCTATCCTACTCTATCAATTGGCCTCATACTAAAATTTCTTTAGTGATGGTTTTCCTCCTTGTCCAAGGTATTTTTCTACCCTTGTTTTGGCTATGATTAGTAGTCCTATTTGAAAGTAGCCTACAAATTTTAGACCCAACGCTCTCAAAATACATTCTAAAATGACAAATCTTATCACTTTTATCAATGGTTTTAGAGAATTACTGATAACCAAATGGTTTATAAGATTTAATTCCATGTGATATTATATCATTTGGGGCAATAGATTAAGGTTCATTACCATTTGGATTAGAGTCCATAGTATAGACATCACACATGACCAAGATGAAAAAAATGAATTTTAAAATTTTGTCAACAATAATTATTAAATGTTATGAAAAATAATCCAAATCATTAACATTACAAATCATCAATTTTTTTTTAAGGAAAATCTACAATCCATGCACATATTTTCCTCATCTTGATTATAAATCATGAAGTATGAATTTAAAAAAAATTAAATTCTAAAAATAGTATGTGGAAGCATTGTATTTACTAATTTGTATAGAGTATTTATTGTCGGATAAATTAAAATGATTTTTTTTAAACTTATTTGAAAATTTTTTGAACTAGACTTTTTTCTTGGCATACTTAAGGAAAAAGTAAGGGGAAAAATAAATTCATTTAGATTGAGTGCACAAATCCATGTAAGAATGAAACAACATTTAATGAAAAATAGGTTTATTTTACTTCAAGAAGACTTTAAATTCTTTCATAATATTTGAAATACAAAAGTTTCTTATGTATAGGATCTATATCACAAATTGTTACATAAAAAAAAGATTAATAAACTCCACATGAAGGAAAATATGTTGTATAATTGGGTCCATATTACAACTTCACATAAGATTAACTATAGCACCCACCCTAGTTCAAATTTTAGTTTGTACTCCAATGAATATACCTCATGATCTCAAATCTCTAGCATGATATATGTGAAACCCATATGTACAATAAATCTCTATCCTTTTTCATCTTGATGAGTTATAAAAGAGTAGTGTCTAAGTGTAATAATGATATGAAAAATAAGTATTAGTTGTACCTCATCATTCAATTAGAAAGATAAGGTGCCAATTTAGGAATTTTTATCAAGCTCTTATTTTCTATGTCATATTGATTAAATAAGATCCATAATGTAATATAATATAGTGGCACAAAGCCAAACATTTTTTTTTCTCATATATTTTGTCTTAGAGCCTACCCCTTGTGTGATTAAGGTACCTTCCTTCCCAATGCCTAGTTCTTGTTGAAATTATTGTTCATTATAGGCACACATTGAAAGGAAACTAGTGAAGGTACCTTCCTTAGCACCTAGCTTAGTGATTTCTCTTGGTCATTCCCTATATTTAGATGTTGAAAAATGCCCCTATTTTAGTGTCACACCTTCATGTTACTGTAACTAGTAATCTTTCGAAGGGTTATTTCTATTGAGATTTTTGTATTTTTTGCTTTCTAGCATTTCTATTGATGCAACCTATTCTCTAAGAGTTATTTTTTTTGTATTTTCTTTAATGGTTTCTCACTTTTACTGTAATCTTGTGACTGGGTTGGGTGCTAGACGTTCATTGTCTTTTTCCTTTGCTATTTTCAATCCCCCCATTAATGGTTTTAGTAATAAATATTCAAGCATAGTTCGAAAATTGGATGATTCTCTCTATTGGAATTAACATGGGAGAAACAACGGTTCCATCTATCAAGCACTATGAGATGACTTTGGTGGGAAATTCTAGATTATAAATATCTAGCTAATTGGGTAGATAAATAATAGAAACCACTAAAAGGATTCATTGACATTTTCTTGTACAATGGGAAGGTTTCTTTTAGGGTAACCTTCCTAGATAAATTAAAAGAGAAAGATCTATATTTTTTAATATAGCCCTTGGTTTATGGGCTCCACTAGTTTGAACCTAAATTACTCGATGATTGATTTTTATTGTAGAGAGAAGACACATGCTCACATGTCAATTTGGGAGAGACTACTCTTTCTTTATTTGTAGTTATGAACTAAAAGAACTCCCAAGTTAGTAAAAAATGACATTGGAACATATTAAACTTGAGTTTTAATTAAAGAAAATTATTTCTTTATGACTGAAATATGTGTAGAAATTTATTTTCATAAAGGAGTTCTAGAATCCTTTAAGTTGAAGCTAACAAAATTTGAACGATGCAGAAAGATCAACTATAAATTTATCTCCTTTAAACACAACTTCTACGATGAGCATGATCACTTACAAAAAAAAGTCAAATAATGAAACCCTATTCATCTAATCCTTTTCGGAGCTTATATCTGAATGTGGCTCCTACAGAAAAATGAGGGGCTCTTGTGAAAACGGTTTCCAAGGAGGGGTTTCTAGAAGAAATTTGCACTGCTATAGACAATTGAGGGCCTTCTATACCCAAAATGCGATGAAAACAGAAGTGCACTGCTAAAAGTGAAATATCGGCACTTGCCTTAGATGATGATGATCTTGTCACGATTCAGGAAGCTTTTGTCTCTCTCGTCAATAGCCAAAACGAGGTCGTCACTGAAACTGCACAGACGGCTTGGATTTAAACTCCAGAACCGCTCTCCTGAAACTCTGTCGAACACACAATCAGAAAAAATACAAGTGAATGATTAAACAACTCGTATCTTGTGATAGATAAGCAATGCCTTCTAAGGCCACGTGCCATTAATGATAAAACCGTAATCAAATGAAGTTAACAATTGAGCATTTACCTGAAGTCTTACTGCATATAACTCCCCAGAGGATGAAAATTATGCACACTGTCGAGCTAAATCTTACAATGTTAAACTTGTCAGGATGAAGAATTGTGACACTTTATTTATAGAAGGGGAAAGGAGCCTGAGAGGATGGACCGAGTCCCTGAAATCGATATCTGTAGCAGTTCATGCGAATCATACAAAATTACTTAATTTACGAAACACGCCAAGAATCTGCTGACATAAAAAGCCAATCACACGTAACCATCATATTACATCCCTCAGTTCTTTAATTAGAACACTAGTGCCGTATTTAGGATAGAAATTTTATTTGAATAGATCTTTAAACATCAAACCGTTGATAAATTCAAGTAAATATTTTGCATAATACGTTCGGTATACTGAATATATATGTAATGTATATAATATATTGAATGTTTATTTGATTATAGTTATTAATCAATTGAAAATTGAAATTTATTTGTTTCTGAATTTTATTTAATTAATAATTACAGTTAAAAGGTATTTATGTACATGGTAGTTAATAATTTTTTGAAAAATTTAAAAATAAAATAGTAAGTATTTTCAGACAATTTGACAAAAAGATAAAGTAATTTCAGAAAATTTGAAAATAAAATAATAAAATAATTTTAAAATAAAATAAAGAAAAATCATCGTTACACTATTTAAGAATAAAGCAACAAAATAATCTGATAAGATTTTAAAATAAAGCAAAAGGAATTGAAGTTTTCCCTCTAATTCTTGGTATGGTACCACTATAGAGAATAAAGTTCAATATTGATTATTATGAGTCTCATTACTTTCAGTGGGGTCAAGCTGGGTTAAACAAATGAAGAATAGTTTCTTTAATTTACAGTGGTATTGTACTAACAGGAATTAACGTAGAAAAATGTTGACGGCAGAGAATAATGTTCAATCACCATCAATGGAAAATGGGTTTTGTAATTGATAAGGACGTGAATTTTTATTATTTTTTATTATTATTATTATTTTGGGTATTGGATTAATTTAAAAAGGAAATACAGTCAGCATAGATCTACATAAACAAGGAATTGCAATCAGCATACAGCGGCATAAACAAAATAACTATGGTATGTGGGGATTGTAGCAACTTAATATTTAAAATTAAAATTTATAAATAATTTTTATTTTGGAATTGTATTTTTATTTATATTTTAATGAAATAATATAGTTTATTTAAAATTAAATTATTATGTTGAAATATTTTTTATAGTGATACAATAATTGTCATGATTTATTATATTTTTAAAAATATTTAGAATAAAATATTTATTATAAAAATTTATAAATTTTCAAATTATTTTTAAGTAAAAATATTATAAAATAATCAAAACATTTTCAAATTGATTGGATACACAAAAATTAAACATAATAACATATATTTGAAAAAATAAATCCAATTGTTTAAGCACATAAAAATAATTCTTCAAATAAAAGTAAAGTAAATAATATAGATACAAAATAATATTTTTTTTATAAACTAGATAGATTTAAACCATATTTATCTATACTTTTAGATAAATGTATTTGAAATATTTAAACTAATTAATAAATATTATTATATCCTTGAACTAAATCTATGAAATATTTAAATAAATTAATAAATATTATAAATTAATCAAAATAAACATAAATGATAAATTATTTGAAATATTAAAATTAAAATAAATATTACATATAATTGCAAATATATATAAATTATCATTAAAATTTAAACTAATATCATATTTTTTTAATATAATTTTTCTTAATTAATATCTAAAATTGCAACATACCAACTAAAAATTAATTAATTTTAAATTATTTCTTATATTATAAAATTTTATTTTCTTTTACATAATAAATAAAACATGGACTATAAAATTAAAATAAAATATCATACAGAGAATTTTTATTGTTACTTTAGATAACTTTGTCTCTCATATGGAGTCACTGAAATCAATAACAGTAGCAATTCGTACGAATCAAACATGATCCACAAAATCACATAGTCTACAAGAAACCAGGAATATGCTGACAGAATAAACCCAGTCACACGTAACCATTACAATGCATCCATCAATTCTTTAATCAGAAAAGCGATACCTTATTTAGGATTGAAGTTTTATTTGAATAGTGGCTATTTTTAAACATCAAACCTCTGATTAATTAAAAAGATTTCTTTTCATATTGCATCCTGTATACAGAATGAGTGTGTAATGTATTATAGTTATTAATCAATTGAAGTTTGAAATTTATATGATTTAAAATTTTAATTAATCAATGATTATAGTTAAAACTCAGTAAAAGTATTTATATATGTAGTAGATAAGAATTTCTGAAGAGATTTAAGAAGAATAAAGTAATAAAGTATTTTCAAACAATTTGAAAATAAAATAATAAAATAATTTTTAAAAATGAAAAAAAATCGTAAGCTATTTAAAAGTCAAAAACAAAGCATATTTCACCTATTTTTAAGAATAAAACAACAAAATATTCTTACAATATTTGAAAATAAAACGACAAGACATCAACGAAACGTCGTGAAAGGATTTAAAGTTTACTTTCTAGCTGTTGGTAGAGAGTAATGTCTTATTATGAGTCTCATCACTTTAGTGGGCTCCAGGTGGGTTAAGCCGATGAACAGCAGCTCCTTTAATTTACAGTGGTATTGCACTAAAAGGAATTAATGTGAAAAATCGTTGTCGGCAGAGAATAATGTTCAATCACCGTCAATGGAAAATGGGGTGACTAATTGACGAGGACATGAAACCTTTTTTTCATAATGGTAAGATGTCTGATAATACAATAAGTATGGTATTTAGGGATTGTAGCAACGCAATATTTATTATATCCTATTCGAAAGTATTTTAAAATTGGAAAATAAAATTTATATATAATATTATTTAATCTCGATTGTATTTATATTTATATTTTAATAAAATAATTATATTATTTTATATTTGATTTTGAATTATTATATTGAATGGATTTTTATAATAATATTAAAAATTAGGATGATGTTATTATATCTGAAAAACTATTTAGAATTAACATTTGTTTTTGAAAATTTAAAAATGATAAATTTGTTTTTAGTAAAATGATTTTTAAATAACTAAAACACAATTATTTATATTTAGAAACAATAAAACTTTAAAATAAAATTTGAATAATTAAAAATCATTCTTCAAATAAAAATAAAATAAACAATACAAATTAAATAAAATATTTTTAGTAAATAAAATAGTTTTAAATTATATTTATCTTGATTTTAAGATAATGTATTTAAGATATTTATACTAATTAATAAATACTATTATCTATTATTGAATTAAATTTATAAAATATTTAAATAAATTTATAATTATTACAAATTAAATGAAATAATTTTAAAAGATAATATTGTTTTTTAATAAAAGTGGCAATGCCACTAAAATTCTATTAAAAAAGAAAAATTTACAAAAACTATCCAAACTCACTCTTAAAAATACCAAGAGAGCCAAGAAGAGCATATGTTTTAGTACTAGCATTCTGATGAATCCCATCCAGATAGACCCAAAGAAGAGTAATATAGCCACCCACCAACCCCCATAATGCAAGGCCCCATAAGAACAACGAAGGGGTAGAGAAAATGTAAAGAGAAATAGATTTCAAAGATCACTATGATAATCATAATCTCATAGTCCATTAAAAATAGATTAGCAACTGGAACTGGTCCCCTCAAAGAAGAGAGGAGATAGGAGACTTTGAGAGACCTCATCCTCAAAAGGAGAAACCTTAATATGCACTAGAGGAGAAGATCTAATAGCTAGATCAAATATAAAATGAAGAGACAAGAAAGCCTCATTGCCTACTATCAAGATTTTCGAAGACACTTTTCCAATAAGATTTTCACTCTCTAAGAGAACCCAGTTAAAATCATCATCAATAATACATGCTCTTATCACATGGAAAAAGTCTCCACAAGAGCTATTAGCCAATAATTCATCATGAGTAATAAAGCCACCAATAGGGAATAAACCATAATCAAAATTATAAGAATCCAAAGTAGAGTGAAATTCCACATCAGATAATAAGTAAGGTTGTATAAAATTCTTACCAAGAATAAAAACTATCTCAAAATCTAGTAACAAATCCATACAAACCATAATGAACTGGACACCACTTCAGAAAAACTTGCATTAGCATTTTCCCAAAGCCAATTCTTTCCCACAACTTTTTTAACAGCCATAAAAACATCATTGTCAGCGAATAAAAAACCTTTACTGAGCTTCTCAAAATCATACTTAAAGGAATCACAATACTCCCACTATTTTGGAGTGAAAGCAATTTTGTACTAGCCAACAACGAATTCAAGAAACATAATGAGCACCAACAAAAAACCACAAAATCATGATGAAAACATAAAGAAAATGAATGCCATTTTATAGCTAGATTTGATAGCTAAATAAAAAACCTTTGAGGTCGACCAACCCATTCGACAAAATGATGGGAAATTAAATGTAATTGCTACAACCCATGGATACAGGGAATCACTTCCCAATCCAGGGAAGGAGAAGCCAAATCACCACAAAACCAATTAGATGTCGTGGAGATTGACTAACTAATAATTGAACGGAATTTCTTTTGAAGGAAAATAATTTCATCTTCCTTGAATTCCTTATAGCCAATTTTATCATCGATAGCCTTGTTGGCTAAAAAATTTGCAACATGATTAGCTTCTCTGTAGCAATGCTTCACAATATAAGAATTAAAACGACCTAATTGAAGAATTACCTTATCTAAGAGATAGTGTACCTGTCAAACATGAGCCAACTTATTAGTAATAGCATGAAAGATAAACATAGAATCCCCCTCAATAATGATGTCCTTGATACCAATAGAAATAGCCTAATCCAAACCAAGGCTAAGGGATTCGAGCTCAACCTTATTGTTAGTACCATCATTTATTACTTTATAGATTTATTTTAAAACATTTGAATTAAGATCAGAAATAAGAATACCCTCATGAGATTTAAGGGTATGTGCAGGATCATCATGGAAAAAACAGGCCCTTAAGTGGCAATAAAAAGACAGAAAATGAGAGTTAGACAACTTGACGTAGAAATTTGAATAAGTTATCTATATTATTTCAAAAAAATGTAAAAATAGAATATGTAGCAAATTGAATGTAGTTTCTAAACTACTAGACCTTTATTTATTTATTTTAAATCTATTTGGTGAAAATTTGAAATTTCAATGCAGTAGTATTTAAATTTTAGGGTAAAAATAAGAAGTAGGTGTTTGTCTGACCACCCTAACCACAATAAAATTATAATATTTTCTTATAATATTTTAGATATAAGTAGAGAACTCATGTCCTGATGTGATGCATATTTTTTTATAATTTTTTTCCAAGTAAATAATTAATTATGATTTTTTTTATTACAACTTTTAAAAAATATAAAAGCTCGTATGTATAACCACCTTAACTTGGTAAAAAATTCAATAAATTCAAAAATAAATAAAATATTATAGTATGTGAAGCATAGAATGTGACACATGTTTTGGATTCAAAAAATGTGATACCGTTTGAAAATTATAAATGTTTTTCAATCAGCCTACCAATCAGGAATTTATTCATAATTCTAATAGAAAATTAATAATTATTTATTAAATTCAAAGTAAAGAATAATTTATATTGGTGGAAAGTTGAGAATCTCCTCTAAAAACCCTTTTTGTTTCATCAATTTTGGGTTAAAAAAAATCGTCAGCCACATGGGTCATCATATGGCTTACATATCGCCACTTTTGGGCCCATCATGATCCTGCACATACCCTTAATAGGGTTACCTCTAGAGGTCCCATCATAATTTAGCTTGAATTTATTCACTAGGGGGCATCCACTTTGCATGTCTCCTTAACAAAATCTTATCAACGTTGTTATTAATAGATCCATGGAAGGGTAAAGATTTTACAAAGGGCCAAGTTTTAATGATTAAACTATCCTAATTCAAGAAGGAATTTAGATTATTTATATGCTTTAGAATAAAGGATTTAACAACCTCAGAAAAGGATCTTTCCAAAGTGAGAAGGATTTCCTCCAAAGAAGATCTCCTATTTTTTTAAATTATATTATTCCTTTTAAGCCATATATTCCATAGAATTAGAGATGGAGGGATAATCCATAAGCATGCAAGAAAGGAGGAGTGAAATAATGTTGGACAACATTTAAACTGAGTAGCTAAAGAAGGACACAAAGTCAAGAACCAGTCAAGTTTTTTAAAAATCCAATACAAAAACTCCATAGCGAAAGGATAATGAAGAAATAAGTGATTAGATGATTCTAGAAAATGACCACAAAAGACACATGGAATTGCAGCCATAATACCTAGTCTATCCAGTCTGGCTCTAGTAACAACTTTATCATTAATAGAAAGCCAAGAAAAAGCACCATCTTTTCGAAGATAGGATTCACCCCAAAATAACGAAGTAGGAAATTTTGAATGTTAAGAAGAATCCATAAGGGACTCATAACCCTCCTTAACATAATAGTTGCTAGATTTGGATTTAGTCTAAATAAGTTCATCTTCCTTGTTTGAGAATATGATAACCCTTCTACTTAATTCCTCCATGTATGTCATCTTGGCATTTGAAGGCATGGGAAAAGATTCAATGGATTTCCAAGTGATCGTAGGAACAGAGTTTGAATAGTCAACATTAAAATAGTTAGAGGCAAATACTCCCAAATGAAATTTAAGGATAGTTATAAGTATACCCCAATCTCTAGTTTCATGTAAAGTAAAATAGCCATTCCAAACATCTTCCAAAAATCTAGCCTTTCTCCCATTTTGAATAAGCCAAGAGAGATAAGGAAGAATCACCAAACAACAAGAGGAAAGAAAATTCCAGAATTCATACCCTTTAGGTAAAGAAGTAGTGAAGATCCTTTCTCTAGAAGAAGATTTTAAATATTTAGAAAACATTAGCTTTCTCCATTTAGAATTCGGATAGTTATATAACTTTCACACAATTTTATCCCATAGAGCAGGTTTTTGATGAGAAAGATCTCTAATACTAGTACCTCCAAGCTCTTTAGGGAGACAAACATTATCCTGTGCAACCAATGGAATTTTGTCTCTACCCCCAAAATTATCATTCCACAAAAAGGATCTCAAGACAGAATTCACATGATTAACAAAAGACTTTGGAGTATGTAATATAGACATCAAAAAATATTGATAACATTAAAAATCAATTTGATCATTAAAATTTTACCAGGAAAGGATAACCACTTATGTTTCCATGAAAGGATTCTTGAAGAAATAGAAGAAATAAAATTGTCCAAAAAATTAGCCTTATTGTTCCCAGTAAAAAATGGAATGCCTAGATAAGAACAAGGAAAAGTACCCAAGGGAAAGCCCCAAAAATGAATTAGACTATCTTCAACAAGAGGAGGTACATTTAGCAAAAACAATTTAGATTTAGATGGATTGATCAGTTATCCTGAAGCCAAAGTATATTATGTAATAATGTATTCTTAATGACTTTTGCTTCCGATATAGAAGCATGACCGAAAAGTAAAGTATCATCTAAAAATAATCCATGAGTTTAAGCTTCGTTTATGTTGGGAATTTGTGAAAACATTTCTATAGCTTATTCAAATTAGTAGCTTTTACTGCCCTACTTAGGCCCTCTCACATAATTATGAAAAGAAAAGGAGATATAGGATCCCCTTGCCTAATACCTCTTGAGGAAGCAAAAAAAAACCACAAGGAGACCCATTAATCAATACTGAGAACCTTCCCATGGAAATACAAGAATAGATCCATTTCACCCATTTTTCACAAAAACCAAATCTTTGAAGAACACCCAAAATAAAATCCCAGTTAACTCTGTCATAAGCCTTCTTCATATCCAATTTAAGAATCATGGAGGGGATCATATATTGTGTGATTGAGTGTATTATTTTATGTGCAACAATGGCCCCTTCAGTCATTTCTCTACAAGGCACAAAGCCACCTTCTTCTTCAGATATAGTCTGAGGTATAAGTCTTACAAGGTGAACTGAAGTAGCTTTGGTAAATATTTTATAAAGAGTATTGCAAAGTGAAATTGGTCTAAAGTTAGCAAAAGAGTCAAGGTTTTCCAACTTAGCAATAATAGCAATGAGAGTAGTATTAAGTTCTTTAAGAATAGTTTGATTAAACCTAGATTCTTCTAAAGCCAAGAGAACATCCCTACCAATAAAATCCCAACATTTCTGAAAAAACAAAGCAATGAAACCATCAGGGCCAGGTTCCTTTTTAGGAGATAATGCAAAGACTACTTGTTTTTGTAGACATCCAAAAATAACATTATGCATTCCACTGTAACTAACATCATGCATTCGTTTCGTCTACTAATCAATTAAAGCAATTTATTGATTTAATCCTAAGGTTCATCAAGCTTAATTAAATAAATCAAATTATTTAATTAAGTTCCTAAGGTTCTTCTTATTTGATTTAATAAATCAAACTGATTTAAAATCAAATATCAAATCCCTAAAATCCCCTAAGTTAATTAATCTAAATTAATTAACTTCTAATCATGATTAGCATTCTCTAGCTTTTGACTCAACTAGAGTCAAATCTAAACTCCTAACTAACCCACCCACTTGCATCAATAAATCAATTTATTGATTTATTAAAAAGAGTTATTTTCCCTCAATAACTCTCATCTTTGACTTTTTTGAACAAAGATTATTCCCCCCAAAACCCTCAACAACATGCATTTATTGACATTTTTCAAATTTGAATGGGCACATTGGCCAAAACTTGCACAAGCTTTGACCAATCCCATTATGACAAGTGTCTCTATCCTATTGGATGGGATTTAGTCCCACATTGCCTAATTTTGGCCTCTCTTCTATCAACTTTTCCTATAAATGCAAGCCATCTTCTCTCATTTCAACAACACACTTTGAAGGTATCAAAAATATAGGCAACTTGAGTTCAAGCATCTCATTGTCTATGATATCACTAAGCTTATCAAGGATTGGGAAAGGGCTCTCTCACATTTTCATGGAGGGCACCAATCCACCATAGAATAGGTTGTATTGCATTTCTTCTTTGCATGCTTGAGTTGGTTTTATCAATTGTTTGAAGGAATGAATCATATTATTCTATGAGGATGGCTGAATCTATACAATCCATGTGTAAGATTTCACCATCCTACAAATGGCGCTAGAAGGAGGGCAGCTTATTCCTATTTGTTTATGTTAAATGCATTAAACAAGAATACAAAGTCTTTACTTCTGTCCTTAATTGATTAATGCATTGCTCGAAAGTTTGAACTTCTCTTCCACGAATCTGTCAAATATTGCATTTGTTGATGGTATTTAGGTGTCGTGACAAATAGTTCACATACTTGGTTAATGCTTTCACAATTCTTTTTTTAGGGGATTGTTCTAACACAACTGTGACAAATTTCAGAATAATAATGACAAAGTTTGAGTTCACGGAAATGACTATATAAGTAGATGTTCATGTCATTATCCTCATTGGTAACATGTTGCATAAACCATGCAGCCTATCACAGGAAATCTGATGAGAAATAGCCGATCTCATTGATCACATGGCTTTCCATTTGCATATTTAGGGTTATGAGCAGAAGAAGAGATGGTATTGTTTTTCCTTTAAGCTTTGTCGGGACTTGTCATCCAAATCTCCAAAGCCTCTATTTCAAATTATATTTGCCATTGGTATAAATGCAGGATGGAAACAAAAATCTAAACGAAAATGTGCATAATGACTATTGACTATTTAATGTGTATTCCCTATGCTTTAAGTGATTTAGAATGACTTGATCTTATGCTCAAAGTTGTCTGACTTTATGTTTTTGATATTGCGGTCAAATGTTGGCATGATACCTTTCCTGCACAAACTGTCTTCATGCGCTAAAGAAAACATCCTGACTGGAGTAGTTGCATTCACTTCAGCCCCTCTGCTACCAACCCCGCCATCATATCAGCATCCTGGGACCGCAACATCCAGGTCTGGAACCTAACCAACTGCAATCTCAACAACACGCATGTAGGTCACAGTAGCTATGTGAACACTGTTAATGTCTAGCTTGATGGCTCATTTTATGCCAGTGGCTGAAAGGATGGAGTCACTATGTTTTGAGACCTTACTGAGGGCAAGAAACTTTATTCTCTCGATGCCAGGAATATCACCCATGCCCATATCAGCTATGCAAAGTTTCTGACAGTTTACCTCATTTCATCATGAATCAGTTGGTAATCGTTTGTCTCCCACTAAGACTTATGTTTGCTCGCAATCCCCTTTGTTGTCAATAGAAGTGATCTTACTCACCTTGATATTCATGGTGCCCGTGAGTCTCAATGTCATGGGTCCGTTTTGTCCATTCTAATTTGCGTTCTTTCCATTCATTTTGTCCACCAAACTGTCAGCTCCTTCATCACATGATGCACAATGAAAATTCTATTTGAATTCTCTACTGTATCCGTTCATTTCTTGCAGATTCGCAGCACTTTCAAATTAACTCTGCTCAACTCCTCTCCTTAACTCCACACTGCTCTTGCCCGTCTGACCACCCGCCTGGGGGTATCTCTCAAGGCATGGTAGTAAGCCCGAAAGCTCGAAAAAGAACCTCCTCCACTTCCATTCTTTCTTCCCACACTGTAGACTGTTTCTTGTAACGACTGCCAGCATCTTGCCATCGGTCAGATAAGCTGTTGCTTCTCTCAGTGAAGAGTTCTTTCAGATCGACGGTCATTTTTTATTCCACATTTATCTATTTATTTCTGGAGGTTAGTATGTTTGAAGTAGATTTCTTTGAATTTGAAGACCGATGCCTATGTTCTTCCTTTGCTGAGATACAGAATATTTCCCTTTGAACGCACCGACTATCCACTGTCAATGTTTTTCTTTGCCAAATATACAGTTTATTTCTCTGTGATTGCGTTCGTAGTTCCTCTATAAGTATTTCCTTTGGGAATAAATTCATCTTATAATGCTTGATCTGTTGGGTCGAGTCAATTAATGTATATGGCCATGGGTGAAGGAGATGATATCTAGCTTTAAGTTTGACAAAGATTTTGTACGTGTCCAGCACTAATAGCGGTAACAGCAGCACTTAGTGCATTCACCACACCACTGCCACTTACCTTATCTCGAGCCCCACAGTCATGAATGAAAGCCAACTATAAAAGCAACTGGCAGACAAATATTTCACGCCTGTAGCCTGGTCTTTGACATTTAAATCATTTCTCTGTCAGCTATGGTGCGGCAAGTGGTAGGTTGCTCACTATAATTAAATCATTTCTCTGTCAGCTGAAACACAGCAATTGCTTATTTGGTCCATAGTGGCGTTGATTGTCTTAAGTTATTATCTTTTCGCAAGTCATCTCATACTATTTTAAAGTGTGAATGTATAGGTACATGAACATTGCGTGTTTAACAACAGCCTCCACATAGTCTTCATGAAGAGATTTTATATGAGTGCTATCGTAGGAAAAGTCATGGATGTAACATGCCATTTTAACCGCGCAATCCCATCAACATAAATATTTTGACTAGCTAGTGAATCTTGGATTGATCTCCTTAGTATCTAGCCAGTTGTTTACATTTATTCGAGACAACCCCCACATTCGTTTAATCCACTGACAAGTGAAATGAAATCATCATGGTCGTCTAAACATTCTTTGCAGGCTGCACATAGCATTAAGGGTTGTAAGTCTTGCTTAAAATATTTTGAGTTCTTTTTGCTTAGGAAACACATAATCACTTTTAGCAAGCACATGGTTGACTACATTTAAAACACCAATCTTGTCTCCACCTAGTTTGGGTGGCACTGCAAGAGTGCTAGTTCTTGCTCATTAACCATCTTTGGGATGCATTATATGTGTTTCCTATTCAAATGAAATATTGGATTGAATGCATTAGGAATCAAACTTATTACACATTGATGAGTATTTGGATTATTTCAGGGCCATAACTTTTGACATTAATATTGTTATCTTTTGTTGTCCTTGGCACCTAGGAGGTAAGAAGGGTTTAATATTAATGTGAAGCATTTCATATCAACTTGAAGGTATTTAAGTTTTCTTTTCTACTCATTGACATGATTCACTATCGACAAGTAATAAGGCATGATTCACTTATGAATGCTTTTCGTTGTCATAATCATTCATCTTTGCAATTGAGATCACTCTATTGTGCCAAATTAGTAATGAAAATGAACTTAATCAAATAATTTAATCCTTGCATGATTATTTTCTTTTTTACAGGAAAGTGAAGAAGGGGGAGGCTTTTCATTTGCATGAAGATATGACAACAATGAAGCATCAAAACTAAACAGAGGAAAATTAAGTGAAGTTGAAAAAAAAAAACTTGAGGATTAAAAAGGAAAAGCATTTTTTAATGCTTATTATAATAATCTAGAGCTCCAATTCCTGATCTCATTTTCTGTTTTAAGCCAACTGACTTTATCTTTTTGGACTTAAAATTAATCCTTAATTCATGCTTTGTCAAAGTTGGTTAAAATTGAACCTTAGACACTTACTAGATTTCAATTTGGGATTAAAATTGAACAAGGCAAACCTTCACACTTGGATTTTGGTGCTTAAAATGAACTCATCACTGCTTTGAGGTATAAAATGAATGAATGTTTGCCATGCTTTGCAATATTTTTCACAACTTAATATCATTTAAAAGGCGTATGCGCTTCTCTCGCGCCTCACGGCGATCTTGAGAATCAAAAGTCTTTTTATGATATTAAGTTGTCAAAAAGATTGCCTCCACACTTCAATTTGGGCATTTTAAAATTGAACAAAACATGCGAGTGTGAGCACGATATATTGCGGAGGTTCTCCCCTTTGTTTTTCAATGAGGGTTGTGTGAACGACGGGATATGTTAGCTCGCTATTGTTTATCTTAGAGGGCCTGCCTTGTGGGAAAAAGTAATCACCCAAGGGAACGACCCAACCGGGAACACGCTAAAGCCAAGCGACTTCCACCCGGGATATAAGTGTGGATATTGGAACAAAGGCCAATATCACGAGGATTATTCCGACGAGATGGACAGCAATGGACTCTCGCCGATGTTGGATAATCCCCCACGAACGGAATGCCCGAATTAGAACCCCTTGTTTAGAAATTGGCCAAAACCTTATCTATCTTGTTGGTGCAAGAGGTCATGTCCTCTGAAGCCGCCCCACATAACATGCGGTCTTGTTGTGGAAATGGAAAGTATGCCATGGGAGATTCATGGGTACTAATGCTTGGCTGACCCGAATAAGTGAGTGTCGTGGAGGGGAGCCAGTGTGGTCAAGCATTTAGCCATTCGCACAAGATATGCGCAGCTGGATTTATCCAAGTGGGAACCCAACAAGGTATTGTCTCATCAACCTAGGAGTGTGAAAGTGCTTGGAAAAAACACATTGCTTGATCTTGAAAACATTTGGAAAACAAACATACACAAAAACCTTGAAATTTCAAACACCTTGTGGGGAACAAATACCTATTGACGAACTTTCCCACTCTTGCTTTCCCTAGGGATCACATTCCTAGAGGTTTCTAAGTGTGCAAATTCTACCATCATTTGTTTCCAATAGGGATAAACATAAGGAACTTTTGCCCTATTTTCCTCGATTTCCGCATAAAGGACCTTGTGGGATGAGAAAGAGAATGGGACACTAGACATATAGTTTGAAAACCTAAGCAAGCAAGTGTCTTGGATAAAAAGAACCTCATTTAACAAAGATAAGAGACAAATTTGATTACACATGTGTTTTCTAACATGATCAAAATCCCAAAAATCAAAGTTCAAGAAGCTTAGTCTTAAATCTCGTGAGGAGCGTCTTGAGAGACTTTATGAGTTCAGAGTATAGCGTGTCCTTCAACACTGAGATCTTGTAAGCAGAAGTGTTATTCTAGGTCAAGTCTAGGATCAAATTCAATCACTTTCATCCATCTCTCAACCATCAAAATCAGTCAAAATCACCTCACCAACAACTCTTGGGAACTTTGTAAACATTTGTTATGCTAAACTTCTAGGCGAAATCAAATCATCTTGTTTTGACTTAACACATCTAGTCAAACCATCATCCTATACACAAGTTCTCTCTTGGATAATACAACTTCCTAGGGTTTACGAGTTCATCTTGTTTGGCTTAACACACCTAGCCAAATATCAAATCATCACCTCGTTTGACTTGACACACTTAGTCAAACTACCATCTTGTAGGAGTTCACTTTTGGATAACACAACTTCCTAGAGTTTTACGATTACATTCATCACTTTTGTTTGACTTAACACATCTAGTCAAACCATCAATCCAATCACGATAAATCAAAGTCCTAAAAAGTTTAACATTTCCTTCAAAGGTTCTTTAAGAGTTCCATTCATCTGTATCACTCATCTTCCGTTTATCTCATCCTCATTATCGCTTTGATCCTTCAATTATCCTAGTTCTTCGCTTCTTTGAACCTAAGGTTTAGACCGATTTAAAGAATTAGAGGTTCATCTCTTACATTCCTAAAAATTGATCTTCATTTTATGGTTCAAACTCGATCTCAACACAAGAGGGACATGGAATATAAATTTGATCCATCCATCATGAGCAATTCGATTCAACCAAACTATCCAAGCCTTGCAATACCATTTGATTTTCAAAGCTTGTACAATGCATACATGGGAGCATTATCTCATACAAACATCAATGGTACAACAAATATGAGCATACCCAATCTGAAGTTTGGAACACCTTTCCCAATGATAGATTTAAATCCAAGTCCAAATCTGCAAATCTATCAACCAAACACTCAATGCATGAGTTTTCCAAACAACATTATCTCACCAAATCCACACATACCAAGTGCAACTTTACCATACATGACCATTTCAAATCCACACTTGGTAAACTTTGGGGTCGACATGTTTGCAAATCCCCCTAATGTTGTTCAAAATCCTAGCAATATATTGGCAACTCCATATGTTGATTCAAGTCAAGGTAACACCATGCAAAATCAAAGTTACCTAAATCCAAGCAATATGATTCCCAACCACAACAATATTCAATTTCAATCTATCATGCCGAATCAAAACATCATACCAAATCATCCCATTTTGCCATCGATATCGCAACAGCAGATGGCAACTATCCAAGCAATCCCAATAATCAACACCATTCTGATTCCACCACCACCACCACCACCGCCAAAACACAACACGACCAATTCATTCTCCATCATGTTGCAAGCTGCACAAGAAGCTTCCCACAAAAAGGCACTCCAAGCCCAACAAGCTACATAGCTAGTTGCTCAGCAAGCACAAGTGGCTCAAGTAACCCAACAAGCGCAAGCACAAGCAGAATTCTATGCACTATTGCAAACAATCCAAGAAGAAGTAGCACAACAAAGAGCCCAACAAAAAGCTTTGTTGGCACAAAAACAACATGACGAACAACAAGCTTTGTTGGCTCAGCAGAAAATGCAGGCCTTACTCCCACAACAGAGCTTGCAACAAATTCCCACCGTAATTGTTGAAAACAATGATCAAGATCTATCCATCAATGAACACATTGAAGATGTTCCCATCTCATTCAATGATCAAATCATCACACCCCAAAATCCACTTTTCAATCATGATCAAAACTCACCAACGATGTCTAACAATGATCCATTCAAAGGAGGGTTAACATTATTTGATCCTATAATTTGTGATCCTTCAACTAATGACAATGTTGAAAATGTCTCTACATCAGCTAATGAGTTAGAGGACATATCTCAAGAATTTATTCCAAAGCATGATCAACATCTTTCACCAAGGTCTAGCAATGATCCTTTCCAAAACATATGGCCATCCTTTGACCTCATGAAATTTGAGAATATTCCTATGCCTAATGAAGATATCCAAGAAAGAAATCCATTCTTTGAAATTGACCCATGTCAAGAACTTGATCCAAAGCATGTTGAAAGTAATTCCGAAATCACTCAAGATCGAGAATTTGTATCTCCAAGCTACTACAACGATATAATGGACACTCTCCTATCTATACAAGATGTTGCAAATGATGACCATATCCGCATAGCACATACTCTCCCATCTACCCATGAGATGCTTTCTTTGGATGGACCTGTAGATGATCTTCATTCAAAACAAGAGTCTCATACTCTTACTGAGGAACAAGAGTCTCCTACTCTTAATTTTTGTACACATGATCAAGATGTAGAGAAATGTAGAGACATATCAAAAATGGATCATGAAGAAGGCTTGTACATAAGTCATGAATCAGAAACATCCTATGAAGTGAGTCATGAGGAAGACTTTTGTGTAGACAGCAAAGCATCAACACTTCTTGAAGAAGCACTACAATCTGATATGTCACAAGATCAAGTTGAAGATATCAATCAGGCATTCACCCCACTTATGGAAGATCCTATCACTTATAAACTTGGATCACTCACCTTTGTAAGGGAAAATCATCTTATCAATGAAAGAGCTATGACATTTGAAGATCCGCCACAGAGCAGAGAAGGAGCAACACCTTGTTTCCAAAGTAAATCATATCCTATGACAAATAAATTTTTTCAGCAGATGAATTATCAAGGCAGAGGATTAGGCCTACATGAATAGGGTATCCTAGAACCAGTGCAAATTTTTAGAAATCCTAAGCGTCAAGGCCTTGGTTATTCAACAATCAAGGGATCTCAACATATCAGTAATACTATCACCAAACTGGGGGCAACTTCGTCTCAAGCAAACATCAACATAGGGAGCACAAAGAATCCTTATGATGAAATCAATGCCAATACTACAACCTGCCATGTCACGAATCTTTATCCACCTATCACCCCATCCACAAATTGGGACCAACATCAAAATAAAGATTCAAATCAAAGGGCGAAGCATGAAGGACAAATCAAATACAAATGGATACCAAAGAATACAAAGAAAGACTATCCCTATCAAACTCCATTAGTCAAAGAAACTATGGGGCAAAATCAAAAAGGGAAAAGTATCCATCAAAGATTTCCACAAAGGAAAAGGCAGGCTTCTCAAGCAATGTACAAAGTGTATCAAGCAGTTGGTCCTAATTCCACGTACACTTCCGTATTCACCCATTATTGCTCATCTTCCCAAGTTTGGAGAGTCAAAGGCTCCAAACTATCAACCAATCCATCTTTTATCCCTAAACACACTCCATCCATGCCTCCGCACATGATATCCAAGTCTCACATTGACCATGTATTGGCAGCGACCCTTCATCATAAGGATTCAAAAGGCACTCTATCGCGATGTGCGCACAAAGACAGAGTTAAGTCCATTATCAGCAAAGCAGAACAGATTTCTCAAAAGTTGCATTCAAGTGCACGTATCTTGGCAAAGCAACTTCTACAAGCAGGATATCGATGGCACGTTATGACAGAAGCATCAACATCAGCACCACCAGGTGGTTTAGCATCAGCTTAAAATCTCTCAGAAAATACAAAAAAAAATTAGAAAAATGTCTTGAAAAAATGGTCACCTTGATGAAAACTTGGCAAACAGGCATCTTGGTGACAACAAAAAAAAAATCATAAAAATATAAAAATCCAAAAAAATCAGAAAAAGGATTGAAAACAGTAAAGAAAAAAATCGTCCTCCAGTGAAAACCGCTTCGGTGGCGCTTTGGACAAGTACCATGATGAAAACCTGGCAAACAGGCATCATGTGTAGAATCAAGCATCTACGTGCGCCAGTTCAGGAGAAAGCATCTTATCGCATCCATTATAAGGCCATCATTTGAGCCGTATCATTCATTCACCCATGAACTGTTTATCCAACCCATTTTTATCCATCTGCATCCATACTCCAAGTTATCTTGATCTTGGAAAATTTTGGTGCATGCTTTATGCTTGCTTATGGTAAAAATCTTGACATGGGTCATTTTCATTGATCCTATCCTACCCAACGCTATCTGAGCTTTGAAGCATTATCCGAATAAGCATTCCTTTATTCGAACACCCTTATCTTATCCTAAGATAATCCATATCCATTCATATCCAAGAATCCATCCATGGCCGTTCAAACATTGCTAGACACTAGGGGCAGATATTTACATCTCGCTTCGGGAATAAATCTTGACATATATCCTCCAACTTATGTGGTGATCCAAACATTGGAAAACGTGAAATCAAATTGGTTAAGGCATTTGTGAACCAAAAAATCCAAATCACTAGCCCATGGCATATTTTGACAGGAAGATGTTCCTCATCAAGCTTTATCTTTCAAAAAATCCATATCAGTCACATCTAATGCGCACATCTGTGTCACATCAAATCATCAAAGCAATTTTGTTCTAACTCAAGCTTCATCGATCTTGATCAATTGAATCCAATCAATCATCATCTTGTTTGACTTAACACACTTAGTCAAACTATCATCTTGTGCACGAGTTTACTCTAGGATAACACAACTTCCTTGGGTTTACAAGTTCATTATCATCACTTTGTTTGGCTTAACACACTTAGCCAAATTATCAAATCCATAATCACCTTGTTTGGCTTAACACACCTAGCCAAATTATCCTTTTTGTACGAGTTTACTCTGGGATAACACAACTTCCTAGAACTTACGAGTGCATTATCACTTTTTTTTGACTTAACACACTTAGTCAAACTATCAATCCATCAATCCAATTAATCAACATTAAAGCTTGGTTTTCAACAAAATCCCAAAACAAAGCACTGATATCATCACATATCATATCCAAATCGTCAAAATCATGCGAAAATCCAAAAACATTCAGAAAAACTCATCAAAAAATTCAAAAACATTCAAAAAACTCATTCAAAAATTTTAAGAACATCCAAATCATTCAAAAAATCCAAAAACATGTCGAAATATCAGAAAATCTTCAAAATTCATCATTTAGTCTTGTCAGTCTTTCACCTTGTCGAACTACATCGTCTCTGAGCTTGAACGTAGGCAAGGTTGATCTTTGATCATCCCCCGAGATGGTTAGGTTAGTCCTTTAGGCATCTGTCGCATTCGCAATCCGTTTGCCCATCGAGTCTGCATCTTAAGTCAGTCCTTTAGGCAATAAAATGGCAATCCATTTGTCCATATTATCATCAAGTCAGTCCACCACTAGTCGAACTATGTGGTCTCTGCGTATATAACGTAGGCAAGGCTAATCTATGGGTCAACTCCCAAGACCCCTAGGATAGGTCTTTAAGTTAGTCTATTCGTCTTAAATCTTGAAAATACCAAAAACATTCATAAATATTGAAAATACCAAAAACATTGGAAAATCTTGAAAATACCAAAAACATTTGTAAAACATCCCAAAATTCCAAAAACAGCCTCAAAACATTTGAAAAAACCAAAATGGTGCATCCATTTCATCTCGCTTTCACCCGTGATTGTCATCACTCATAATAAATCATCGTCGCTTTCACTCTTTGGTGAGTTAGTTAGAACAAGTTTAGCAGGTTCTAAAGTGAACACCTAATCGTCAAAGTCTCGAAGGTCTAAGTCAGTAAGTCAGCAAGTTGGTCAACTCGGAGTATCAATAGCTTATCACGCAATCAGTCTCACCAAAACCCTAATCACTACATGTCCTAGGATGAAGCTTTCCTGCGATGGACATAAGCATCAGGTACCCCACAGTAGTTTAGTCTTGGCTAGCGATACGAAGAACATCAGCTTGTTTGTTTACTTTATTTTAGTCTTTTAGACTTATCTTATTTTGCGCTCATTCCAAGGACCTCTCGATGATGCCTAAACAAAACAGGTTTAGAGAGAAAGGAATGGGGCAACGATCATTATCTTTTTATCTGCTGTGCTTGTTGGATATTCTTGTAAAATAACTTCGTCACGCATACTTTGTTTTGTTTGTAGGAAGGATGTTTTAGGTATCTTGTTGACCACATAAGAAGGCTTGCCTTTTTATGTTTTGGCCCGAGATGTCTAGAATATCTGAACTGCATTCTGAATAAGGTTATGTTTGTCAAGTGTGAACAAGAGTACTCCTATCTGATTGTCGAGTCAAAGTCCATCACACTAGGCGCAACGCCATCCTGGTTCTTAATACCTTGATGCATCGCACCTACGTGTGTTATCAAACATAAAGAAAGGTATGCTCTTTTCCCATCCCTAGATAAGCAACACATCATCATCATTCATCGTCATATCCAATAAAGTCTTGATGACTAGGAGACTTATTGGACTTCTACATTTTTCTTAGATTTAAGGGTTTATCCCTCTCGTTCTTCTATCTTCTGTCACGCTAACAATGCATCCATCTTGCATCCGTATTCTCATTTCGCATAATCATGTCATACCATCATATCAGGACAACATCATCCATCACATCCATCTCACATGCATTGCATAATCATTTAAAGTTGTTTACAATAATATAAATTTGTTATTCTAAGCATCTTCCAAACATCTCATCTACATCATCATTACCATCCATACATCCATTTTGAACCTCTTTGTCGCGAGATCCACCTCAAATTGTATCTTTTCGCTTGATCTCTCGAGGGGGCAATGTACTAACGTACTTATTTTCCACTGGGGCATCCGAAAAAACCAAAGAATTTTTTAATTTCGATGCCGACAACATCATTCTTTGAACCAATGCAACGAGTACATTGCTTCAAAGAGGGGCAAAATGTAGACATCCAAAAATAACATTATGCATTCCACTGTAACTAACATCATGCATTCGTTTCTTCTACTAATCAATTAAAGCAATTTATTGATTTAATCCTAAGGTTCATCAAGCTTAATTAAATAAATCAAATTATTTAGTTAAGTTCCTAAGGTTCTTCTTATTTGATTTAATAAATCAAACTGATTTAAAATCAAATATCAAATCCCTAAAATCCCCTAAGTTAATTAATCTAAATTAATTAACTTCTAATCATGATTAGCATTCTCTAGCTTTTGACTCAACTAGAGTCAAATCTAAACTCCTAACTAACCCACCCACTTGCATCAATAAATCAATTTATTGATTTATTAAAAAGAGTTATTTTCCCTCAATAACTCTCATCTTTGACTTTTTTGAACAAAGATTATTCCCCCCAAAACCCTCAACAACATGCATTTATTGACATTTTTTAAATTTGAATGGGCACATTGGCCAAAACTTGCACAAGCTTTGACCAATCCCATTATGACAAGTGTCTCTATCCTATTGGATGGGATTTAGTCCCACATTGCCTAATTTTGGCCTCTCTTCTATCAACTTTTCCTATAAATGCAAGCCATCTTCTCTCATTTCAACAACACACTTTGAAGGTATCAAAACTATAGGCAACTTGAGTTCAAGCATCTCATTGTCTATGATATCACTAAGCTTATCAAGGATTGGGAAAGGGCTCTCTCACATTTTCATGGAGGGCACCAATCCACCATAGAATAGGTTGTATTGCATTTCTTCTTTGCATGCTTGAGTTGGTTTTATCAATTGTTTGAAGGAATGAATCATATTATTCTATGAGGATGGCTGAATCTATACAATCCATGTGTAAGATTTCACCATCCTACAGTTTTAATTCCTCAAGTGTAAAAGGAGCCATAAGTATATTATTATCCTCCTGGAAAGCAGGAATGGAATAGAATCCAGGAAAGGCTCATTCATTTTAGTTGGCTCTGCAAAAAGCAATTTCTTAAAGAAAATTGTTGCTTCCTGGATTTATCAATAAAAATATATTTAAATTTATAAATATATTTTTAAGATTAAAAAATATAAAAAAAATATTACATAAAACTTTAGAAATGATATATTAAAATTATCATTGAAATTTTAATAAATATCATACAATTTTTTTAATCTTTCTCCTAATTATTTTGTAAATTTACAACATACCAAATTAAAAAACTAGTTATGTCTTGCACGATAGACATAATATTACAATGCAATAGGTGTGAGCAAATCCGAAAACAAAAATCTACTTTTTATTTTCATCTCCAATGATTTTTATTAAATTTTTCAATTATTTAAAAACTACACATGATTTTTTTAAGATACCTTTCAACATATTTTATATAGATTATCTTAAAGGTATATATACTAATTAATTATATACTTAAATTATAATTTATGATACATATAAATTATAAAATTTTAAATTTTTATACACATAAAATATAAAACAAAAACTATAAAATAAAAATAAAATATCATAAATAGAATTTTTATTGTTACTCTATATTAATTTGTTTCTTTCGATTTTATTTTTGTTAGCTAGGTATAGAATAGACTTTTAATTTATGCGAATTTCTCTCTTTTAAAATAAATATGAATTTAAACAAAGATGTCCTTGAAATGAATATGTTGAATACTTTATTTTCTTTTCATTTACGTGTAAATATTTTCCCCATGTTTTCAACTTTTTCTTTTGAAATGAAAATTCTATTCAAAGTTTCATTCAATTTTTAATTTAATTTTATAATAAATTTATTATTTGATTTTTTTTTTGCAAATGCTATTTCAAAGAAATGGAATGTTTCTGCATAAGCTAATTAAATAGGCTAATTAATTAATTAATTTTATTATTTAACAATTAAATTATTTAGATAATAAAAATAGGATAAATAATTGAGATAAATATATGTAAACCAAATGACTAGATTTAGTGCATTTAGATTATAGAGGATAATGAAATAATTCAATTTATCATTGTCATAAAATAATTTGTCTTAGTTTGATTAATGCTTTAGCTTATCCCAAGCTATACATGTTGCAAGTATGGATGTGTTTGGTGGTATTGTCATTAATGTTGTCATTGATGGCAACACAAATTTGTGTATTTGCCAAGTGCTTTTGAAAAAAATTGAGAAATAATGAAAACAAGATTAAAAGTGTGTTTTTTGTGTGCTCCAGTACTGTGGTCCACATTTCTTTTGTGTCAATCCTATGGCTATGTATATCTATAGGTGTGTGCATAAGCTTTAATTAATCATATATACTGAGTTTTAGTTTCGGGTTTGATGAAGAGTAGAAGATATGTTCATCAGTGTGTGAACTGGTTTGCCAGAATTATTTGTTTGTGGATTCGAAGAAATATTTTGGCCCCATAGTTTTCTAATATTTTGTTTCAGATCATGTGGATCTGGGAGATGAATATTTTTTATTGGTTTAGTGTTCTAACAAAATTTCTTGTGGTTTGGTGCTTCGGAAGACCTACTCTAGAGCTTTTGTGTTTTTGCTAGCTAGCCAAGTTGGACTAGTATAGAGTTTTTTGAAAATGAAGTTGGTTGTAACTATTGCGGATGTATCTGAGATGTTCTCAAATATGATAAAATAATTGGTGAAGCATATTGAGTGATCAATGTGTGTTTATCTTTCTCGAGACGCATTTACTTCAAAGATCATTGGTGTTTTCATTAGGTTTGGCCAACATAGTGTCTACATGTTACATTTGTCTTTTGAATCAGCTTTAGGAAGCATGTGTGAGCTTCAAGATGTTATTTGGGTCCTATATTAAATATATAATTGGTCCTCTCTCATTCTTATCCAACATGGGAATGTTGAGTAGCCGACCTAGTATGAAATTGTATAGCCGACCTTGGAGAATGTTCCTAAGGTTGAAGATGGTATAAAAGCAAGTCAAGTTGTTGCAAAATCAATATCCATCCATCCACGAATTGAACGAGTGAAGTGTGTGAACAAGTGGGAAAAGAAGAGAGTGAAAGAGAAAAGTATGGGAAAAGTACTTTAAGGTGTTAGATTCTTGAAAATAGTGAGTTGAAGGCATCTACAATCTTCTGATCTGGTTGCGAATGTGTGGAACCCTAGTGGTGGATATTCATTTATATTCTTTTGTTTTTCTGTAGGCTGTGAGCCTCCTTTTGGATAGTGAGTCCTTCTCAAGGAAGTGAGCCCTTAATCTAGGTAGTGAGCCTTTGTATTTGGGTCTAGTGATCCCTTTGGCAATGAGCCTTTGTATCTACTATTTCATTACTACTATATTGTGAGTTAATCCTTGTTGTGGTTTTTCCCTCATTGGGTTTTCCACATAAATCTGGTGTCTCTGGTGCTCTCATTTTGTTATTTTCATTTCATGTTTACATTTATTAACAAATTGAAGTTAAGATGAAAATACTAAGTTTAAAAGTAAAGACATTTGATACAACTGATTCACCCCCCCTCTCAGTTGTCTTATGAATTTCAACAATTGGTATTAGAGCTCTAGTTCCTTTGTGAAAAGCTTAACCGTTTGAGGTAGATCAGATTGTACGGAAGTTGCATCTTCCTATGTTTGATGGAACCAATTACAGTGACTAGAAAGATCAGATGAGAAATTATTTGATTTCACTCAGTTTCAACACCTAGAAAGTATATGTGATACCAAAAGTCGGTCCTTCCTCTGATGATGAAGTTGTAGCTTATGAAGAAAATGAAAGAGAAAGGTTTTCTATTTTTAGTTCTTTATCTAAAATTGAAAGATCAAAATTTATTTCTCTGCCTACTACTCATGAAGTGTGGACATAGTTGAATGGTATTTATGAGGGGAATGATAGAGTAAAGTTGTCTAGGAAACTAACTGCTAAGAAAAAATTTGAGAACTTGAGAATGGAAGATGGAGAATGGAATATGGAGAAGACATTGCAAGCTATTATCAGAGAGTTGAACATATAACAACATAAATCAAGAATCAAGGTGGTACTATTTTAGATGAAGATATAATTGAAATATCTTGACGACCTTACCAAACAATTATAGTGACGAAGTATATGCACTTGAAGAATGATATGATCCAAAGACATTTACTAAGGAGAATCTATTTGGTGTCCTGACTGCATTTGAAATGAGAAAATTTGCAAAAGATAAGGAGAAGATTGAAACAACCTTTAATGCAATGAAGATAGAAGACGACTTGGATAATGAAGATTTAGAAGACTTGGAAGAAAACTTCACAAGGAGATTGAAGAAAGGTATTGGTAAATACAAAGGTAAGTTACCCTTTAAATGTTTGAGTTGTGGAAATATTGGTCATTATGCATCAAGATGTCCTAATAGAGCTACTCAAAAGAAGAAAAAGGATAATAACAATAATTACAAGAATAAATAGGATAGGAAGTTCAAGAAGCTATATTATGTTATGGAAGATGCAAGAATTTATTATGATGAATCTGACCTTGAGGAAGATAAAGATGAATGTTTGTTTATAGCATTGGAAAATAAATTTGTACCTACTAACCATGGAAGATGTGCAAAAGAACCTAGTCTGGAGAGTAAGAAGGATGAGTTAGAAGGTACTAAGATAACTGATTTTCATGCTAGATAGGATGAAGACTTTTGGGTAATTGACATCAGATGTTCAAATCATATGACTGGAGATAAGAGTAAGTTTACTAAACTTGAGAAGTATGATGGAGGTATAGTCATGTTTGGGGATGATTTTAGTGCTAAGGTTGTTGGAAAAGGAACAATTAGCTTTGATGAAAAATATGATACTGATGATATCTATTATGTAAAGGGTTTAAGGAATAATCTCTTAAGTGCAGGGAAAACTTCAAAAAACCCCCCGCTTGGCGTAGGTGTAAAATCCTAGCGAATCCGATATACTTCCCAATGAAAAATATTAATTCTATTGGCGATTTTTTTTGTTTTATGGGGAAAAAAAAATCCCAATTGGCGAATCTTTTATAATCCCAGGAAGTTCGTGGAAAATCTTAGCGAATTGCATATTTTTTTAATAGAATAAAATATTTTTCATTGGCGAATAAAACCGTTTTTCAAACCAGAATTTTTTTTCCATTGGCAATTTAAACCTTTTTTCAAAGAAAAAATATAATTTCATTGGCGAATTAAAAAGAATCTCAAAATAGTAAAAAAATCTAGTGGCGAAATAAACAGATATGCCAACGAAAAATCATAGGGGTCGTTCGTTGAATGTTCGATGGACAACTGTAGTTGCATTTAGGAAGTAAATCTCTGAAGCACTAGACTTGCGATTTGAAACTCTGGAATAACACTATAACCGTTAGATGCGGACATGTGGCAAGATCAAGGCTCATCTCTCATCACTCATCCTGTCTTTTCAATGCCTCGACATTGTACATTTCATTTAATTGATTTTCTCATTATTTTTGAACAAAATGTGGTTGTCGTACTACTAATGCAGGTAGTGGCGACGCTGACGATTAATGCCATATGTGATATGAACATCTGATGAAATTTCTTGGACAACTCATAGCTTTAATGAAACAAGATTTGTAATGATTTCACATCGTTTGAACTTTGAGTGATTTTGACAGCTTGTCAGCTTGAGGTAGATTTCAAGTTGGCACGTAGCAAGACATCAATGAAATTAGAAATTTTAATTATACAGGCTAGTAGCGGCACTGGTGGACTATAAATGGGGATAGTGATTCAGTGATTAGTAGATAGTGCCATAAAGATTTTTATTTTCTAGGGTTAATAAGGATTCACGAAGAAGCTGATGCAATATTGGGGATACTGTAAATTATCCTACCTATAGTTATGTAGTTACAGAGTAATCAATAAAAGATAGATTTCCTTCAAGTTCAAAATGGGTGGAAATGGAAAGAAGTTGATTTGAATAACCTGAATTTTCAGATGGGTTTTGAACCAGGATGAGGAGCTTTGATGGAGATAAGTGTTATCCCAATGCATAGAGGTTGCAGGTAAAAGATGGGAGCATATTTTCTTCTCCTCCTGTATTCTAACAGCTCCCATTTCCCCAGCATGGCTCTGGTTCTCAAAGGGGATAAGTACATTTTGTATCTTCATGGCTCCCATTTCCCCAAGACTGATTGGAACCCTCTTTCCCCAGCATGGTTGGCAAATCCACCAGCAGAAGCTTGGAATCATGAATTTATTTTTAGAGCCACATTTGTATTACGTTGTCACTAGAAGATGCTTGGAATCACGCATTTATTTTTTGAGTTACATGTGTAGTAAGTTTTCAGTAGCAAAGCTTGGAAATTGGAATCAATTTGTAATCCATTGTAACAAGCAACAACTTGGAATAAATTATTAAATTTTGTCTATGTAAATTACTAAAGTGACACACTGACATATGTTATTTATACAAAACAGGAGCTACAGTGCTACTCGTCTGTAAAAAGATATGTAATAATGTGACATTGAAATTCAATTGCAATAAAATAAATGGTTGTGTTGTGTTATTCTTGATTCCTTGAATCTTCGTTATTCATTTACGCTTAAGAGAAAAGAGTTGTTTCCTGAGTTCGAAACTTCACTGTCTATTAATAATTTAATATATTCAAATCAGTTTTTTTATTTTGAGAAATTCAGTAATATACTTTATGCAATATGCACTTGATAATTCATGGTTATATCGGGCCATCGAGGGAATACAATCATTCGTTCCACTAATGTTTATGTGTTACAACGATGTGATTACTTTTTCTGACTCTATCGGTATATCAGGGAGTGCACCTTATGAGTTATGATTCTTCCCTCGGGCCATCGGCGGGGCTGTGATGGGAGTTCCACCGATAAAGAATTGTTAGGCCGATGCATATGGTATTGACTTTAAAACACATGTGTCATGTTTATTTTTTTAAGTTAATATTATAAATTACTCAAGTTTCAACCGTTGGATGAACATTTGATGTATGGTTGTAGTTGCATTTCGTAATGAAATGCATAGAGCGATGGGCTTCCCAACTTAAACCTCTGGAATCACCCTATAACCGTTAGATTTAGAAAGATCAATGGTTAAGATTAAGAATTTGCAACTTGTAGACCTATGACGTGTCATTCACTTTAATGTTCCAATTTTGAGAAACAAAACATTTAAAGTACTTTGTACTGCTAATTGCTAACTGCTAAGCATCAACTCAAACCGTCAAGTGATTAATGTTTATTTTTAAAGTTAATATAAAATTAATGTATAGAAATTAAGTCTTGTTAAAATATTCAAAAAGTTAAAAAACAATTATATTCTATTTTTAAAAGATTTTGTATTAATATATATTTTTATAATAAATATTATAAATTATATATATTAATATAAAGCAATGATAACTATTAGTAAAAATGTTAAAATCTTAAATTTATTGTTAAAAATATTTAAAAAATTAGAAAGAACTATATTTAATTTTGAACAGATTTTGAATTAATAAATATATTTATAATAAATCATATATATTAATATAAAGTAAAATTAGAAAGAATTATTTCAATTTTAAACTAATTTAAATTTTTATTATAAACATTTTATATATTACAATAAATTTTTACGGTTTAATAATAATTTTAAGTGTCATATTTACGGTTATATAAAAATAAAGAAAGTTAAATGATACGGTCTAATAAATTTCTAGGTTGTAATATACGGTCCAAAATGCAAAAAAGGGTCAAATAGACCATCAAATTCCATACCTGTTCCCAACTTAAACCTCCGGAATCGCCCTATAACCATTAGATTTAGAAAGATCAATGGTTAAGATTAAGATTGTTTAACTTGTAGACCTAAGACATGTCATTCACTTTAGTCTTTAATGTTTCAATTTTGAAAAAAAAAAGAATTTAAAGTACTTTGTACTGCTCAGTGTCAACTCAAACTGTCAAGTGATTAATGTTTATTTTTAAAGTTAATATCATAATTCATAAATTACTCAAGTTTCAACCATTGGATGAACATTTCATGTATGGTTGTAGTTACATTCTGTAATGAAATGCATAGAGTGATGGGCTTCCAAACTAAAACCTCTGAAATCACCCTATAACCATTAGATTTAGAAAGATCAATGGTTAAGATTAAGAATTTGCAACTTGTAGACCTAAGACATGTCATTCACTTTTGTCTTTAATGTTCCAATTTTGAGAAATAAAGCATTTAAAGCACTTTGTACTGCTAACTGCTAAGTGTCAACTCAAACTGTCAAGTGATTAATGTTTATTTTTAAAGTTAATATCATAATTCATAAATTACTCAAGTTTCAACCATTGGATGAACATTTGATGTATGGTTGTAGTTGCATTTTGTAATGAAATACACAGGGCGATGGGCTTCCCAACTTAAACCTTTGAAATCTCCCTATAACCGTTAGATTTAGAAAGATCAATGGTTAAGAATTTTCAACTTGTAGTCTTGTACACTTGTAGACCTAACTCCTAAAACGTGTCATTTAGTTTAATGTTCCAATTACGAAAAAAAAAAAATTTAAGTGACTTTTCACTTTGAAATTGTATAGTGATTTTTAAAGTCTTCACTCTTCAGATTGCTCATTGCAGTGCACCACCCTGTTTTGGATTCCACAGTTCCACTTCCAACAATGCCATTCCAGTTTTCAAGAGTCGTGACTCAGAATCTAGGTAAGTGAAAATTGAAAGAATTCCAGTTTTTAAACCATGGGTTCGGGATACTATTTCCATGCTAGCATTTTTCCTCAGTATGGATAGAAATTTGGAAGTGGGTGCAAGCCTCCTTGAAATGATATATAATAACCATTATGTTGGTGAACATGTCAAATATAATTTTACTCAACACATTGTAGAATCCATGCATAAAAAATTTGTAATGATTAAAGCAGGTTCCACGAAGACATTTAGGTTCACAACCTACTTGTGCTATCTTTTTCTATTCAAATTTAGAGGAATGTTTTAGACCAGCAAGCTTCAGATTTAGCCCTATAGTAATGCAGAGGAAAAATATTTGGCTCTAGTATATGAATGGACCACTAAGATAAGGATGCATGATTCTCGAAGGAACTACAGTCATTTTGTAGACTACTTTTTGGCTCCATTGCTTCAAGTAATTACAAATACTCCAATGTCTAGATTGCCTATGTCATGTAGAAACTTCATGCAACTAGGAAAAGAAATAAAATTGGTTGATTGGTACTTAATGGAAGAATATACTATGCTAAGATTTTATGGATCGAGAGTACAACCATACAAACTTCTAATACATGTGACAGAAATGGTTTTTGCATTGGAATATGTAAGGCAGGCGCAGAGTGTTGATGAACTACACTTTCTCAATCAGCAAAAGAAGACCTTATTTCCTTCTTTACCTTTTTCATGTGGAGGGTTCACATTCGAGAGAAAAGAATTTAGTGTGGCACATAATCTTTTGATTTTTTTTGCATTTGATGTTATCTATCACTGGGAGTATGATCCATGTGACATGGTTAAATCAATGATTGTGGCCAATAGGAATGCTGCAAATAGAATTCAACATCAAAGTAAACCCTTGCTTGAAAAATTGAGAAACAAGGATTCTTGGGATGAGGTCAAAATAGAAATGGAGAAAAGTGCTACTAAGAATGGTATTTCTTTTGAACAATTTTCAGCGGAAATTATGGCATTGCATTGAAAGACAATCAGGAAATACAACATTTTTTATGAAAAAAGTGATAAACCATCTAGTAGAGTAAAAATTCCAAGTTCTCTAGAGAAGGAAGTTATAGATAAAAATTGGTCACGATCAAAAATTACTGCCTTTTGGTCTATGAGGAAGGACCTAGGTGATCCAAGAGCTCTTGCAGAGTATGATGCTAATGAAGAAGATAAAGAGTTTACCAAATTGTGGAATATAGAGCATCCTAATGAACGTGATGAATCTGATGATGATATTGATAGGGAAGAAGAAGAACAAATCCATGCCAATTAAAAACGTGGTTTAAGTGAGGCCGCAAAAGAAGAATATCCTTCAACATATACTTCAAGAACAACCATACTTGAAAAAATTGGTTATGAAGGTGGTCCTTTGGGGTCCAAAGGACAAGGCCCTTGGACAATACAAACTGTTGAGCATAGAAAGATAGTTGATAAGTTTGGCCTTGGGCTTGAAGGTGAAAACATAGACCAAGGGCATACAAGTCAAACTCAATTTGTTAGAGCTTCTAGTCCTCATCCTCATGGTCAGATACAATCACAACTAGGACATGCCCTTGATGGACAACTTAGTGCAACTGGGAGTGCCATTGGTGGCGATGCTATGGGTAGTAGTACTAGTAGTGGTCAACATGTGCTACAATGACAAAATACACACAATACTAAGAGGAAAATAAAAAAAGATACCACAAAAACACCAGGTGATCAAGGCAATCAAAAGAGGCAAAGGATTTTGACAGGTCCAAGTCACACTATCAGTGGATCCACCAGTGCCACAAAGGATTTATTTCCAGACTCTCCCACAAATCTAGTTAGTGTGGTTGTGACATCATTAGAAACTGCAAGTACTCCTATTCTTTCACCATTCAGGCATTCCATTGTTCCTGCCTCCCCAGGTTATGATTTCACTGAAGAGTTTAAAAGGAACTCAGACTTGAATAAAAAAGAAAAGAAGCAACTAATGGAGAGTGCATCTATTGTAACTTCAAAGACTGCCACAACCATGGTATTACCCACAATTGACACAAATAAAGAAATCATGGAGTACACAATTGTTGTTCCCATAGTTCAAAACAAACCAAAAAATCAGATGGATCGATCTGAATACCAGGTAACCAATTTTCAATTGGATTTTTCTAGCCTGAAAAATACTAACAAAATTAATGTATCAAAGAAGAAAAATGAATTGGTGTACACATCACTACTAAAGCAAGACATAGAGAAGAAAAGGTTGCAGACCCAAACAGAAAAGTTATAGGTAGACCTAGCAAGTGAGAAAGCAAAGAGGAAAGAAGCAGATAACAAGAGCAATGAATTAGAAAAAAGAATAATAAAATCTACCTCTATATCAACAAGCAATGAGGATAAATCAAATGAGAGAGAAGTGAATGACCTGAAGCGGAGGCTAGATTAGAGCAACAAGAAATATGATGAGGAAAACTCCACTTCAAAAAAATTAAGAGTAAGCATTGCGAATGGAAATGCATAGTGAGAACAAAAATTGGAGAAACAGAGAAAAAAAAATGAAAGATTGGAGATAGAGCTGATGGAAGCAAAAGAAGAAATTAAGTCTTCTCAAAATAATTTATCTACATTTTGTAGAGATACAGTGAGGCATATGAAACAAAATATTTGGGATGAAGTAATGGAGAGGTTTGATCATTTGTGTGACATGTTTCAATTGATTGATGCTATCAGATACGTTATAAGAAGCTCAACAAATATTTAGTGGACAACAAAAAGGTACTAGAATTAGAGAGATCTGCAAATGAAATTCTACAAACAGTCTACAAAGCCAGTGACAATGATCTGAAATCAAAAGGGATTACTAATCGGATTGAAACCTCAATGAAGTTGTCATCTATCATTGAAAAGTGTTCGAGAATGTAGGGAACAAAGGAATATTTGCATTTGGTTGCAGACAAGATGAAGGTGGTGGATGAAAAGGTAAGGAACTTCACAGAGCTTGGTTTTCTAGAGGCTTTTGACACAAATGAGTGATTCATTGAAAATGATGGTTTCAGAAAGAAGATGGAAGGTGCAAACAAGATTGATTTGGACCAGTTTCCTCAGAACCAAGATGTGAACTATTTGTAATCCATCAGAACACTAATAACCTTGAATGCAAAATTGACTGAAGAATTCAAGACAGGATCCATTTCCAATTACAATCATGAAATGTTAACAAAAATTCAAGTTAAACAACATCAGTTAGAGCAAATGGCAATTCCGCGACCTGAAGAGTAGAAGTTGCTAGAAAAGTTGATACAGTGACTTGATTTATTATTTTCAATCTTTGATAATATGAGTTTCGAAGTTCCAACTTAGCTCTGTTCAGACTTGTCTTTGGGCATTGGCAAGATTTTGCATTGCCAATGCCAATATATACTCCTTCATGTGAAATTCAATTAAAAAGCTCAAATTCAGACTTTAGTAATGTGATGATGTTCAATTATTTGGATTATGTATTATTTATTTTATCATTTGAACTAATGATGAACTATTAGCTCATTATATTTACTTCTTGGTAGATCTTCCATTTCCAAGTTATGGATGTTGAATTGTTAGCTCATTATATTTACTTCTTGGTAGAGCTTCTAAGTTATGGATGTTGAACTGTTAGCTTCTTTTATGTTTTGACAAAAAATATTTATCAGTATCCACCAACTTACACCTCACCCACATCCCACATACTGCAAAAATACACTACATTTGATTTTATGATTAGCACAAACTGCAGAGATTTGTGTGACAAGATCAATTTTGTGGTCCACATTATTACTTGATCAATGATCATGTCCATAAATTAATCTAAAACCCCATGGTCACAACCCCTATTCCTGAAGAATTCAAATTCAATGTACTGACAAATTAATTGTACTTCCACACACTCAATTTGAATAACATAAACAACCACTTTGGAGATAGCCAAATAAGTTAATAACTTATAAGCATATGAATCCATGACAGTTGAACACTCGAAAGAAAATCAGTAAATATGTGTAACCTTCTCCATTGTATTGATCTTCAAAGTTCAAATGATATGCATTATAAAAATAGTTTATGATATGAGATGGATGGGTGAATTGGTGCAATCTATTATCTATCTTCTTACTATTTTCTACTCTAAAGTCTAGATAAAAATGATGTAATGATCCACTGGTTTCCTATTGGGGTCTTGATCTCTCTTATATATGAGAGGCAACAAGCTACAAACCCCTTGCAAAAAGTCATGACGTTTTGACAACTAAACATAACTCAAATTATAAATAAAACAATGTCGCAAGTGAATGCACCGATCCATTAATCTCCAAGCAAAATCCCGTTACCACTAACCACCTAAGATTTGTTCAAGGCTTCTACTCCATGATAGAGTGCTCATCTTGTTGTCGGCTGGAATTCTTCCTCTGAATCTGATGGTTGTCGCATTGGATCTGATTATGACACATCTACAATTTGGCTAATAAACATATTGACTGTAGAGAGGTGATGGATGTACTCCTATTCAGCATAGGTGTCCACATTAGAGATCGCCTTTTTCATGTCATATTCCATAGACATTATTTTTTCGAGTTGCTTATGAGTGTTTTGTAGAACCATAACCTCATCATTTATTTCTTGCAACGCAATAGTCAGAAGCCTAGCAAGCTCTTCCTTCCAATCATCATATTCTCGTGGATTTCCAATGCCAAAATGAAGTGTCAGGAGTGGGACTGAATCAAAGTAGTCAAAATCTTCCCTAAGCCTATTATGATATCCATTATGTGATTCTACCAACTTGTTATATGTCAGCAATATTTTTCGTTTCATGGCATTCTTATCTACGAGCTCCTTTTTTTTCTCCATCATTCTAGGTTGCAATTGTTCATTCTCCACTCATACAATGTGTGTCTGATTGAATACTTCCCAATATTCAATAGCACATTTCATCATTTTATTGAACCTTTCTTTTATCATTTCAGATACAGTGTTATATTTGATGGTTTTCACTTCTTTTTCCAATTCTTTGCATTTCCCCTGGTATTTCAGATGGCAATTCTTCCAGTAGGTTGCATCATCCAATGCATCAAGCACTCTCTTATCTTTTTCAATCCATGGGGAGTAAAACTTTGATGTGGAGGAGGAAGATTTTTTTCTCTATGATTTGCTAGCTCCTGCTTCAGTTTGTCATTTTCCTTAATCAGTTTATCGATCTTTGCTTTGGTAAATTTTGCCACATTTATGTTGTCTCCATAGGGTTGGTATCCACTACTCGTTGAACCAAGAGATGACCAAAAACTTGGTTTGGATTACTAATTATAGTAGGTCTTTTATCATGGGGATACAGTGACCAAATAAGCAAAGTGGCTTCATCTGGGTTGTACCCAGATCTTGAATACATTTTATCACTTTCTTCTTCTGTTAAGTTCATTGTTGTATCCCCTCTTTTTTTGAAGCTATCAAATACAATTGAAGAGCTAATATCCCACCCTGGAAAGAGCAACACTCTAGCTTCTTGAAGCAATTCCCTACCTCTTTTAGGAGTGATGGACTCCATTTCCTTTTCTACCTCCATTTTCAATTCCTCTAGAGCGGTTGCCGCATGTTTAGGAGTGATATCTTGTATCTGTTGTCTCATTTTTCTACCTTTATATTCATAAACAAATGATTTAAATTAAAAATATTTAACAAAATCGCAATCAGAAATAAACTGTTGTCTAGCCATGACCCTCACATCATCAAATAGTTCATTTGATGCCTCAAATCTTACAATATTATGCTCTTGAGGGGGATCATACTATGCAATCATAGGAGCACTGATTTTTTTGACCTGCTCACCCTCTTCATCACCCTACTCTTCTTCACTTATATCAGTATCTACGGAACAACATACCTCAAGAGTAGGCTGTGAAGGTATGTAATCCAAGGGCTTTATGTCTTTAACTTGTACTCCTGAATAGGTTGCATGAGGTGCATAAAAAATAACTAGGGGAACATCCTTTACCAGTTCATTGACATGAGCGATGAGTTGCTCAATTCTTGTTAAAGGATCCTGTATTTCAGCAAATTCCTTTGAATAAGATGGGACATTTTTCCTCTTCCATTCCTCTACAAGAATAATCTTGTGATAGGCGACCATTCTTTCCTTGGTGGAAGCCTCATCATGGTTTCTTATGACATCTTCGATTGAGAACAAATGTTCATACCCTGATAGCCCCTACGATAATCTCGCCTTGTGAATAAACCCTTCTGCATCAAATTGTTTCCTTACATCACCTAGAGGTAGGTTGTATTGTGCTAATTTACCATCTGTTTCTCCATATCCTTCATTGGCAACCACTGTAAAGTCTCCAAAACATAAGGTGTTGGGCATAATTGATTGTTCGCTATTTCATTTGAGGTGTTTGGAATCAGATTTTTCCAATTGCCTCACAATTTCTAAAAAAGCAATTTGTTTAGGAACTACTCGTGGCATCAAGTGTGGAGCCCCTTTGAACCCATAAACCCTTATCACTATACAATCAGGGAAAGCATACTAGTCTCCCTAGTTATGATTCACTTTATTTCTCTGGTCATTTTCCTTTGGTCTTAGAAATATTTGTACTTCTGGGGATAGGTTATAGTTGCAAAGATTCCCTCAACAACTTCATTAGTGGTTTTACAAAAAATTATTCAAAATAAAGGTAATGAGACCTACCAAATTGGTTGTCCCACAATGAAGTCCACATTTGTACAGGTCTAAAATCTCCATTTTCATCTATATCTTTTATCCTTAATTCTTCACTTCAGACCCCTCTGACTTGTCTCTTGTACAATAGAAAATGCATAAGCAAAGAATAGTGTTCAAAATTAATATTAGCACTATTATTTTTAATCTTTTCGAGCCCTCGATGTAGAGATTTGGCCAAGTAGCTAGCATAATCAAATGGCCTGGAATCCTTGCTCTGTATGTCTGTAGTTAAGATCATTGGGGCAATCGACATGAGAGGCGAAACCTCTACTCCCAAAACCTGACCAGCTGAATAATAGGTGTATCGAAAATACTCTTCGAACAAATATTCATGGAAAGGAGGGTTTTAACTACTAGAGAACCTCCTGAGTTGGCCTCCTTCATCCTTGGGCCTATGCAAAGGTAATTTCCATCTCTTATAGTTGGTATCCATGTGGTGATACTCTGTCAAGAGATCTTTGATCGTGAATGATAAATTCAGTGAACACTCTAACTGAAATACATTAGAAATGTGATCCCTAGAAATAACAAGCATGTCACCCCCACCATGTGACTGAATAGTTGTTTTCTTGGGGTCATATCTGATAGCAAGAGCTTTAATCATCTCTGTGTTCACAAACACATTGGGCACCACAAGTCTTCCCAGGTTCAACCTCCATGGATTGTAGACTAGTTGAAAGCTAAATTGTTTTCTGTAATGGTACATGAAGAGGCCGTACCCTCATTGCGGTGTCCAAATATCCCCTAAGCCCTTTTGTTTGTCCCATAATCAATCCATGGAAGGATTCATTTGAGCACTCCTCTTGGGTCTCGACCCTGACCCAAGACATTGATCTATCAGGTCTTCATTTAGGAGTCTCTTACACTTTTCGGTTTTCTATTTTTAAGCTTTGGGTTTGTCTGTACTCTCTTCCATTATTTAAATCTTAAGATTTTGAGTGAAATAGCTTCTCAACTGGGTATAAAAGTGAAGTACTTATGTGAGTCTCACCAAGTCGCCTCCACAGTCCACCGGTCTTTGTTGCATCAGAACTCCAAGCTTTTTCCTTTCTGTTTCTGCCCTAAGAAAAATCTTCCAGGATTTTGAAACAACTATGTGATCAACATGATATAATTCACTTCAATTCTGGTTCATAAATGCACTACAATATGGCTGCACTATGCCCCGGGATGTCACATCATTCTTTCACCGATAGCCACCCTCTCCACCGATGGACACCTATCCTTCGTTCTATTGGTGGGACACCAGATAATATTTTCCCGATGCACCATAGTTCCCCTAATATACTTTATTCATTTGATAATTCAAATTTCATGCCCATGGGCGATGGTTATAATTCATGGTTAATTTTGTTGATAAATTGACTCTATTGGTATATCAGGAGAGCACCTTAGGAGTCAGTCTAATAGAGTATTGTTACACCAATACTAGGTTGTGAGCTATTTTTATTGGGCCATCTGTCTAACCACCTTAACTTGGTCAAAACTTCATGAAATTCAATTTTATTTGAAAGATATAGATCTATTTTTCAATCAGCCTATCAATCTAAACTTTTTTCATAATTCAAATAGAAAATGAATAATAATTATTTATTGAATTCAAATTAAAGCATAATTTATATAGCTGGAAAGCTGAGAATCTTCTTTAAAAACCATTTTCATTTCATCAATTTTGGGTAAAAAAAAAGTCATCAGCGATATGGGTTATCATATCACTTATATATCGCCACTTTTTGGCCCATCATGATCCTGCACATACCCGATAAAATAAGTTGATGTCAACTCTAAATCAATTTTTCATTGTCATGAAATAGTTCTCCTTAGTTTGATGAATGTTTCAACCTATAATAGAAATGGTGCAAATCACTCCCAATCCCTACACATTTGATCATGACTACTAAAAACATAATTTGACACACAAACAATGATCGATGATATATAAATGAAAGTTAACATAACATGTTCCTAATTTTTTTCTTAATGTATCCTTCTAAATTTTTCAAGATGGTGTCTAGAAACATCATTGAGGAGCTTATCAAATTGAAAGGTAAATATTTCTCTTATGAAAACACTTTGTGAACTCAATTAAAATTAATTAGAAATATTTAAGACAAGATTCTTAGACATTTAGATAGCCAATAGGATGGTGATGCAAATTTTGTACCTTTAATGATCTTAGATTTGAAATTAAATTCTCTAGTAATTATCCATTTTAAGGCAATATGTTTAAGTGTGCGTAATGTAAATGTATTTAAATACAATGAAATAGCAATATTTTCCACAAACCTATGCTTATTTAGTTCCAAATGGATAGTATAAAGGAGCAAGAGTGTTTGAATTTAAATTTGAGGCTTTGGGATTTGAGGATGATGCATGTGCTCATTATGATTGGTCTAGATCAATCCCACAATACTTGGTAATTATCTAATGGTATAAAGTGTTGCTTTTGATATTCTAAATGAATGTATGAAAATTGAAACCAATAGAGGTGAAAGAAAGATGAATAGATAGTGAATGCATAAGGATTAGGACAAATAGGGATAAAAATAAGATCAATAAGAGATTGGGTGCAACAATATAAACTTGGCACAAGATTATGCCACTTATCAATATGTTATTGTAGCAAGATATTCACATTAATATGGGAACAAAAATATGTGAGAAATGACATGGTAATGGTAATATATCTTCCTCTTTCTCTCTTACACACATTTTCTCTCTTTTAACACCAAGTTCCCTCTTGATTTAGTTTTTAAATATATATGTTAAAATTAAAAGTAAAATGTATAATATTATTAATATTATTTTTAATAAGTTTAATTGTTGGTGCGTTATTGTTAGGTGACAAACTTAAAAATTATAATTTGTATAATAATAATAATAACAATAATAATAATAAGTGCACTAAAGTACCTAAAATCTTCAAGATCCTTAAGGAATGAATATTATTCATAACATTGGATCTCTTATGGCTTCTTTGAATGATGTATCTTCTTATGTTGTGAAAGGTGTCTCAAACTTGCTCCTAATGTTAAGATTACAAAGAGTGTGATTTTTAGATATAAAATGGAAAAACTCAATATATTCTATAGAATTGGTTTTCTACCAAAGTACATATTTTTTTGTTTTACACCACCTATGAGGGTGTATATTGTATAAATCTCTTTGAATACTTAATTTTCTTTAAAATGGCCAATCTTCCCACCATACCAAAAAATTTCACCTTTATAAGTTTGCACAGGAAATGTAAAAATTTATTGGATGCATACAAGAGTTGTCAAGGGGTCTTACACCTGTTGAACAACTTATGAAGCATATTATGATTTTCAAAATCTAAATAAAGTCACTTTTTCAATCATCGTCTCATTATAATTCATCAAAAAATATTAGTCTTATCATCCATTCATGACCTAGGACCTAGCACTTGGATAAAGGGGGCTTAGTTTTAATTCCTAGCTCCATATTGCCAAGCCTTGGCCACATGGTTTACTAGGAGCCAATCCCTATGGTGCTAAAATGAAAACCCTTACCTTTTAAACTAGATAAAAGATATATTTTTCGAAAATATGTATAAATTTTAAACCACTAATTAGACTTTCAAGTTTTTATACATGTTGGAAAGATGGTCTATGGCTCTACACTATGGGTCATGTTATTTTTTCAAATAGTTTCCCCATTATTAGGTAATATTCCTCAAAACTAATACTTTATTTTAAATTTTCAAATACTCGTATCATTTTCAGATGAACTCAGATTATAATATAGTCTAAAATTATAATAATAGCCTTTAAAAAGATATCATGTAAAATTATGAATTCAAATTATAATATAGTCTAAAATTATAATAAATTTTCCAATGGATATCATGTAAATTTACCAAGGGTCTAAAATAGTCTTCAAAAAGATATCATGTAAAATCACATATTAGTAATTTTAACATTTTTCATTGACCAAAGAAATATTTTGAATATAATTGATTAGCCTAAAATAATAAAATAAGATATAAATATAATTGATAAAACCCAAAATATGAACAACTATGCAGGTCAACCTTAAACATGACATGTTGAATTTTTATGAAATGAAATAATTTATGAATATCCCCTAAGATATTCCCTTAGGCACAAAATTCTTGAATGATGTTCCTTTGCACTTTGCACATTCAGGAATAGGTTTGCACTAAGGAAACAAGATCAGATTAAACCCAATGCTCTATTCTAGAAATATAGAGAAACTCTAAGAGTGATAACATTTTCAAAAAAAATCTAAATTCCAATATTTTTGGATATGTTGTAGACGAAAATTGTTGAATGCTATACCTCACTTCACAAGATGAAAAATGATGTTGTGGTAGAATGTGATATGAAATAATTAAGCTGCTTCTAAATGCAATGCATGAAAAGAATTTTTTTTGGTTGATATAAGATTGCTTTACAACTAGGGATACTCCTCAATCAAGCACCCAAGGTTGGAAGAAAATTGATTCCCTCACTTTCCAACGATAAGAGAAAACCAAGATGGTCCATGCCAACCTAAGATATCCATGATGAATTTGTTGGATATTACTGATATGTGGTTGTCATTGATTTCAACACTATTGGCATTAATGTCTTTAAGGTTGTATATGTCAAGGATATTGAGAAAATTGTAATAAAATAAGTTGTAGGTTGTTGGTGATGCAGTGAAGTTCATACTATTGGCTATTTCAGTATATTGATTGAGTGAAGTTGCAAATTAAAGGGTTTGTTGACAAGTATATCTATTTTATCCATAGAAAAATTTAGAGGTTCGCATGAAGATTTGATCAAGTTATGAATATTTGTGTTATGATAGTTGTTTTGTTGCTTTAGTTGGTGTTCCTCTAAGAAGATGATGTGATTCTGGTAATTTGAGTTGTTGCAAATTCTTCTGTGGTGATTCATCATGCTTTTGGATGTTTCTAAATTGTGCTCTATCTATTTTATTGGTTCGCATCGATTGTTCTGCTCATGATTGTTGATATTCCTCAATGTGTTCATATTTTTCATGGTCATGGTCAACAGTGTTATTGTAGTGTGTTGTGGATCTTCGAGGAATTTTTTTTAGGTGTTTCATGTTCAAGATATGTTATTTTAGGTCCCTACTATGTTCTAGCCAACATTGATTCGCATTAATAATTGTTTATTAGTTTATCCCGACAGTTTGTACACATTTTATATTTTGTTGGGCCAACATGTATTTGATGTTATCCCTAGTTGCAGATATATATGACTTATTGTTTAACCATTTGAGGTGTGTGTGATGTAAGGGGTGTGAAGTGTGAGTGTTGTGTTCAAATAAAGTTCAGATCTTTTGAAGGCAGAAGTAAAGTGTGAAGAAGAGTGAGTAGAAGAATGTGCTTAATCAGAATTGTAATCATGCATTAGGAGACATTATTTTCTCAGTTCAAGATCTTTTAGATGGATGTAATCTAAATGTGCTTGTAAGATATTATGTCTTCCTTTAGGTAGTAAGCCTTTTTGTATTTGAGTAGTGAGCTCTAGGCAGTGTGCATGAATGCATGTGCGTTCCTCATTTAAAATACTTTCAATAGAGTATAAAATTTTGGATTAACCTCCACCATGGTTTATCCCTAACAGGGTTTCCATGTAAAACTCTTGGTGTTATGTGTGTTTTTGATGTTGTGATGATTTATGCTTTCATGTTTATTTATTAGATCTAAGAATAAGTTTAATAAGTATAATTTTTGTGACAACTAATTCACACCCCTTCTCAGTTATCTACCCTTGTGTTGCCAACATTTGGTATCAGAACAAGTTCCTCTAGAGAAGATTGATCCCTTGAGGTGATCTGGGATGGCGACATATAAGAAGAATAGTCTGAGATTTAATGGAAAAAAATATTCTCTGTGGAAGACTCGAATGGAGTGTCATCTAAGATGCATTGGTGAACCCTATTAGACAATTACAAAGAATAGATATATATCCTTCAGAATGGTCCTTCTACTGCAAGTGAGATTAAGGAAGTTGGGTACAATATCAGGACTAAGGAAGCATTGTTGAGTGCTCTGGCTGATTCCAAGGTGACAAAAGTAATGGAGCTAAAGATTGCTTATGAGATATGGAAAAAGTTGGAAACCTTGTATGAAGGTGATACCCATGTGAAGATTGCTAAGCTCCAGAGCCTAAAAGGGAAATATGAAACATTGAGAATGGGTTAAGATGAGAAAATCATTTCTTTTATGCAGAGAGTGAATGAACTTATGTGTAGTATCAGATGTGTTAGTGGAACATTGGAGAAATTAGAGATTATGGCTAAAGTGCTTATACCCCCACCTGTTGTATACAAACACAAAGCTGATACTATTGAAGAGATCTGCACTGTGACAAATGTAACAAGAGAAATGTTAATTGGTAAGCTTGCCTCTTTTGAGTTAAGTGAGTTCGGTGAATCTCTTCCTAATATAGAATTTGCATTCAAACCTATTGTATCTAGGAAAGATAAAAAAAGAGATGATCCAAGAGAAAGTTCTTCAAGAAAAATTTCCAACTATGAGAAGGAAATGAGAGAGAGATTGAAGAAGAAGAGAGAAAACCAGATGAGCTTGAAGCAATTCTTGTCAAAAGGGTAGCCAAAGGAGAAGGTGATTATAAAGTAAAATTTCCTCTTAAATGTTTTGCTTGCAATACGATAGGTCATTTTGCCTCAAGGTGTCTTGAAAGAGTTCCCAAGTCAATATCTAACAAGCTTAGATTCCAAAGAAAGTGTTATTTCTCTACTGATGAAGGTGTGATAGATGATGAATCTAATAAATGGAATGTAAGTGGGGATGAGTTTTTATTTATCGTTAGATCAAAGAAAATAATTTTGTACCTGTTGAATCTACTAGCTACATGAATGTGGAAAAATCTCTACCTACTAGAGTTGAAGAAAAAGATGAATGGGTGATTGGCAGTGGATGCTCTCATCACATGATAGGTGATAAAATTAAATTTGTGAGCTTGGAAAAGTATGATGGTGGTGTTGTAAGATTTGGTGATGATAAAGTAGGTGTAATCTTTGGTAGAGAATTCATTTATTTGTTGAGAAAATGTGTCTCAACTTCCATCTTGAAGCCCCTATTTTATTGACTTGGTGAAATTATAGTGTTTCTCAAATTTACTACCATACCATGCCTCTACCTATTCTTGCCTTGGTTGTACCGTGGTGAATAGTCCTGGCGGTTAATGCCACACCACGGATAGTCAAGTGACTGACCGTGGTGGCCACGGTAAGATCGCCAGCGGCCTCGCTAGCAGTTACCGTCGCACCGCAGACAGTCAAGTGATTGATGGTGGTAGTCATGGTAAGACTGCTAGTAGCTTGGCTAGCGGTTACTGCCGCACCGTGGATAGTCAAGTGACTGAACACGGTGGATGCGGTAATACCGTTAGCGGCCTAGCTAGCGGTTACCGCCACACCACAGATACTCAAGTGATTGACCTAGGTTGTCGCGATAAGACCACCAGCGGCCTGGCTGGCAGTTACCGCCACATTGCAATTCTTCCTTTGCCATACAGTGGTAGCATGGTAGAGAGAAGGGAAAAGCTCGATGTTGACTTGGGGTGAGCTCGGTTGAGCTCACTACCATACCGCAAGTCAAACTTGGTGGCTCAATGCAGGAAGATCGACATGGGCAGATCATTGGTGCAATTCGATCAGAGATTGATGTACCTTGTGATCAATGATTGATTGAGTAGAATTAAATGCATCGTATCCCTTATGTGAGTGGAGTAAGTGATTGCAAGTGAGAAGATTTTGAACTGTATGTTAGAGATAACATTGTAACAATGAGATAGTTCTGGAAGGACTGTTGTGAGCTTATCAGAGAAGACTGTATATTATATGTAACCATTTTTGTTACTGTAATACAATTTTCTTGACTTTGTGTGGTGGGTTTTTTTACCTATAAGGTTTTCCCACGTATATCTTGTGTCAACTGTGAAAGCTCAATTGGTGTAATCTCTATTTTACTTGTTGCATTCATCTCAAGTAGTTTTTGTATCTATTAGAACATGTTTTAAGCTCGCCTCCTTTGTTGTATTAGTGTTAAGGGAAAGTATTCCGCACTATTGGGTCTTTAGATCCATCCTATTTTTCCCTTCAAGTGGTATCAGAGTCTGTCCAGTTGGGATATCCTTGTAGGAAAGATCAGTTTTTTATGCTAATATTGTTTCAGTGGGAGCATTGTTGTGTTAAAACTTGTTTCAGTTTGAGATGGCGAGTACATCTGGTAGAGTAGCGATTGAGAAGTTTAACGGCAGTAACTTTGAGTTATGGAAACTCAAAATAGAAGACTTGCTTGTGGATAGAGACCTTTGGGTCCTGCAGTGTCTAGAACTAAGCCACAAAGTACAACACAAGAAGCTTGGGATCTTGTTGATAGAAAAGTAAAATGTTTGATAAGACTGCATCTAGCCAATTCTATACTCCTAAACGTCCATGAGGAGTAGTCTGCAGCTTCATGATGGAAGAAGCTTGGTGATATTTATCAAGGAAAGTCTCTGGTAAATAAGTTATTCTTGAGGAAGAATTTGTACTCCTTGAAGATGGAAGAAGTTGCATTTGTTGTAGACCATCTGAACTCATTTAATATGAGTGTTACTCAACTGGCATCTGTAGGTGTAAAGATGGAGGAGGAGGATCATTGCATGCTCCTGTTGTGTTTCTTACCTGACAGTTGGGATCATCTTATGAAGGCTATTCGAAGCGCAACCACTCCATTCAAGATGAATGACATGGTTGTTTCGCTCTTCTGTGAAGAAATGCAAAGGAAGTCTTCTAAGATGGCCAAAGGCTCTTGTTGTTCGAGGTAGACCAAAGGAGAAAGGTAAGAAGAAGGACAAGAAGTCGAAATCCAAATCTGCAGGGAGATCAAAGTCTCCTAGTAAAAATTTCAAGGTGAGATGTTGGAACTATGGGCAACCTGGTCATATCTGGAAGGACTCCAAGGAGAAGAAGAAGAAGAATGTATCTGACAATGAATCTTCTCAAAGTGATGGAGATTCCTTCATTGCAGCAACCTTGACAACTCAAGCATCAAATGATGTCTGGCTGGTTGACTCAGGTGCTTCCTTTCACATGACGTCCAATAGAGAATGGTTTTCAAAATAAAAGAAGTATGACAGTGGAAAGGTATACTTAGCAAGTGATTCAATGTTGGAGATATTTGGTAGAGGAGGAGTCAGAATTCAGTTTCCTGATGGGAGAGTCAAAGGTATTGGTGGCATACCTCACATACCAAGTCTGGCTCAAAATCTTATTTCTGTCAGTAAGTTAAATGATGATGGTGTAGAAGTTTCTTTTTGAAGTAAGGGATGTAAAATGGCTTGAGGTACAATGGTGTTGGATAAGGGTGTTCATACTGGTACTCTGTACAAGTTGGATGCTCATTCTATTCTTTGTAACAATGCTTTTGTAAGGTCATGCAATGTTGCACCTGGAGAGAAAGATGAAGACACTTCTCTGGCTGCAAATTCTATGGAGGTAACACTCCCAGCTGAGAAAACTGTGCTATGGCATCATAGAGTTGGTCACATTGGTGAGAAAGGTTTAAAAACCTTGTAGAAGGACTTGATGATTGCAACCTTGAGTTTGATTTTTGTGAACATTGTATCTATGGAAGGCAGCACCGTGTTTCATTTTATTCTAGTCCTCATAAATCTTCTGTTATACTAGATTATGTTCATTCAGATGTGTTTGGTCCAATTAATGTTCTTTCATTATTGAATTCTAGATACTATGTTTCTTTTATTGATGAATGTTCAAGAAGGGAATTTGTATATTTTCTTAAAAATAAATCAGAAGTGTTCAGTCGGTTTAAAGAATTTAAATCTTTAGTAGAGAATCAGACTGGAAGGAAAATCAAATGTTTGAGGATAGACAATGGCGGCGAGTTTTGTTCTGCATATTTTGAAATGTGTTCCATTGATCATGGAATTAAAAGGCATAAGACAATGCCTTACACTCCATAATAGAATGGAGTTGCAGAAAGGTTGAACAAGATGTTGATGGAAAAGACAAGGAGTATGTTGAGTAGTGCTAGTCTAGAGAAAAATTTATTGGCTGAGGCTGTGGCTACAACATGTTATCTAATAAACAGATCTCCTTGCTCTTCTATTTTTGTTAAAATGCCTCTAGAAGCATGGTCTAGTAAGAAGCCCTCTCTGAGGCATGTCCGTGTGTTTGGCTGTGAGGCATATGTTTATGTGCCAAATGAAAACAGATCTAAATTGGATAACAAGGCTCTCAAAAGTATTCTCATCGGCTATGGAGTTGGTGTGAAAGGATACAAGCTTTGGAACCCTGTTACTGAGAAGGTTTTGTACAATGGAAGTGTGTTTTTTCATTAGCTAAAACCTTCAGTAAGTGATCAATAGTTTGAGATAGATCAGAGTGACAAGAAGAAGGATGTAGTTGAGATTCCCCAAACTCCAGAAAGGGAAGAGCTACATGCTGTACTTGAGACTGAGGAGATCTCAAGTAGCTCTGGAAACTCTGATGATGAAGAACAACCTCAGCCTGTAAGAAGATCTACATGAGAGAAAAAGGCAACCTGAAAGGTATGGTTTCTCTATGTTAGATTCAAATTGTGCCTATGCTTTAATTACTGGCACTAATGAACCTAGGACTGTTAAAGAAGCAATCAGGATGACTAATTCAAATTCTTGGGTAGATGCCATGAATGAAGAGATGGATTCATTGAAAAAGAATGAAACCTATAATTTGGTACAACTGCCTAAAGAGTGAAAGCCTGTTGGTTGTAAGTGGATATCCAAAAAGAAAATAGGCCTTAATGGTAGTGTTGAGAAGTAAAAGGCAAGGTTGGCTGCAAAGGGATTTTCTCAAATTGAGGGAATTGATTATGGAGAGATTTTTTCCCTTGTAGCAAAGCTGACATCCATCAAATTTTTATTTTCATTGGCAGTTGTGTATAATTTTGAAATTGAGAAGATGCATGTGAAGACAACGTTTCTCCATGGTGAGCTGGAAGAAGAAATCAACATGTCCCAGCCTGAGAATTTTGTTGAAAGAGGCTAACAAAATCTATTCTGTAAGTTGAATAAATCTCTCTATTGTTTAAAACAATCTCCTAGAATGTGCTATGATAAATTTGACACATTTGTGTTGTCAATTGGATTTGTGAGATCAAAATTTGATCACTGCACTTATTATAAATCTAAGAATTATCATGTGCTTTTTATTACCCTATATGTGGATGATATGTTATTCATTGGAAATAGCAAGACTATGATTTCTGATCTTAAATCTCGGTTGTCTGCAAAGTTTGAAATGAAAAATCTTGGTGCAGCTAGGTACATTCTTGGAATGGAGATAACTAGGGACAAAAAAAGTAGAAAAATTTCGGTCAGTCATAGTAATTATTTACAAATAGTTCTAGAGAGGTTTAGCATGGATGATTGCAAGCAACTTGTTGTTCCAATCATGCATGGAACTAAGCTATCTATTGAAGACTATCCAAAGTCTACTATTGAGATGGAGGACATGACCAGTGTGCCTTATGCAAGTATTATTAGCAGTTTCATGTATGTTATGGTCTGTACAAGACCAGACATTGCCCAAGCAGTGGGAGTTCTAAGCCGATTTATGAAAAATCCGGGAAGATCACATTGGGATGCTATGAAGAGAGTATTTACGTATTTGAAGGGGACTTCAGATTATGCACTATGCTACCATGGTAGTTTGGTTGCATCATAGAGGACTCTCAGAATTCATGGGTATGTTGATTCGGATTGGGTAGGGGACATTGACAGTAGGGGATCCACCAATGGATACACTTTCATTCTTAATGGCAGAGTAATCAGTTGGATGAGCAAGCGATAGGTTGTAGTTGCTTTATCAATGACAAAGGAAGAATACATGGCAGCAACTCATGCCTGTAAAGAGGTTGTTTGGTTAAACTATTTGTGTTCAGAACTTGGATTTTATCCTGGGCAAATTTCAATTTGTTGTGATAGTCAGAGTGCCATTTGTTTGATAAAGAATCTGACCTTTCATGCCAGGACCAGGCACATTGATGTGTAGTATCACTTTGTGAGGGACATGGTTGAAGACGGAAAGGTAATTGGAAAAGGTTGACACCTTGAAGAATGTTGCAAATGCTTTGACGAAGTCGGTTAACATAGACAAGTTCATATTGTGCGTTGAATTGATGGGCCTTGGGGCATATGACAGACAATAAGTTTCAAAGTCATGAGGGAGCTGGAAATGTTCGCCAAGTGGGAGCTTGTTGAGAAAATGTGTCTCAACTTCCAACTTGAAGCCCCTGTTTTATTGACTTGGAAAAATTCTAGCATTTCTACAGTTTACCGCCATACCATGCCTCTACCTATTCTTGCCTTGTCAGTACCGCGGTAAGACCGCCAGTGGCTTGTCTTGCGATTACCACCGCACCGTAGACAGTCAAGTGACTGACCACGGTAAGACTGCCAACGGCCTAGCTAGCGGTTACCACCGTACCGCAGACAGTCAAGTGACTGACCGCGGTGGCCACACTAAAACCGCCAGTGAACTTGGCTAGCGGTTATCGCCGCACCGTGGACAGTCAAGTGACTGACCGTAGTGGCCACGGTAAGACCACCAATGGCCTGGCTGGTGGCTACCGCCACACTATGGGTCTTCCTTTTCCATGCAGTGGTAGCGCTATAGAGAGAAGGGCAGAGGTCAGTGTTGACTTTGGGTGAGCTCGGTCAAGCTCACCACCATACTGTGAGTCTAACTCGGTAGGGATGTGGTAACACTGTATGAACGAAGGGAGAATGGATGTGCTCGGACCTGTGATTGACCGAGTTGGACTCGGTGGCAGGAGCGATAGGCAAATGCAAATCGGACACGTGGCAGGTTTACTATTTGTGGTTGGACAATGCCATTTGTAGAAACAACAGTTATTGCAAGCCATTTTTGGTTGGCAAGTAGGACCCAATTTGGGTGATGGCATTAATGCCTGGGTGGCTTGATGCAAGAAGATCAACATGGGTAGATCATTGGTGCAATTTGATCAGATATTGATGTACCTTGTGATCGGCGGTTGATTGAGTAGAATTAAATGCATGGTATGACTTATGTGAGTGGAGTACGTGATTGCAACTGAGAATATTTTGAACTATATGTTAGAGATAACATTGTAACAGTGAGATACTTCTGGAAGGACTATTGTGAGTTGATCAAAGATAATTGTATATTGTATGTAGCCATTTTTTTTACTATAATATAATTGTCTTTATTTTGTGTGGTGGGTTTTTTACCTGTAAAGGTTTTGCCATGTATATCTTGTGTCAACTGTGAATGCTCAAATGGTGTAATCTCTATTTTAGTTGTTGCATTCATCTCAAGTAGTTTTTGTATCTATTAGAACGTTTTTTAAGCTCTCCTCCTCTGTTGTATTAGTGTTAAGGGAATGTATTCTACACTATTGGGTCTTTAGATCCATCCTGTGTTTTCCTTCATTCTTTGATGGTAAGCATAATACTGATGATGTTTTATATTCACAAAGTTTGAAGCATAACCTCTTAAGTGTTGGATAGATGGTTGATAAGGGATATAATCTTCAATTCAAGGATAGAAAGTGTAAAATATTGGGGAGTTTTAGAAATGTGATTACTTCTAGTACAAAAATAAAAGGTAATATCTTTCACCTAAGTAGTACTGGTAAAAGTTATCTGATTGCTCAAGTTGATGAAAGTTGGTTGTGGCATAGGAGATTGTGTCATGTAAACTTTAACAGTTTTATCAAGATAAGTTCTACATAGGCAGTGAGAGATCTTCCTAAGTTGATAAAACCTACTAATACTATATGCAAGGAATGTTAGTTAGGGAAGAAAACTAGAGTTTCATTTAGAAGCAAACATTATTGTTCAAATGAAGTATTGGAGCTTGTGCACAATGACTTGTGTGGTCTTTCTAGAATCAGAAGTTTACAAGGAGATAGGTATTTCATGTTATTTATTGATGACTATTCTAGATTGATGTGGGTTACTTTCTTAAAGGAAAAATATGAAGCCCTAGAGAAATTAAAGATTTTCAAGGCCATGATTGAGATAAGAATAAAAGTATTTAAACTAGGAGAAGAATTGTAGAAGAGTATTGTTTGATTTCAAAGGCTGAGCCTAATAGTGTCAATGAAGCATGCAAAGATGAACATTGTATGGAAGCAATGAAAGAAGATCTACTGCAAATTGACTAGAATGATACATGGAATCTTGTTCCTAGACCTAAGGACAAAAATGTAAATGGAACTAAATGGGTCTTTCAAAATAAATTGAATGAGTAGGGTGAATTTGTTACAAACAAAGCAAGACTAGAGTGTAAAGGATATTCTTAGATGGAAAAAATTGACTTTGAAGAAAAAATTTCTCCTACTACTAGGATTGAAGCTGTGAGATTATTTCTTGCTTATGTTGCTTACAAAAATTTCAAGGTTTATCATATGGATGTCAAGTCAGCATTTCTAAATGGTGAACTTGATAAAGAAGAGTATATTGAGCAACTTGATGGATTTCAATTGATTGATCAGGGAGATATGGTTTGTCGATTGAAGAAAGCATTGTATGGACTCAAGCAAGACCCAAGAGCATGGTATGCTAGATTGCACAAGTATTTGTTGAATATTGGATTTAATAAAGGTACTGATGATAGTAATTTGTATTTCAAGATTGATCATGATAAAGATTTGATTGTTGAAGTCTTTGTTGATAATATCAATTTTGGAGGAGATGATAGTTTGTGCATGAAGTTGGTTGATGAGATGCAAAGTGAGTTTGAGATGTCTATGATTAGAGAAATAAAATTCTTTTTGGGATTGTAAATTACTTAGGTAGATAAAGGGATCTTTATATCTCAATCCAAGTATGTGAAAGAACTACTAAAGATGTTTGGTATGGAAGATTCAAGGCCAATTGGTACACCTTGGCGATCGGATATAAGTTGACTCAAGATGATGATTCTCCCAAAAAGAAATAGACTTGATACAGATCCATGATTGGTGGATTGCTCTATTTGACTCAAACTAGACCTAATATGATGAATGTCATATGCATTGTTGCAAGATTTCAAGTTGATCCTAAAGAATCTCATGTGATAGTTGTAAAGAGGATTTTCAGGTACTTGAAAGTGTAGACACATAAAAATGACCTACGCCCGCAAGCTCTTCTTCTAACCATAGTTGGAACATTTTAATTATGTTTCTGACTCACTTCCAACTATTAATTAAATAATTCATAATTATTCGATTAATTCATACCTATTTATTCTTCATGATTATTAAATAAATAAATTTTGACTATTTATTTAATGCGTCATTAATTAAGTCTTCTCCTTCCTAAAATTAAATAAATGCTTATTTATTTAATTCACCTTCCACTATAATTAAATAATTATATTTAATTATCTAATTATTCATTAGCCTTTTCTCTCCTAAATTAAATAAATTCGATTTATTTAATTTGGTCCACTCTCCCAATCTTTAAATTTAATTCTTATTTGTAATTTAAAAGATCCCTTTTGTCACAGTTAATTCCCTCTTTTGTAAATAATTTAAATTATTTACTGACACATGACCCACTCCCTTTTGGAATTCCAAAGGTCGGCCATGTGAAGGGTCACACCATTGATTCTCATGCTGTAACTCTCAATCTGGACCGTTCACAAAAAAATTGCACTTTTCTATAAAAGAGCAATTTTGGTCTCATTGTTACCCCCCAGCTATCTTGTCAATTCTCACATTTCTTGCATACTAGATAATCTTAAGCATTGTTATTCTCATTTGTCATAGCATATTTTAGATTTCCATTTCATTTAGCTTATTTATATCTTTAGATGCATTACTAATTGTGGTAGTTGCATTTCATGATATTTTAGATTAAATCCTTCGATATTTGCTTTGGACTTGTCATTTCATTGTTTTGCTCATCATAATCTGAGGGAAAAATGCATATTTCAGTAAATTAAGAAGGTGTAATGGAGGTTAGTCATGGAGGATGAAGACAATCTATCAAGATTGTTCATCTATTCCTTTGCACTTCATTACCACATAGGGTTTTTCAAGATTTCACATAGTTAAGGTACCTTTGAAGAAATATCCTTTGTTACAGAAAGGGACAGTTGATTTTAGCCTATGGTATCCTAAAAAAGATGACCTCACTTTAAGTTCTTTTACTGATGTTGATTGGGTAGGAGATGTGGATGATAGAAAGAGTACTATTGGTGGCACATTTTTATTGGGAAAGAAGCTGATTTCTTGGTTAAGTAAGAAGTAGAATGCCATTTCTTTATCTACTACTAAGGCATAATATATTGTTTCTACTAAAAATTGTACTCAAGTATTATGGATGAAGCAGATGTTGAAAGATATCATAGATTTGTATGATGAACCTATTGCTATATTCTATGATAATTCAAGTGTTTTTAATATTTCTAAGAATTTGGTGCCGCATTCAAAAAACAAGCATATATCTATCAAGTTTCACTTTTTAAGAGAGAAGGTGAGTGAAAAGGAAGATAGATTAGAGTGTGTGCCTAGTAAAGAATAGATTGTAGATATACTTACCAAGCCCTTGCCTAAGGATACTATCGATTATCTCAGATGGAATCTAGGGGTGATTACCCCTCCTAATCATAATTAAGATGCAATGACCTGAATCACTTTGTGCATTTCATAGTCATATCTTGTGATCTGAATTGATGTTGTGGTGGCTGCTACTTAGGGGGAGTAGTCAGGTGTTTAGAAAATGTGGTTTAGAGCTTGTGTGGAGAAAGACAATCTTGTCATTGATTTCAAAGAGGGAGAAGATTCATGTGAAAAATTATGAAAGAAATCAAGGGCAAAGAGTGGTATCAAAGAGTCATGTGAAAAATTATGAAAGAACTAAAGGGAAAAGAGTCAAAATCTAAGGCAAAGAAAGTGTTAAGAGAAAGTTGATGGCTTTTTTCACATCATGTGTTGCCATCAATTCCAAAGGGGGAGATTGTTGGAAATTTTTGATATGCGGTTGTCATTGATTTCAACACTATTGGCATTAATGTCTTTAAGGCTATATGTGTCGAGGGTATTGAGAAAATTGTAATAAAATAAGATGGAGGTTGTCGGTGATGCAGTGAAGTTCATATTGTTGGCTAGTTCAATATATTGATGGAGAGAAGTTATGGATTAAGGGTTTTATTGAAATTATATCAAGTTTATCCATTAGAAATTTTAGAGGTCTACATGAATATTTGATCAAGTTATGAGTATATGTGTTCTGACAATTTTTTTGTTGCTTCAATTGGTTTTCTTATAAGAAAATGATGTGATTTTGGTAATCTCAGTTGTTGTGAATTCTTTTGTGGTGATTCATGATTCTTGTGGATGTTTCTAGATCATGCTCTATCTGTTTTGTTGGTCTACATTGATCGTTGTGCTCATGATTGGTGATTTTCTTCTATTTGTTCATGTTTTTCATGTTCATGGCTGATAGGGTGATTGTAGCGTGTTGTGAATCTTCAGAAAAAAAAATTAATGTGTTTCATTTTTGAGACATGTTGTTTTGGATCCCTACTATTTTCTAGCCAAAATTGGTTGATTCACATTAATAATTGTTCATTAATTTGGGTTGATAGTTTGTACACATTTTATATTTTGTTGGGCTGACATGTAGTTGATGTTATCCCTAGTTGCGGATATATATGACTGATTCTTTGTACCATTTGAGGTGTGTGTGATGTAAGGGGTTTGAAGTGTGAGTGTTGTGTGTGAATAAATTTTAGATCTTTCGAAGTCAGAAGTAAAGTGTGAAGAAGTTTGAGTAGAATAATGTGCTTAACCAAAATTGTAATCAAGCATTAGCAGATGCTATTTTCTTAGCTCAAGATCTTTCAGATGGATGTAATTTGAATTTGATTGTAAGATAGTGTGTCTTCCTTTGGGAAGTAAGGCTTTTTGTATTTGAGTAGTGATCTCTAGGAAGTGTGCCTGAATGCATGTGCATTCCCCATTTACAATACTGTTAATAGAGTATAAACTTGTGGATTAACCTCCACAGTCATTTTTCCCCTAACAGGGTTTCCACGTAAAAATCTTGGTGTTATGTATGTTTTTTATGTTGTGATGGTTTATGCTTTCATGTTTATTTATTAGATCTAAGAATAAGTTTAATAAGTAATATTTCTATGAAAACTAATTCACCCCATCCCTCTCAGTTGTCTGCCCTTGTGTTTCCAACAGAATCCTCAACTCGTCTACTTGTCCACTTCACAAGATATTTTTTGTTCTTGTTGCTTGTTCTTCTTTTGATTCTGGTATCCAAAATATGCTTAATCTCCTCCAATTCTTGATGTGGTAATTTCTCCTCCAAATCTACTTCATTACTACTGCCACTTGATTCTCCTTTATGAAACTCATTGTTGCCTGCAACATCGAAAATAGGTGAAATATGCAATGTCTCCAATAACTCCACTTCATATGCATTCCTTGAATCAAACTTCCTTAGAATATTATAGGGTCAAAACTTCCTCATCTTTAGCTTATTATATGTCCCAACTAGAAATCTCTTCTTCCTCAGATATACCATAACTTCATCTCCAATAAAAATTTCATTGTATCTCCTTTCTCATTTTCCTTATCCTAATTTTGTTTGTTCATGCCTTCTAAGTGCTTCTGAACCTGTTTATGCAATGTCTCCATGAAATATACAAACTCTTCTTCCTCTTCACTCCTTTTATTCTCCATACTGATGTCTCTTAACTCTCCTACTCCTCTGGGATGTGTTCCTATAGAAAATTCAAATGGTGTTCTTTAGGTACTCCAATTAACTAAATTATTATATGCAAACTCTGCCCATGATAAAATAATATCCCAATTTCCTACTTTATCTCCAAACTTCTATTCACAACGTCTATTTGTCCATTTTTCTTTAGATGGTTTGCTGAAATGAACCTCAAATCTATCTTCAACTTCTTCCACAATGTTCTCCAAAATTATCTAGTGAACTTAGTGTCTATATTTGAAACTATACTCTTTGGAAATCCATGCAATCTCACAATTTCTTTGAAAAATAAGTCAGCAACATGCACAACATCATTATTATTCTTACAAGGTATAAAATGTTCCATTTTTGAGAATCTTTACACTACTATAATTATTGATTCATAACATGTCTTTGTTCTAGGAATCCAATATGAAATCAATGCTCAAATCCTCCCAAGGTATCTCCAGTACTATCAAAAGGCTTATACAATCCAATATTTTGACTACTACCTTTTTCAACTAACAAATTCTACAATTGTGAGCATACTTGTTGATATCCTTGTATATTTGCGGTAAAAAATAGTGTTCACTTACCAAAGCTACTACCTTATCCACTCCAAAATTTCTTTCTATTCCTCCACTATGTTTTTGATTTATCAAAATTTCCCTCATTGAACTCCTTGGTATGCACAACTAATTTCCTTTGAACAACATATCTTCTTGAATGAAATAATCCATCTAGTGACTCTATTTTATCACTACTAGTTCCTTACATTCTCTCAATGCTTCAGAAAAATATGGATCATCCTTGTACATATGATTCAATTCCTCAAATCCCAGTAGCTCTATCATCATCTCTATAAACAAATTTATTCTCCTACTTAATGCATCTACAACTTTGTTTGACTTGCCACTCCTATGCTTCAATACGCATGTGTAACTCTACAAGAACTCAACCCATCTCATATGTATTTGATTCACTCTTCCTTGAATGTTCAAATACTATAAAGCTTGATGATTGGTATACAACAGAAACTCCTTAGGCAAAAAATAATGCCTCAACTTTTTCAAGGTTTGAACTATAGTATAAAATTCTTGATCATAAACTAAGTATCTCCTTTTGACATAATTTTACTTCTCACTAAAATAGGCTATGGGTCTTCCTTCTTGACTCAACACTACTCCTATTGCATTTCCACTTGCATCATATTCAACTTGAAATAATTTGTGAAATTTTGGTAGTGCTAACATTGGTTTCTCTATCACTTTTTTCTTTAACAACTCAAAACTATTTTCTTCTCTAAATGTCCACATAGCTTCCTTCTTATCTCCTCTCATGGTCCCTATCATGGGGTTCAAAACACTACTAAATAACCTAATAAAATTCCTATAGAAACTTTCCAATCCATGGAATGATCTAACTTCTCTAATGTTCACCAGTGTTGGCCACTCAAAAATTTATCTCTCTCTAGATCCATCTTCCATCCTTAAACTAAGATAAAAAAAATCCCAAGTATACCAATTATGTCTTCATGAAACTAAACTTCTTGAAATTAATCAACAACTTATCTTCCCTCAACTTATGCAATACTTGTCTAATGTTCCCCAAATTTTCTTTACTCAAAATTACAATATCATCCAAGTAGATAATAACTAACTTACCCTAGAATTTCTTCAATACTTCATTCATCAATCTTATGAAAGTGCTTAGTGCATTGGTAAATCCAAAATTTATTACTAACCAATCATACAATCCTTCATTATTCTTGAATGTAGTCTTCCTCTCATCTCATTCTCTGATCTTGATCTGGTGATATCCACTCTTTAGGTCAATCTTTGTGAAATACTTTACTCCACTCAAACAACCCATAATATTATCCATCCTTGGTAATGGGAATCTATACATGACAATGATCCTATTGATTTCTATAGAATATGTACACATTCTTCACTCTTCATCATTCTTCGGTTTTAGTACAAAAATTCTTACAGATGGGATCAAAATTTAACTAATTAATCCTTTCTTCAACAACTCTTGTTTTTACCAGTTCAACTTTGCATTCTTTTTCAATGTCATTCTATGTGCTACCTTATTTGGAAAAAATTCTCCTAGTATAATATCTATATGATGATTGATACTCTAGACTGGCAATAGTCCCTTCAATACATTCTCTGACATGATGTCTTCATACTTTGTCAATAATTCTACAACTTATTTTCTCTTTGTGGTAGGTTACTCTTTCTTTAAACCATTTCCTTTTCTTCAAAATCAATGCAAAACACACATTTTCATGCCTCAATCCATCCAAGAATTTCCTTCCATCTACCAAACATAGTTTAGTGGTTCCAAAAGCTTCAATTCTCTCCTCATCTTCCTCCAAAAGTATCAACTTGATTCTTCTACCATTTGATGTCACGTATAGGTATTTCTTCTTCCATCATGAATGGATTTTTTATAATACTACCATGGTCTTCCTAATAGTAAATGGAAAGTTTCCATAGGCATAATGTCACACAACACTTCATCCTTATATGAACTAATATGAAATTTTACCGAACATTTCTCTTTCACCAATTATATCTTATGCTCATCTTGAATCAATGCTATCATATAAGGGTTTAATGGATGTTTCAATCTCTTCAAATTCAACTTGGTCACCATCTCTTCTAAAACAAGATTATCGGTGCTACCACTATCAATGATAAATTTACATACCTTCCCCCTAGATTTTCATCTGGTTCTGAATAGACTCTCCCTTTACTATAGTTCCTCAGTCACCTCCTCATCCATTAAGTCCCTCCTCATCACCAATAATCCGCCTTTCTCTACATTCCCAACTAAATTAGGGGAATCCAACATGTTCTTTCTTGACATATTTTTTCCTTTTAGTATGCTCTAATTTATTTCTAGTGTTTCCTTGGTTGGATTCAAAAGCTTTATGTTCTTCAGCTCCACACTTGAAACTAGTTCCTCTAAATAGTCTCTTCTCAGATCTTCCTTCTTCTCTCTAGCATCCATCAATGCAATAAGAATTATGACCTCTATCAGTGTAGTAGAAATTTATATCTCCTCTACCTTTTTTATATGAATTGACATACTTTTCTTCACTCTAGTATGGTTTCCCATCCTTTTTTTCTTTGCATATGGTCTTATTTCTCCAAACTAGGGTCCATTATTTTGGAATCTTTCTCTTACACTTCTCTTCCTTTGTTCAAACTTTTTATTCAACTTATATTCCACTTTTAATGCAAATTGGTATGCTTCCTCAATAGATGTCATCTTGAAAAAGCTTAATTCTTCCTCAATGATTTTTCTCAATCCTTTGATGTATCTTGCAATCTTATCTTTTATTGCTTCACTATGTTTGTTCATCATTATTATCATGTAGAATTTTCAGTGTATTCCTTCATAGATCTATTCTTTTTTCTCAGGTTTTTCAATGTTTTCTTGCTTTGAAGGTTTAGAATGATGATAGATGCTCAAGATATGACTTAGGAGTAGTTTCTAGGGTAAAAAAAAGGATTTAGGGGGTTAAAATGGAGATTAGGGTGAGATAACCCCTCATTTGTACACTTTTCTCTAAGAAATTTTTTCCTCTAGAGAGCTTTTGATATTTTCAGGTGCAAATAGTGATTCACGATGCCTCAAGTTCCAGGATCACCACACAGAGTGGATGGGGTTAGACAATATTGAAGGCCATCTGACATAGGGGCTCTGGTATGTATATCTTTAATTTTCACTTTTGAGTTATTTTCACCTTTGTTATTAACTCACAAACCTAGTCTATGTGATAGTGCTAATCTAAGGAAAAACTTGTTATTGACATGATATAGATGATATCACTGCTTTAGGATGGACACTTTCAAAAATGATGGTTGCTTTTGCAAAATTTGGTTGCTAAATTTCTATGGATGACCACTTTTGAATGGATGCTTTTGATAAATTTAACTACGCATTCAAAAAATTAGGAATAAGGCTACTATTGAAAAATATGCTTGCTATCACTTATGAACAGGTGTGTTATCACCAAGGATAGATGCTATTTCCAAATATAGAAGCTAGTGAAAATAAAAAGTGTGCCACTACTAAAATTAACTTATTTAGCTAGTTTAGTTGCAATTTTAAGTTCTCGAGTTGATTTTATATAAAATGTTAACACCGAGGGTTGAATTTTTGCAAGTTGTCCTTAAGCCTTTGTATATGTGAGAGCAGTGACCTTAGTTGATGGACGAATTAGTTACCTTTCAATATTTGGAGAGGTAATTTCTTGATGTTGTTGGATTATGATACATGACCTACATGCTAGAGATCCAAGCTCATCAAGCAATGCTAACTTCTTTGGTGGAGAAGTGGAGATTAGAGACCATGACCTTTCACTTTCTCAGAGGGGAGCGCATGATCACTCTTGAGGACCCCTATTCACAAAGAGCTAATTTATTACAATGTCAAAAGAGGCACCCTATCTATGTAGAGATTACTCAATGTGGAGAAGCTATAGGTCATTGACTCTGAGATTGATTTGGCTTCCTTAATTGATGATGTAGACCCTATGGTCATTATTTTAGTAGGATTTATTATAGGACTATTGATCCCTAAAGGGAGGGCTAAGAGGTTTCTAATTATTTGGGGTATAGAAATTGAGAATATGATGGAGAACAACACCACATATGTCTAGAGTTAGTGTGTACTAGCCCATTTGTACAGGGATATGCATGAGGTGGTATACAAAGGCACTAGTAGAATTTTAGCTAGTGCTAGCTTAAATCATTTCTAGGCCTAGGATAGGATTGCAATCACACAACTAGATGGTATGTTCAAGAGAGATACACATGATCCATTATGCTATAGATACAATGTATCTTCATTACACATATCCAGGGAGACTATCTAATTAGAGAGCTATTTTTGACAACATGATTGAATTCACCTTGCTACCATATAGAGATGTTGATGTCTGGATAGATGATCAAGATCAATTGGTATACTATAGGAATATTGAGTTTTTTATTGGCCAAGTAGAAATTATTATTGAGAGGTACTTTTTGGACAAGGTGCAAAAATAGTTTGATGAGAGGTAGACTCGCCCCACCAATGACTAACAGGTTAGATATGCACACACTACATAGGAGGAGATGGCATGGGGTCTCATACTGAATCACAAGAAAAAAAAAATGTATTCAAGTCATTGAGAACACTTGGATGAGGATGGGAAATAGGTCAACCTAATCTAGATATTATAAGAAAGTATGATGGATGGTGGGCCCACCATAGGTTGTTGAGATTGACTATGCCACTCAGAGGAGTAGTTGGAGGCCCTATTTTAGACATCAAGAGAGGTTTTATTGGGTATTGAAAGGATCAAAAAAATCTTAGGATAGCTTATGAGTAGGAGCAACAAGTTCTGGATGAGCATGATTATAGACAACAACATGATGGCTAAGATCAATAGCAATAGCAACAAAATCATATTCCACGGGCTCCTCCATATCAAGGAGACATGACGGTGAGGATAGTGTAGCTTACAAAAAAGAGGGATCAGGATTGAATAGAGTGAGACTAGGTTGTACAAGATAGGGATCCTTGAGTTGGAGAGAGAGGTGAAGATGAAACAAGATGGCAGGCTCTAAAGGTATAGTAAACCACAATTACTATTGAGAGAGATCAAGTATCAGTCGAGCAAGATTCTCATAGATAGGAGAGAGATGCAAAGAGGTAGCAACATAAGAGAGAGAGAGAGAGAGATGCCCACATTGAGGAGAGGACATATCATAGGATTGTGTATGTGGCTCGTGTGTCAAGGGCTCAGACACGTCCTCATTTTGGAGAGTTGAGTATTGCCATAGGTGTAGATTCTAGAGGTCAATCAATTAGCAAGCCATTGAATCAATCTTCACATCCAATATTGCATGCTCATTAGTCTCCTACCCACAATCAGCACAAATCACATCATGACAAGGAGTATCCCCCTCCTAGGTGGGATCAAGAGGGATCATCACCTTGGTATGGATAGTAGGAATAATATTATATGATCTTAATGTTTTTTTTAAATAGAATCTGATAGACATGATCCTTTTTTGTATATACGTGTTCACCGGCCAGTTAGCCTCATATATATATATATATTATTATCACACATGATATTGAGGGATTTACTAAAACTTTTGACTTTGATGATATATGTGATATACCAGTTTTGAGTTGACATTTGATGTATGTGGTTTTTTATGATATGCTTCATGATTATGATGTTGATTCATGATGATACACCATTTTTTTATCATTTTCAATGCCTTAATAAGATATGGATGATGCTATGATATATGAATTGGATTATGCTATCATATATGATATGCACTAATGAGTTGTGGATGTAGGATGCATATGATACTAATGAGATTTTTGATGTAGGATGAAGCTGCTAGTTAGAAGAGATGTTAGTAGGATAGATGAAATGAATGAATAAATTTGATCTAATTTTTGAAAATCCATATATGATAGATGTATGCATTGATGATATGATAATGATGATATGACATTATAATAATGATGAGTTTGATTTCTTCATGGAAAGAATACATAGTTCTTTTAGCATTCCTTATTAATGTAGCAAATAGACTTGATATACCAATGTATTGATAGCCAAGGCAACTTTATATATATTGTGTGGACTTTGACTCCACAAATAAGGAGTATCCTTGCTCATACCAAACATACAAAAACCCTATTAGATTTTATGGGTGAGAAGTTTTTAAAAAATTAGACTAGTAACACAAGAGGTGTGAAGAACCTAACATGCCACTGCTACATGAAATGCCTGAAAATGACTTCACAAAAAAAAAATCCTATATTTGCCATGGTAGTGTCACAAAAATATCCAAAAGATAGAGAAAAATAAAATGACACTAAATTACTCCATTCCTTCTTCTCTAAACTCTTTTGGAAATTCTTGAGAGATCTTGGGAATGAGACAATAAGATGAATAAAAAAGATAAGATCATAAAAGATAAACAATGTTCTGGTACCACTTTGCCAAATATGTTTGATGTTTTAGGATGTTATTCATCAATGTTGTCTATTGTACGGATGATTTATCCATTAAGAAATGCGTCGAGATGTTGATGGTGAGTTTGGATTGGTAGGTAGTTTGATTCTTAGGCATTTTTTTATTCTAATAATGATCATGTCTTTATGATTTGTTTGCTTGGAAGTTTTGAATTTTGATATTTGCTTTAATTATCACTTGTGTTGCCAAAGGGTGAGGATGATGATTTGTTTATTATGGATGAATGTTTATTGCAGATAAGTAAGGGAAGAAATAGGATATTTGATATTTTTTGAATGTTTTTATGATTTTGAGGTTATTTGATGTTCTTTTTAATGTTTTTAAGATATTTAGATTTTTTGGTGTTTTTGACAGTTCTAGAGACCAAGACCTAAAGGGGATTGACCTAACACCTTGGGGGCTCATTGATGATGGCCTTTCCTACATATGTGAAGAGGTGATGTAGTTAGAATAGCCATGGCATGAGTTTGATTTTATCTTTTTTTAACTCTTTATAAATGTTTTTGGATTTTGAGGATATATGTGAATGTTTTTGGATTTTCAGCCAAGTTTAAGAGATGAAGAGGGACACCTAAAGGGACTGACCTAGTGCCTCGGGGGCTCATCAATGATGTCCTTTCCTAACTTATATACACAAATATAATGTATTTTGATTATTTGACTCGAAACATTAAAAAAAATTTGGGATTTTTGATGTTTTATAGCTCTTTTTTGGATTTTGATGTTTTTCGGATATTTTTGAGATTTTGATATTTTTTGCAAGCAATCGGATGACCAACGATCCATTTCATATTCTAGGTTTAGGAAGGTGTTCCCTAGTTTGGAAAATTATTATGTTTATTTTTTTGAGAAAATGTGTCTCAACTTCTAGCTTGAAGCTCCATCTTTCATGACTTGGCAAAAAATGCTTATTTTTTGCCTTTACTGCTATACCGCACCTAGCTCTATTCTGGCTTTGGTGGTACCATGGTGACAACCCTATTAGTTACTACCTTACTGCACCCAATGAGTTCACTCACCATGGTAGCACGGTCAAAATTCCAGTAGTTGTCTTGGCGGTTACCGCCATACCGTAGGTGGTGGGTACTCTCACCGCAGTAGCTCGGTGAGACTGCCTGTAGTGGTCTTGGCGGTTACCGCCATACCGTAGGCGGTGGGTTCACTCACCATAGTGGCTGTGGTGCGACTGCCTATGACCTGGGTGGCGGTTACCACTGCATCGTAGATAGTCAAGTGATGACCGTAGTGGCCACGGCAACACCACCAGTGGCCTGGCTGGTGGTTACCGCCGCACCGCAGACAGTGAAGAGATTGACTGCGATGGCCACGGTAAGACCACCAATAGTCTGCCAAGACGGATACTACCATACCGTGGTGAGTCCTTGTTAGTGCTGCGGTAGCATCGTAGAGAGAAGGGTAGAGCTCGGTGTTAACTTCGGGTGAGCTCGATAGAGCTCACCGCCATACCGCGAGTCAAACTCGGTAGGGCTGTGATAGCATGATATGAATGAAGGGAGCTCAGATGGGCTCAAACATGTGATTGACCAAGTTGGAATCAGTGGCAGGAGTGAAAGGCGAATGTAAATCAGACATGTGGCAAATTGATTATTTTTGGTTGGCCAATGCCATTTGTAGCAACAACAGTTATTGCAGGTCATTTTTGCCTGGCAAGCAAGACCCGATTTGGGTGATGGCATTAATGCCTGGGTGGCTCAATGCAGGAAGATCGACATGGGCAGATCATTGGTGCAATTTGATCAGATATTTATGTACCTTGTGATTGGCAGTTGATTGAGTAGAATTAAATGCATCATATGACTTATGTGAGTCGAGTACGTGATTGCAAGAGAGAATATTTTGAACTATGTGTTAGAGATAACATTGTAATAGGTAGATATGTGGTTGTTGTGAGTTGAACTGGAGCAAGACTGTGATTTGTATATAATATTTTTTTATTGTAATACAAAATATTCGGAGTGGTGGGGTTTTTACCTGAAAAGGTTTTCCCGCATTAAATACTTGTGTCATTTGTGAATGCTCAATTTTGTGTAATCTTTATTTTACATGTTGTATTCATCTCAAGTAGTTTTTCATGCTATTGAATTTTTTTTTAAGCTCTCCTCCTCTATTGTATTAGTGTTAAGGGAATGTATTCCACACTATTGGGTCACTAGTTGATCCTTGTTTTTCCCTTCAAGTGGTGTCAGAGCCTAGCCAGTTGTGCTATCCTTGTAGGAAAGATCATTTTTTTGTGCTAATACTATTTCAGTGGGAGTATTTTTTTGTTAAAACTTGTTTCGGTTTGAGATGGCAAGTACACCTAGTAGAGTAGAGATTGAGAAGTTTAATGGCAGTAACTTTGAGTTATGGAAACTCAAGATAGAAGAATTTCTTTTGGATAGAGACCTCTGGATTGCAGTGTCTAGAACTATGCCACAAAGTATGAGGCAAGAAGCTTGGGATCTTGCTGATAGAAAAGCAAGAGGTTTGTTAAGACTGAGTCTAGCCAATTTTGTACTCCTGAATGTCCATGAGGACTAGTCTACAACTTCATTATGGAAGAAGCTTGGTGATATTTATCAGGGAAATTATCTGGTAAATAAGTTATTCTTGAGGAAGAAGTTGTACTCCTTGAAATGGAAGAAGGTGCATTTTTCACAAACCATCTGAACTCATTTAATATGAGTGTTACTCAGCTGGCATTTGTAGGTGTAAAGATAGAGGAGGAGGATTGTTGCATGCTCATGTTGTGTTTGTTACCTGAAAGTTGGGATCATCTTGTGATGGCTATTGGAAGCACAAACATTGCATTCAATATGGATGATGTGGTTTCTTCTCTCTTGTCTGAAGAAATGTGAAGGAAGTCTTCTAAGATGGCCAAAGAGGCTCTTGTTGTTTGAGGTAGACCAAAGGAGAAAGGCAAGAAGAAGGACAAGAAGTTGAAATCCAAATCTGCAAGGAGATCAAAGTCTCCTGGTAAAACATTCAAGGTGAGATGTTGGAACTGTGGGCAACTTGGTCATATCCAGAAGGATTGCAAGGAGAAAAAGAAGAAGAATTTCTTTGACAATGAATCTTCTCAAAGTGATGCAGATGCCTTCATTACAACAACCTTGACAACTCAGGCATCTGATGATGTCTGGTTGGTTGACTCAAGTGCATCCTTTCACATGACGTCTAATAGAGAATGGTTTTCAAAATAAAAGAAGTATGACGGTGGAAAGGTATACTTGGCAAGTGATTCAATATTGGAGATAGTTGGTAGAGGAAAAGTCAGAATTTAGTTTCCTAATAGGAGAATCAAAGGTATTGGTGGCATACCTCACATACCAGGTCTGGCTCGAAATCTTCTTTTTGTTAGTAAGTTAAATGATGTTGGTGTAGAAGTTTCTTTCTCAAGTAGGGGATGTAAAATATCTAGAGGTGCAATGGTGCTAGCTAAGGGTGTTTGTACTAGCACTCTGTATAAGTTGGATGCATGACCAGTTCTTTGCAACAGTGCCTCTGTAAATTCATGCAATGCTACACCTGTAGAGAAAGATGAAGACACTTATCTAGCTGCAAATGCTATGGAGGTAAAAATCAAAGCTGAGAAAACTATGCTATGGCATCATAGAGTTGGTCACATTGGTGAGAAAGGTTTAAAAACCTTGAAGAATGAAAACCTTGTAGAAGGGCTTGATGATTGTTACCTTGAGTTTGATTTTTGCGAACATTTTATCTATGGAAAGCAGCACCGTGTTTCATTTTATTCTAGTCCTCATAAATCTTCTAGTATACTAGATTATGTTCATTTAGATGTGTTTGGTCCAGTTAATCTTCCTTCGTTATCGAAGTCTAGATACTACATTTCTTTTATTGATGACTGTTCGAGAAGCACATTTGTATACTTTCTTAAAAGTAAATCAGAAATGTTTAGTTGGTTTAAAGAATTTAAATCTTTGGTAGAGAATCAGATTGGAAGGAAAATCAAATGTTTGAGGACAAACAATGGTGGTAAGTTTTGTTCTACAGATTTTGAAAGGTACTACATTGATCATAGAATTAAAAGGCATAAGACAACTCCTTATACTCCACAACAAAATGCATTTTTTGAAAGGTTGAATAGGACATTGATGAAAAAGTCAAGGATTTTGCTAAGCGGTGTTGGTCTCGAGCAGAAGTTTTGGGCTGAGGCTGTGGCTACAACATGTTATCTAATAAATAGATCTCCTTACTTTTCTCTTGTTGACAAGATGCCTATGGAAGCATGGTTTGATAAGAAGCCCTCTCTAAGGAATGTCTGTGTGTCTGGATGTGAGGCATATGTTTATGTGCCAAATGAAAAGAGATCTAAATTGGATAACAAGGCTACCAAATATATTCTCATCAGCTATGGAGTTGGTGTGAAGGGATAAAATCTTTGGAACCCTGTTACTAAGAAGGTTTTGTAAAGAAGAAGCGTGATTTTTCGTGAGCTAAAACCTTCAGTACGTGATCAACAACTTGAGATAGATCAGACTGACAAGAAGAAGGATGCAGTTGAGATTCCCCAAACTCCAGAAAGGGAAGAGCTGCATGGTGTACCTGAGACTGAGGAAAGCTCAAGCAGCTTTGAAAATTCTGATGATGAAGAACAACCTCATCCTATAAGAAAATCTACACGAGAGAAAAGGCATCCTGAAAGGTATGGTTTCTCTCTGTTAGATTAAAATTGTCCCTATGCTTTAATTACCAGCACTGATGAACCAAGGACTATTAAAGAAGCAATCAACATGGCTAATTCAAATTCTTGGCTGGATGCCATGAATGAAGAGATGGATTCATCAAAAAAGAATGAAACCTATAGTTTGGTACCACTACGTAAAGGGCGAAATCCTGTTAGCTGTAAGTGGATATTCAAAAATAAAATAGGTCTTGATGGCAGTGTTGAAAAGTATAAGGCAAGGTTGGTTGCAAAGGGATTTTCTCAAATTGAGGAAATTGATTATGGAGAGATTTTTTCCCCTATAGCAAAGCTAACATGCATCAGATTTTTATTGTCATTGGCAGCTATGTATGATTTTCAAATTGAGCCAATGGATGTGAAGACATCGTTTCTCCATGGTGAGATGGAAGAAGAAATCTACATGTCCTAGCCTGAGCATTTTGTTGAAAGAGGCAAACAAAATCTGGTCTGTAAGTTGAATAAATATCTCTATGGTTTAAAACAATCTCCTAGAATGTGGTACCAGAAATTTGACACATATGTGTTTCCAATTTGATTTGTGAGATCAAAATTTTATCATTGCATTTATTATAAATCTGAGAATGATCATGTGCTTGTTATTACCCTATATGTGGATGATATATTATTCATTGGAAATAGCAAGACTATGATTTCTAATCTTAAATCTCGGTTGTCTACAAAGTTCAAAATGAAGGATATTGGTGCAACAAGGTACATTCTTGGAATGAAGATAACCAGGGTTAGAACAAGTAGAAAGGTTTGGGTCAATCAGAGTAAGTATGTGAAAACAGTTCTGGAGAGGTTTAGCATGGATGATTGCAAGCAACTTGTTGTTCCAATCATTCATGGAACTAAGTTGTTTGTTGAAGATTGTTCAAAGTCTTCTACTGAGATGGAGGACATGACCAGTGTGCCTTATACAAGTGTTGTTGGCAGTTTGATGTATGCCATGGTCTATACAAGACCAAACATTTCCCAAGCAGTGGGAGTTCTAAGCCGATTTATGGCAAATTCGAGAAGATCACATTGGGATGTTGTGAAGAGAGTATTTAGGTATTTGAAGGAGACTTCAGATTATGCACTATGCTACCATGGAAATTTGGTTGCATCATAGAGGACTCTCAGCATTCATGGTTATGTTGATTTAGATTGGGCAAGGGACATTGATAGCAGGCGATCCACTAGTGGATGCACTTTCATGCTTAATGGTGGAGCAATCAATTGGATGAGCAAGCGACAACCTATAGTTGCTTTATCCATGACCGAGGCATAATATATGGTTGCAACTCATGCCTGCAAAGAAGTTGTTTGGTTAAACCATTTGTGTTCGGACATTGGATTTAATGTTGGGAAAATTTCAATCTGTTGTGATAGTCAGAGTGTCATTTGTTTGGCAAAGAATCCAACCTTTCATACCAGGACCAAGCACATTGATGTGCAGTATCACTTCTTTAGGGATATGGTTGAAGATGGAAAAGGTGGAAACCTTGAAGAATGTTGCAGACGCCTTAACAAGGCCAGTTAGCATAGACAAGTTCACATGGTGTGCAAAATTGATGGACCTTGGGGTCTATGACATACAGTAATTTTTTCGAAGCGATGGGGGAAGTTGGAATTGTTCGCTAAGTGATATTTTTGAGAAAATGTGTCTCAACTTCTAGCTTGAAGCCCCATCTTTCATTTCTTGGCAAAAAATGCTTATTTTCTTCCTTTACCGCTATACCGCACCTGGCTCAGTTTTGGCTTTGGCGGTACCACGGTGACAGTCCTAGTAGTTACTACCTTACCACACCCAGTGAATTCACTCACTACGGTAATGTGGTGAGACCGGCAGTAGTGGTCTTGGCGGTTACCACCATACTGCAAGCAGTGGGTCCACTCACCCCGGTAGTGTAGTGACACTAGCTGCAGTAGTCTTGGTAGTTACCGCCATACCGCAGGCGATGGGTCCACTCACCATGGTGGCCATGGTGAGACCGCCTGTGGCCTAGCTGGTGGTTACCACTACACTGTGGATAGTCAAGTGACTGACCACGGTGGCCGCGGTAAGACTGTCAGTGGCCTGGCTGGTGGTTACTGCCGCACCACGGACAGTCAAGAGACTAATCGTAGTGGCCATGGTAAGACAGCCAGCAGACTGCCAAGATGCCTACTACCATACCATGATTAGTCCTTGTGAGTGCTATGGTAGCGCAGTAGAGAGAAGGGCAAAGCTCAGCCGAGCTCACCACCATACCACTTGTCAAACTCGGCAGGGCTGCAGTAGCGCAATATGAACGAACGGAGCTTAGATGGGCTCGGACCTATGATTGACCAAGTTGGACTTGATGGCAAGAGGGATGGGTGAATGCAAATCCAACACATGGCAGGTTGACTATTTCTAGTTGGCTAATGCCATTTGTAGCAACAACAGTTATTGTAGGTTATTTTTGGCTAGCAAGCAGGACCCGATTTGGGTGATGGCATTAATGTCTAGGTGGCTTGATGCAGGAAGATCAACATGGGAATATCATTGGTGTGATTTGATCAGATATTGATGTACCTTGTGATCGGTGGTTGATTGGGTAGAATTAAATGCATCGTATGACTTATGTGAGTCGAGTACATGATTGCAAGAGAGAATATTTTGACCTATATGTTAGAGATAACATTGTAATAGGTAGATATGTGGTTGATGTGAGCTGAACTAGAGCAAGACTGTGATTTGTATGTAATATTGTTCTACTGTAATACAAAATATTCTTTGCTTGGTGTGGTGGGTTTTTTACCTTAAAATGTTTTCCCACATTAAATACCTGTGTCATCTGTGAATGCTCAATTTTGTGTAATCTATATTTTACATGTTGTATTCATCTCAAGTAGTTTTTCATTCTATTGAAACTTGCTTTAAGCTCTCCTCCTCTATTGTATTAGTGTTAAGGGAATGTATTCCACACTATTGGGTCACTAGTTGATCCTTGTTTTTTACTTCATATTTCCAATAGGTGGATAGGGCAATAGTGGACAAGGATGGTGCAGCTGGGTTGAACACTTGATTAGCTATCGAGCCATGGTTGGGTGCATGTTTATTATACAATGGATGAAGTGAAATAGATTATATATTAGGATGGAGTGGATACGATAGATAGATAAAAATATTAGATAGATGGAGATGCAGGATTTATTCAAACATAGTGCTTGTTTTCTAAGTTTTCACTACAATACCTATCCTAGAAGTGCCACAAAAAAAATTTCACTTAAAGGATGATTATTTCTATTTACTATATTTCCTGTTCATTTTTTTTACTTTTTATGACTTTTATGTTGTTTTTTAAAATTTTACCCTCTTTCTCAAGATATTATGATGTGTTAGGTATAGAACTTCTTGATATTACTACTATTAAGTGGTTCTTCCAAGGGTTCACCTTTTCGAGTAGCTAGATGATATGCACCAAAACTATAGGATGATGTGATAACAAATAGACCTAATCAATTTGGTTGAAACTTGTCTTTCCCATTCTTATTAAGTTGAATCTTCTTATTCTCTTTTAGGACTAGGTCACCTACAAGAAATCTCTTTTTCTTGATATCTTTTATTGTAGATTTTCTTGAGATGATTTTGATAAACTTGAAGATTTTTTAAATCACTCAAGCATATTCCATCTAGCAATTCGAGCTCATGGAGTCTAGATACATTATATTCATCATTGCTAACAAGATATTTTAGGGATACTCACAATGATGGGATCTTGACCTAAATAAGAAAGATAGCTTCAAACCAATACACCAAGGAAAAGGGTGTTGCACCTCTAGGTGTGTGAATGTTGGTTTAATATGCCCATAAGGCAGGATTTAGCTATAATTTCTAGTCATGACATGTGTCATTAACAATTTTATTTAGGATTTTCATGATTTTCTTGTTGGATGCTTTGTCTTGGCCAATACCCTGGGGGTAGTATGGGATTGAAAAATGATGTTGGATAGAGAATTTGGTGGTAAGCTCTTTTACATCTTGGTTCTAAAATGGATTTCCATTTTCAATGACAATTGTTTGGGGGATACCATAGCGATAAATCAAATAGTTGAGGATAAACTTAACTATTTTTTTTCCCATGATATAGGTGAAAGGTATAGCTTCAATCCACTTTTTAAAATACTCCATGGCAATCATGATAAATTTGTCACTATTAGATGAGGCAAGATATATCTTACCAATGAGGTCGAGTCACATTGTGAGAAGGGCCAAGGTGTTTTTATTGGTTATAATTCTTGTGTAGGTGCATGAACAAGATCATCATGTTACTATCATTGCAAACACTTCTTGTAATAATGTATAGCTTCTTGCTCTATTTTCGGCCACTAGTACCCTTTTCTAAGTAACTTCTTCACTAAGTTAGGGCCATTAGAATGAGACCCACAATCACCTTTGTGTATCTCTTGTAAGGTAGTTTGATCTTCTTCTTCGTTGAGACATCGAATTAACGTACCATCAAGACTTTGACAATATAATTTATCTTCAAGAATGGTAAAATGAGTGATTCGGTGGATAAACATTTTATTTTGGTTACTCGTTAGGTGAAGGGGGTGATCCATTCTAGATATAGAAATAAGTGCCATGGTACCAAAGTGACTCAAGACCAACAACATAACACTCTACTTAGGACTCTGGAATATCGAATGCTCATATAAGAAGTTGTTTTAAAAGGAATTTTAACTTAGGAATGTTCCAAGTTATATCTAGGAGTGAACCAATGGTAGCCATGGTATCTGCAGCTTCATTGTTAGCCCTCAATACTTGGTTGAAGAGGATGACTAGGAAGTATTGTTTGAATCTATCTACCACTATCTTTTAAGGTGTGATTTTATCATCCTTTTTTCGATAATCATTATTCACCTATCTAATGAACAATTAGGAATCTCCATAGACTTTTAATTCTTTGATTTCCCATTTAATAGCTATTTTCAATCTGGTGATTAATGCTTCATACTTAGCTATATTGTTTGTACAAGGGAAATTGATTCTATATGCTTTAGGGATGATATCTCCTTCAGGTGTAAGGAAAAGTATGTCAAATCCTGATCCATGTTTTGTATGAGATCTGTAAAAGTACAATGTCTAATGTTGCACATGTTGGTTTTTGACCAAAAACGAAGGCATTTACAATAGAAGCCATGGATCAAAACCTTAACTAAATCAAAATGAAAAAAGAATTATATATTTAGATAGCTGAGATAGAGGTTAACGCTATCACAACTTTTTTATAAACTTGCATTGAAAGACATGCAAATGAGATGGGGAGCACGTTCAAAAATATGAGAAAATTTAGCAAATCCGGTTAATTAACACATCTAAAGTAGACCTTTTGGCGGGCCTACTTTGTACAGAACTAGATTTTTTCTTTCTCTATTAGGGAAACTATATACATGAAATAAACATTTAAGTATAAGTTGACATTTACATATGGACATTTAATGTATATATAGGCAGGATGTTTGAGAGTGGTTTCAGATCTCTAAGAGTTATAATGCAAATTCTAGTTTTTGGAAGATCTTAAAAATTTCAAACTTAGTCAAATTTTAGTAATTAGCATGTCAAATTTCAGTAATCAGGAGGTCAAATTTTAGTACTCAGGAGGTCAAATTTCATCTTTCTCTCTCTATCTCACTCATTTTCATCTCTTATTCTCTAGACTTCTCTCTCTCTCACTATCTCCATCCCTTTATCTAACAATATCTTCCTTGAGCTCAAGAACTATGTCTCTACATGTCCATCTCTCTCTCCTTCCCTCTCCAATATCTATCTCCCTCCCTCCTTCCCTCTCTACATTTTTCTATCTCTCATCCCTCTCCTTTAATCTCTATATATCTCTCTCTACTCTCTATACCTACGTATCCCTTCCTCCCTCCCTCTCCTCTCTTTCTCTCTCTTTGCTTCACTCGCTCTCTCCTCCCCTCTCTACTCTTTATCTTGTAATTCTCTCTCTCCTTCCCTCTCTAGTTCTCTCTATCTCACTTCTCTCTCCTTCCCTCCCTCCAACTCTAATTTTCTCTATCTCCCTCTCTCTCTTTCCTTCCCTTTCTACTTCTCTTTATCTCACCTCTCTTTCTCCCCCTCTCTCTCCCTCTCTCTTCCTTTCACCCACATTTGGTCTCTACTTCTCTCTATCTAACCTATCCCTCTATACATCTCTCTCTCCCCCATCCTTCCATCTCAATCTCTCCACCTTCCTCCTTATCTCTCTAATTTTAAGCTCCATCACACATCTCTATCACCTATCTCACTTCTCTCTATCTCGCCCCTCTCTCCCTACCTATTCCTCCCTCCTCTCTCTTATCACGATCACCTCTCTCTCTCCATCCCTACCTCTTCCTCCCTCTCTCCTTCCCTCTATTTTTCTCTTTATCTCCTCCCTCTATCTACCTAGACCTCTCTCTATTTTTGTCTCACCTCTCTCTCCATCCCTACATCTCCCTATATTTCTCCTTTCATATCTACTTCTCTCTACCTATTTGTCCCTCTATACCTATTTCTCTCTCCCTCCTTGCCTTCTATCTCTCAATATCTCCACCTTCTTTCCCTCTCTAATTCTCTCTCTATCACGTCTCTCCTCCCTCTCTACTCTCTCTATCTCTCCCTCCCTCCCTCCCCCTCTTTCTATCTCTCCTCTCTCCCTCCCCCTCTTTCTATATCTCTTTTCCCTCTCTCTACCTATATCTTTCTCCTTCTATCTATCTCAACTATCCATCTTTACCTATCCCTCCCTCCTCTCTCTCTTCCACCAAAATTCATTCTACATCTCTCTATCTAGCCTACCCCTATATACCTCATTTTCTCTCCCTCTCTCTTTCCCTCTCTCAATCTATCTACCTTTCTCATTACGCCTCTACTTCTCTCTATCACCTCTCTCTCTCCCCCTTCC